>CM076582.1:1464596990-1465323917 GCA_034641835.2 Pinus albicaulis
GAGGCAAAATATGTGGCAGCAGCTGAAGCAACAAAGGAGATTGTGTGGCTTAGGAAAATCCTAGAATATTTGCATATGAAACAAATGCATTAAACACCACTCATGATAGACAAAACTTTTGCAATAAAGTTGGCTAAGAATGTAGGTTTTAACCCTGAACAGAAATTATCTACACATGAATCTTATAACAACTACATGAGAAAGTACGATCTTGATGTTCAAAAACTAGTGGTCCAACAAGTGTCATAGGAAATGACTCATCTACATCAGAATTTTGATTTGAAGTATCATCTGCATACTCATCAATGTGTGGTGAGAGAA
The DNA here is from genome assembly GCA_034641835.2 of Pinus albicaulis. Lineage (NCBI taxonomy): Eukaryota > Viridiplantae > Streptophyta > Pinopsida > Pinales > Pinaceae > Pinus > Pinus albicaulis. The sequence continues at coordinate 1,464,597,312 of CM076582.1, forward strand.
ACTTGGTAACAAGTTCATCTGCTAGTGCATGAAAAATATCTTTGTTAAACTTTACACTCCTTTAAATAAAGATCTCTTCAGTGTTGATATCAAGCAATATGTACCCTTTGACTTAATCATAATATCCAACAAACATGTTTGCTTTACTTTGAGGCTCCAAAGCCTTTCTCTTCTCTGTAGAAATGCCAGCCCATGCTCGAGATACGAATATGCAGAAATCGTTGACTTCGGGTTGCATGTCAGTCCAAGCCTCAAAAGATGTTTTTCCAGTAACATATTTTTGAGGAGATCTATTCTGGATGTATGAGGCAAAATTGATAGCTTCAACCCATAATTTTGACGAAAGAGATCTTGCATACAACATGGAATTGGACATCTCTTTCAAAGATCGATTCTTCCTTTCGACAACCACATTTTTTTGTGGAGTGTATGAAACTGTATGCTGCAACTGTATGGATGCTTCATTACAAATATTCTTGATATCTTTGTTGACCTATTCCGTCCCATTATCTGTGTAGAGTATATTTTTGCGTTTTCCAGACTGATTTTACGCATGTGCTTTGAAAATATTTAGATATTTAAAAACTTTAGACTTGAGTTTCAAGAAGTAAACCAAGTGAATCTCATGTAATCATCTATAAATTTCAACACATGTATTGCTTTTCTCATTGAAAGTACTAGAAATGGACCCATGAGATCACTATGTACAAGCTCCAAAGGTGAAGAGGCTCTCCATGCATGCCCCTTCTCGACTTTGTCTTATGGATGATTTTCAAGAGCAGATCCATTACAAACACCATTTAAAAATTCAATGGTTAGCAATCCTTTAACCATCCCTTGCTTGCTAAGATGTTGCGTATATCTGAAATTCAAGTGCCCATATATCTTGTGACAAATCCTACTTTCTTCATTTGCATGCATAAGTAGCAAAATGGAATTTTATTGAGGAACCAAGTTATAAAATGTATACATATGATATTGATCTGAAAATGGAAGTACTTGAAAATGTGTGCAAGGTATCCATTTCCATTTAATTAAATGTGTGCAAAATTCTCCATGTCTTGCTGATTAAACAAAGTGTTTTTGGTAACTGTTTATGAGTTTATGTGTGAGGGAAAGTTAATTTAAGTTTTTTTTTAACATATTAAATCATAAATACACAGCAAGATAACTTCAGCATAACATGACACAAATGTTTGGTGAGCAGTTCACCCCTCTCGGGCTACGTCTGCTGGATCAAGCCTCCTAAAATGAGCTTGTCCTCTTGTATTATAATGCTCTCAAATGATAATACAAGTTTAAAAGTGTCTCAATAGACAAATATGACTGTAAATACAGAATCAGAAGACATTAAAATGCTAAAAATGCCTTTCCACATTCACTAAATAGTGAAGAATTACCATAAACAGTGACTTCTTCAACAAGGCCCTAAAGGCTCTTTGAACTCCTCTGAAGCTTTTTGGGCTGTAGAAGTCCTAAAAAAGTTATAAAACCTCTTACATTAGGTTCATAAGGTCGAAAATAGCTGAAAATGGTTTTTGGATCACCTCAAACAGTGAGGTACAAATCCAGATAACTCCATTTCCCCAATGGCGCTGGTGGCTCTCCAAGATTCCCTGAAGCTAAAATGGCTGTAGAACACCTCTAATACCTCTGGAACTTGTCCCAATGGCTCTGGAATGCTGAAAATAGTTGAAATTGGTTTTTGGTTCACCTCAAATGGTTAAGCATAGCCCAATAGAACTCCAACTCCCTCTTGGCCCTAATGGCTCTAATTGCTTCCCTGAAGCAAAAGGGGTTGAATATCAACTCTAATGGCTCTGAAACTTATCTAAATGGATATAGAATCCTCATAATACCCAAAATTGACCAAAATTTCATCCAATTTGGTCCAATATTGGAGAAGTTATGGCCAAAACAGTATTTTGCCCATTGGCACTTCAAAAACCTCCACTAAATGTGGAGAAACTGGAGTTAAAGTCGACAAATTTGGCCTAACTCCGAATTTTTGGTGGGCGCTCCAAAATCAGCAGAACTTGTTAAATTGGCATTAAATTTGAAGCGGAAGTGGTCACATGACCTCTGCTGTAACCATCGGAACTAACCTCGAAAGAACCGCTGCTTCAAAACCGTGGCATTAACTGTTGACTTCAGTAGTGGACACATGTCCCACCGAAACCGTCGACCAAACCACTGGATAATGGTTGAATTGAATGTCACGTAGACCGTCGGATAAACCATTGGTCACATATTCATTAAAATTGTGGATAACGTTTGATAACCGTTAACAATCTGTGGAGGTAAGGCCTTAGCTCTTGGTCGCGGACACATGGGCCCAGGCTAGCCCCTTTAATTTTCCACCCATTCCTAGTTTAAAGTTCAAATACGCGCTAAGTCCTATGGTTAACAAGAACCATAAATGTGGCCCAATGGTAAAGTGCTGAGTTGTTTGTCAAGAGGTCGAAAGTTCGAAACTGTGAAACCTCAAAAATTTTGCAACATGCCATTCAATTGAACTGGGGGCCACGTGGCGGCCTCTGGGCTTGCCATGTGGTAGCTTGTGATTGGCCACGATAAACAAAAGTAAATCCAATGGCCAATATGCACTTGCCACTTGTCGTAAAATGATTGGCCAGGTGGAATATTCTTTTTTTTTTTTAATTTTTCAAAATTTGAAAGTCAAACCTAGTCAAACTCAGTGTTTTGCAATTTACTGAAACCTTCAAACTTGCATAACTTTCACATACGATGTCGGATTTGAGTGCCGTTCATGGCGTCATGATCGTATCGTCGAGGTCTATCCAGTCATTTAGGTTGCAAGTGATTTTGAACACTTTCAATTTTGAGATTTTTCCATAGCTCGGACTTGAGCTCCTGATCAGATATTGATCATTTACCTTGCCATATGTAATATTCAATTTGGTTTGCATGTCATAAATTCTCATGGAATCTAGGGTAAATTCCACTTTCCTTCCGGTGCCTTTGTGTTTCATCTGATACATTGAAAGAAGATTCATAGAAAGCATTGGAATATGCAAGACATTCTCAAAACTTCCATCTTTGAATTGCACTCTTCCTTGTCTAGTTTATTCAATTGTAGAATTGTCCCCCATGAGAATAGGAGGTCCCAAGTATGCATGTAGAGAAGAAAATGATTCCTTTAATGAATCCATATGATGTGAAGCTCCTGAATCAATGATCCATTCTTGCGGTGTAGAATGAAGAGAAATCAAAGCATGACCATTACCCATTTTTTCTGATGGTTTTTACTCTGCCTTCTTCTTGGCACTTTCTGGAATATGATGACCAAGATTATTTTGTTGAAGATTCTTTTCCATCATATAAATAGTCGTCTGCATGCAAGAGGATTCTGTATGATAACCTTTGACTACAATAAGGACACTTGGAGTTGCATTTCTTTCCATTCTTACCCTTGGAACTGTAAGAATCATTTGGAGGTTTTGGATTTCCTCCCTTTCTTTGATATCGATCTCTTGCCTCTCTTGTGCCTTTGTATTGTTGATTTGGTTTTGAGTTGGACTTTCCTTTCTCATGCATGGAAAGTGCATGTTCATTTGGATACTTTCATGAACCCATTTTGATGAGCTTATCCTACTCATGAATGAGAGACTCAATAAATGCATCAAGCTTGGGCATTTTCCATTTATCTCTAGTTGCAAGTCTAACTGTATAATATGTAGAAAAAAAAAAAAACATATTTAGGGCCTAATTTAGACAAAATAGAAAGGATCAATTGACCTTCCTGTTTGGATTTTTTGATCCCGCAATCATGTAATTGTATAAGCAATGATTTACATTTCATAAATAAATCTTGAATGTTCTCAAAGCTATTTGGATCTAAGGAATTTAGCTCATTTTCAAGAATATGAGCCCGCATCTCATCCTACTTTCCAAATTAATTCTCCAAGGTTGTCCAAACATCTTTCAGAGTGTTGCACATGTCCACATGGAAACACAACGTTGGAGATATGGAAAACAATAAAATACCAAAAGTCTCGTCCATCCTATTGAAATATTTGTATTTTTTCAATGGGGGAATTGGGTTGAACTTCTGTATTCGTAACTATCTGATACAAGCCTTTGCCTCTGAGGTGAAGCAAAATCTCCGGCTTCCATTGGAAGTAGTTATACAAAGTAAGAATAATAGAAGATGAGAACTCAATTCTTTCAACTTGTAGTTGTAGCAACAATTGCGACAATTCTCCAATATTTTGATCTACAAATCAAATCTTCGAAAAATTTCCAATTCTTTGCTCTTCAAACCTACAAAATGTTGTTCATGAACCTTATCCAAACCCATATAGCTCTGATACCATGTAAAATTATTAGAGAAAAAATACGGATCTAGACGAAGAATAATTTTACATGGTATCATAGCTACAGGGTTTTGGAGAAGGTGCATGAAAAATATTTTGCAGGTTTGAAGAACAAATAGTTGGAAATTGTTCGAAGATTTGATTTTCAGATCAAAATATTGGAGAACTACTGCGATTGTTGCTACAACTACAAGTTGAAAGAATCGAGTTCTCATCTTCAACTATTCTTACTTTGTATAAATACTTCTAATGGAAGCTAGAGATTTTGCTTCACCTCAGATGCAAAGGCTTGTATCGGATAGTTATGAATACAGAAGCTAAGCCCAATTATGCCATTGAAAAAATCGAAATATTTCAATAGGATAGATGAGTCTTTTGGTATTTTATTGTTGTCCATATCTCTAGCATTGCATTTCCATGTGGACACATGCAACACTTTGAATGAGGTTTGGTCAACCTAAGAGAATTTATTTGGAAAGTAGGATGAGATGCAGGCTCATATTATCGAAAATGAGCTAATTTCCTTAGATCCAAATAGCTTTGAGAACATTGAGACCATAAATTTAACCCACATCAATGGATCCAACCACACAACTTTCGCATAAATTCTATTTGCAAAAGTGTTCCTTCTGATTTGAGTTAACAAGGGCTCGACTCATTGAGTGAATATATGTGTAGTTTTTCCATTGATTGAATCACAATAGAAGAAATGCAGATAAGGCTGAATTATACAGAGGATTATAAAAAAAGGAAATGACGGCTTAGCCCTCCTACACAATTAGTTAAACAGGGCCCTTGTTGGTTACATTGTTCCCCTCTCCATAACATTGATACAACCTCCATACCATATAGCCTCATATTCCATATTACAGCAAAGTCCTTGCACTCAATATTTTTAAGTAGTGCTTTGTTTTTACTATACATCATGTAACTGATAATGGTGTCTACTAAAAATCAAGGTAATGATGCTGTCGAGAAGCATAATGGCTTTATTTTTGTTATTATATTTACATACAAAATAGCTATATACATTAATTCAATGTGATTTTCACAAAGTTGGCAATGCTCACAGCCATATAGATTATCGAGTCCCGGAAAAAGGTCGTACCCACTAGAATAGCCAAATTTGTTTATGTAGGAGAGTATCTTGACATGTAAACGATATTCCATAGCTGAACGATAACGATCCATACCAAATTCTTATATTATGAAAAAAATTCCTCCATTCTCTCATTTGGACCATTTTTTTTTCAATTTTAAGCAAAACGTTATAAGCTCCATAGACATACCATAGTTTGTCACATTGTCACAAAAGGAGCACAAGTCGCTAGAACCGTTGATGCTGACAATATTTTAAGTTGAATTCAAGGAACACATGTGAATACTACACTTGTGACGGAGCATGATTTTTTAATGGTTTTCACAGTAATCTTCGAGGATATCGAGTACATGGGAAACACCCACACTTCCACACTCATTTTCGGGCAGCTCAAACTGTGTGGAATATGGAGGATTGCACTCAATATTTTTAAGTAGTGCTTTGTTTTTACTATACATCATGTAACTACTAGTGTTGTCTACAAAAATTAAAGGTAATTATGAACTTGAGAAGCATCATGGATTTAGTTTTGTTATTATTATTACATACAAAATAGCTATCTACATTAATTCATTGTGATTTTCACAAAGTTGGAAATGTCCGCAACCACATAGATTATTGAGTCTGGGCGAAAGGTCATAGCCACTAGAATAACCAAATTTATTTAAGTATGAGATTCTCTTGACTTGTAAATGATATCCCATAGCTGAACGACAACAATCCGTATAAACTTCTTAAATTCTGAAAAAATTTCTTTGGACCATTTGGTTATAATTTTAAGAAAAAAGTTATAAGCTCCATAAACATATCATAGTCTGTGACATTGTCAAAAAAGGAGCACAATTCACTGGAACCATTGATGCCAACAATATTTTAAGTTGAATTCAAGGAACACATGTGAATATTAACCTTGTGACTAAGCATGATTGTTTAATGTTTTTCACGGTAATCTTCAAGGATATGGAGTACATAGGCAACACCCACACTTCCACACTCATTTTAGAGAAGCTCCAACTGTGTGGAATGCAGAGGATTGCACTCAATATTTTTAAGAAATGCTTTGTTTTTACTATAAATCATGTAACTAATAGTGTTGTTTACTAGAATTCAAGATAATGATGTAGTTGAGAAGCATCACGGCTTTAGGTTTGTTATTATTATTACATAAAATAGCTATATACAATAATTTAGTACAAAGTTGGAAATTCCCGCATCCACATAGATTATCGAGTTCGGGAAAAAGGTCGTAGCCACTATAATAGCCAAATTTGTTAATGTAGGAGAGTCTCTTGACTTATAAACGATATCGTGTAGCTGAACGACAACAATCCATATAAAATTCTTAAATTCTGAAAAAATTTCCTCCATTCTCTCATTTGGACCATTTGGTTTTAATTTTAAGAAAAACATTATAAGCTCCATAGACATATCATAGTCTTCGACACTGTCACAAAAGGAGCACAAGTCACTGGAACCGCTGATGCCGACAATATTTTAAGTTGAATTCAAGGAACACATGTGAATACTAACCTTGTGACTGAGCATGATTTTTTAATGGTTTTCACGGTAATCTTCAAGGATACGGAGTACATATGCAACACCCACACTTACCCACTCATTTTTGGGCGGGTCCAATTGTGTGGAATGCGGAGGATTTCACTCAATATTTTTAAGCAATGATTTATTTTTGCTATACATGATGTAACTAATACTGTTGTCTACTAAAATTCAGGGTAATGATGTAGTTGTGAAGCATAATGGCTTTAGGTTTTCTATTGTTATTACATACAAAATAGCTATATACATTAATTCAGTGTGATTTTCACAAAGTTGGAAATGCCCACAGCCACATAAATTATCGAGTCTAGACAAAAGCTCGTAGCCACTAGCATAGCCAAATTTATTTATGTAGGAGAGTCTCTTGACTTGTGAACGATATCCCATAGCTGAATGACAACAATCCATATCAAATTCTTAAATTATAAAAAATTTCGCTCCATTCTCTCATTTGGACCATTTGGTTCTAATTTTAAGCAAAACGTTATAAGCTCCATAGACATATCATAGTTTGCGACACTGTCACAAAAGAAGCACAAGTCACTAGAACCGTTGATACCGATAATATTTTAAGTTGAATTTAAGGAACACATGTGAATACTAACCTTGTGACTGAGCATGATTTTTTTAATGATTTTCATAGTAATCTTCGAGTATATTGAGTACATAGGCAAAACCCACACTTGCATATTTTTGGGCAGCTCCAATTGTGTGGAATGTGGAGGAATTTCATTGTTCGGATTCAGGAGATCCCTTTGCACTCTGCAAAATGAAATTCCTCCACACTAATGCATAATAAATCATTTCCTTCGAGGTGGGAGGTCTACACTCGTTATTCCCAATGAAAACATGACGAGTGGATCCAATAATTAACAAATGCAAATTGCAAATATTTGTGCAGGAGTTTAGTAACCAATATTTGTGCAATAGTTCTGTAACTTAATATTTGTATGGGAGTTTCATAATTTAATATTAAGTTACTAATATATTAGCATATATAATATATTATTAAATAAATAATGTGTCATCTTTACTTCTCGACATATTAAAACGAACTTACTTAGAGAATATGCATGTCTTTCTATGTGTATATTGAAAGCACTTAATGCACGTGCTAGTGTGGCATAAAAATATTATTTTGATGGAAATTTGTATACTAAACAATATAATAATAAACTAGTGTTGTGTGTTCATGCTTTACACTTTCGTTTATGATGCAAAAATTTAACAATCGATGAAGCATAAAATCTACCTTAAAAAGCACTTCAACATTTGTATAAGTTAACATGGACTATCGTCTAAAGTTCATTACCAGTTTCTGTTGGGTGGAGATTCAATTTCTTCGCAAAGATAATCATTGTGTGTTAGATTTTAATCCTAACTCTTTTATTTATATAATAATCCCAAGGGGCTTAGTTAGAGTCATAGTTATTTAGTTGAGTGAATAAAGCTCGTAAGCAGTTATCTGCGATAATAATAATTTTAAGTGGTTGACCCGCATTATAGAAAAGGGGCCACAATTAGTTATAAACGATCCATCATTAATAAATAAATTGGTTAACCTGCGCTATGAAAGGGACCACTAATAGTTAAGGTTTTGGATTTCATTAAGCTATAAATAACCTTAGATGGTAAGGGAAGAATCATCAAGTCTTATTGTAATAAACCTCTTCTCTGTTGGAGGTTGGCCCTTCGAAGAGGCAAGTGAACATTGTAATCTGCTTCTAAATAATAAAATTATCTTTTCAGCTTGTATTAATTCGTGTGATATTTTTTGTTTCTATCAATATTGTTTTGTATTTCTAGAATTTTGTTATTCTCGCAGGTCAAGTGCATAACAAGTGGTATCTGAGTACTTTCAAGGCCATTTGTACCTACAATTTTAACAGATTTAGTTTTTAGGCTAGAGACATGTTCCAACACCTTTAAACCACATATTTGTCATTGAGCACATATACCTGTGGATTTGGGGAGGCATGCATGCAGGAACTAAAATAGGTGGTCATGCTTGTTGGACTCCCTTGTAATCCCTGTGGGTACCCCTTCGAGTAGTGGCACATTAGAAAGAATTGTGCATGGACTGCACTTCAACGCACCCTTGGGTATAATGGAAGCCCCCTAGGATAACCCAAAACCTCACCTTAGATAAGCCTTCGACCATCTTGCTGTTATAGTACACTGAGACCAACACTCGAGGAGAGTACTCACGCGTACAATAGGGTAGTCAGGTAGTATGGCTGAGGGTACAATCAATCATCCTTAGTTAGCGCTATGAAATATTGGGTCAAGTACTATTGCTGGAATCTTATGTATATTGTGATCTATATCACTTGACACTCCTTTATGACTATAGTTCCCTCCATATCTCCCCCTACCTTGTCGTCCATATTAGATCGAGCAGTTGGGGTTCGATCGCCGATGTACAAAATAGATCCAGCAATTGGGTTTTTTCTACCACGGTACAGATCAAATTCAACATTTTGGGTTTTCACAGCATAGAGAAGATTCTTTATGTAGTGAGGCTTTTAGCTTCCATAGTGCAGATAAAATTGTCTCAGAACATTTTGCAATGCCAAAAATTTGGGGTTTCGATTACTACAGTCCAAGCCCAATTTTCGCAGGATATTTGGTACCATCATGCATTCTGTATTTTGGACACCGTAGTATTGATCAGCTAGGAGTAAAACTCCTTTCGAAGTATAAAAAAAAATAAAAAAAATGGGGCCATCACGGGACGCTTGCAAGAGACCTAGCCCATAATATTTAGGACGATGAGTTGATCGCAATAGTACCATTCACCTGTAAGCCTCGAATCTTCATGTGCTCCCAATTTTTTCTCGACATTGCTTCAAGTGAGTGACATCACTAGACTCTTAAGCTCGTCCTCTTTCCAACCATACTACTCTTAAGTAAGCTCAAAATTTGACCAAATATCTAAGTGTATGTATGGTAACAGGTCTCAAGTTATGGATGGGTAGAAGGAAATGGAAAAAGTAGAAGCTCTCGTGCAAAAAATTGAGGGCCAATGGAAATCTATTGACAAACTCATAGATGCATTGAATGCCTTGCAAATTCCTCGCGAACCCATAAGGGAAGAACCTAGTGTTGAAGCACACATATAAGGATAATCCAACCATCACATTCATTTCCATGGAGGTCACCAATACTCGAGCCACCAAACACCTAATCTGAAAATGTACAAATTTGATGGATTTAACCCAACAATATGGGTGGCACAAATGGAACAATATTTCTGCCTCAATAATATTTGGGAAGAGGAAACTAAACTACATGTGGGATCACTTTACTTGGACCAAGAGCAATGGAAGTAGTGGTAGTGGCATTAGAAATGCTATCTAGAGAGGCCAGTTTGGAACACGTTCTCAAAGGCCATTTGTGACCATTTTGATCAGGAATCTCACTTTCTGGGTCATCTCACTAAGATCAAGTAGACGAGTATAGTAAGGTATTACATTGCAGCCTTTGAACAATTGGCCATCCAGACTGAAGGACAAGGAGATGTATTTTACCTCGAATGTTTCATCAGTGGCTTAAAGGAAGCTATCCAAGCCCATGTCAGAATGCATGTTACATGTCATTCTGTCACCATGAAAACCGACCATGAAATGGATCTTTTTCCATCCAATTCATGTGTTCCAAAGCACTCCCTTGTAAGTCAACAACTTAATCACCTTAAAGAAAGCAATAAGTATAGGTTATAAGGCCAAATACCTACTTTTTAGTGACTTGCGCACTTTCCTAGCTAATTTTTTCACATTCGTAGTTCCTACCATTGGTACTTGCATAGAACAATGCTCTGTCTTCCGTTATAGACCGTGCACATGACTAAAAAAAAAGTAAAAATAAAAATTTAATTCTCGAAGCCTTGTTGGGAAAATATATCCCAATTGAAAGCTTCGAGGTCATGCCTATTTGAGCCTAACCCCTCCCATCATGGACATAATTCCCATTCTTCAAGGAAATCTAATCCCACCTTTAGTGGATCTCATCCTTTTGATATGGATCTGAAACTTCCTCCTCTTGGCCTATAAATCAACTACAGGCTAGAGGGTTTAAAGAGGTTGCTAAAGGTAGACTTATGCTAGTAAAATTAGGCTTGAGAGGTTGTCATCCAAGGAAAGGATTGTAGACTTATGGAAGGAGCTTCACCTCATTAAGGAAAAGGTTGTGAGACTCTTCTATATTTATGAATTAATACAATTGATCTTTTTTTCTCACTACATTGTTTTGTGGATCTGATGAATGATTTATGTGATTTATTTTTTATCCATTGAAATGATGCTAGTTACTAATCTCCTTGATCATTAGTCTCAGTTATTGAATCATCTATGTTGCATATGCCTTTGATCCCTTTGATTTCTATATGTGCAGGTCTGTTTCGAGTATAGAAGAGTTGCATCAAAACATAGCAAGGATATTCATCAAGCATGTCATAATAAGGTATGAATTTCATTTACTCTCCTTTCTAGATTTATGATTCAAGCAAATATAGAGTCAGGGAAAGATTAGTTTTATTGTCTGCTTGTTACTAGGTTTTGTTGGAAATATAGGGAGACCACTCTTGTTAATAAGAGGGATTAATCAAATATAACAATGCATCACCCATATACTTGGTTGGAAGCATGCAACAAGGAATTATAGGTAGAAGTCACTTTAAATTCCCAATCCAATTGTCCAAATGTCATCACACAAGCACGTCCCACCCTGGCTACGGGCCCCACCCAAACACTTAAGGTTCAAAACACTTTGTCAACAGAAATGGAAGAAAGAAGGAAACAAGTACTCTACTACTGTTGTGATGAAAAATACTCCCTAAGACATTAAAGCAAGGAACCAAAATATTTTCAAATTGACAATTTTGAAAATAGTTCTGCTGATGAAGCCCCATCCATTGAAGTGACTAAGGAGGAAGATGATGAAACCCTAACAACCCCAGACATTGATACTCTAGCTATGCTTGATGAGTCGGTTATCTCACTCCATGCCCTAGCCGACATTTCTTCTCCCTAGAATCTCTAAATCCAAGGTTTAATTAAACATCTCCCAATAGTGGTGTTTATTGATAGTGGTGACACACATAATTTTGTCCATAAGAAAGTAGCAGAATAATTTCACTGTTTTGTCAGGTCGACATATAATTTCCAAGTACTTATCATTGATGGGGAAGCCATTAAATATGAATTCCATTGTGAAAATATTAAGCTTCAAATGGGGTATTATAAGCTCAAAATCCATATGTTTGCTATTGAAATGGGCAGTTGTGACATTGTCCTTGGTGTTGAATGGCTCTGCACACTGGGCCCTATCACAATGGACTTCCAAAAGTTATATATGAGACTTAATCAGAATGGACATACTCATACACTGATGGGACTCTAGGAAGGTGCTCCTACTATCATCAACTCACATTAAATGGAGAATATTTAAAAAATGGATCATCACGGGATATTCTAACAATTTAATTTCATTCATTCCACTAAATCCACTCCTCCCCCCAGTCATCCAAAGATGCAACATGTATTAGATCTCCACTAGTGGGTCTTCAAAAAACCTAAGGAGCTCCCACTCACTAGAGGTGAACATGATCATAGCATCCCTTTGCTACCAGGCACTCAACCACCAAATGTACACCCCTATCTATATCATTTGTTCCAAAAGAATGAAATTTAAAAAATCATCAAGGAACTCCTTGAAGTAGGTGTTATTTGTCCCAACACCAACCCTTATTCATCTTCAGTGGTCATGGTTCTAAGTAAAGACGGTGAATGATGCATGTGTCTATACTTTAGGACCCTTAACAAGCTCACTATCAAGGATACATTTCCTATCTCGGTAGTTCATGATCTACTTGATGAACTGCATGGTGCCAAATCTTTTACCAAGCTAGAAATCCACTCAGGATATCACCAAATACATATGAAGGAAGTGGAAATTCCAAGATAAACTTTCGAACTTATGAAGGTCATTATGAATTCCTGGTCATGCCATTTGGTCTCTGTAATGCCCCATCCACTTTTCAGAGCCTCATGAACCACCTTCTGAAACTATATCTAAGAAAATTTGTCTTGGTCTTTTTTTATGACATTCTCATCTACATCATAACGTGGGACACTCACCTTCAACATGTTGACCAGGTATTGCAACTGCTCCAAGATCATAAACTATTTTTCAAATTATTCAATTGTTCCTTTGGTATGGAAGAAGTAGATTATTTGGGACATATTATGGGTTGTGAAGGAGTGAGGGTTGATCCAAAAAATATTCTGGCAATGAAATATTGGCCCCAACCAAAATTTTTAAATATTTTGAGGGTATTTTTGGGTCTCATGGGCTATTATCGCAAATTTTTCTGCAATTATGGACGCAGTTCTCGACCCCTCACTAATATTCTCAAGAAAAATTAATTTATTTGGATTGACGCAGCTCAAAAGGCCTTTTAGGCTCTCAAACATGCCATGTTCTTAGCTCCAATATTGGCCCTACCATACTTTACTGTAACACTCTCCTCCCATATCTACCCAAGTAAATGTCCAACCTGGGTAAACATTTGATGAGAGGCTATTATGATCTAATTCAACCTCCCAGATCACCTTAAGGAAGTGGAACCATCACCACACAACTACACATACCTCATACACCTACTACAGGAAAACCAGGAGCTATGACAACCTTCCAGAAGGTTAGACCCTGCATCAAACTGACCTTATTTAGCATGAACCCCCCAGTCACACACTTGAAATTTGCAAGAGAGTGATTGGAAGCCTCCACTTGCATGCACAACATGTCATGCATGCGACTAGGAAATTTTCCCAGTAGTTCTAAGCCTACGACCCCGATTTCTATGCCACTTTTTCAGGCTGAGAACCCAGGTCATTGCCAAAAATTCCATGAAACTTTCAGAACTAAAATATAATATAAAAATAGTGATGTACATACAAACACTTGAAAAAGGAATTGATTGGACACCTACTAGCCATGATAGGAATTTCGTCAAACATGTCGCAAATATGTAATCTACAAGTATAAATAACATATTTGAGCATAGGGGTCTCATACTTATGTAAGAATTGCTAAGAAGCATTGTTCCCTTACATCATTAGTTGCATTATCATCTATTATGTCATAGACACATTATTCATTCATTTGCAAATAAAAACATGATGAGAGCCATACATCATCATTGTCATAATACATGATTACAACCAATATAATAACAAAAATAGTATCAAGGATACATATCATACATAGAATCCACATTTAAACTAGTACATTTACACATTAGATACCAAGGAAAGAACTTATTATTAATGAATGCAAAAACCAACCCAGTATGGGACCACCACATTCCACCCGATGATAGATTGGCTAATCTAGATATTTCTTCATCCAATCACCGCCATGCCATATTCCAAGCATGAATGTGGGACTCAAAATGAAATAACCAACCAGGACTTCCTAAGGATAAACCAACTCACCCTCATCAATAGAAAACAGGCTTTACAGTAATCCACACCGAATCATTAGGCAAAAACAATAAACATGTAATAACATGCTTTACCATGATCTCCACCAGATCACTAGGCCAAAAAAGCATGGATGCCACTGTATTTATCCACCTACACTGTGAGGAATTTTACTGTCTCCTAGTATCTAGGCTTTACTATAATCCACAGTCTAATCCAGCGATCACTAGGCCATAATTGAGACTCCACTCTCTAGGATTTACCATATATCACATCCTGGGATTCCTAGGTCTGACAGATAGCACCCACCTTTAGAATTTAACGTATATCAGTGACATCACACCATTCACTGGTCAAGTATTCCTAGGCTCACTGAGGCAACACACTATCCAGATTTACTACAACCCACAGTCTCATTCAGGGGTTACTAGGCCATGTTTTCTTTCATTCATAGATCCACCTAACTCAGCTTCGAATCCATCCAAAAATCTAGATCAAACAAAACATGACAATCCCATCACACCATGGCTATCTGAAAATGGAAAGGCTAGCCTTAAGAACATTGTCACACCAGACAAAACCCATGCCAATGATAGAAAGAGAACCAAGAACACATATGCATGCCAAATCTAGCAAGGAAACCACACATGCAAATCGATACCTGTAAAGAATATTGTTTTAGTTTCTTGATCCCGCTCTTCCTTGCTTGATCTTTACTTCCTCATTTCCTTCTTGATCCAATGTTGAAATTCTCCAAGAAAAATCTAAGTGTCTAAGTGTGTGTGAGAGAGAGAGAAAAGAGAGAGAACTCCAAAATTAAACTGAAAAAAGGTTTCACTAACAAAATGTAGCAACTGATCCTCAAAAGCCTCTTTATCAATGAGGCCTCTATTTTCTTTATTTTCCATTATTTTCCTCCTCACATGCAACCTGTGACCTTTCACCTCCCTTTTCTCCTATTTTCCATTATTTTCGTAAATAAATGCTAATAAATTCAACTTTTCCTTTCCAAATGACATAAGCATTGCCTTTTCAAATTTCCATAGCCATAATAACTGAAATGAACACCCACACTAGGATGTTTTTACCAACATTCAACTTGGAATAAGTGTCCCATAATCTGTGGTTAATATTTTGCCTTTATTAACTTTTATTCCATGAAATTTTCACCAGGGTTGCTAAAGAGCCTTCCTCCTTGGGGGACACCGTCCTCAGTGTTCAACCACACCTATACCTCAGAAAAAATTCTAAAAAGAAAACATGCTTCCCATGGAGCTTTATAAATTAGCTCGATGTAGTATCTACAATGATCACCATGCTAAAAATCAAACCAACATGACAACATAACAACATTCCAACTATGATGAAATGACACCAATACCGCTTATTGGAGCTTTATAAAGTAGCTAATGGCGGTATTTACATCCATATACCTATGTACATATACCAAAACATCATACCAAAACTTCTTTGCCTCAACTGACAACTAATGAAGATACATATCCCGCATCTGATCCACCATATCCCATGTAGCTTCATCAACCCAAAGTGATTCCATTTCACTTTAACCTACTCGATTGGTCAATTCCGGAGCATGAGAAACTTTCTCGGCAATATACACTAAGGTTCTAGATGGAATTCTCCATCTGGTTCCACCTGCAATACAGACCAGTCAATCACATGATCAACATATTTAATATACTTCTTAAGCAATGACACATGGAAAACATCATGGATTTTCACTGTCAAAGGTAGTGCAAGTCGATAGGCTATTGGCCCAATACTCTCAATAATATTGAAATTCCCACAAAACCGGGGTGCCATCTTGGCACATGATCAAATCTGCAAGGAGCTCTTCTTTGGCTTGATGCGCAAGTACACTTGTTCCCCAACCTGAAACTCCTTAAACAACATGTTTCGATCTGCATAACTCTTTTTCCTATCTTGTGTTGATTTTAGATTCTTCTTGATTACCTGCATTTGCTATTCCATCTCTGCCAACATGTCTGGTTCAATCAATACCCTATTCACCAGATCACTCAAAATAATGGGAGTATTACAACTCCTCCCATACAGCACCTCAAACAGACTCATCTTCAAGGATTCCTAAAACCCATTGTTGTAAGCAAACTCTACCAGTGGAAGAGAATATTCCCACTTCCGCTATTGATGAATCACATACATCCTCAACATGTTGTTGGCTTAATGGGGCCTAGACCTAGGTTCAAATTTGATTGCATGAACCAACAAAACCCACAATTATCGACCTTTTTGGCAACGATCTGCTTGCGTAGACCGAAGTCTCACCCGAGGCAATATAGGGGGATGCTAGAACCAGGTTTTTGCATCCAGGGGGATATTGGACCGTTTCTTTAGGGCTTCACTTCCTTTCTATATTTGGTAGAGCTTCGCATAGCAGATATATCAACTATACTAGTGTTTTTCAACGCATATGTTAAACTCACTCGAAGACTGCGCGATATTACTAATTCAAGCATAAAACACTATAAACAACCATAAATAGAACTTCATATGTAATTATAGATCAAAACCCTTAATTATCACATATAACATAAAATACAAGAAAAGGAAACGCATCAACCCAAAACACAAATCTGTATTCAAAAGTATTTCATTAATGGTCAGATCTTTCTCATACAATCAATTCCACCCTATGCACTCAGCTGTAGGGGCCTGCACACTTAGCTGTACACTTCCTAAGGTCTCCACACACTCAGTTGTAGGATAATTTCCTCTAACTCAAAACCACAGTCTCAGACTCAAAACAATTTTACATCCAACTGCATCTCATCAATTCTAATTACAATACCATGGGTCAAAAACATGGGTGGAGTTAAACATTCAAAAAATATTCCCATCCTGTTACAAAATAAGGGGATTTGACCCACCCCAAAGCCCCTAAGATTCAAACTTCACTTTGCGCTATGCTCTCCACTCCTTAATCTGCAGAGTCTTTCTCTAACTTTATTTTTCGAGGTGTACCTTGTCCAACAGTCCCCCAACAAAAATATGTTACTTGCTTCGAGTCATAATGCTGGTGCGTCATCGATCTTTGCATTGATTCTACTCAAGGCATCCTTTAGTGGTGGAATCGCTTCGGCACACTTCTTTTCAAAATCTCGGACCTCGTTAAGCGGCGTCTCGGTAACATGACCAATTGTCTTCTGCTCAAATCTTCTCTATGCTGGCGAAATTTTATCAACTTCTTCTTTACAGTTTGGGAAGGATGACTGGCCTTATCTTCCCACGGCTTCATTCTAGCTGTAATGAGTAGATGCTTCCTATGCAACTCATCGATCTAATCCTGCAATAATTTACCCTCTTAGAGAAGGGTATATCGCTGCATTAATGATAAGGTATTTTCTGTGACCTTAATCTGGTCCATCTATTCAAGCTTCTCGCAAAATTATGCGTCTATATTCTGCACTTGAGGGTACTCCTATAGCAAGGACCATACATCCATGACATCGCCAAAAATAGTTGTGCACTCCTAGATGGTAGATTCAATATGTTCAGTGGTAGCCTTGAGCTCTACTGCACGCTACTCCTGGACTTCTACTAGAGTGGTCAACTACAATTATAGCTGCAACTCAAATATTTTTATCTGCATTTCAAGGAGCACTTCGTTGAAATTGGCTTTGGAGTCCTTAACTGTTGTCACGAGCTTGGCCACTTTCTCCTCTGGCGCAGTTGCAACCTAAATCTAGAGCTCTGGTAGCTCGCTGCAAGCCTTGGAGATGTATTCCTTGAGCTTCTGTGTGTAAGAAGCCTTAGCATCACGTTCTTGTATAGCCATATGCTTTTTGTCAACCATGCTTTGTTGTTCCTTCCTAACATCCTAAATAATTAATAAGGCATGCCGTTCTATGATTTTTAATTCCTTAGTGATGCCTTTATGGAACTTGTGCAATGTGTATAGTGGTAGTGTGACGAGGTTAAGTCGTGTATTCTACCAGTGCACTTCATCTGCTTAGTAGTGTCAAAACTCAATGTGCCCGTAGGGATTGTAACCACGCAGGTATCAATAGTTAGCACTAGTTCATGCGCTACTGTGCTTGCACTTTTTTGTGCCTTGCTCACTTAAGCCATGCTTACTTGTAGCTCGTGTTAGCGCTCGAATCTACCTTAGGCTGAAATAAGGTAAAACTCAAGGCAACATCAAACCAAGCTTAGCCTCGTAGCTAGCCCTACGAGGACAGGAGAGGGCTCTCTTCGGGTCTATCTCGGAAAAAAGTCTTCAAAGGGGCTGAGATGACTTATAATGGATACTGATTTTAGGCTAGTAAATAGATAGGAAGGTTTGATTTAAATTTTTTGGGTTTTTGTTGGAAAAATGGGAAAAACAATTTTGGGCTCGGGGATGAGGCTAGATCTTTGCAGAATTCGAATTGGGGCAAGGTAGGAAGTAGTATTGATGCTTTTGATTATGTGTATGGATGGATCAGAATGAAAAGGAGCTGAAGAGGGCAAGGGAGAACAAGGATCCTCTCCAAACTGGCGAAAACATATAAAACTAAACAAATTTAAAGGCAGAGCACTGGAATCAATGGATTCTACCTCATTTACTCATTCATTTAGTTTCAGAAGCAAAAGAAGGGAATGGCATACATTTAACATTAAAGAACTTACAAATAACTGAGAGAACACACCATCAAAACTGAAAGCCACAAGAATCCCAACAGGTGCTGCAAAACCTCTGATCTTTCCTTAGCAAAAATGCAGAAAATATGTACAATAGTGTGCCAAACTTTTCCCAAGAGTCCAACCCTGAAAGTGTCTCAGAAAATACAATAAATAGACAAGTCTAACCCCTTCCCATGCCTCTAGGGGTCGAGCTCATGCTTCTAGGAGCAGTTTGAACCAATTCTAAACAAGGAGCTAAAATCTAGGCAGCCAAACAACTTGCCTCTATAAGCTAGGAAACTGATCCATTCACTTGATTTTCACTTTTTTGTGAATGAATAATCTAGAACAAGTAAATAAGTGCCAAAGTTACATCATGTACATCAAATTACATCAAGAAAAACCAAAAATTACATCAAGAGGTGAAACTAGTCCAAACTGGCCGAATTTATGAGCTGGAAGGTGAAAAACATGCCAAAAACCTCTATGTGCCGCGCTCCAAAGCTCTATGCGTTGCGCTACTTTCAGCCTATTTTTGGGGCACTTCCTGGAGTCCAAATTGAGCTCATGATAGCTCGTTGGAAAGCCCTGGATGTTTTTCTATCCAACCCAAGTGGAATTTTTCCATTTGGAGCTCATTTGCCCCTCCAAAACTTCATTCTCCCAGAAGTACTTCCTGCTGGTGCAAAAGGTGGCAGAAAGGTGATTTTCATGGTGTTTTTGGCCCTTTTGATCATCCAGAACTTGATGAAATGCTTCAGAGATTTATAAGCATGCATAAATTACCATGAAAAATCCAAAAATACAAAGTTTTCCTCCATAAGGTGTCCCAATCATAAGCGCGCGTCGGGTCGCGCGACGCGTTGGGCGGAAAAACCTGTTTTGTGACCAAAATTTTCAAAAATGAAAAAAAATTCTCCAAATTTGCTGAAATTCAGAGCGAAGATCCCCTATCATGCCTCATGCTCAGCAAACGAATCCTCGGCCAAGATCTGGAGTGGATCAAGCCTCTTTCGCCGTTTCAGTGCTATGCTCAACCTTCTCTTCAGGATCTTCAGTTTTGCTCTGCAAACGTGCATGCGGGCCCAATAATGACCTTTCATATGATGGAGCATGTATTTGTCTCTATTGGCCTTTGCCAAAAACTTCTCCAGATGAATGTTAACATGCATTAGGTTGGTCTCTCGCTCAATTGGTGTCATGTCACCAGGTCTCTTCCGGGCCAATTGTTGATCTTCACGGATTCGCCGCAGCTCTACAAGTGTGTGTTGATCCTCCAGCTGTTTGTTACACTGCTCCAGGTACTTTATCACCCACTGTGCTCTCTGCAAATTCTCTGTCAAAGTAACAATCTTAGCTTTTTGCTCCTGGATGACCTCCCTTAGTTTCGAGCTAGGAGAGATCGCATCAACATCGATGAGTATAAAATCAGTGTCTCGGCCTCCTGAAGGGCCCTCATCGTACATAGGCCTCTTGCCTCTGTCCTGAACCTATACCTGTGATGATTTCTAAGACGAGACCCCTTCCACACCATGTGGAGATAGTACTTGTGTTGCTGATGAAGTCAACGAGACCCCTTCCACCTCGGGTGGAGATAGTACTCATCGTGTAGCTGCAAATAAGGCTCTGTGGCCTCGCTGATATGTCACATACACTGGAGCACTGATATGCTCAGTCTCAGGAATATCAAATTGGTGTGAAGGCTCTCTCTCATCATGAAATACCTCGGGAGGCAGCTGTGGCACTACAAAGAAGTCACGGGAGATGAACTCATCCCATGCGATGCCCTGCTGTGCGAGCTGATGTACCACTATGATTTTGATCAGTGCGTAGTGATATATGCTGTTATGCTGCTGTGCTGGGGTCTTCTTCTGTACAAGGACCATCATCCGCTCTATGTTGTGGTACATGAAGTATGGAATGCTCATCAACCGCACTCTCGTGAAGTGCATCAATAGCCGGATGTGATATGCATACAAGCGTGAAAAGCACCCTTCACAATTGAAATAATGAATGATGAGTTTCATCAATGGTGCATACTCATCCTTTAGAAATCAGAATGGAAATACCCTGCTCAGCTGCCTCATATATCTAGGTCTGATATATGGCTCATAATAGGCTTTATCCAACTGCTGCCGCTTATTCCATTCTTCCCCGATGTTGGGTATCCCAGCCGCCTCTGAAATGGTCTCTGGTGACAAAGTAAAATCCACCCCAGCAAGGTTTACACGACCATTATGCAAATGTAAGACAAATAGGCGAGCTAACTCATGATGATGCTGAGTTTGGGAAATCATTTCAAAATAATGGAAACATGATTGACGCTGAAAACAATCCATTGCAAGCGAGCAAGCCTGCAATTGGGTCAAAGAAGTGGGCTCCTCCCTGACATGCCTGCCACTTTTGCCACTTTTGTGAGACCTCCTTGGCACATTAACCTCTGTAGATGAATCACTGTCCTGCTCATACCCCTGCTCATAAGGTGAATCTGTCTCTGACATGGCGCTAAAATCAAAATGTTTGACAAATATATGCTGATATAGGTATGGTGAAAACAAGCGTTAGGAGTATGTCTGAAAATGATGAATTGGTGCTTTGCCTTTCAATATCAAATATGCCAACTGTTTCAAGAATGAAATGAAGAATTGTGGGAGGTATAAACAGTGGGCTAAAGGACTATCAAATGACTTTGGAAAAGACGAACAATTTACTCACTGCTTTGGAACATGATGGGATTACACACCTTTACAAATGGTATGGGAAAAAGTGACAGTAATAGGACTTGTACTGTGATAGATATAAGAGTTATTCAAATGGAAAAGTACAGTCAAAGAAAAGAGAAAAACCATTGATCCTTATGAAAAATTGAAATTTTATCAATGGCAGGGAAAGAGATAACAAGTAGGGTTTGGGATTTCACATGGGGATCAAAAGTATAAAGGGATATGGGAACACTGAAAATGGGACTGTGGCTGTGAGACTGTGGTAAATATAACAGTGACAATAATGACATTCCATAACAAGAGCATATATGTTATTGAAACAAGTTTGAAACACCAACAATATCACCAACACTTCTTTCAAAACCCTATGGAGCAATTTTGGATTTAGACATAGGGTTAACTTTTTGACCATTCAAACACTTGTTTTCTCCGCCTTTAAACCACCACAACACATCCAAAAATCATTGAGCAGGCTTTAACACACTTACTTGGAGGCGAAAAGATGATTTGAATTGAGTTTGGGTGAAGGAAGGTAATTTTCCGGCCTTAGGGCTCTATGCGCCGCGCGCATGCCCAACACGCCGTGTGCAGTGGGTGTGCCGCTCCTGTGCAAAGATGAACTGCTGAATTTGGTCCAATGCGCCACGCGCTCCTTTGTATGCGCCGCGCTTGTCTTAACACACACAGTCGGTGTCAAAACTACAATTTCGTCCTTCCATTCTTCAATTCGACCTCTGCTCAGATTTTCTGAATATGTCTTGATGCGAATGGGTTAAATAGCAATGAGAAATATCTTGCAAGAGATGGTTTTGATTTTTAGTTCATCAAAAACCCACTTCATAATGTTTTTTGCTTGGCACTTTATCCTTTCATTGAACTTCTGTCCTTTGGCTTTTTACACTGAATTTCTGAGTTTTGGACTGATGAAATGATTTGATTTTTTGCAGGGATGTTGGCGTTTGGACTTCGACAAAGACCAGAGGCTGCATTGAAATTTTTTATGGTAGAAAAAATACATGATTGTTACAAAAAATGAATTTGACAATTTCTTTTTCAAAACAGAGTTTTGAAAAAGAAATGTCCTCAAATGTGTTTGATGATGAAAATTTGAATTAAGAACCTTTTCGAAACCATCCTCATGGCCTGCGGGCATTTATTAAATATATCAAAATACTGAACCCTAGACTCTAGAACTAAAAGACTCTTGTTGACCAAAATAATCATTTATGACCATGGATGACGCGAACTGAAATTCGATGAATTTTGAAGAGTTTTAATTAGCCCAGCAGGTACAAGCATGAGGGAATACAAGAAGACCAAACCCTCTCATCAGTCAATGGCATGCCCCTAGCGAAATGCAACGAAGTGAAGTGAGTGAGACACCTAAAAATGATATGCAAAAAGCGAAATGATCTCTGACCGAGGGCTGTAAGGACCGACTCTAACAGCTCGCTTGACTCACACTCGCCTTAACCACACTCATCTTAACCTACAAGTCTTTTAAGCCCTTATGGACATTTGTCAACACCTTCTTGTATTGTTCTTCAATATTTCCCCATAGGTGCTCTGTGAAATTATTAACAATATCTCCTATTTTGTTAAGGTCCCCCTTAATGAGGACCATTAATTCTAGGTTGATGGATCTATTAGACTTCACCTTCTTCCTCGTGCTGCCCTTCTATGGCTGTCGCCTCTTGGTAGTAAATGGGGAGGGGGGGTCAGATGGATCTAGGCTTGTATCATCACCAAAAACATCACCCCCCCTTGTCTCGAGAATCTTTATCTCTTTTCAAACTTCCGTTGTTGTCTCTGTACCGGGAATGAATATAACTTTCTTTTGCAGTTTTTCGATGTCCTTCTTTCCCGTATTTATAGGGGATTTCGTATTGCTCGTCCCTGCCTGCTCCGCACCTTTAGTAAGCAGAGTTAACCGATCGCTTGGCCATGCAATGATGATGGCTTCAACATCCTCTTCTTCGACTATTACTATAGCTCGTACTAGACCCTGGCAAGGTCCTTCTTTGCCTGAATATGAATGTGGTGGAAATCTGCTTTGAACTTTGCGACCTACCAGTATTGGTTCACAATACTTGGTAATAGCGGCGAATTTTGGCTAATCATGGTGCGCAAACTCATTTCAAATCCAACCCAATTTTTTTTGTTTTCCACGACCTTGGTTGGCTCATTTGAATTCCATAACGAGGTGTATCTGGCAGCCTCACACAGATTGGGTTTTGCAGTGGAGAATTGCAATTCCTCGGGCTCCCTCCAAGCCATCAATGTTATTAATTGTAATAGCCATGCGTAGTGGAACTGCTTGCCCTCTTTTGACGCTTCTCTGCAATATGTGAGTAACTCACTACATAGATAGTCCAGCCAATTATAAACTACGCGTTTGGCGCGCTCCACAGCCAATGATATTACCGACACAAAAAACCTCCTCTGTGTGGCTCTTTCTCATTACTTTCCTAGCTAAAATGTGTGTGGAAAAGCACACTGATCTATCAAAGATGGAGTTAATTGAATAACCCCGGGTTCCCTTCATCAGAGTGAAATATTTCTTCATCTGATCTGTGAGCTTCTTGTCTTGATATTTGCCCATAAATGATCCATGTGGCTCTAGACACCCTCAGGAGACCAAGAGAGCTCAGAAATAGTCAAAATTCAAAGTGGTTTTATTTCTCTTGAACTAGGTTCATATTGAAATACTCGTTGCCCTGATTCCAATGGTGCAAATGGATCTCCAATCCGAGCCCGTATGGAGAAGTTAGATTGAGTCAAATTTGTGGTCAAAGTTGGGCAGTGGGCCAGGTTTAGGTGTCCCACAAATTCACCGTAAACCGGTAAGGAACTTAGCTCCCGAAAATGGGAAAAATTTTGGCCTAGTTAAAATGCCCAATGATCCTTATTTTAATTAAAATGAAAAATATCCATTATTGTTATAAAAACAAAAAATAATATAAAAATGAGGTGGCGGACCACAACCCCCGCCACCCCACCTCTCATTAAAACCATAATATAATAATATATATATATTGGGGGGCAGGCTGTCAATCCCTCCAAGATGGAACCATCACTCTATATAAAACAAGTTGTTGGGGGCGGGTTGTCAGCCCCGCCACCCCCGGACCACACTCCATGGGAACCACCACCATATACGGTGGGGTGCAGTTGGGTCGGGTCACGTGGAGTTGACCTTCCCACTGCCCAAGGATTTTAATATACAACATTGTAACAATGCGCCATTCAAACAAAATTTTCCACAAAAATAATTAAAATTGAAATGAAATGCAAAACAAGTCGCCAAGTTGGGGGAGACAAGGGATTCGAACCCTGACCTCCGCCGACCTAATTTCATTTACCACCAATAGACCACAGGTGGAGCTTTGATAGCTCCACCCACCCACCAATATATAAATCCTCATTTACAGTGTGTGGTAGGAAGAGTAGAGAGCAGGGCAGAACCACAAGCCATGGAGACGGTGGAACCATGCTGTAGGGAATATTGAGGGCATCAAAAAGATTCCTTGAGGTCCAAAACTTGCCAGAGTCAGGATTTGACAAATTTTATGTCCATTTTACACCTCTCAGTGACATGAATCCAATGGCGATGTCTGTTTCAGCAACATAGCTTCCCATTTTTGGGCCATTTTCCAGATTGGAGTGACGGTGTCAGATTCCCAAGTGTGGAAATTCGATTTTATGCCTCTCGACACCATGAATTTGATGGTGCAGCCAAATTCAATAGTTGAGAACCCACTTCTTTAGCCAAATTCAAGTGTTGAGGTATATGCAGTATTGATGTCATGTGCATATTTTATCATTTGCTGTGAGATGTGATATGTTGTTTAGACCCTTGCTTGATGTATGTTGCAGGATCTATATTTATACTTCATGTGAGATGTATTCACCATGGATTGTTATGTTTGATTGAGATCCCTATGTAACCTTGATGAAGGGATCCTCATCGTCACCTTGTGTGAGATTATGTCATGCTGATATGAGGCCTATTGTGAGTGAGCGTTCCTGTAGCAAAACGTCTCGTGGAGAGACAAGCCACTCATGTTGAGGGAATATATACTTGTATGGAAACATAGTTCATGTACATTGTCACCATTTCCAAAAATATATGAAGCGGCCTACTCCATATTGAAACTGGGTGCGGAGACTTAGTCCAACTTGGACGAACTTCGTTATCAACGTCTCGTGTTCTTATGTTGATGATTGTTGTCTTGTTTCCTCTTGCTTAAAGCATGCATATGTGTTATTTTAATGCTATTTTTAGTGCAATTCTAACCACATCACAAAAGTAAAAGATCATGGGTAAATCCGGTAGCTGACGGACCCATATCAAGATGGTATGAGAGCGGTCTTCTCGCTGATGTGAATTGCGAGCATGAACAACGACTGAACGTGCAAAAATGGAGGACGACAAAGACATGTACAAGGCCATGCTAAGGATGTCCAAAATGGTGGACATAATGTATGACACTTATGAGAAGAGAATAGAGGAAGAGGAGAAAGAAAGATCAGAGAACATTGCTTCATCCATATCTTCTAGTGCTTATGCATCTCCTTCATCACCTTCATCATCTTCTCATCATTTGAATAAGGAGATCAACCACAGTCTTCGAGAAGAGAATGCTGAATTAAGGAGGCTACTACAAGAAGAGAAAGAGGAGAATAAGAGACTGCAGCTTAAGCTACAAGCCACAATAGAGGCCTTGGAGAAGTTGAAGCACAACGGAGGCTTAAAGAAGCCATCATCACCAGTGGCCGAATCAACGGTTGAGGTAAACAATGTTGATTTCTCTTCAGTTTCATATTCACATGCTATCATTTATGTTGGAAATGTGGAGATACCCATTACAGGAACCGACATGGGACTCCTTACCAAAATGGGGTATAAGGGTGGAGGACTTGGTGTTAATAGCCAAGGCATAACTCAGCCATTGGAGGTTGTGCAGAGACCTCGATTCACAGGTTTGGGATACATCGGAGGAGAATGCTCAAAGGTTTCAGAAGCCTCCACGACATTGTTAAACTCGTCAAGGAAGGAGATTGATGGGAACGATTCACCCTCATCCCCGTGATCGCATTAGAGACCAACAAGAAAGGTATAACAAGTTTCGGTATTCTAATTTTCAATTTGATTACCAGCATGTTGCTAATAATGAACATAAATCGGTGCTGGAAGAGAGTGGCGACACAAAGGAGGATGAGGCGTGAAAGACCTTTGCCACCACAGGAAAAGAAGAAGGTAAAGAAAGTATGGAGGAAGAAGACTCATTGCAGTCATTGCAAAAGGAGTGGCCATCAAAGAGCCATGTGTTGGAGGCTCCATCTAGAGCAGTGTCTCAAGGGAAAAGTGTCCATACATGAAATAGTTAAAACAATTATTTGACAAGCAAATGCACCACAGAGAGATGATCCATTCACTTTGATAAGTGAGAGATGTTTTTTCTAGGTGTGGTAGTGTGTCATGGCCTTTACTTTGTAAATCATGTGTTGAAATTTAAAATGTAAAAGTGATGATGTGTTTTCCATCACTTTTGAAGCAAAAATGATGTTTTGGCCTTGTATTGATAGCTAGCATATTGATTTCCATTTTGATGTAAAATTGACCACCGATTATGTGTTATAAACATGTGGCAAGTATGGGATTCTTGGGTCATATTTGGTCATGTAATTAAGCATGTAATTTGTAAGAATATTGTACTACAAGTTTGCAAGGGATGCAGGTGTTGGCTCATTGCTTATGTGTTATAAAACCAGCTCCAAAAATAGAAGAAAAGAGAGATCAATGCCTTAGAAATAAGCCACTTCGAGGGGGCAACCTCCTTTAAATTACATAAAGGAACAATTATTGGATGATACAAATGAAAAAACCTCCTTCTGTGAGAATGTAAGTCCTAATATAATCCTAGCCGACCTAACAATAATAATGTAAGGGCACAATAATAACAATATTGGGGTTACAGGGGTACAACAATAACAATGAGGGGGCTACACTAACAACAATAAGGGACTAAACTAGTAATATAGGGACCTAACATGCCCCTATCCTTCAAAAAAGTGTTGTCCTCAACACGTGAGTAGCTCTAGATGCTTCTGTATGCAATTCTCATCCTCCCATGTAGAATCATCAGTGGGTAAGTTCTTCCACTTGATGAGATACTCTGAAATTGATCAATTTTGTAGCTGTCAAGTTCTTGTTTCTGTGACTGCTTCAGGTTCCAATATGATTTTTCCTTCCTCATCAAGTTCTGGAAATATTGTTTGAATTGGAAGTTCACCACTTATAACCTTCTTTAAGCATGAAACATGGAAAACTGGATGCACTCACGAAGAAGTAGGAAGCTCCAATTTGTATGCCATAGTACCAATATTTTGTAACACCTTGTAAGGACCATATTAATTTGGCGATAATTTATTATCCTTCATAGCTTTCTTGAGGGACATTTGTTTGTATGGTTGTAGACATAAAAATACCCAGTCTCTTAGATCAAAATTTCTCTCACTATGATGTTGATCAACCTATTGTTTCATTCAATTTTGTGCCAAATTTAGGTTATCCTTTAAGAGTTGGAGTACTTCTTGTTGATGCTCGATGTGATATTCCACTGCTTGAACCTTAGAATTTTCTCTTAAATATGATGTGATGGATGGTGGATGATATCCATAAAATGCCATAAATGGGGTCATTTTTGCTATAGTATGGAAGGAAGTGTTATACCACCATTCAACCAGAGGTAACCAGTTGACCCATTGTGTTTGTTTATCAGATACAAAACAACGAAGATATCCTTACAAACATTTGTTCACTATCTCAGTTTGACCATCGAATTGAGGATGATAAGATGAGCTATGAGCTAGTTGAGTACCCAAACAAGAAAATAATTCCGTCCAAAAATTTCTAGTAAAAATGGGATCTCTGTTGTTTACAATAATCTTTGGGTTTCCATAAATGCAGTAGCAACTTTACTTGCTTTAAATGGATGAGATAATGCAAAAAAGTGTGAATACTTATTAAGTCTATCAACTACGACCATGATGACACTCTTTCCTTCAAACTTAGGTAAACCTGCGATAAAATCCATTGAAATCTCCTCCCAACGTTGACTTGGAATGGACAAAGGCTGTAGAATACCCGGGGTCTTAATTATCTCAAATTTATTTTTATGGAAAACCAAACAGTCCGCCACAAAATTTTGAATATCATATTTAAGGCCATCCCAAAAAAATTCTTTCTTCACCCTGTGGTAATCTTAAAAAATATCGAGTGTCCTCCTAAAGGAGAAGTGTGCAATTACAAAAGAATCTTTTGTTTTAGTTGGGAATTATTACAAAGATATAAGTGATATTTTTACCATAAGGAACCATTTTTCCAACTAAATGTATCATATGTACTAGGATATTGCTTCAAATTTAGAATGAGTTTCCACACTTCTTCTTCCTTCTTCCATTCATCCCTTTCTTCGGTTATCCAATCTGGTTGGATAATAGAAATGGCACAAAGCAATGCTTCCACCGCTTCATCCTTTCTTGAGAGTGCATCTGAAAAAACATTTAGCTTCCCTTTTTTGTTGATGATTTCAAAGTCATAACCCAACATCTTTGTGACCCATTTTTTCTTCTCTTCTGAAGATAGTATTTGTTCCAAAAAGTGTTTAAGACTATCATGATTAGTTTTTAACTTGAAGTGTCTTCCCATTAGGTAAGGTTTCCATTTCTTTAGTGCATGTAGTATTGCCAACATTTCCTTCTCATAAATAGCTTACTGTAAATACTTCCCTTTGATTGGACGTCTTTCAAAAGAAATGGGTCTTCCTTCTTGCATTAAAACAACACCAATTCCATTTCCTAATGCATAACATTCCACAATAAAGGTTTTTTTGAATATTGGCATAGCTAAGACCGGTGCTAGGCACATTGCCTCTTTAATATGTTCAAAGGAATTAGTTGCTTCAATATTCCATGAAAATGCATCTTTCTTCAATAATGTTGTTATAGGTGCTAATTTTCTCCCATAATTCTTAACAAACTTGCGATAATACCCTGTTAACCCGAGAAATCTCCACAACTGCTTTATGGTTGTGGGGAATTTCCATTCCTTAACGACTTTAGTTTTGTTAGGGTCTACCTTAACATCCTCATGAGATACACTATGACCCAGATATTCCACCTCTTCTACTCCAAAGAAACATTTTGATGTTTTTTCATATAATTGTTTCTCCTCCAATAGTTTGAGCACCCTGTCAACATGTTGAACATGATCCTTCCAAGACTTGCTGTAGATTAGTATACCAGAAAAAAAATAGTAGCACACATTTTCTAAGGAAGGGTTTGAAAATGGAATTCATCAACCCTTGAAAAGTAGAAGGTGCATTGGTAAGGCAAAAATACATGACCAAATATTCATAATGACCCTCATGAGTTCAAAATGCTGCTTTCGAAATATCTTCAATCTTCATTCTAATTTGATGATATCCTGAATGAAGATCTGAGTTGGTAAACAAATTTCTCCATGTAATTAATCCAATAATTCATCAATCACATGAATGAAAAATTTATCTTTAATACTGAGCTTATTAAGGTCCCTGTAATCCGGACACATGCACCATGATCCATCCTTCTTGTGTACCAATACTACTGGAGTAGAGAAAGAACTTTGACTAGGTTGAATTATACCAGCCTCTAACATTTCTGCAATCATACGTTCAATTTCGCTCTTTTGGACATAAGGATATTTGTAAGGCCCGATGTTTGGAGGAACACTTCCCATGATAAAATGAATAGCATGATCATGATCACAAATATATGGGAGTCCTTTGGGAGTTTCAAACACCTTGGAATGATTGTCCAAGACTTTTTGGAGATATGGAGAAATAGATGATTTTGATGTTGGAACTTCTAGTGAGCATAATTGTGCAATTACGCCTTGTTTTTATTCCTTTAGAATATTTTTCATTACATTAGAGCTTATTATATTTCTCGGCTTCCCTGCGATACCCCGTAATACGACTTCCTTTCCTTTCGAAATTTTTTTCAAGAAAAGTTCTTGAAAATTAAAAGCTATCGTCCCAAAATATTGTAACCATTGTACTCCTAGTACAACGTCAAAAACTTCCATTGGAATGGAAAAAATTGGACTATTAAATACATATTCCCCCATGGCTAGCTTGATATTATGGCATTTTCCAGAGAAATTTATAGTTCTCCCATTTGCAACCATCTCTTGACATTCTGGTGTTGGGTATAGTAAGCAATTCAATTCCTTGGCTACCTTACAATGAATAAAATTATGGGTACTACCCGAATCAATCATCACTATTACCTTTTTCTTCTTGATATGTCCTTCTATCTTGAGAGTTTGAGGAGTGGTATTTCCTGTCAATGCATTACAAGATATGGTCAGACTCATTTATTCTTTCTCTAGGGTTGGTTCCTGGTGTATATCCTATTCTTTTGAAGTTTCTTGTTCATTTTATTCCTCCTCTTCACAATCTATGTAAAATAATTTCTTCTTATTAGACTTATGACCTTTAGTGTATTTGCTATCACAACTGTTGCAAAGCCCTTTTTCTCTTTTTTCTTCCAATTGTTGTGGTGTCAACCTTGTAGGTTGTGGAAGTCTACGAGTAACAACACTTCCATATTTATAGATGTGAGTGGTAGGCTTCCTTGTCACCATAATTTTACATTCAATTTTTCTTTCCAACCTGAATGCCTTCTCCAATGAATTAGGTTCCCAAACTCGAACCTCATGTTGGATGTTATCCTTCAAAGTCCCTATGAAGACATCAATCTTGTGTTCCTCTGGAATATCAATTACCCTTATATTCAATTGTTGGAAGTCATCAATGTGATCCATCAATGAACCCTTTTGTTTGAGATTTATCAATTGGCTAAAGAAGGTGTTGCTCTTTGTATCCTCATAATGTGCTATCATTTCCTCTGTAAAAATTGACCAAGTGATAATTTTTTTATCAGAGCAAAGCCATTGATACCATACAAATGTATTTTGTTCTAAATATAAAGTTGCAATGCGTACCTTTTGTGTGTTTTTCACATTATTGAGATCAAAATATTTCTCCATCTATAGTATCCATGTTACGGGTTCCTTGCCATAAAACTTCCTCATATCGATCTTTGGAATATGGTGGGTCTTCAATCCAACATTAGAGTTTATGAAATCACGATTAACATTTATTTTTTTCTCATCATGAGTTTCCTCTACTATCTTTTCGCTATTAGGAATAATTTCTTGTATCAACTTTGCTAGACCTTACTTCAAACCTTCCATGTATGCTTTTATATCATTCTTCATGTCTTCCATGTTGTATTTCATTTTTTATTCTATACCATCGATCTTATCTTCCATGCCTTTCTTAAAACCATCCATATTAGCTTCCACCCCTTTCTTCAAACCATCCATATTAGCTTTCATTCCCTTCTTCAAATCGTCCATCTTAGCTTCTACGCCTTTCTTCAAAACTTCCATTTCATTTTTTGTTGCTTTTTGCGAGAGTGAAATTTGGTGCACTTGCTCTTGTAATTTTGATATATCATGTTGCACTTATTCATCCTCATGAGTCATAGTAGAGTATTCTGAGGGCTTAATGGGTGTTGAATTATTTTTAGGGGGTGTATTAGAACCCAATATTGATATTTATGCTTCAATATGCCCTTGGAATCACTTCAAATTGATTTTTCAAACAAGACTTATGCAATTTGAAAACAAATACACATCTTTTTATTTCTTTTGAGGAGCTCGATATTGAAACAGAATTATATCTGTGATTTTAGATCTTCAATATCTAAAATTTGGTCCGACAGTAGCCCCTGAATCTTCTTTCAAATTCCATGGGTCTTACCTGATTTGGATGCTTCAAGACAAAGTTATGCCCAATCTCCCACAATGACCTAATTATGTACTGATTCAGTAGAGCGAATTTGTACGACGTGCCACATGTCACTGTTTCCTCCTTCAGCTTTGAAATTGATATAAAGGAAACTAAAGTCCGTATAATTTCGACCAATTTTTACAGAATTCCAATCCGATGCTCAGAGAGAGAGTTATGACAATTTTACCAAGGTAACCTCATTTAGATGAAATATGGGAGCCTGCCAAAACTATAACTTCCACAGATAAACATTTTAAATATTGCGAACCAATATCTAAAATTTTTACACGACATTCCTCAGGATTTCGGCTTCATATGGTAGCAATTTTAGCTTCTCACCCTTCGTAGAAAAAAATTTATTGTGAAAATTCCACGATGACCTGTTTGTAGTAGTGAAACCCTAGAATCCAAAGCTCTCATACCAAATGTTATGAAACCAACTCCAAAAATAGAAGAAAAGAGAGATCAACACCTTATAAATAAGCCACTTCGAGGGGGAAATCTCTTTTACATTACATAAATGAACAATTCTTGGATGATACAAATGAAAAAACCTCCTTCTATATATAGGAGTCCATGGGGTCACAATAAAATCCTAGCCGACCTAACAATAATAATATAAGGGCACAATAATAAGAATTTTGGGGTTACAAGGGTACAAAAATAACAATAAGGGGGCTACACTAACAAAAATAAGGGACTACACTAGTAATATAGGGACCTAACATTATGGCTCCGAAGGAAAAAGGTGAAGGAGAATGAAGGGTGACCTTTCAGGACACTTGTGGTGAAACAAGGTACAAAGAAGTTGTAGATTGTTTTCATGCTTTTGGTGGACCAAAATCTCCTCAGTGGGGAGGATTGATCCAAGTGGCTCCAGACACCCTCAGAAGACCAAGAAGGCTAAAAAAGGGTCAAATATCAAAGTATTTGGATTTCTCTCGAACCAAGTTCATATTGAAGTACTCATCACCCTGATTCCAACGGTGCGAACGGATATCCAATCCGAGCCCATATGGAGAAGTTAGAGCTACTCAGAGTTGCGGTCAAATTTGGGCAGTAGGCCAGGTTTAAGTGTCACAAAAATTCACTGTCAACCGGCAAGGAACTTAGCTCCTGAAAACAGGCGAAATTTTGGCCTAGTTAAAATGCCCAATGACCCTTATTTTCATTAAAATGAAAAATACCCATTATTGTATATATGTATATGTATATGTATATGTATATGTATATGTATATGTATATATATATATACATACATATATATATATATATATATATATATATATATATATATATATATATATATATATATATATATATATATATATATATATAGGGATAGGGGCCACCACCCCCACCACCCCACCACTCATTAAAAACTTAATATAATATATATATATTGGGGAGCAGTCTGTCAACCCCGCCACCTCGGAACCACCACTATATATAAAACAAGTTGTTGGGGGGTGGGTTGTCAACCTTGCCACCCTCGAACCACACTCCATGGGAACCACCACCATATACGATGGGGTGCGGTTAGGTTGGGCCACGTGGAGAGGACTCGCCCACCGCCCAAGGCTTTTAATATACAACATTGTAACAATGCGCCATTCAAACAAAAATTTCCATGAAAAATAATTAAAGTTCAAATGAAATGAAAAAAAAGTCGCCAAGTTGGGGGAGGTAGGGGATTCGAACCCCGACCTCCATCGACCTAATTTCCTCTGCCACCAACAGACCATGGGCGATGCTTTGATAGCTCTACCCACCCACCAATATATAAAGCCTCATTTTCACAGTGCACGGTAGGAAGAGCAGAGAGAAGGGCAGAACCACGAGCCATGGAGACAGTGGAACCATGCCCTAAGGAATCTTGAGGGCATCAAAAAGATTCCTTGAGGTCCAGAACTTACCAGAGTCATAATTTGACAAATTTTATGTCGATTTTACACCTCTCGATGACAAGAATCCAATGGAAATGTCCCTTTCAACATAAAGCCTTCCCATTTTTTGGCCATTTTCCAGATTGGAGTGACGGTGTCAAATTCCCAAGTGTGCAAAGTAAATTTATGCCTCTTGACGCCAAGAATTTGGTGGTGCAGCTAGATTCAAAAGCTGAGCATCCAATTCTACAGCCAACTTCAGGGGTTAAGGTATAGGCAATATTAATTTCATGTGCCTCTTTTATCATTTGATGTGATATGTAATATGTTGTTTAGATCCTTGCTTGATGTATGTTGCGAGATCTGTGTATCTACATCATGTGAGATGTATTCTCCATGGATTGTTATGTTTGATTGAGATACCTATGTAATCTTGATGAAGGGATCCTCATCATCACCTTGTGTGAGATTATGTCATGCTGATAGGAGGCCTATTGTGAGTGAGAGTTCCTGTAGCGGAACGTCTTGTGGAGAGACAAGACACTCATGTTGAGGTTATATATCCTTGTATAAAAACATAGTCCATGTAATCGTCACCATTTCCAACACTATGTGAAGCGCCCTACCCCATATTGAAACCGGTTCTGGAGACATAGTCCAAATTAGACGAACTCCATTATCAACGTCTTGTGTTTTTATGTTGCTGATTGTTGTCTTGTTTCCTCTTACTTAAAGCATGAATATGTATACTTTTAATGCTCTTTTCAGTGAAATTATAACCGCATCAAAGAAGTAAAATATCATGTGTAAATATGGTAGCTAACAGACTCGGATCAATAAATTATTCTGTAGGGTCCAGGCCGAGGCAAGGAAGGGCCGTAATCTTTCGTATTAACATCACATCAATAGGGATATTCTTCCATAGCCACAAGTAGTCGTTGTGCACTAATTCCATCCAGCAGTTGGCATACACAAATAGTGTTAATTTTACTTCGCCTGAAGTGTGGCACATAAAAAATATTGAGAATCCCTGCATCTTGGATACCAGCTACCGACTTCATTGGTTCCAATATTGTTACTCTTCCTTCATAGGTTTGTTGGCATAGATACTTTCTTGGCTCGAAATATGGGTATTTACTGCGATCATTGAAGTTCCAATCCTCCATACGTAGTTGGGGCACCTTTCCCAATAAATCCCCTTTGACTGACACCTCATACAGAATCAATGGCGCAAATATCTTGTACGTAACTGTGTTTTTATCCTTAGTGAGCTTCTCAGCATTTGACTTCCATGGTGGGATATATGGAGGAAACCTAGACACAGGTTCAACCTCCTTGGCATCGATTTCCTGAGGGGTGAATTCTTCTTCTTCGGACTCTTCAATCTCAACAACCTTATTTGTCGGTCTTGGGCCCCCTTGCTCCACTATTCCTTAGATACTTTCGTCCGGGGAAACATTCACAACACCTTCTTCTTCGTCTTATTGGACGGAGCCGTGCCCCTACTAGTCTCATTCCTGGGCGACCTCGATCCTATGCTATGTGCAGGTGGTGTAGCCATCATTGTTAATTATAGATATGACTGGATTGTGTGTCCTAGCCTGGTTCTGAGAAATTCGTCTTTCAACACCTCAAAGCTATATTATGACATGCAGTGGCTCACTCGGTGTTCCTACAAATAACAAATATCACTTCTAAATATTAGCGCTCAAAGTGTGTGAATGTGGAGTAGGATGCCTCATTTATAGCGAAATTCGAATTCAAACTTCATCATCACCTTTAGACACGCCTCATAATTTCATATTTAGCGGCAGATCCACCTAGATATGCCTATTAGATGCATCCCTCCTTCTCCTTTTAATGACCAAGTCATTGTCCAATCAATTTTTATTATTCCAACGGTCACTGTTTGGATTAACTTTTCCAGACTCACCCATTCAATGTAGTTCTGCCTCCCTCGACGCAGTTTGCTCCATTTGTGCCCTCTTTCCTCATTTCTCGCATTACTTCTATTGCACCTATGCCATCCTTTGACAAAATCATTTATAGTCGTACGCTATCTTTCAAGTAACCACCTACATATTTGCTCCCCCAACACAGACTTGTTTACCAGGTATTTTAAAATGAACTGATTGTAACATTCCTGGGCTTGTTCCAACTACACAACTAATCAAGCGGTACCAGAGTTCTCATCTCAATGGTAATTCATAATACTCCTACTTTGCGTTCTTGAAGAACCTCATTAATACACTCCTAGCCATCAACAAAGCCATAGGCCAATAAGAAACTTTCAGTCATTGCATACCAATCTGTAGTACCATGGAGAAACTCCATTTCAAGATACCATTGCTGAGGTATCATATCCAAGGAATGAAAGAAGATATGCACCCATTCTGGTTGAGGTTCTTCACCCCAAGCGATGTTCCAGTGAGATAAATTCTCGTGAGGATTATCTCTACCATTGTACTTCTCCACGATCTTAGTGTCTACATGCCCAAATTTGAGTGTTATAATTTTTCAAAACTCCTTCCATCCTTCTAATATTTCTATATGCGTGACCCACCATCAGGCAGGAGTGGACCTCAATGAAAAGTCCAAAGCTTCATATCTTTATTCTACATGCACCTTCTGCTCAAATTATTCCAAAAATAGGAAAACATTCCTAGTTACATCATAAAATGGAAAGTCATGCACCTATGATGTGAAATTGCGAAGTTATTTAGTAACCCTGCTACATCACTTCGTAGTTACTTCATGTAAGTGATTTTTCAATGCTCCAACTCTTCATCATAGTCTGAAATGCACAAAATATCGTGCTCCTAACATATTCTGCCATCAGAAGTAGGGTTGATCCAATATTTTTTTTGCACATTAAGCTTATAGTTATTATCAATATCACCATATTCATGTTGGATAGGCTCTGTATAACACACACCTTTGGAGGGATCCAATTGCACAACAACTCGGCCCACCATCCTTCTCAAATACCATTTGCCTATTCTTCAGATTGATTATAACGTCCATGTCGTAAGCCTAATCAAATCCAATCAATGCAGGATATGGATTGTTATCATCAAAAATCTCAATAACTTAGAATTCGGCTACACGCTTGCTCCATCAATATCTATGCTGAAGCTTTGGAGTCAGCCAATAAGAATGATCTTCTACTGGTTTTTCATCCTCATATGGATCGACGAACATTGTAGCTTAGGCCGTCCCATTTGTTCCCATGTATATTTTGGCAGAACATTAACATCTGATCCTAGATCCAGAATGAATTGAGCCATCTCATAATCTCTGATTTTCTCAGTCAACCGCATCTCCCGACCAGTTCTCTTCTTATTTGTGTACACTTTGTTTACTACGCACTATTCCAACCATGGTTCTTCCTTTCTAGTGTAGTTATCTATAATCTCATGTAACCCCTCTAAATCCTTCTGATCCTTTATCAATTTCATACACGTCTGCAAAAGGGATGTCAAGATCGATGGACCAGCTTCCTTTGCTTCATTATTCTTCTCAGGCTTCTTCTTCAACGGGAACAACTGTCTTTGCGCGGTTGATTTCAAAGCTTCAAGAGTCATAAATTTGTTCTTTGCTTCCATGAATGTCTATTTCTCATGCTGTATATTGAACCCAGCATTCTTATATCTATATTTCCAATCCCATGTCTCTGTCATAGGTTACTTTCCTTCTGCGCGGTCTATTGGCCCTCGTTTTTTATCCAATTTTGTTTAACTAAATACACTTTATTTCCATGATATCCATCCATACACCATCCATATTCACTATAATTTTACCAATTTATGCATATCCAGGTATATAAATTAAGTTTTGAAATTTTTAGAAGTTTTTACAAAAATTGAATTTTAAGTGCATTTTTGGACAAGACTAGAAATTCCCGTAATGGCTTCATTGATGTCATACTTGCAGGAAACCTGGGCTTGAAATGAGAAAATTTCTAGAAAGCTTGGGAACTAATAATTGACTTGCACCTATTGGTTCGGTCAAACCGAGCTTAAACATGCCTGGTCAAAGTCGGTCAAACATGACATGTTATTCTGGAAATCCTTAGGAAATAGGCCAAATTTAGCATTTTATGGGATTTTCCAGATTTTGAGAGATTAGATGGATGAGCTCGAAAAAAAAATATAGTATAAGGATAGAAATGGCTATTAGAGACATTTTAGTTAAGTTTGTTTCATATTTATCTATTTAAGCCAAAGACATTGAAGGCATAAATATGTAGAATTTGTATAATTTCACTTTGATATTTCTGAACTTTGGAGAGCTAATTGAAGAACCAGTTCTACCTTATTTTATACTGTTCTATATGGTGAATTCTTGATTCAGTTTCAGTAGTTAAGAAGTACGTTCAGTGTGCGTGGCAAGGGTGGAGGGCCCCCACACTGAGCTAAGTGCACTTTCTGGTTAATTTAGTTGCAATTTCTTGAACTAGTTTTGTTTCATTTTTAATCAGTTAATTAGATGTATGATGATATGTTATGATTTTTGATCAATCCTAATCTAATTTTTAATCTGCATATTTAAGGGTCAAAGTAGTGTTTAAGTTAAAATCTCCTTCTATCTGATCAGGGACTAGAAACTAGAATTCATCTTTCTTGCTTTTAAGTAATTTTCTGAATTTCCAGTTTTCTAACAATGGCATTAATGATGAATGAATTCATAATGAAGAAAAGAAAGGACCTCCTTAGTTAGGATCCTCTTCTATTATTCTTTTATTCATCTTGAGATATTTTTCATTAGTGGTTTTGGTTTCTGTTCATGAAGTAGTATTGTAGAGAAGGACAAACAAGTTCTCCTAATTTAGGAGCTTCTTCTTCTGCTTATTGCATAATTGAATTAGAAATTATTTAGTTAAGTTTTATATTTGTAATATGCATTGCCTTTAAATTCAAAAATTCATATTCTAAACTTGACTGTATTTGAAATCCATATATTTTGGAGATGCTTCTAAGTTCTACAAGCCCAGATTGATAATAAAATACTTGTGTTAGTTTACCCAGTAAAAAGAACCAACATTTTTGGCATCGTTGCTGGGGAAGCATATTTCAAAGTAGTCAAATAAGAAGATTAAAAAAAAAAACTGTCAAAAATAACAAAAACATAGTTTTTATTTTATGTTATGTTTCTTTATTGCTAGAGATAGAGATAAGAAGGGTAGATTCATTAAACAAAACCCCACAACAATTCAATCATCCACAAGAAGAACAACACCAGTTGCCGAGAGACCTACTCTAGAAGATTTAGAGGAAAAACAAAGATTAGGAAAAATATTAACTCTAATTGAAAGACAAACCTTGTTGGCCTTGGAGGTAAAAATAAATCAATCACCAAAAGAAACTTATTTCATAGGAAAAGAAAAGGAAACAAGAAAACCAGTTGTCGAACAATTAGAACAACTTGTCCTTGAAAACATTAAGATAGTTGAGGAAACACCAAATCAACTTCATATTTAAACATTACATATCTCTGAACAAGAAATGAATAAAGACGGAGAAGGATATAATATGCCAATTATGACTCCTGAACAAAGAATTGAATATGAGACAACAAAGGGAAGGGAAAAGGAAAAGAGAGGAAGAAAGGAAATTGGAAGCAGAGAGAAAGAGAGAGAAAGAAAAAATAATAGAAGCACTAGGAAAGATAGAGGAAGAAGAAAAAATATAAAATGAAAACAAAAGACTACATGATAATGAACAAGAAAATGATACTGATCAGGAAGCTAATTTTGGCTTTCCAATATTAGACACGAGAGCAATATTAGGAGAAGAAGTGAAAATTAAAAACATTCCACCTTCTGTATTGCCTAACTTTTATGGAATGTCAACAGACGATCCTGATTCATTTATGTTCAAATTTGATATCTTATGTAGAAATTATGGATACACGAAGGGCACACACAAGCTTCATCTCTTTCCTGCTACTTTGAAATCAACAACATTAAAATGGTTTATGGGTTTAGGAGAACATACAATTGTTTCTTGGGATGATATGAAGAATTTTTTTCTTAAAAAGTATCAAGATTACTGCAAGTCTAGAGAATAAAAAGAATATATTTTTAGAATTACACAACAAGAAGATGAAAGTTTGGAGGAGTATTTAGATAGATTTATTTACAATTTGCAAAAATCTAAATAACATTCTCTGAATCTCAATACCATCCGCACAATTTTTCTTAAGGGTATCAGAGATGAATACTTAGACATCCTAAACGTGATGGGAAAAGGAGATATCTCAAACCTACCATTTGATGAAATTTCTAAACTTTGTTAGAAATATTCCAGTGGAAGATAAAAAAGTGGAAAAATGGATGTTACGTCAAGAGCTTCCAAATC
The DNA here is from genome assembly GCA_034641835.2 of Pinus albicaulis. Lineage (NCBI taxonomy): Eukaryota > Viridiplantae > Streptophyta > Pinopsida > Pinales > Pinaceae > Pinus > Pinus albicaulis. The sequence continues at coordinate 1,464,638,308 of CM076582.1, forward strand.
TGCAGCAAGTGGAGTAACAAGAGCAGAAATAGGAAGTTTACTAGAAAATTTCAAAACACATCTCTTAAGAACTTAGGGAACACAAGTATATGTTTTAAAATGCAAGAAGAATAAATAAGAACAAGATCAAACCTTAGCAATATTTTTTCCAAGGTGTAGGAAAAATCATTCGCTTAAAGAATGTCCTTTGCAAGGTATACATGTGTGTGGACTTTGTACAAAGAATCATGCAACTGAAAAATGTCCAAAATTGAAGAAGTTACAAATGGAATAAGTACAAGGGGTATATTCTCTCTACTATATGGCACCAAGGAGACCTTGGCAACCAAGGATGCCTCAACAATTCCCTCAAAAAAATCCCCATAATTTTCAATATCCTCCTCATAATTTATGGAACACTCCAATGCCATGGCAGGCTTGGCCTCCACAACAATATCAAAACCAACCTACACAAGGTTGGAGAGGATATAGTTATGGAAACCAGCCACCTCAACAAATTTACCCTCAACAATATCAATATCAATAGCCATACCAGCAACCATACTCTCAACAACCATTCCAATACCAACAATTCCAGCAACATCAACCAATGCCATTTCCACCTCAAAATCATGCACCGATGTTAACTCAACCTCAATAGCTTTAGATTCCTTCTAACCAACCACCTCCTGGACCAACACAATTGCTAGCTCAGCCAGTAGCTAATCCAATTAACAAAGTGGATAAACCAACATACAATGTAGAAGAATGTAATATTCCCAATTAGCCATTGCTAGTTGGAATATTATTTTTGCTCCATTTTTTAGTTTAGAAGAATAAATGGGGTAGGGAGACCCTTAAATCTCTTTAATAGCAATAAAACAATCCCATTGTGAAAGGGGATCAGAATAGGATGGAAAATAAAGCCACCTTGGTGTGAAAGGAGGCAATGCATGTGGATTAGATCCACTTGACCAAATCAACAGCGCTGCTAAAAGAGGAGGGAAACCAATAAGGACCACACAGTTTTGAAGGAAAAATCTTTTCAAGGAAGTCACCTCATTAATAAGTGGGGTCAGGGGTGAGGAGGCTCACCAAGGATAGGAAGGAAGGGATAGAAGCAAGGAGGGCATTTATTATTCATCTATGTTTGGTATTTTGACTACTTGCATGCTTCAACTATTTAGCTGTGGTTGCAACACTGTTTAGTGCAAGGAATTCTCATGCAGGAATTCCATCCTCTTCATTGGTTCAACTTGTTTAAGGGATATAAGGGGAAGGTTTTGAGCTATATTTACATTATCAAAATTGGTTTCAGGTAGTCACCAGCATCTACAACACCGTCTCTTCCAGAAACTACGTCATTTCTAAAGGTGAAGCAGTGCTAGGGTTGAATCCCTTGATTTTGTGCTAGTGCTTGAGGAGAAGGTGTCTCTTTCTCTCCTGGAAGCCTAGTAAGGAGGGCCTTTGGCCATTTTATGTATTGATTAACCCTTTCATGTAATATTCAGTCATATCAAATACAAATTTGCAGTGGAATGCGTGATTTTCTGCAGTACTGCCTTTTATACTTGTGTAATGTCGGAAACCCTTACCGGGTTGTCTTAATTCTTGTATAAAAGAGGCTAAACCTCCATTTTCTTGGCTCTATGATTAATGTAATCTCCAGAATTGTATTGATTCACATTTTTTTGTATAAACCCTCATATAAATTACGCTATTACAGTCTTCAGAAATTCTGTTGTTGAAAGTCATGGGATTTGGGTGTTTTTGAGCTATATTGAGCTAGGGAGATCTGTGTAACATATCTAGAATGATTTGTTTCTGATGCTATTTGGTATTTGAGGTCCATATAGTATATATAAGAGGATCCAAGTCCTATTTCATGTTTTTGTACCATAATTTTCAGAATAAAAAGTTTTCACTGACCATAGTGCAACAATTTCTGAAAAGGAATATTACAAAGAAGAAACATACTATCCTACATATTCCATTCTTCCCATGCAATATTTCCACTTAATGTCAAGGAAGGTGTTACACAAATATTATCCTCCAATCATAGAAAAAAAAACTGAACAAGGAGAACAAAATCAACCATCTCAACCAGAAACTCAAATTTAGAAAGGGAAAGCTATTATGACTCAAACACCACCCTATCCAGAGAGGTTAGTACAACAAAAAATCCAAATTTCTTTGCCTAAATTTGATATTCTGGATGAATTTAAGAATACATATGTCAAAATTCCTTTGTTGCAGGAAATAAAAGATATTCCAGTATATGAAAAAACAATAAAGGAGTTATTCAACAAGAAATCTAACAGAAGAAAAAGATATCCACCCAAAATCCAAGTTATTGGAAGATTAGTTAGTCTCATGTCTACAAAGACAACAATTGAAAAATATGTTGATCCTGGGATCCCTATGGTTACCATTTCAATCAATAGTTTTTCAGTGCCAAACACTTTAATAGATTTGGGAGTAGTTGTAAATGTTATGACTACAGAGACTATGAAATATTTGAACTTGAACAAATTTAGACCTACTACTACAAGTTTAGAGCTTGCAGACAGATCTAAAGTTGTACCAGAAGGAATATTATAAGATATCATTGTCTCTCTGGATTCATGGGAGTATCTTGTATACTTCCTCATTTTGCAGCCAAAAACAAATTTAGTAGGCCATCCTTTAATTTTAGGTAGACCATGGTTAGCCACTGTAGATGCTTTCATTGGATGTAGATCTAGAAGTATGATAATTGCACATGGGGATGAAAGGAAACATGCTACATTTTATCGTCCAACACAATCTCCTTCTTTATAAGTATCATGGCTTGATGGACAAGAACAACAGGAAATTCAATCCGTTCTTAGTATTAATCAAGTCTATAATTTTAGAGAAGAGGAAGAAAATGAGGATTTATTAGATATTTTCATCTCATAACCAAATATTTCGGAGCAGCTTAGAATAACACAATATGAAGCTGCAAGTCATCTTTTAAATCAATGTTTCTAGGAAAACTGTACTATTCAATCACTGCAAAATTCATTTGAAAGTATTTTTCCTGTCAACTCAATTACGAATTCAAAGATTAAAATCATGAAAATCAGTTGTGAAAGGAATTTGAATATTGGCAATAACTTACAATCCTCACAAGAGCAAGAGGTAATAGCACTATTACAAAAATTCTCAAAATATTTTGCCTGGGATTACATATATATACATGGGCTTCATCCAAAGACATGTATTCACTACATTCATGTTGATGATAAAAAAAAACCTATGAGACGACCTCAAAGAAGGATGAATCCTATGATGAAGGAAATAGTGAAAGAAGAATTGCAGAAACTGTTACAAGTTGGATTCATCTATCCTATTTATGATAGTCAATGGGTTTCTGCCTTAGTTTCAGTGCCTAAGAAAAATGGAAAGTGGAGAATTTTTGTAGACTGCAGGGAGCTCAATAAAGACACATTAAAATATCATTTCCCTTTACCATTTATTGATCAAGTACTAGATTCATTAGCTGGGATTAAATTGTTTTCATTTATTGATTCATTAGGATGGAATAAATTATTTTCATTTATTGATTGATTTAGTGGATACAATCAGATAAAGATAGCATTGGAAGACCAAGATAAAACAACATTTACTTGTCCATGGGGAACATATGCATACAATGTTTTTCCCTTTGGGTTATGTAATGCACCTGCTACTTTTTAGAGAGGACTCCTTGCAATATTTTCTGATCTGATCCATGAATGTGTTGAGGTCTACATGGATGACTTCACTCTGTATGGTGGAACATTTAATGATTGTTTAAAAAATCTTGAAAAAGTTTTGAAAAGATGCATAGAGACAAGTCTATCTCTTAGTAATGAAAAACTATTTATGATGTTAGCTGAAGGGATAGTGTTGGGACACCATATTTTTTCTTCAGGAATTAAGGTGGATACAACAAAAATACAAGTCATTGTGAATTTAATGCCACTCACAACACAAAAGGAAGTAATAAGTTTCATGGGTTATGCAGGCTACTATAGGAGATTTATTGAAAATTTCAATAAAATAGCTCTGCATTTATTCAAGTTACTTGAAAAAGATGTGGAATTCCAATGGAAAAATAATTTTCAAAATGCATTTGAGATATTAAAACAAAAATTGTCAGTTGCACCCATTCTTCGAGGACCCAATTGGTCATTTCCATTTCATATATCTATTGATGCATATGACACTTCTATAGGAGCATCACTTAGACAGAAAGAGAACCAGTTTAATTATGCCATATACTTCATAAGAAAAAACTTAACACCGACAGAATTGAACTATACTATTACAGAAAAATAAATGTTAGCTGTAGTACATGTAGCTAATAAGTTTAGGCATTACATAACAGGTTATCAATTATTCATTCACACATATAATTCATCCATAAGATATTTAATGAACAAAGAAATTACAAATGCAAGAATTATGAGATGCATGTTATTAATGCAAGAATTTAACATCACTATACATGATCGACCAGTTAAGGATAATCAAGTAGCATATGTCTGCTCAACTTAGTGTTCCTAAATTGATGTCATAAATTGTCAACCAGGTATAGGAAACTGTTGAAGTGAAGTGTACTATATGTGCCTAGGTATCTTCTTCCTACTTCGTTGTGTTTAGTGTTTTTCTAATGTTTTGGTTTTGTGTTTTTGTGCTAAGAGGAAAATAACTAAATTGTTGGCAAAGAGAAGTTATTGGTCACACTAAAACAGAGCAAAATCTACTCTAAACTATGTATGGCACCTAAGAATAGAAAATGTTAATTCACCAATTGCAAAGCTTGACAAGGAAAGTAACTCATAGCATTAAATCAATCCAATTCATTTCATTAGAGGTATGTTGGAACAACTTGAGAAAATGATAATTTTGATGCAATGAGGTTCCTTTAAGTAAACAACAACTTACAATATCACAGAGAAAATCTCATCCATAGTTAGAAATTTGTTGGAACACGTTGAGAAAAGATTATTTGCAACATAGTAAGGAACTCTATGCTAATTTAACTTATGACACTAAAATCAACCCATTCTGCAACTCAAAATGTTACTATTAAGCCTCATTCAAGGGTTAGAGATCTCTTGGAATAGCTTTGGAAAAAGGCTGTTTGTAAAATTATGAGAAATTGCAAAACAGTCAAGACCTCAAAATGATATTACTAATTCTTGTCCATATGATAATAATGTGTTATAAGAGACTAAGAACAAGACCAGTTTGTAAATAATGAAGGCCTTTAAGTCGAATTTAACAGAACTAGGATACAACTAGCTAATAAAACTTGAAATGCAATGAACAGAATTGAACTAATACGCAATTAGACTTCGAAATACTATAGCTCTATCTCATTCAGTGTTAGTGATATTTTGGAACAATTCATGAGAACAATATTGTCTGCACTATTCGATGTAAGTAAGCATAAAACATGAAGTTCAGAAAACTGCCTAAATTAAGAACGGAACAGAGATAAAGTTACTTATCTAAAAAATATGCACAAAGCCTTTCGGACAGTAGGGGCCCTCTACCATCGGATTGGCACACACGAATCTCCTCAAGATTGCTTCAGATCATGTATTAAATTTTTACTTCTTTCATTAAAGGAAAACGCTTCAAAAACAGAGTATTACAGTCTTGGACAACTTAACAACAAAACATCAACTAACTAACTGTCTCTCGGTTCACCAAGTTATTTTTATAAACAAAATACATAACTGTCATTGAGAAGAAATAGGGATAGGTGTCTTTTTCAATCAAAATCAAATTAGAACTCCTGTTGAGGCCTCGTACTTTGCTGAAGACATCTGCAGAGTCCTTGTCCTGGTAGAAGTCTACTTCTTAGTTTTGGTTTCCTCCACGTGCATAACCACTTGCAGATTTTTGCTCAGACTTCGTAGAGGGAAAGGAATGATGTAGGTGAGTTCTGGAATTCAACCATATGCATTTTTCCTTTAAGTGACACCTGTAACCTGTGTGAACATAAAGATAGCTGCGGAATATGCGACTAGCTATAGAATGGCTGCATTCTGTAGCTAAGTCTAGTAAAAAATCACTACAACAACAAGACCACAAAAGTTTAGTAAGTCAGTTATTGTATGCATTCTTAAAGTGAATTTAATTAATCCTATTGATCTTTTAAGCCTATAATTGATAAAGGAAAAAGGAAATGAAGTGAAATTTGGTGAAAGAAAAGGACATCTTTGGGGCTCAACATACCCCCACTGCAAAACTTTTGCATTTCCTCATGCAATTAATCCATGTATTCTGAAACTTCTGCTAGGACATCTAACTTCCTTTTTCTGCTTTGCTTGATGTTCAGCGACATCCTAGGCTTCCTTATGACCAATTTGAATCTCAGGTTTATAAGTGCCCTGCTCAAATTTTTATTTTTCTTCTTCAGCTTCTCACTAGCCTTGTACAATTTTTCCATTTGCAGAGAGAGAGTTGTGTTCATGTTACTCTTCAGCTTGAATTATTCCCTTGATATTTCATTTTAATTTTTTATGTGCCTATTAAGTACTTCCAGTTCATATTTATCCCTTCTCAGCACTTCAATGGAAGACTCTTGTGGGCTAGGAGTTCTTCCTCTGTTTTCTGAGGCTCTCTTTTCCAATGACTCAACATAATTATAGATTTGTTGTTGTGCTAGGTCTACCTCCGGAGTTCCTCTATCAAGATCCTCTTTGTACTAGTATTTAGGAGATCTATCAATTGGTGTCTCTTCATCCTCAATATCTATGATTCCCGTTTATTTAACCCCTGTTTTCTTTAATATGCCTCTAAGCCTATGGCTTCGTCTTAATTTAGATGGTCCCTCACCTCTCTCCTTGGCATAATTTCTTATTATCTTCTCCTTTTTAAGCCGTTTCTTAATTTCAGCCAATTTTTCAGAGATAATCTCCTCACTGTCTTCTTGTATGGATTTACTAGTTTTAATTTCAACAGATTTGGAAATTTTTCCTCTCCTGCTTCTTCTTGCAAGTTTGCCTTCAGATGGAGTTTCTTTAGGTTCTTCAAAGTGATTCCTCAAGAGGAACTCATCCCAATTGTCTCCCGCCTTTCTCAAATGATGCTCAATTAGGATTTTAACTAGGCCATGGTGATACAAGGTGGTTTCTAAGAATTGAACCCTTTTTTGTACATTAGAAGCCATCCTCTTTAGGCTATGGAGTAAGAAAAAGGGTAAATTGATTTCTTCATCTAGGAAATGCATCATAAGCCGAATATGATAAACATATAGGGTGCCAAACCTTCCTTCACAAGTTATAAACTTTTGCAGAATTAACAACATATTTTGCCACTTATTCTTTAAGGCTGGACTAGGAATGCCTTTCTTAAAAACTGAGATATCCATACCTGGTGTTTTGAGCATCTGCCTCCATGCCTCATTGTGAAATTCCTTGTTTTTGAACCATCGTTCACCTTGCCTTGGTAATTCTGCTGCTTCTGCAATGAAGGATTCTGTGATAGTGAATTTGACATCACCTATTTCAACTTCTGACCTATTGAAGGACTGGGCAAATGTATTGGTAACCTCCTTATGGAATCCATTGAACTTTTCCAAAAACTGTAGCCACCCCACTTGCTGTAACATTTCTCTAATCTGTGGGTAACCCTCTAGGTATTTTGTTCCGACTGGTTTGGATCTTACAATGAGTCCCATGGTTCCTTTTCTCAATCTTCAATTTATTGCTCCGTAACTGCTCTCCTATTCATGGTAAAAATGGCTGTAGAAGGTTGTTTTCACCCCAAAGATGACTTCTCTATTTTGCAGACAGGAATTGGCTACGGAAAAATGACATGAAGTGGTTATGGAATGAGTGAAATACGGTGAGGGTAAATTACACTAAAAATGAGTTTGAGAGCTGTCATGGAGTGAAAGACCATGAAAAAATCTCGTGAGAATTTCAAAATCATCACTGAATACTTCGGGTTAGTGACGTGACCTAATAGGTCACTTCAAGTACTAACCATTAATTTTTAATAAATGATGATTTGATATGGCGGAATGGAAGGGATTTTTCCATGAATTTTATGAAAGGCTTAATAGACTTGATCAATACGAATAATCAAAATAACTTCATGAAACATACATATAACTTAACCATACTATAACTTTCATAATCTATTATCATAATAATTTCACAAGTTACCTTAGCCATTCTTTTGATTTTTGTGGTTTTTAATATGCTTTGTCTTCCTTTAAAAATCATTGATCTTTCAGTCTTCATAATCCCTTTTATTTTTCTTGTTGACATAGGTGTGCAGGATCAATTTGCTGCTGAACAAGTGGTTGCTGGATAGTTGCCTGTAGGATATTTGGTTGCAGAATGTCTGGCTGGCTGCAGAATATACCTATAGAAGCTTTGAAACATGAAATGAAATGATTTGAAACATGGATGGAGTGTAGTATGAAATGAAATAAACTGGATCATTAAATATGGTGGAATGGAGCATGAGTGAAGTGAAATATAATGGAATGAAATGGATCGTAGATTTAAAGTGGAATGAAATATGAAAAGTGGTCTGCAACTTATGATTTGTAATACTCAATTGCAGAAAGAGATCAAATTTAAAAATCTAAAATGAAAATGAGGTGGACCATGGAATGGAGTGAATGAAGTATGGATGAATGTAGTGAATGAAATATGAATGAAGTGAGACATGATGGAGTGAAATGGATCATAAGTGGAATGGGCCTGCACTTATGATTTTATGATAGTTGCTTGCAGGAAAAGAACAAATTTGAAAAGCTAAAGTGTCAGAAGGATTATGATTTTCACTTTATCTTTTCTATATAAACATGCTAATCAGTGATTAGTTTTCATGTTTATACTTTTTTTTTTCCTGCATCTGAATTCAGAAAATTCAATTAAGTTGATGAAGAAGAAGGATTCTTCTTCATTAACTTCACATCACTGTTCTCCTGGAATCTCTTGAAAAATTCTTCTCTTGAAAGTGGCTTATGATACAACTTCAATCTATGACCATTTACAAGAAAAGTGACCTTCTCTTCATCTATTGTCCTGATTTTTATTGCTCCATTGTCAAAAAATTTCACAATTTCATATGGCCCAAGCCAATGTGTTTGGAATTTACCTTGAAAATATTTGAACTTTGAATCAAACAAGAGGGCCCAGTCACCTTCTTTGAATTTATTTTCCTTAATGTACTTATCATGCCATCTAGTCCTTTGCTGCTGGACTATATTTTTTCTCTGGACTGCATCCTGTCTGATCTCATTCAATTCATTAATCTGCTCCAACCTATGCTTTTGTGCTTCTGTTAGATCAAGTCCTAGCTGGAATGCCATTTTAAAAGTTTGAATCTGAAACTCTATGGGAAACAAGACTTGTTTTCCATAAACAAGTTCATAAGGAGTATGACCTGTTGTGCTTCTCCATGTAGTTCTATAGGCCCACAAGGCTTCAGGAAGCCTGTCTTCCCAATCTCTTCTATGTAAATGAACAGTCTTTGTTAGGATCCCTTCAATGACCTTATTAGTAGATTCCACTTGACCATTTGCTTGTGGATGATAGGGAGTAGATTTTCTGTGTCTGATTTTGTACCTCTCCATCATTTGTTCCACTAGCCTTGATGTGAATTGAGATCCTTGATCTATAAAAATTTCCCTTGGGACACCAAAACGAGTAAAAATATCCTCAAAAAGAAAATTAACTACATATGCTTCAGTAGCAAAAAGTAATGGCTTGGCCTCTACCCATTTGGTAACATAATCAGTGCAAACTAATATATATTTCTTTTGTCTTAATGGAGGAATAATAGGTCCTACAAAATCTAAAGCCCATTTTTCAAAAGGTTCAATATGTACCTGAGGCTGCAATGGCATCTCACCTAAAGGAGAAGGTTTCCCTACCCTTTGGCAACTGTCACACCTTTTGACATACTCTTTAGCATCTTTAAAAAGGGATGGAAAATAGTATCCTAAATGAAGGACCTTATAAGCTGTCCTTTTATCAGCAAAGTGTCTGCCACAAGGTTCATCATGACATGCCTTGAGGATCTCAGGCATCTCATCTTCCCGAACACATCTCCTAATGATAAAATCTGGACTTGTTTTGTATAACTCATTAGCAACCCATGAATATTTTGCACTGTCATAAATGATCTTTCTTTTGTCTCTTGCATTCATTATTGAAGGAAATTTTCCTGAAACTAAATAATTAGCAATGTCAGCAAACCAAGGAGTTTGAGTAGAAATTGAAAAAAGATATTCATCAGGAAATTGATCTTCAACTGGAGTGTCATCTTTGATGTTTTGGAGTCTAGATAGGAAATCAGCTACTATGTTTTGTTTTCCAGGCCTATCTAGAATGGTAATGTTGAATTCTTTTAAAAGAAATAACCATCTTATGACTCTGCCATTAGTAATTGATTTGTTCATTAAGTATCTAATTGCAGAATGATCAGTGTGAACAAAAGTTTCATAGCTTGTTATATAGTGTCTAAATTTGTTTATGGCATGAACAACAGCTAAAAACTCTTTTTCAGTTACAGTATAATTTAACTCTGAAGGAGTCAAATTTTTACTTGTATAGTAGATGGCATAAGGAATCAGGTCTTTTTGTCCCAATACTGCTCCTAAAGTTGTATCCGAGGCATCTGTTGAAATATGAAAAGGTAATTTCCAGTTAGGTCCCCTTAAAATAGGTGCTTCAGAGATTTTTGTTTTCAGGGTCTCAAAGGCTAACTGGCAATCAGGATTCCACTTGAATTCACAGTCCTTGGTAAGTAATTTGAAAAGTGGAGATGCTATCTTAGTGAAGTTTTCTATAAACCTTCGATAATATCCTGTAAATCCTAGAAAAATCCTAACATCTTTTTGACAACTTGGAACAGATAAGTTAGAGATGACTTCAACTTTTGACTCATCAACTCTAATCCCATCCCCTGAAATGTGATTCCCCAAAACAATTCCTTCAGTAAACATCATAAAACACTTCTCATGACTTAGTGAAAGATTTGCTTCTTTACATATTTTTAAAAAATTTTCCAAGTTTGCTAAGGCTTCTTCAAATGTGTTTCCATAGACTGTGAAATCATCCATATATACCTCTACACAATCATGTATTAGATCTGAAAAGATTCCTAGTACTGCCCTTTGAAATGTTGCAGGTGCATTGCATAGTCCAAATGGAAATACTCGGTAAGCATAGGTACCCCAAGGACAAGTAAATGTGGTTTTATCTTGATCTTCAAGTGCTACTTGGATTTGGTTATAACCACTAAACCCATCTAAAAATGAGAAGTACTTTTTGCTAGCTAATGTATCTAACACCTGATCTATGAAAGGTAGGGGAAAATGATCTTTAAGAGTAGTTTTGTTTAATTCCCGGTAGTCAATACACACCCTCCATTTACCATTTTTATTTGGCACAATTACCAAAGGAGAAACCCACTGAATATTTGAAATGGGATAGATAAAGTTGACATTTAACAATTTCTGCAATTCTTCTTTAACAATCTCCCTAAGATTTGGATTCATCCGTCTCTGAGGTTGTCTGATTGGTTTACAATTTTCCTCTATGTAGATGTGATGAGTGCAAGTATTAGGGCTTATCCCTTTCATATCAGTGTACTCCCATGCATATGCATAAGAAGGTCTCTGTAATATCTTGACTAGCTTTTCTTGTTGAGATTTCTCTAGGTTCTTGTTTATGTTTAAAGTTTTACCTAGAAATATCTCAATTGCAGAGCTGCCAAATTTATCCATGGAATAAAGAGACATTTGTCTTGATGATAAAAACTCAATGTTGGATTCTTCTTGAAATTTTTCATGTTTGTATTCCGAAGAGGATTCAAAATTTTCTAAGGTATTCAGAATTTGGCTATCTGCACTAATTTCTGAAATTGTGAAGAGAGGTTGTATGTCTTCTTCATCCTCAATCCATTGAGTATCATCTAATTCTGTAATTGTTTTTACTGGAGGATACAAGGTAAATTTCTTGGTTGAACTACCATCAGAGATGTACATATGAACAGATCTACAGCTAATGAAAGCATCAACTGTAGCTAACCAAGGTCTTCCTAATATAATAGGATGTCCTCTTAGATTATTCTTAGGAGTTAGGATCATAAAATCCACAAGATACTCCCAAGAATCTAGGGACACTGGAATGTCTTCTATTACCCCATCAGGTTTAATCACAGATCTGTCTGCTAATTGTAATAATGTGGGTGTAAAAAGAAGATTATGAAGCTTTAGTTTATCCATGATTTGTCTACTCATGATATTGATTGCTGCTCCTAAATCAATAAGTGTGTTTTGGATCTAAGTTCCATTGATGTGTATTTTAACAACTGGATTCCCTGGGTCTAGATACTTTGGAATGACAATCTTACCCATCATGATATCTGCTATTTTTCCTGTAAGTTGAAGTTTCTTTATCTCTTTGATTCTTTTTCCTGTTTTTTTCATGCTCAACTCCTTTATTGTTTTTGCTAAGATTGGAATTTCCTTGATAGCTTGTAATAATGGGATCTTAATACAAACATTCCTTAGCTCATCTAGGAAATAATAATTAGGTACCATAATTTGTTTTTCTACACCCCTATCAATTTGTAATCTTTCTAGAAAGGGAGGTGTAGAGGTGGATGTTGATGGCTGCTCTAATATAGGAGTTGAAATTATTGGTTCTTTTTGTTTTGAATTTTCAATGTTTGGTGCTTGAAAATATGTGTTCTCTTCAAGACTTTTATTTACCCGTAGAGAATCTTCCTCAGAATTGTTTTTCTCTTGTATGATTACAGAAGGTTTCCTCTTTTCAAATATTCTTCCAGACCTAAGTTGAACATCATTAAGGTCTAAAGGAGTAATCAAATAGGTTGGAAACTGTTGGCCTTCTATCATGTATGTGTTCTGAGGATTTTTATTGTTGGGGTTTGATATGGGTTGGGAAGGTAACTGATTTTTTTCTTGAGGAAATGGCAATGGAAGTGGTGGATTTTGATGTTGTGGATTTTTGGGATTTTGTTGAGGATTTTTTTTAGGAGGGAAATGTGGATATGGTGGATAAGATGGTGGATATTGATAGTACTAAGAGTATCTTCCATAGGGATTTTGTGCTCCTTGTGCCCAAGTTTGAGATTGATTTTGGAATTGGGGCCAAGGTTGCTGCCAAGAATTCCAATTTGGTGGGGGTTGATTATACAACTGATCATGGAATCCTTGTGTTTGAGGTCCTTGCCAAGGCCTTCTAGAGACAAAATTGAGAGATTCTGTGGAATTTGTAGGGGTTTCTTCTTGAAAGACAACTTTAAGACCAGGAAGTGAAGGAAAATTCTTGGTCTCATGTTTTTTTGAACAAATTACACAAGTCTCTACTACTTTTGCATCCAAAGGGCACTCTCTCAAGGCATGCTTCTTTCTACATTTGGGACAAAATATTGCTAAGGCATCAGATTCAACTTTTTTCTTGTTTTGTAACTTGAGGGTGTCTATTTGCTCACTAAGACTCCCTAAAATGTCAGATTTGAATTCATCAAGCATATGTCCTATTTCTGCCCTACTTACTGTCCCAGAAGCAGACTTACTTGCCCTTGCAAGAGCAGGGTCTCTTGGTCCTCCTACAGTTTTAGATTTCCCTCTTGAAAGGTTGATACACAATTCAGCTATTTCAGGTAATGTGAGCTGAGATATATCCCCTTTTCCCATCATATTAAGGATATCTAACCATTCATCCCTAATTGTCTTCAAAAAGAGAGCTTTGAAAGTATCTTGGTCTAAGTTTTCCATTTTTTCCCTCTTGATGTTATAGTTAAACCTCTCCAATAAATCTTCCATATTTTCATTCTCTTTTTGTAGCATTTTAAGCACTTTCTCCTTATGTTTGACTGGCATACAGTAATCGAAATACCTCTCTAGAAATGTATGTTTCATGTCTTCCCATGTCCTAATAGAACTGTTGATCAAACTCATAAACCATTTTAATGCTGCTCCTTTCAATGTTGAAGGGAATAGTTTAAGTTTTTGGGCATCTTGTAAGTAATCATAGGTTCTAACTAGGACTTCAAAATCAAATAGGAAGGTTTCAATCTCTTCACTTTTGAGTCCATAAAATTTTGGAAGGACAGAGGGTGAAATGTTTTTCATAGTTGCAGTGGTTTCTTCATCTACTATAGGAAACCCAAAAGAGCTTCCCATTTCCCTTCTACCTCTTCCTCTGCCTCCTTCTTCACCTCTACCTCCTTCTCCTTCTGCACCTCTACCTCCTTCTCCTCTACCTGTACCTCTACCCCCTCCAAATAGTGTATGTTCTCCATTAAAGACTCCTCCTCCCCCTTCTTCTGCCATGGTTGATTCTCCTGTGGAAGTGGAAAAGTTTATGTCTCTAGCAGGGATTCTTGAATCTTCTTCTAGGACAGATTCAGTGGATGAAGTGGAAAGTCTCTTTGATGGAATATCTGATCTTAATCCTTCTAGAAGTCTATGATCAGTATAGGATGGGATGTGGGTTCGAGTTGGAGGTGTGCTTCCTCTTGGTCTTGGTGGAACAAGTGGTGTTCCAGGAATCAAGCTTCTGCTTCTTATGAATCTACCCCTTGAGTCTCTTTCTCTACGCATATCATTGTTTTTTGGAGGTAAGAAACAAGGCTACCTAGTTACACTTCCCCGGCAACGACGCCAAAATTTATGCTCAACTTAGTGTTCCTAAATTGATGTCATAAATTGTCAACCAGGGCTAGTAAACTGTTGAAGTGAAGTGCACCATATGTGCCTAGGTATCTTCTTCCTACTTCATTGTGTTTAGTGTTTTTCTAATGTTTTGGTTTTGTGTTTTTGTGCTAAGAGGAAAAGAACTAAATTGTTGGCAAAGATAAGTTATTGGTCACACTAAAACAGAGCAAAATCTACTGTAAACTATGTATGGAACCTAAGAGCAGAAAATGCTGATTCACCAATTGCAAAGCTTGAAAAGGAAAGTAACTCATAACCTTAACTCAGTCCAATTAATTTCATTATAGGTATGTTGGAAAAAATTGAGAAAAGGATAAGTTTGATGCAATGAGGTTCTTTTAAGTAAACAACAACTTACAATATCACAAAGAAAATCTCATCCATAGTTAGAAATTTGTTGGAACACGTTGAGAAAAGATTATCTGCAACATAGTAAGGAAATATATGCTAATTTAACTTATGGCACTAAAATCAACCCATTCTGCAACTCAAAATGTTACTATTAAGTCTCATTCAAGGGTTAGAGATCTCTTGGAATAGCTTTGGAAAAAGGTTGTTTGTAAAATTATGAGAAATTGCAAAATAGTCAAGACCTCAAAAGGATATTACTAATTCTTGTCCATATGATAATAATGTAATAGAAGAGACTAAGAACAAGACCAGTTTGTAAATAATTAAGGCCTTTAAGTCGAATTTAACAGAACTAGAATACAACTAGCTAATAAAACTTGAAATGCAATGAACAGAACTAAACTAATACGAAATTAGCCTTCGAAATACTATAGCTCTATCTCATTCAGTGTTAGTGATATTTTGGAACAATTCATGAGAACAAGATTGACTGCACTATTCGATGTAAGTAAGCATAAAACATGAAGTTCAGAAAACTGCCTAAATTAAGAATGGAACAGAGCTAAATTTACTTATCTAAAAAATATGCACAAAGCCTTTCAGATAGTAGGGGCCCTCTAACATCGGATTTGCACACACGAATCTCCTCAATATTGCTTCAGATCATGTATTAAAGTTGTACTTCTTTCATTAAAGGAAAACGCTTCAAAAACAGAGTATTACAGTCTTGGACAACTTAACAACAAAACATCAACTAACTAACTGTCTCTCGGTTCACCAAGTTATTTTTATAAACAAAATACATAACTTTCATTGAGAAGAAATAGGGATAGGTGTATTTTTCAATCAAAATCGAATTATAACTCCTGTTGAGGCCTCATACTTTTCTGAAGACACCTGCAGAGTCGTTGTCCTGGTAGAAGTCTACTTCTTAGTTTTGGTTTCCTCCACGTGCATAAGCACTTGTAGATTTTCGCTCAGACTTCGTAGAGGGCAAGGAATGATGTAGGTGAGTTCTGGAATTCAACCATATGTGATTTTACTTTAAGTGACACCTGTAACCTGTGTGAACATAAAGATAGCTGCGGAATATGTGACTAGCTACAGAATGGCTGCATTCTGTAGCTAAGTCTAGTAAAAAATCACTACAACAACAAGACCACAAAAGTTTAGTAAGTCAGTTATTGTATGCATTATTAAAGTGACTTTAATCAATCCTATTGATCTTTTAAGCCTATAATTTATAAAGGAAAAAGGAAATGAAGTGAAATTTGGTGAAAGAAAAGGACATCTTTGGGGCTCAACAACATACTTTCTGTCAAGACTTCATTCACCTGGTGATCCAAATCCAGTTTCAAAAATTTTCCTAGGTGAACATCTATTTCTACAACTCTCAAAACTCCATGGTTTTCAGATGTAGCCAACTATTTATCTTTTGGAATCCTACCATACCATTACACAAATAAACAGAAAATAAAGATAATTAGAGTAAGTGCTAGATATAGTTGGGTTAATGGTGACCTCTTGTATACTAGTTTTGATCTGATAATAAGAAAATGTGTTAGAGAAGACACGATTATAGATATTTTGAAAGCATGTCATGACGATCCATGTGGTGATCATTTTGTATACAAGCAGACGACATACAAAGCGATCAAACTTGGCTACTGCTAGCCGGCAATATTCAAGGAATCCAAAGCCTATATAAAGAGATGTGACAACTGCCAAAGAATTGGAAGACCAGTGGCATCATATGAAATGAAATTAAAGCCACAAGTACTCATAGAACCATTTGAGCAATGGGATTTAGACTTTGTGGGACCAATAAACCTGCCATCAAACAGGAAGAAGTACATCCTGGTATGTATATATTATGATACTAAGTGGGTGGAGGCAAAGACAGTGGCACGAGCAACAGAAGAAACAATGGTTTATTTTATATTTGAAGAGATATTTTTAAGGTATGGAGCTCCGCGAAAATTTTTTACAGACCAGGGAGCACAGTTCACCTCCAAACTTGTAAGGGTTCCGACAAAAAAGTACAAGATCAAACACATAAAATCTACTCTGTAGCATTCGCAAGTAAATGGAAAAATGGAGTCCACTAACAATTTTCTGGAGAATATCATGACAAAAACTGTGTAGATGAATATAAAAGACTAGTCGGAAAAGTTGAGAGATGCACTATGGGCCTATAGGATCACATGGAAGAACACAACTGGATTTAGTCCATACCAGTTGGTATACGATAAGGAAGTCATTTTACCCATAGAATTTCAAATACAAACATATAAACTTGCAAAAAAGTTAGGAATGGAGCTATATGAAGCACAAGCACAAAGAGTGATTCAATTAAATGAACTGGATGAAATAAGATAGAAGGTAGTGGAACATACATCATTAGTGCAAGAACAGAGAATAAAATGGCATGATCGATTGATCAAGATTAAAGTTTTTCAAAAGGGATATTGGACACTATTTTTTGACTCCAAGTTTAAATATTTCAAGGTAAAGGTTAAACTCACTGGCTTGGGCCATATGAAATAGAAGAGATCTTTGATAATGGAGCGATCAAAATAAAAACAATAGATGAAGCGTCAATTTCATTTGTAGTGAATGGACATAGGCTTAAAGTCTACAATAAGCATATCAATAAAGAAGATTTTATGAAAATAATTTCAACAGAAAACTATATGGAAATAATGGAAGAGCATAATATGCCTTCCTTAGTTCCAGAATAATAAAAAAAATAAAAAAATATAAAAACAATAAAAAAAATAATAAAAGAGTTTGGTTGTGTAAATCCAGGAGATTGGCACAATACAGAATCAAATTCATATCAGAAAACCAACTTGATTGACCAATATGAATTATTTATTTTGTTTTGTTTTTCTTCAGTATGATTTTGTAGAGTTAATCCTACAAGACATGCAAGACTTGAGGACAAGTCTTAACACCAACAAGGGGGAATTTCATAATAAAACTATGTAAATAGTTTGAGCAGCTGAATTGAACAAGGAACCTAAATTACATGACAAAAGGGACCTGATACATCATTGGAAATATTATTCAAAAGGGACCTGATACATCATTGAAAATATTGTGCAGAAGGGACCTGAGATATCATTGAGGATATTATGCAGAAGGGACCTGTATCATATGACAGAAGCAACTTGAAACATTGTTGAAAATTACATGTCAGAAGGGACCTGAAACATTATTTATAATATCACTACATAAGGGACCTGAACTACATCAAAATTCAAGCCTGAAGAACATGTCATAAAGGACCTAAAACATTAATTACAAACTATAGAAGGGACCTGAACAACATCAACATTCAAAGATACTGAATCAATAATAAGATGCGAAAACATGAAATAGAAACAAGTCTCTACATTTCAGTATATCTTGGAAGAGCCATCGTTATGATAATAAATACATTGTTGACCATCATTTGACCGAAGGACATCATTGAAATCAAATACTTTATGGGAGTGCAAGTACAGTAAGTGAAAATTTTTTCTCTTAAAATTTCAAAATTTCAAAATTATTTCTAGAAGTTGTTAAGACTAATTTAGTGCTTGATATGCATTCCATTATATTTTACCTATATCCTACCACTACCTTTATCATTTTACCCATTATAATCACCTATTCATTACCATTTTCCTACACTTACCCTCAAACATTAACCATCATTCCATATACCATACTTTATTACTCCTTTTCTACATTTAACCATCATTCCATATACCATCATTTCAATAATTTGTAAACCATCACATTAATCCTAATTATTTTCTTAAGCATATGGATCAAGAATTAAAGGCTCAATATTCAAATCCTTGTTGACCTACAAAAACAACAAAGGTTAGTGTCATAAAAAATTAATTTTAAACATGACCATTCTAGGGTCATTTTAAAATTAAATTAAACAACAAAAAGTTGAAACCTAAGCTACAAAGCGCAATATGCATATCATATGATAAGAGCTAAGGTATGGAGCGCACAATGAAAAATGACAAAAAAATACAAATGACATAACCTAAGTTGAAATGATGCAATGAAAAGAACAAAATTATGATGCATTTCGATTAAGGTATGGGCATGCAAACGAATGGAGGCGGCTATGAGTGAAGCAGAGAACATGAGTTATGGTTATGGGACGTATGCAGACATTGTGGAGCAAGGACATAGTGCGAGTGAGAGAAACTAAGCCACAGAGGCATACGAGTCAGAGGTCAAAATGAAAAATGGTCAACACATATTAAAAAACATAGTGCTATGACATACAACAAACCCTGTGCAAATACTGAAGCCTCCACCCTTTTTAAACTAATATACCCCTGTGATTGCATTCTTCTTTCACCATCACAGCCATTGCAGGCTCATAGAAAGGAAGTTGAACCCTATGCAAACCATAGGCACGCGTTCAAACACCCTATGAAGAATGAAATTGAGTAAGAAAACATAGAGAGGCTGTGAAGAGAAACTTAAGTCGAGAGAAGAAAGCATAAGAAATAAAAAAAGAGGAGTGGAGAAATAAGAAGGCGTGTTGATGTTGACTGAGATTTGAGCCGAGATATCTCCCTATCGTGTTAATCAAACACACCAACAAATTGCAAAGATCTCATGGAAGAGAACAGGTAAGAAAAAACTCCGGATTTTTCTCATTGGTAAACAAATATTCAGAATGAATGAAACTCGGGATTTTGTGTTGAACACGAGTTAAACTACAAGTTATAAATGTGTGTCTCTACCACCGTTTAGCTTGTCTCTGCCACCATTATCTTAACTCTGTCACCTACTAGCACATGAGGATTTTGAGATGATTGAAGAGGGGTCTTAACAATAGTAATGTTGTGAAAACGCAGGGATACGAGGCTAAACACAAAGAAAATCTCGGGATTGATCCAAAGCAGGTAAAAGAAATTGAATTCTTCCACATATGCTCACGAAATTGTCATATTTCATTTAAAAAAAAACAGAATGTTGCATAGTGAGTGAATACGAAAAAATACAGTGAGTCATTTTATGAGCCATTTGATGATTGTTTGACATATACACACTGAGTCATTCGTTGAATGTTTTTGCACATAGTGAGCCTAAATCATTCCAGTGTGAATGCACAATGAGTTTGTCTCCGTGGAGGAAGAATTGTGTATGAATTCGAAGAGCAGAAGAACACTGTGGCACAATTTTTTTTCTTTCTAAATTATATAGTAAATTTAGAGACATAGAATTCTACATCAAAACAGAGGAGATTTTTTTACAAAATTTTGACAAAACAAAGAATAGAAAATGAGAAATAGATTAATAAAAACATGTTTACAATGTTTTTATGATCTTTATATATCAAAATTTTGTGTTTTTATTAGTTTGTGGAAGCAGTAGGCTAGTTTTTGTAAGAGAACAGAGGTTGAAGAATATTTATTTCATTCCTTTGTCAAGAGCATCAGAGGAGAGGTAAGCCTTATCACCATGAATAGAATGCATGAATAAGTCAAAAAGATCTATATGTGTGCATAATTTTTATTTTCAAAATGAGAATGTTGACAGTGCAAGGTTACAAAAATTGGTTTTCAGAGCATATGGCTACCAGGATAGAACCAAAAGATTTCTAGATTGAGCATTGGGAAAAAGAGACCATAGAAAAACTTTACCAGGCTGGTCAAATAGGCTTCCTCCAAAATTTTAATGGACACAACGAGAGCATCACAAAGGAGTTCATAAAAAATTACACATAGGAGCAAACCATGGTGGGAAACTTAGTTATCTCATTAAATCCAGAATCCATTTCTCAGACCTTAGATCTACCACTGTTAGGGGAACATTATCATAAGGGTTTTCAATTTAGACAAGGGATGAAATTATTTTTGGAGAAAAATAGTAAGGGATCATTTGATAGAACCGAGGGGATTCTGAGGGAATGGTGTAGAAATTTTAATAAATGATATATTATTCACCGAGATTCTCCTGATCACACACTATTTTAACTTCATGCACAATACAAAATCTCTTCTACCATTGATCATTAATTGCGGAAATAAAAACAATCGCATGCACACATTAAAATCCATAAACAATTCATGACATATGAACAATGATTATGGAAAGCTTAAGTCTGGAAAAACCAATACTCCAGATATTATATGTCAGAGAGGATCATGTAACAATCATTATACAAAGGTCCTCTACACCTCTCGCACACCGACCTCACACACACTAATCAAACTAGATCTAGCAAAACACATGCTCCAATCTCCGGGCACCAAGCAACATTTCCTATTATGACCACAAGTAAAGAATGACTATAGCTAATCTCAAACTAATCTGATTGTACCGCGTTAACTCTCATGGGCTCCTCCAATCACTGGTTGTTGCAAATATGCAACAGTATAGTCACAACTGATAGTTAACCTGCTCTTTCACCTATTTCTGCACTGGTCTCCACTGAAACTATCCATGCACTGAAGTTAACTGATGCATTATTTAGTTGATTAATGAGTTTATAATTAGTGAATTAATTAATAATTAATTCACACCACGCTCACTAATTGTATCAATCAGTTAGACTAGATACAACTAGCTCAAATATGTTTAGATTAGCTAAACTGAACACAACTCCATTAACTTCCTCAATCAACTCCACCAAACTCTCTCACATGAGTTCTAACTGAAGTATCCATGCAATAGCTCCACTTAACCCTCAGTAATAGCGTAATTCCTTCTGTAAGCTCCTGTGCCACATCTGTGCACTTAACTGAAGTGCTCCAAGAGAATAAGATAATGTTTATAGTCCAAATATTATTAAGAGCTAATAATATTCGACATATCTATTTTTAGACTGGTAATATAAAAATAGATTTTTCCCAATATGTCTAAAAATAGAAGTCCATATATTTTTCTGACTTGACCAACCATCCACAAATAGCATCCTGCAACTCATAGAACATGATCCATATGTCTAAAAATAGACATAGTCTAAAAATAGACTTTGCGCCAAAAATAGCCTGCGGGCCCACTTAGTGAAGGCGACTTCTTTCCACTAATATCATCATCTTGTTGCAACACTCACTCTCTGAAGCCACAAGATAAGGATTATCCGCCACCCCTATCCCGCCTCTCGTGGTATTCCGAATTTTCCCCGGTGAGCGCCTTCTGGCCAAGATATCAACATCCCGACCCTCCGTAGAAGGTATAAAAGTAACATGGTCTTCCGCTGCACACAATCTCTAATAAGTTGTACGTGATGCCAATATGCTTAGATCTATCATGAAATATTGGATTAACCTAGAGTTTGATGCAACTCTGATACCACAATATATCACAAGAGGATCTAAGTGTGAATCGAACAACTCCGATCAGATCTTCCTCATCCATATAGCTTCCGCATGTAGCCAAACTCATTGCCATATACTGGGCCTCTGAACTAAGTGCCACGGACTGGCTTGCCGCAATTCAAGAAACTACTGTCGACCCGATACTGAAAATCCCTCCAGATGTGCTCTTTCTGTCTGTTGGGCTCCCTGCCCAATCTGCATCCGTGAAGCCACATAGCTTCACCTCATCCGACTGTCTGTACCATAATCCATATCTCGATGTGCCTCTAAGATATCTCAATACATGCTTCCCCGACTTCCAAGGAGCTTGGTAGGCTTAACCATAGCTTGTGAAAGCTAGTTAACTACATAGCATATGTCGGGTCGTGTATTGACCAGATACATAAGCGACCCCACCAAATGTCGATAAACAGTGGCATCCACTACCTCCGCCGAAGTAGCATCCTCCTTCCTCCAACCACCAGGAAGAGGAGTATCAACAGGCTTGCATCCATGCATGTTGAACTTCTCCAGTATCTCCCGGGCATACTTACCCTGAGAAACAAACAGTCCATCACTGCGCTGCCAAATTTCCAATCCCAGAAAATAATGAAGGAGGCCCAAGTCCTTCATCTCAAACTCTTTTGCAAGATCCTCCTTGCATGAGAGTATCAACAGCTCATCACCTGTCAAAATCAAATCATCTACATAAAATACAATGATCAGCAACTTACCCTCCACCACAATCTGGTATAGGTTAGGATCCGCCTCACTCTTGGAGAATCCAAGTCCGGTGAAATAACTGTCTATCCGTGTGTACCAAGCACGAGGTGCTTGTTTCAACCCATACAACGCTCTCTTGAGCCTGCACACATGCGACTCGTTGCTGAAGATCTCAAAATCTTCAGGCTACTCTATTTACACCTCCTCCTCAATCACCCCATTGAGGAACGCAGTCTTCACATCCATCTGATGAATGTGCCACCCCATCTGCGCTGAGAGAGCAAGAATCATCCGTATGGAAGAATACCTTGCGACAGGTGCAAATTTTTCCTCATAATCGATCCCCTCAATCTGTGAGAAGCCTCGGGCAACAAATTTTGCCTTGTACTTCTCCACACTCCCGTCATCTGCTTGCTTCAATTTGTAGATCCATCTCAAACCCACCATTGATTTCCCTTCCGGCCTTGGGACAATCTCCCATGCATTGTTTCTGACAATCGAATCATACTCTTCCACCATGGCATCTACCCATGCAGGATCCTCCACAAATTCCTCAAAAGAGGATGGCTCTGTCACGATACACTTGCTCATAAGAGCCATGTATCCAGTGTACTGGTCAGGTGACTGTCTCTGTCTGCGCTGTGATGTAGGTGCTCCTTCAACCTTCTCTGCATCTTGAGCCAATCGCTCAGCTTCTATTGTGCGCTTTCGCCCTCTGATGGTTGGCGCTGCATGAGTGGTCTCTTCCACTCCATGAACCTCATCTTGTGGCTGGTACACATCTTGAGACTCATCCTTAGGAACTAATAGCTCCTCATCTGCATGCAAGTGTGGCTCCCTCTCAAGCGAACACTTCATGGCTTTCTCCTCATGAAATTTGGTATCCCGTCGCACAACAATCTTGCGACTGTCTGGAAAATACACACGATAGTTGTGGGGTGTATCAGCGTACCCCACAAATATCCCAACCTCTGCGGTCAGCTCCAGCTTCTTCCTGGCATCCTTCGTCACATGAATGTAAACAGGTGAACCAAAAATCCTCAAATGGGAAATATCAGGCGTCTTACCAGAAAACGCCTCCTCGGGTGTACTCATGCCAAGTATCCTGTGAGGACAACGGTTCTGCACATATACTACAATATTGCATGCCTCTGCCCACAAGTGTATGGGAAGGCCCTGATCATGCAACATCGCCCGTGCAGCACCCACGATCGTTCTATTCTTCCGCTTAGCAACCCCATTCTGCTGTGGGTTATGAGGTGCTATGAGCTCTCTTCGAATTCCTTCTGCGCTGTAAAAGTCCTTGAATTCGCCAGAGATGAATTCACCACCATTGTCGCTCTTAAGAGCCTTCACCTGCTTCCCCGATTCTTTCTCAACCAGTTCCTTGAACTCACAGAACTTTGAGCATGTCTCGCTCTTCTTCTGCATGAAGAATATCTAGCACTTATGAGAAAAATCATCAACAAATATCACATAGTACCTGTGCTTTTATGTCGAAGCTACTGAGAAAGGTCCACACACGTTTGTGTGAATTCTCTCAAGGATCATCGTGGCACGACTATCCTTCTCGTGAAAGGTGGCTTTCACAATTTTTCCCAAGGTACATCCCTTGCACTGATCTGAATGCGCAAGAGTACCCTTAGGAATCCCAGTAAAAATCTGCTGCAGTATCTTCAAAGCTCCATGATGAAGGTGGCCCAATCTCCGGTGCCACAACTCGCCGTCATCTTGGCTCACCACTCCTTCTGCCTTGCCTACCATTGCTGCGCAGCCATCTACCTAAAATTGATAAAGGTTCTTAACTCGAACCCCTATCCTCCAGGTCTCACCAGTTGCCTTACTGCGCAAGAAAGCCTTTCCCTCGCTCAAGACAACATCATATCCCTTGTATTCTAACATCGCCACAGAGATAAGATTCTTCTTCAATCCTAGAACATGCATCACTTCCTTCAATACGAAGGGTTTAACAGACTCCCTCTCAAAGGAAATGGTACCGATACTGATCGCACTGTATCTACCATCATCACCCATCTCGATGTGCAGTCCAAGATCTTTCTCATCCAGATCAGTAAACAAATCTCAATCTCCTGTCATGTGAAAAGACGCACCACTGTCAAGAAACCAAACTGAACCCATAACACTTGAGAGAAAGTATGCGATAAGCGAAAAATATAGCTCAAACTACGAGGCTAAGGCCTCTCTAGCTTCAGATCCAGCATCCTGCTTATTTTTCTTCTTCTGTGGACAATTAGTGGCGTAATGTCTGTGTTGGTGACAGTGAAAGCACTTCACCTTGGACATGTGCTTCTTCTTTCCTTTCGCACCGGATTGAGAAGCATTCTTCTTGGTCTTCCTCTTCTTTGCTTTGGCAACCAAAGCGCAATTTTCTTCATCAGAGTTCTTTGATGAAGATTCATCCCTGGTACTTCGCCTTATCTCCTCTTGCACAAGATCTGACCAAAGTCGCTCCCATCCTGGCAATTTCTCTCGACCATTGACAGAGTCCTAATAGGAATTCCAACTCTTAGGAAGCCCAAGGAGAGCCAAGCTCACCAATTCCTCGTCATCAACAGTAACCCCCACACTTCCCAGCTCATCCCTGCATTGGATGAACTTCGTGAGGTACTTGGGCATACTGTCGCCTTTCTCCATTTTTATGTTCCTCAGTTTATCCTTGAGCGCCAACTTCCTCTGGTCGCTCTTGCTTTGGAATACGTCTGTCAAATATTTCCACATCAAGAATGGAGAAGCCTTACCATGAAGGCTAGATACTATGTGATCCTTCACACCTTCCAACATAATCCTTCAACACTTTGGTCGCCTTTGCCATGCTAAGTAATGACAATTATCAAAGGAATAGGTTGAATAAGGCATCATAGCAAACGTCAACTAGATTTACCTGAAGAGAATCGAACTTGTCTTCATGAGAGACTGCTTTCCTCATGTATATCATCTGAACTGTTGTTAATCCAAATTGACAATGCAGAAAAAAAAAGAGAAATTCGAATTCCACCAGCACAAAACTCAACCGCTTCAATGTTTTGCAATTGCTCCAATGATCAATATCGCTCTGATACCATGTAGAAATTTGAATAACTAATATATTATTCACCGAGATTCTCCTGATCACACACTATTTTAACTTCATGCACAATACAGAATCTCTTCTACCATTGATCATTAATTGCGGAAATAAAAACAATCGCATGCACACATTAAAACCATAAACAATCACACATATGAACACAATATTTCATGGGAAATATTAAAGTTGAAAAACCCAACTATATGTATATTATATGTCATAGAGATCATGTAACAATCATTATACAAAGCTCCTCACAAGCTCTCAGTACAATCTCCAATTTCTACACACTAATCAAGCTAGATCTAGCAAAATACATGCTCCAATCTCTGCCACTTGATAGCCTGCCTCTATTACGTAATCAATGCTGAATAATGGCTCATAAATAACTTCGAAGCACCTGAATTGTACTGCGCAATCCTCATTGGCATCTCCAATCACTGGTTGTTGCAAATCATGCAACAGTATAGTCACAACTGATAGTCACACTGCTCTTTCACCTATCTCTTCACTGGTCTCCACTGAAACTGTCCATGCACTGAAGTTAACCGATGTATTCTTTAGTTGATTAATGAGTTTATAATTAGTGAATTAATTAATAATTAATTCACACCACTCTCACTAGTGTATCAATCAGTTAGACTAGATACAACTAGCTCAACTATGTTTAGATTAGTTAAACTAAACACAACTCCATTAACTTCCTCAAACAACTCCACCAAACTCTCTCACATGAGTTCTAACTGAAGTATCCATGCAATAGCTCCATTTAACCTTCAGGAATAGTGTAATTCCTTCTGTCAGCTCCTGTGCCACATCTGTGCACTTAACTGAAGTGCTCCAAGAGAATAAGATAGTATTTATAGTCCAAATATTATTAAGAGCTAATAATATTCGACATATCTATTTTTAGACTGGTAATCTAAAAATAGATTTCGCCCAATATGTCTAAAAATAGAAGTCCATCTATTTTTTCCGACTTGACCAACCATCCACAAATAGCATCCTGCAACTCATAGAACATGATCCATATGTCTAAAAATAGACATAGTCTAAAAATATACTTTGTGCCAAAAATAGCCTACGGGCCCACTTAGTGAAGGCGACTTCTTTCCACTAAGCTCATCATCTTGTTGCAATCTCAACAAATGGTTTAATGAGCCATGGGCAGAGTTGGTGTTAATTATTCAGATATTTTTCACATGTGACATTAGGCACAATGTAGTGCATCTCTATCATATCAAATTGCTCGAGCATATTAAGGGAGAAGTGAAATTCAATTTTCCATACTTATCTAAAAATTTGATTAAAATGATAGATAATGTGAGGAACAAAACTAAACCCAAGGAATCTAAAATATACCATCAGGGACTCATCAAAATTATTGTAGAGTATCAAATGAAAACCAAGGGTGTAGTGTGGAAAGAGTTTTCAACTCAACATCAGTTTGAAGAACAAATCATAGAGGAGAAGTTTAAACCAATTCATGAAACTAAGAGCATAATGAAATAGCCTCTTTATCCAAGGACAAGGTCCAAGAAGAAACAAAACACTGTCATGGTTGAGAGAGAAGAATCTTTCCTATCCATTCCCAGGAGACATAGGAGAAAAACTCTAGCAGACACAAGCATTAAAGAGAAAACCCTGAGGTACAAATTGTGGAAATACCTCCCACAGAAAAATGTTAGGTAAACATGACTTGGGGTAGAGTCAATGTTGACTAGGGTAGATAGTAGTGGTTTTGTGCACCCATGGTTTTGGCCCATGGTATTACATGTAATGGAGCCTATAAGAGGCTAGGAATACTTCATTGTAAGGTAGGCCTGGAGGTGAGTGGTGAAGGCTCACTTGGCCGGATTGGCCAAGGTTTTTTGGCCAATGGTTAATGAAATTTCATTGGTTGGGTTTTTCCCCAGATTTGGGGTTTTCCTGGTTAAACATTATGTTTATGTTTATGTGATTTGTTGCTGGGTTTTGTATGTGTATTATTCTCTCAGTAAATATTTTATTTCTATAGTAATTCCTAACAAATGGTATCAGAGCCATATTTGGCTTCAAAGGGATGCTTTTGTAGCCAAGGGTTTTATTGGCCTGTGAATGGAGAAATCAATGCAGCCTTTTGCAGATCTGGCCATACGGAGCGTGGTGTTTCTAGGAAATAGGAAATATCCAATTGATTGATTCCATGGGGAATTCCATGGAGGGTTTCTCAATGGATAAAGAGAACAATGGTGCTGCCACAGCTCAGATCTAGCGACTAGCAGTGATAAGAAGTTGGTTTGATAAATTCAGAGATGAGAGGATGTTTTCACGTGGATTAATTAATTGATGAACCATGTATCTAAAGAGAACTCCTAGAGTACTGGTGGTTACAGAGGCTGGTGACCCATGTAATCTGGTAGATGGGTTATTTTTATATGGACATTGATTTCATATGTACAAAGAGCAACAATGAAACAAAAAAATATTATTATAATGGAGTTAATTTTTTACATGTAAATGGGCATACTGCTGTAAGACCTGGTATGGCATGCGTACCCCTGGGTAATCTCTGGTAAATTCTAGGTTAGACCTAGGTGATAGGGGGGATGTCAAGTTTACAATTACCCTGGGTAAAAATTTGAGGGGGGAAGAGCTAGAGTGAGCGGTGTTGTCTCATTTAGTAGGTTTGGCTGGATTTAGTCAATAATCCCCAAGTCAAGTTTAAGGGGGAATTGTTAGGTAAACATGACTCGGGGTAGAGTCAATGTTGACTAGGGTAGATAGTAGTGGTTTTGGGGCACATGGTTTTGTGCACCCATGGTTTTGGCCCATGGTATTACATGTAATGGAGCCTAAAAGAGGCTGGGAATACTTCATTGTAAGGTAGGCCTGGAGGTGAGTGGTGAAGGCTCACTTGGCCGGATTGGCCAAGGTTTTTTGGCCAATGGTTAATGAAATTTCATTGGTTGGGTTTTTCCCCAGATTTGGGGTTTTCCTGGTTAAACATTGTGTTTATGTTTATGTGATTTGTTGCTGGGTTTTGTATGTGTATTATTCTCCCAGTAAATATTTTATTTCTGCAGTAATTCCTAACAAAAAACAAGTTGATGAAATCATTGAAAGATTGTAGAAAGAAGCCTATGAAAAGACATTGGAAAGATATTCATACTTTGATAATGTTGAGGTAGAAGCCACTTCATTTTCTAGAGACACAAGAGAGGAAGAGAAAGAGTTGCACCTTAGAAAAATAAAAGAGTTGACAGATCAATTGGAGGTAAGAAAAATTTTGGAGAGGAATTTGAAGCAAGAGAACAAGACATACAGAAAAAAAAAATGCCAAATTGATCAAGGAAAATGAAAAGTTGAATGAGAAAGTTTGAAAATTAGAGACAAAGAATACCCTTCTTTCTAAACAATCTTATAGGTGGTTGAATGAGAAAAACACATGGAAATATAAGTATGAAAGACACAATGTCATGGCTTCAATATATAAGGGAGAACGATATAAAGGGATAGATTTTATTTTGCAAGCAGCATAGCAGGAGGCATCTGTATTAGGTACAATATCTACGTCAGAGCTCAGGAGATCTAAGAGAAAGAAGCAAGCATGAGGGCATGCTTGTACATCAACAAGGGGAGATATTGGCCCTCGTTTTTTATCCAATTTTGTTTAATTAAATACACTTTATTCCCATTATATCCATCCATATACCATCCATATTCACTCTATTTTAACCAATCTATGCATATCCAGGTATATAAATTAAGTTTTGCAATTTTTAGAAGTTTTTACAAAAATTGAATTTTAAGTGCATTTTTGGACAGGACTAGAAATTCCCATAATGGCTTCATTGATGTTGTACTTGCAGGACACTTGGGCTCGAACTGAGAAAATTTATAGAAATATTGGGAAATAAGAATGGATGTTCACCTATTGGTTTGGTCAAACTGAGCTTAAATAGGCCCGGTCAAAGCCAGTCAAATAGGACCTGTTATTCTGGAAATCCCTAGGAAATAGGCCAAATTTAGCATTTTATGGGATTTTCCAGATTTTGAGAGATTAGATGGATGAGCGCTAGAAGAATATATAGGATAAGGATAGAAATGGTTGTTATATACATTTTAGTTAAGTTTTTTTCATATTTCTCTATTTAAGCCAAAGACATTGAAGGCATGAATATGTAGAATTTGTATAATTTCACTTTGATATTTCTGAACTTTGGAGAGCTAATTGAAGAACCAATTCTACCTTATTTTCTGTTGTTCTATATAGTGAATGCTTTATTGAGTTTCAGTAGCTGAGAATTTATTTCATTGTGCGAGGCAAGGATGGAGGGCCCCCACACCGAGCTAAGTGCACTTTTTGGTTGATTTAGTTGCAATTTCCTGAAGTAGTTTTGTTTCATGTTTAATTAGTTAATTAGATGTATGATTATATGTTATGATTGCTGATAAATCCTAATATAATTTCTAATCTTCATATGAAGGGTCAAACCAATGTTTAAGTTAAACTCTCCTTCTATCTAATCAGGGACTAGAAACTAGAATTCATCTTTCTTGCTTTTAAGTGATTTTCTGAATTTCCAGTTTTCTAACAATGGCATTAATGTTGAATGAATTTATAATGAAGAAAAAAAATGACCTCCTTAGTTAGGAGCCTTTTCTATTATTCTTTTATGCATCTTGAGCTATTGTTCATTAGTGGTTTTGGTTTCTGTTCATGAAGTAGTATTGTAGAGAAGGAAAAACAAGTTCTCCTAAGTTAAGAGCTTCTTCTTCTTCTGCTTTTTACATAATTGAATTAGAAATTATTTATTTAAGTTTTATATTTGTAATATGAATTTCCTTTAAATTCAATAATTCATATTGTAAACTTTACTGTAGTTGAAATCCATATATTTTGGATATGCTTCTAAGTTCTACAAGCTCGTATTGATAATAAAATGCATGTGTTAGTTTACCCAGTAAACAGAACCAACACGGTCTCCTTGGTATTCACACTGTTGCGAATTACTATGTTAACGCTCGGATCTGCCTCACACGGTTCAGCCCTCATCATTTGTATGTTCTGAGATGGTTGTTGGTTGTGCTTCTCTTGAATTTTAGCTAGTAAAACTTGACAATATTCAATTTCATGAAAAAATTATTGACAATACTCACAGGAAGCTGCAGTCGGATTCTGACAATCCCTGGCAAAATGCCCACGCTATCCACAATTGTAACATATAATCTAACCTCGTCCATGACCAACGCCTCCTCGTCATCCACACCCTCATCTTTGGAAACCTCCTCGCGTTGATGGTGAACCCAGAGCTTCTCGACCCTATACTTGCATTATATATTGGCCAGGACTGTGCTGCACCATGAGATCATAGCTTCGACAATGTTGTTCATCATGTCCCACTGAACTGCAATAATTACAGAAAAATTCCTTCAGTGATCTGATATATTTTTGCAGCAGATGACAATAATTGGTGGAATCCTGGCCTACAACTTTGCATATGCTACACTAGACATTAGGCCTTACACTTGGCCCAATGCTCGGTCGAGGCTTCAATGGATTCGACATCCCAGTGCCCAAATAATCCATATAAACATGGCACTACTCCTTATAATGACCCTCCTCTTTGCACTTGATACACCATACTTCCGCCCTTATATCAGGCCTAACCTCCTTTACCTTCTTTAGATCTTGGAGCTCCATATGCAAGTTTTCCAACTGGGTTTGAATCTATTGAACTCCTACTCTTGTATCAGCTACCAGCGAATCTTTGAGCTTAATTGTGATCTATAACGCTTCCTCTTGGGTTGAAATATTCTGTTGTGACAATGGAAATCTATTATGAGGAAACAATGCATCAATAAACCATTATTTTTTTTTTTCATAAGGGATATTGAAGCTGATTTGGCCTATTAATGTCTTAAATCTCTGGTCTACCATCCCTGTAGTCTCAAAAACCAACTACTTAATTTATTTGATCTTTGTGATACACTGGGACTGCAACTTTGGTTTCTTGAACTCAGTGTTCAACACATTCTTCATCTCAACCAATGTAGCATTTGCATTCGTCATAGTATATTTCATATACTAGGACAATGCTCTATCTTGCAACCTTGTAACCAACTGCTCTTTATTCATATTTTCATCAATAATATTCTGCGAACTCCATATTTCTTTTGCAAAAAACCAGAATTATTTAGGATCATCCGATCCCTTGAACAAAGGCATCTTTGGTGGTTGGGCCATGGTAAATGGGCAAGGTGGAGGTGGAGGTGGAGGAACAGAATGGAGGTGGGTGATGAAGGGGGTGGAGGGTTGGGGAATCTCGGCAACGCTCTGATGGTTTTCAGATCTCAGTGATACACTTCAGGGGGTTTCTTTCTCCCCCTTTATACCCAAACAAAAAACTATATTCATTTTAAACCTAAGAACCCCAATTTGTCCTAAATATTTTACCGCTTCACGTAGCACTGTTGAAGTTTGCAACAAGAAACAATGAAATTGGTATCCGAAAGTAACATCCTGTATCCTAGTGAAAATTAAGCACCTACACTAGGGGGGAGCCACACAAGCTATTTTTAGGTGGAGGTCTATTTATAGATGCATGAGGAAATTCTATTTATAGATGATGTCTATTTATAGATGCATGAGAAATTTCTATTTATAGATGAAGTCTATTTATAGATGTATGTGCGAGTTCTATTTATAGATCGCATGTCTATTTATAGATGCATGTCGGCTATTATTATCCCTTAATAATAGTTGGACAATAAACATTAATCTATTCTCAATGAGCACTTGAAAATAGTTAACTGAAGTGGAAAATCAGTTAGCTAAGTGAATTTCAAGTTCTAAGGTTGGTTGGTGGGACATGCAAGTGGACTTAGTTGTAACTGAATGATACAAATTTGTAACAGAGTTGGATGTGTAGTTAATGGAATTTGTTAATTGGTTTAACTCAGTTAAGTGAGTTAAAGTCAACTGTGCTAGTTGTAACTTAGTTGTAACTAAAGAAACAATAGTGAGAGATCAAGTGAATTAAATATTAATTAATTCACATGTAGTGATCTCACATGCAACTGAAAATTTACTACTATCAACTACATGCATGTCAGATCCAGTGGAGACCCAGTTGAGAGATAGGTGAAAGGGAGAGTTTGACTATCAGTTGTGACATTAGTGGGTGCAAAATTGAAACCAAACATACATTGGATATGCCTATGAGTATTGCACAGTAAATACAAGCTATAATTAATCATTCAAGGGTTATTGACCCTCAGGGATTGCACAGTGGAGGCAGGCTGTCAAGAGTATTAAATTGGCACATGTATTTGCCAATTTTTGTATGACAATGTGAGACGATTGTATATTGTACTGAGAGCTCTCAGATTAGAGTTTTGTATGAGATTGTTTCATGATCCATGATATATACATAATATATGATAGTGGGGTTTTTAGCTTTATGCTTTACCAGTAAAAACATCTGTGCTATGTGTGTGATATTTCTTCATGTGTTTGCAATTGGCGATTAAATTTCCACAAAGATTTTAGTAGAAGGATTTTGTATTCAAAAATGGCATATAATTGTTAGATCAGGAGAATCTAGGCAATACATAATTGTATTAAAATTTCTACAAGCACTATGTTCTCTTTATTTGAACATTAATCTGAGCGCATTTGTAGTACAACCTTTTCACACAATACCATTTTAATCCATAACTTTAGTGAATTTAGGCACTTACCTCACAGAACTTTGGAAAATTTGCGCTCTTCTTCACTATAGGATACCAAGGTATCGATCGTGAACTCATTGATAAAACCTCCAAGGATAATATCTATCCAATAATCAACAACCCTTGTGATATCATTATCAGTCTTCTTCAGCTTCTTGATCAGTTTTTGGGTCCACATAGTAGGCTTATTGTTTAAACAAACTATTTGATGAGCTAGTCTTGATATCGACTCGTTGTTGAGATTCAACAAGATGATGAGCTTAGTGAAAAGTAGGAACCTTCACTAAGTGGGGCCCACAGGCTATTTTTAGGTGTATGCATACATGGTGAGCATATTCTATAAGTTGCAGGATGCTATTTGTAGATGGTTGGTCAAATGTGAAAAATAGATGAAATTCTATTTTTAGAATATTGGGCGAAGTCTTTTGATAGATCGTCAATCTAAATATAGATGCATGTCGATTATCAGCCCTTAATAATAATCCGATTATAAATATCAACTTATTCTCTTGGAGCACTTTATTTTAGTGAAAAGATTTGGAAAATTAGTGAGCTGAAGGAATTATGCAATTCATAGGGTTATTGGTGGCTCATGCATGGAGGACTCAGTTAGAATTGAAGTGGAAAATTTATGACAAAGTTGGAAGAGTAGTTATGGGAGTTGTTATTTAGTTTAACTCAGTTAAGTGAGTTAAACTCAGTGGAGCTAGTTGTATCTAGTATAACTGAAAGATAAACTAGTGAGAGTTTAGTGAATTAATTAGTTAATTAATTCACAACTAATAACTCACTAACAACTGAACAAATACATCAGTTAACTACTTGCATGTCAGTTCCAGTGGAGACCCAGCGGAGAGATAGGTGAAAGGGTGAGATGGACTATCTATTGTGACTATAGTGATGCATTCAATGCATCTGACACACATTGGAGATGCCAATGAGGATTGCATAGTCAAGGCAAGGAAAATTCAAATTCATTCAAGGGTCTTCTTCAGCAGGGATTGCGTAGTGGAGGCAGGCTGTTAGGAGGCAAGAAATTGGTGCATAGAGATGCAAATTTCTACATGACAGTGTGTAATGATTGTTGTTTGTACTGAGAGCTTGATGTACTAAGATTTGTATGAGATTATTACATGATCCATTGATATACATAATATATGATAGTTGGGGTTTTTAGCTTTAAATTTTCCTGTTAAACAACTGTGTTTATGTGCGATTGATTTTCTTCACATGTGTTTGAAATTGGCGATATAATTTCTGAAAGGAATTAAGTGGAAGGATTATGTATTTAACATAAGGTTAATTTGTTAGATCAGGAGAATCTGGTAATACTATGAGTATTAATAAATTTCTACACTCGTACAGCTCACTAGAAAATGACGAGAAAAATATCTCGTACCAATCAGCAAAAATATACTTCTATAACTAATCTTCAGTAGATATGCATGGATTTTTGTTTTCTTACATAGCAAACTTATGTTATTTTAGATCTACCCATCCTTGAATCTCTTTCTTAGAAGGATTCCACATCCAAATATCTCTCAATGAGATCCCATTCCCTACAACATAACCATTTGTTGGCTTAATGGGGACTAGAACCAAGTTCAAATGTGTTTGCGCGAACCAACAAAACCCACTATTACCGACTTTTTCGACAATGATATTCTTGCATAGACTGAATTCTCACATGAGGAAATATAGGGGAATGATAGAACCAGGTTTTTGCATCCATAGGGACATTGGACTGTGGCTTTAGGGCTTCACTTCCTTTATATACTTGGTAAAGCTTTCGCAGAGCAGATCTATCAACTATATTGGTGTTGTTCAACACATCTATTAAACTCAACAGACTGATCAATCTTACTTATTCAAGCATAAAACACTGTAAACAACCGTAAACATAAATTCGCTATCAAATTATAGATAAAAACCCTTACTTAGCACAAATAACATAAAATACAAGCAAATCAAACACATCAACTCAAAACATTGATCTGTCTTCAAAAATATTTCATTAATGCTCAGATATTTCTCATGCAATCAAATCCACCCTGTGCACTTAGCTGCAGGGGTCTATGCCCTCAGCTGCAGGAGCCTTTCCTCTAACCCAAAACCATAGGCTCACACTCAAAACAACGTTACATCCAAGTGCATCTCGTTAATTCTAATTTCAATTTATCTTCGAGATCTAGCCTAGAATCCTTATATAGTCTTTTACATTACGATACCATGGTCCTAAAACCATGGGTAGAGTTCAAAATTCACATAATATTCCCATATTTTTACAAAATAAGGGCCTTTGACCCACCACAAAGCCTTTAAGACTCAAAATTCACTTCGCGCTTCATGCTACACTCCTTGATCTATGGAGTATTTCTCTAACTTTCTTCTTCGAGGGGTACCTTGTCCAACACATTTCCTCCAATATAATTTTGGCCCTCTTTGTTTTTCCATCTATCTATGAATTATAAGTTGTTTTGAAGGCCAAATTTGTGCCCAAACCTGCAAAAAAATCCTTCAAAAACTTGGAAGTGAAATTTGCATCCCTATTTGACACAATCTTCTTTGGAACACATGCAATATGACTACATATCTAATAAATACATGTTCCACATCACTAGCTGAATACATAGTGTTCACCAGAATAAAGTGTGCAACCTCTTTCAAGTTGTACACAACAACCATGATGCAATCATGCTTTCTAAATGTCATAGAAAAGTTTGTGATTAAGTCCATGGAAATGACCTCCCATTTCCATTCTATAATCACAATTGGTTGTAGCAATCCACCTGGATTCCTACACTTTTCATTTACCTGCTAAAAATCCAAACATCTAGCCACAAACTCTACCAGATCCTTTTTCAAATTCGGCCAATAATAAAAATTCTTCACTGTTGTCAATGTCTTTTGGTATGTTGGGTGACCTGAATATGGTTTCGCATGAAAATCCCTCAAGATCACCTTGATCATTGTTGTCTGGCGCATATATCCTGTCTCTAAACCTGACCAATCCATATATTGTAAGAGAATAATCCACATCCTATGGACCTATACCAACACATGTACATGTACCTGTACCAAAAATTGTACATGTACCTATACCACTAATTGTACCTGTACCTATGATCTGCTATAACCTGTACATAAGATCTCTATACCTGCTATTATGTTGACCTGCCTATAATATCTAATCTCGTAAGCCTGTCCCATAGGAGCTCATAACTTCTATATGATTCACCTATATCCGCCTGCTAAGAGAATATGCAACCATGTTCTCTTTAGCTTTCATGTGTCTGATCTCAAAATCAAACTCACTGATCGTGGACAACCATCTCTCTTGCCTGGAATTTAGAGTTGGCTAGTTAAACAAGTATCTCAACCCATTGTGATCACTCATTAGTATAAACCTCCTGACAAGAATATAGTGCCTCCACATCTTCAAAGCATGTATGATGGCACTACCAACTCAAGATCATGTGTCAGGTAGTTATTCTCATGTTCATTTAGTTTTCGTGATTCATAGCATACCACCTGTCCTTCCTGCATAAAGAATCCACCAAGTCCTCTATTACAAGAATTTGTGCATACCACAAATTCTTTATACAAAACTTCATTGTTTAACACAGGAGTATGTGTTAAAAACTGTTTCAACTGCTCAAAAATAGCCACACACTCCTCTGTCCATTCAAAATTCTTACCTTTCCTTTGCAATGATGTAATGGGATAAGAATTATGTGAGAAATTCCTGATGAACCTCCTATAATAACCTTCAAACCCCATGAAGGATCTCACCTCATCCACATTTCTAGGAGTTTCCCAGTCCATGATAGATCTTATCTTTTCTGGATCCACTATTATGCCTTCCTTGGAAATGACATGTCCCAAGTAATGTACCTATGTATGAAAGAAACTACACTAGTTGATTTTAGCATACAATTGAATTCATAAAGAGGGGGTTCCCCTTAGATCGATTTTTAATACCATCGGATTCCCTACCTATGAATTGGAAAAATACGTTGCCAAAATTCTCAAGCCTCTCGTTGGAAATACTGATTCCTTCATTAAAGATTCTAGTGATTTCGTTAATCTTATTAGGAAGGAAAGAGTGGAGGAGAGTGACATCTTGGTAAGCTTTGATGTAGTTTCATTATTTACCAAATTTCCATTAGATGAAGCAGTACAGGTTATTAATGAGGTTACGGATCCAGAAACAACTAAGCTTGATGAGATTTGTTTGCGATCCACCTTCTTTAGCTTTCAAGGTGAATTCTATGAACAAGTTTCAAGTGTCGCAATGGGGTCGCCACTATCACCAATTGTAGCCAACTTATTTATGGAGCAATTTGAGAATAAATCCCTTGCCTCTTTCCCCTTAAGTCCAGCTTGGTGGAAAAGGTTTGTGGATGACACCAACATAAAGTGGACACATGGTAATGAAAATCTCTAGAGATTCTTTAATCATCTCAACTCAATCTCCTCTGAGATTAAGTTTACAATGGAGGTCGAAGAAAACATGATCATTCCTTTTTTGGATTTCCTTGTTACCAGAAAGGAGGATGGAACATTGGGGCATCAGGTGTTTAGGAAGAAAACTCATACTGATAGCTACCTACATTCTGAGTCTTACCACCATCCTGCTCAGAAATTTGGGGTCCTTAAAACTCTTGATGTAAGAGCCCTGAGGATATCCGATGAGGAGCATTTGGAAGAGGAAATCACTCACCAGCTGACATCTATCTTTAAGGGTTTGGGATATAAAGAGAGAGAGATTATGAAAGCCATAAAAAGAGTTGAAGGTTCGGTCATACCCAATAAGCGCTAAGGACCTCAAGAAAGTTGTGGTAGGGTTTTTATACCATACATTAAAGGTGTGACAGATAAGATAACCAAGATTTTAGGAAGAAGTGACATTTTTGCGCAATTTTCAGCAGTAGGAACCATAAGACAAAAAATGAGGTCCGTTAAAGAAAGTATTAGTCATGAGCAGCTTAAAGGTGTTTACAAGATTGACTGTTCATGCGAGAAGAGTTATATTGGTGAAACTGGGCGTTTTCTTCAAAATCGTCTTAAGGAGCATGATGTCTATATTAAACATGAGCGATATCGCACCTCGGCCCTTATTGAGCATTCCTCGAGAACTAAAGATCACTGACGGCTTGAAGATGCTAAGATCATTACCAGGGAAGAGCACTATCGAAGGAGAAAAATTAGAGAAGCACTCGAGATTATGAAGCACCTGCATAACATTAATAGGGATGGAGGATTCGAGATCAGTGACAGTTGGCGGCCTCTAATTCGACACATGTGCCACTAGAGTTTGTCTTCTACCCTGGTATAGCATCACAGGTTTGCTTCTCTTCCGAAAAAAATTTAGGGATTGGTAACTACAACAACTAATTAGGTTATTTACTTTTAATAATTATCTTTATTAATTAATTTTATTTAAAAAAATAAGAATTAATTATTTAATAATTATCATTAATATCTAAAGTTGCTATTAAAATAAAATTAAAATTAAAATATTAACTAAGAGACTAATATTTTAATATTTTAAGTAGTCTCCATGTTAAAATATTATAAAATATTAAAATAATATTAGGTGATAAATTCAATAATGATCATTGTTAATATTAAGTTAATTAGGAATGATTAAAAATTTTATTAGTTAATTAAATAAATATTGATTATTAAAATTAATATATAATAATTATAAATAATAAGTGATTTTTATTAACATTTATTGATTTAATATATAAATGTTAATATTAATTAAATTATTTATTTTTATTAATCATTAATTTTATGAATTAATATTTATTAATGATTCTATATTTAAAAAAAATTTAGTAATTCACTTAAAAATAATTCAAGTAATTTTTTTTTCATATAAAAAAACTCTCTAATTTGATTAACTTTTATTAACATTTATTAATTAATTAATTACTTTATTATTATTATTAAACTAATAAATAGAGGTTAGTTCTATAACTTAAAAAAATTATAAATAAATTTATTATAAATATAAATATAATAAATTAATTATAAATATAAATATGATAAATTAATTTATAATAATTATTATAACAATTTATTATATTAATTAAATTATTATAATTAATAAAATAAATTTATTAAAATTTATAAAAATGTATTTATTATAACATAATTTATTAAATAAATGGAATAATTAAATATAATTAATTAATTAAGTTCCTGTTGGCTCTTTTCCGCATATTTTTCACTATATATAAATCCTATCTTTTTGACCTTCTTTCATTTTTCAATTCAACTCTTGTCCTAAAGATGGATCCCTATTGGGATTCGAAATATGGACAAATGTTTTATAACACTGTGGAAAATTTGGAGATTTCTTCAATAAGCAATAACCACAGAAGCTTGAAAACCATTTTTTCTTCTGAGTGGTTGACATGCTCTTCTTCATTTTTATAATATATACCAACATATCATCAATGAACACAATAAAAAAATTGTCCAGATAAGGGTGCAACACACTATTCATTAAGTAGATAAAGGTAGTTGGAGAATTAGTAAAACCAAATGGAACTACAACATACTCATAATGCCCATACCTAGTCCATAAAGTTGTATTGTAAATATCCTCTTCCTTGATGAATACATGATGATATCCGGATCTCAAATCAATCCTTGAGAACACTGATGCTCTCTTTCACTCATCAAATAAGCCACCAATCCTTGGAAATGGATACCTATTATTGATGGTCACCATGTTCAACTACTTGTAGTCAATGCACAATCTAAGAGTACCATATTTCTTCTTCACAAACAATATCGGTGCACCCCAAGGTGATACACTTGGCCTAATATATCCCTTTTCTAGCATTTCCTTCAACTGCAACTTCAACTCTACCAACCCTGGTGTGCTCATCGTGTAAGATGCCTTAGATGTTGGCATTGCCCTTAGTACCAATTCAATAGAAAAGTATACTTACCTGTGAGGTGTAAAATTAGAAACATATGCGGGGAATACATCCTGAAACTGTTGTAGAACTAGGTACCTTCTCAAAGCATCTACATCCTCAACTTCCTTACCTTTGTCACTAGAAATATGCACCACAAACAACACACACCCTTTCCTATGATTTCACTTGGCCTGCATAGTTGTAAACATTCTTACCGATGTTGCTTTCTTCTTACCCTATAAGGGCCTCTGTTTCCCATTGTCATCCAAGCACTCAATGGCTTTGTCATAACAATCCACTTTATTCCTATGAAGATATAACCAGTCCATACCCAAAAGCATTGATGGGAAACAACATTAGGTATCTTTTAAGGGGTTAATTGTCACCTTTTAAGCCTTATTAGTCTCTCTTTCTCACATTTAATTACATTATGGTCATATGTTGCTTAGTGTAGATGGTGAATTAAGGGTTTCATACGTTGAATGCCTAATATTGTTTAAATGCAGGATAATCACGAAGATATGCCATTTTTGCTGAATATTGTGCAATCAAAGCTCGAAGTAGACAACAAGGAGTGTTTATGGGGGGTTGACCACCTCCTTAACTCCTAAAGGCAACCAAGGGATCCTCAAGATTCTCCTCCACAAGTCGAAATCAAAGGCAACCAAGAAAGTGGAATATTATGGGAATCAAAGCTCCACTTCTCTCAAAGTCCAAGGGGACAAATCACCTACCTTTTAGGAAGTTGTTCGTAGCTACCCTTTAGGATAAATAGGGAATAGAAAGAGCTCATTACGATTCAATTTTTGGAGATAGCTAGAGGAGTCTTAACTCTTGTAATAAACATTTGTGACTTTCATATTCTATGTAATGAGATTGGTCATGCAATAAAATAAGTAATCAGTTTCTCCTTTGCTGATTTATTTTCAGAGAGCTGAGCTTTTGGGTTAGGGCCCAATCCATTAGCCTCAGTCTCTCTTATGTATTTGTGTTTCCTTTCCATGCCATTTTAGTTATTTTATTTCATGTGTTGCAGTTAGTTTGATTACATTTTATCTTAATGTGTTTAGTTTGCTTCCATTTCATGTTGTTGTAGTTAGACTCTTTTAGGTCATAGTACAGTAGCATATAAAACTCCAAAGTTGCGTATTAAAGCCTCCCTCTCTCACCTCTTTCATTGGAGCTTGAGGAGGGTAGATCGTCACCACAAGCCCAAATTGCTTTCATTTTATAATTTCTTGGAAATAATAGATAGGTTGCTTTGTTTACCATGAACATGTTATGAATGTTAAGTTAGTTTTTTGTTTCAAATGCATAGGTAGGTTTTCTTAAATTAAAATCAAATTTTCCACCATTCTCATCATAGATTTGTCAATGATAAATGCATGAACATGTAGTTTTATTGCAGTTCTGAGTAGAGAAACACATGAGGAATCCACCAACATCCTTAGCTTCAGTTTCCACCCTTCACCAACCAACTTTCAACCAAATCGGCTTCAGCTTTGTTTTGTGAGATCTTCACCACAACAATGAGAGCCACCCTGGGGGTGCAAGAAAGGCTTTGAAAGAAGTTTTGAGCTTGGACAAAGGGTTGGCTTCCTTCCATATACCTAGGCCCAACTTCATTCCACCTTTCTTACCCCTTTTCTCACCATTTTTGGCTTCAAACTACACTCGGTCTGTTTCCTGTAGCGTTTCAGGACATCCTGTAGCACTACAAGAAATCTTGTAGCAGATCTTGTAGCAACGCTATTCATCCACTTCTTCAAACCAAAGCCTCTCTTTCACCTAACCTATACTTGGCTCAACCTCCAAGATACCTTAAACTTTGAAACCATGAGTCCAAGACCTTCTTAATATAACCTCCTTCTTATTCTACAAAACATAGTATTTACAAGCATAGTTAGCTCATTAATAGATGCATTATTAAGCATAGCAGTCAAGCATGATGTAGCTAGAGTTTAATAATCCATTTGGACCATTTTGTGCTTATATTAGTTCAATTCAAAAGTTTACTTTATGAATGCCACTTAGTTTAACTCTATTTCTTGCATTAGCCTAATTGCGGATTTCCTTTCTTGCAAATAGCTAGATGAGTCTTTATGCTCTAGATTAGTTTCTTTCTTCCTAATAGAGTAATGATCATGAGTTATTTCCAGTCTTAGGTTTCATTCATAAGTGTGGCAGACTTCATTCCCTAGAATCAACCCTAGCAGTAACACCCCATCGTAGGACTGAGAAGAGGATGTCATGAGTAGAATGCATTTGCTATGTATATAGCACTATCACCTCCAAGTTTGTACGAACCACAGGTTGATAAATTAAAGTAGATTAGCCTCTAGGAGTTGCATCACTCTTGGTGCAATACTAGGGCTCACCACGTTTTGGCGGCGTTGCTGGGGAGGTTTCTAAGTAGATGATTTGATTTTGTTTTAGAATTATTTTCTACTTTTATTTTACATTCAGTTCCAAAATATTGAAAAGTACAAAAATAGTTTGAATTTCATGCCTCATAGGAGTAGGGATAATTAAGGAAATGTTTTACTAAAAACCCCCACAGCCCCACACAGTCACCCTTCACTCTTCTTCAGTGACTGTGAGGTTCAAAACACCATAGGTGAGTAACTTGAAAAATTTGAAGAACCTATTGGAGAAGAAGAGGAACTTGCTTCACCTGAGGAA
Source organism: Pinus albicaulis (assembly GCA_034641835.2). Classification (NCBI taxonomy): domain Eukaryota; kingdom Viridiplantae; phylum Streptophyta; class Pinopsida; order Pinales; family Pinaceae; genus Pinus; species Pinus albicaulis. Next base: position 1,464,681,850 of record CM076582.1, read on the forward strand.
CCTGCTTCACCAATTCAAGCCATGGCTGAGACTGGGACCAAAGGAGTCTTTCCCATTAGGGAAAAATATGGGGAAAATAGGATGAATAAAATCAGTCCCTCAACCCTTCTACATTTCCATAGACTTACCTATGAGGATCTTGACACCTTCATGTTTTAATTTTTTGTTGTCTGCATGACATATGACTATGCCTCAGATGACCAAAAGTTGAAATTATTCCCATCCACCCTCAAGGATGCAACCTTGCGTTGGTTCATGGTTTTCATGGGAACAACATCACTACTTAGGCATAGATGCAAAAGTCCTTTAAGAACAAATATAGGGACTACTATAGATCTAAAGAAACCAAAGAGGAAATATTTAGGATGACTCTTGGGCTTGATTAATCCCTAGAAGATTATGAATAAAGATTCTAGCTAAAATATAAAATAGTCAACTGCACCCTTGATCCCGTATCACTTAAAATGGTACTTCTCTGAGAGATCAAGGAGGAGGTGATAGTAACCCTTAATATGATATCAAGAGGAGATATCTATTAGCTGCCTTATGAGGACATCAAAACTATCTTTAGGAACCACTCTAGGGAAGCTAGGAAGAAAGGTAGAGCTAGCCAAAGCATGACCAACACCCCTTCCTCTTCCACCTCCATCGAGCATGAGATTGGTAATATATTGGAGGACTTCTAAAGTGAGATGCTACACACCTTTGCTTTTCAAATGGACACAATGTAGATCAAGAGGAAGCAAGAGGAAGCAGAAAGGACCTTGGCTACATTCTTCCCTAAATGTACTAGAAAACACCCTCAGAATGAATGTCCACAAAATATCATAGAGGATTTCTTAGTCTGTGAAGAGAATCATGCCAAATATAAGTGTCCCTAATTACCTAGGCTCAAAGTTGTATATGAAGGTGGGGAAGTAGGACCTGAGAAACTCTTTTTCATAAATCAAAGAAGGCCTTAAGGGCCTCGGTCATATCAATAGGGTATGCAAGGTGAACCTTGCTCCTACTATCATACCAATCAGAATGCACCTATGCAGTCTTGGTACACCTCCCCTCCTCCATCATGGCCTATGTCTCCTACTTGGCATTACAACCCTCCATATCACCCTCAACATGTGAACCAAACATTCCCGCAATATGTTCCTCAACCACGTCAGTGGAGCAACCCATCACAAGGGTGGACGCCCCAACATAATCAACCACCTGCTTTACTACCTCCACCCCAACCTCAACCTCAGCTCACCCATTCTTCTTCATCTAAGATGCTTGAGATTCCTATCCAACCCAATCCAAAATCGAACAACAAGTAGGCACAACATGTTTACAATGGAGAGACATCCTATCCAACTTATGATGTGGGGATACATGAGATCAGTTTGAGGTCAAGAAGAGTAATCTCAGACAATCAACCTCCATCTCCACCTACAGAGCTTGAGGAGGAAAAGGAAGAGAGTAATACTCAGATCCAACAACCTCCTTTTCCTGAGCTCTTGACCCACTCTAGTTAGAACACCCCAGAGGAGACTAAACTTCGAGGAGAACTGAAAATTTTGTGTATGAAAATACCCCTTCTCTGGGCCATTAAGGATATTCCTATTTACAATAGGCTCATCAAGGAAAAGTAATTTAAGAAACCTGAAAGAAATAAGAAAGATACCCCCACCATCAATGTAGTTGGACAAATGTGTGTCTTAATGTTGGGAAGGGTGATCTTCCAGAAGTACATGGACCTTGGTAGTTCAGTAGTAGATGTACACATTGATGGTGTCATATTCCCCAATAATTTTATTGATATTGGGGCTGCCATCAATGTAATGACCAAGGAAACTATGATTAAAATCAACCTACAAGTGACTTTGAGGAAAACAACAATGGTTATGCAACTTGCAGACCGGTCCACAGTAGCTCCGGAAGGAATTGTTGAGGATGTGATGGTTTTAATTGAATCTTGAGAGTACCCCATAGGTTTCTTGGTCCTCTAGAAAAAAACTAAGTTTAAAGGATATCCTCTCATTTTAGGAAGACCTGACCTTGGTTAGCCACTTCCTATGCTTATATAGGTTGTTGGGCCAAAAACATGACTATAAAGAATAGGCCCTTGTCTAAACAGCTGGTGTTATATCCTCCTTCCCATCCATCCATTTACCATGACCTACCTTTATGGTTCGAGGATGAAGAAGAAGAAGATGAAGTATACAACACCACGCCCTACCCCATTTTTACCATAGATGTTGTTCTTAGAGGGGGGCAACCTGATGAGGATGAGCCATCAACTACATCATTTAGAAACAAACCTCAATGATAGTTCACTCGATGACATATTCAAAGATTCTGAAAGCCACACTTGGATGGAGCTGCACTCAGTTGATTCAACCTCTAAAACCACCAAGGTTGTGGAATTTGGTCCATCAAAATCTATGAAAATTAACTCATCCCTCTCAGCTAAAGAAGAAGAGTAGCTATGCTAGCTCTTGAAAGAAAACCTTGATGCATTTTCTTGGGACTACAAAGACATGAAAGGGGTGCATCCCTTGGTGTGCACACATCATATCTACATTGAAGAAGGATGAAATCCTGTGCACCAACCCCAAAGGAGGATGCACCAATATCTAAAGGACATAGTGAAAGAAATGCAAAAATTATTGGATGCAGGTTTCATCTATCCCATATCAGACAATGAGTGGGTGTATCCTCTTGTCCTAGTCCCAAAGAAGAATGGAAAATGGAAAATCTGCATTGACTACCAGGAACTAAAAAAATCTACTAAGAAGGACCATTTCCCCTTGCCCTTTATAGATCAAGTCCTATATGGCCTTGCAGGGAAGAAGTTCTCTTCTTTCCTAGATGGGTTCAGTGGGTATGAACAGATTCAAACTAGCCATGAGTACCATGACAAGACTACTTTCACATGTCCCTGAGGTGCCTTCACCTACAAAGTCCTTCCCTTTGGGTTGCTAAATGCCCCAACTACTTTCTAGAGAGCAGTCTTTAGAATTTTTTCTGAACTAATCCATGACTCTGTCGAAATATACATGGACGATTTCACACCTTATGGGGATGATTTCCTAGAAGATTTCTCCAATTTTGGAAAAGTACTGAGAAGGTGCATTGAAATGCATCTCTCCCTGAGTCTAGAAAAGTGTGAATTCTTAAAGATAGAAGGAATATTCCTGGGCCACTCAATATCACAAGCATGAATACAGGTAGTCTCAAACAAAATCACCATCATAAAAAGGGTTCTTGTTCCTCAAAAGTAGAGAGATGTCATAAGTTTCCTAGGTTTGGTTGGCTACTATAGGAGGTTCATTAAATATTTTAGCAAATTTTCTTTTCCATTATTTGTAGTATTTGCCAAAGATTTTGGGCTTTTCTAGTCCATTTTCCATAAAGAAACTTTTGAGCTCATTAAGGAAAAGCTAACTACTGCCCTCATTGCTGAGAATGCAACAAGATGACAGAGCTTAGTGGAAAGAAGTCGCCTTCACTAAGTGGGCCCGCAGGGTATTTTTGGCGCAAAGTCTATTTTTAGACATGTCGATCATGATTCTATGAGTTGCAGGATGCTATTTGTGGAGGGATGGTCAAGTTGGAAAAATAGATGGACTTCTATTTTTAGACATACTGAGCGGAATCTATTTTTAGATTTCCAGTCTAAAAATAGATATGTCGAATATTATTAGCTCTTAATAATATTTGGACTATAAACATTATCTTATCCTCTTGGAGCACTTCAGTTTGATGCCTGGATGTGGCACATGCAGCTGACAGAAAGAATTACACTATTCCTAGGGTCTAAGTGGAGCTATTGCATGATGAATTCAGTTAGAACTCATGTGAGTGAGTTTGGTGGAGTTGATTGAGGAGTTAATGGAGTTGTGTTCAGTTTGAGTTAGTTGAACTAGTTGTATTTAGTATAACTGATTAATACACTAGTGATGAGTGGTGTGAATTAATTATTAATTAATTCAATAATTATTAACTCATAAATCAACTAATGAACACATCAGTTAACTCAAGTGCATGGACAGTTTCAGTGGAGATCAGTGATGGAGGTAGGTGAAAGAGCAGGTTGATTATCAGTTGTGACTATACTGGTGCATGATATTTGCACACACATTGATTGAGAAGCCAATGAGGATTGTGCAGTACATCTTGGTGGGATTCGAACTTGGATATCATGATTATCCATATTGGATTGCGCATTAGAGGCTGGCTAACAGGTGGACAGGATTGGAGCATGTGACTTGCTTGATCTGAGCTTGTGTAGTGTGTAGCATGTGAGATAGTGCTGAGAGCTTGTGAGGGGCTTTGTGCTATGTATTGTTACATGAAATCTATCATTATAATATACATATAGTTGGGGGTTTTCAGCTTTAAGATTTCCCATTACATACTGTGTTTATATGTGTGATTGATTATGTGGTTTTAATGTGCGCATGTGATTGTTTATATTTCCGCAACTGATGATCGATAGTAGAAGAGGTTATGTATTATGCATGAAGCTCAAATAGTGTGTGATCAGGATAATATTGGTGAATAATTTATCTATTATTCAAATTTCTACATGGTATTGGAGCGGTATTGATCATTGGAGCAATTGTATACATTGAAGCGGTTGAGTTTTGTGCTGGTGGAATTAGAATTTGCAGTAGTGTTTTCTTGGTGTCGAAGTTGAAATGTCTTTCAACGGATTGCGATTGGAGTATGCTCTTAAGGGTAGCTCAAATTATATTGCATGGAAGGACAGGATGGAGGTGGTGTTAGATGACAATGGGTTGAAGGAGTTCATAGATGCTAAAGTCCCAAAGCCTACTTCTAGCGATGCTGTCGTAATTGAGGCTTGGAAAAAGAAGACAGCAAAGTGTCAAAGGATTCTGTTGGAGGGCATGAAGGATAACATAGTGTCCAGCCTGCATGGTAAGGCTTCTCCATTCTTGATGTGGAAATCCTTGACATATTTATTCCAAAGCAAGAGCGACCAGAGGAAGTTGGCACTCAAGGATAGACTCAGAAACATAAAGATGGAGAAAGGCGACAGTATGCCCAAGTACCTCACGAAGTTCATCGATGCGAGGATGAGTTGGGAAGTGTGGGGGTTGCGGTAGTTGCGGTGATGATGAGGACCAAGTGAGCTTGGCTCTCCTTGGGCTTCAGAAGAGTTGGCATTCCTATCGGGAATCTGTCAGTAGTCGGGAGAAATTACCGGGATAGGACGACTTTGGTCGGATCTTGTGCAGGAGGAGATAATTGAAGTACCATACCGGGGATGGATCGTCATCAAAGAACTCGATGAAGAAAATTGCGCTTTGGTTGCTAAAGCAAAAGGGGAAAACAAAAAGCTTCTCATTAAGTGCGAAAGGCAAGAAGTAGGACATGTCCAAGGTGAAGTGTTTTCACTGTCACCAGCACGAACACTATGCCACAAATTGTCCGCAGAAGAAGAAAAATAAGAAGGTTGTTGGATCTGCAGTGGGAGAGGCATTGGCTTCTCAATTCGAACTGGATTTTTCACTGATCGCATGCTTGGTTTCAAGTGTGGCGGGATCGGTATGGTTCTTGGACAGTGGTGTGTCATTTCACATGACCGGAGATCGAGATCTGTTTTCAGATCTGGAGGAAAAAGATCTTGGAGTGCACATCGAGATGGGCGATGATGGTAGATACAGTGCGACTGGTATCGGTACCATTTCCTTTGAGAGAGAGTCTGGTAAACCTTTCATATTGAAGGAAGTTTTGCATGTTCCAGGATTGATGAAGAACCTGATCTCTGTGGTGATGTTGGAAGACAAGGGGTATGAATGTTGTCTTTAGCGAGAAAAACTTTCTGCCTGATAAGAAGCTGGTGAGACACGGGAGGATAGGGATTCGATAAAGAACCTTTATCAGTTGCAGGTAGATGACTGCGCAGCTATGGCATGCAAGGCTGGAGATGTGGTGAGCCGGGATGATGAGGGCGAACTATGGCACAGGAGATTGGGCCATCTTCACCATGGAGCTTTGAAGATGCTGCAGCAGATTTCTACTGGACTTCCTAAGGGCACTCTTGCGCAGTCAGATCAGTGCAAGGGGTGTACTTTAGGGTAGTATGTGAAAGCCACCTTTCACGAGAAGGATCGTCGCGCCACGACGATCCTTGAGAGAGTTCACACAGACGTGTGTGGTCCTTTCTCAGTTGCTTCGACAGCAAAGCACAAGTATTATGTGATCTTTGTTGATGATTTCTCTCGAAAGTGCTGGATCTTCTTCATGCGGAAGAAGAGCGATACATTCGCGAAGTTCTGTGAGTTTAAAGCACTGGTCGAGAAGGAGTCGGGGAAGAAGGTGATTGCTCTAAGGAGTGATAACGGTGGTGAATTCATCTCGGCTGAATTCAAGGAGTTCTGCAGGGCAGAAGGGATTCAGAGAGAGCTCATCGCACCCCATAACCCACAGCAGAACGGGGTGGCTGAGCGGAAGAACATAACGATCGTGGGTGCTGCACGGGCGATGTTGCATGATCAGGGCCTACCCCTTCACTTGTGGGTTGAGGCATGCAATACAGCAGTGTATGTGCAGAACCGTTGTCCTCACAAGGTTCTTGGCATGAGTACACCAGAGGAGGCTTATTCTGGCAAGAGGGCTGATATTTCCCATTTGCGGATTTTTGGTTCTCCTGTCTACATGCATGTGACGAAGGATGCGAGAAGGAAGCTGGATCCAACTGCTGAGGTTGGGATATTTGTGGGGTACATTGATACGCCCCAGAACTATCGTGTGTATTTTCCAGACAGTCACAAGACTGTTGTGCGACGGGATATCAAATTTAAGGAGGAGAAATCCATGAAGTGTTCGCTTGAGAGGGAGCCACACTTGCATGTAGATGAGGAGCTATTATTTCCTAAGGATGAGTCTCAGGATGTGGATCAGCCACAAGATGAGGTTCATGGAGTGGAAGAGACCACTCATGCAGCGCCAACCATCAGAGGGCAGAAGCACACTACGGAAAAGGCTGACGGCGCTCAGATACGAGAGAAGGTTGTGGGACCACCTACGGCCATGGCTGTGACCGAGGCAGATCCATAGGATCGACTATCTTTGGATACATGGCTCTTATGAGCAAGTGTATCGTGACGGAGCCATCCTCTTTCGAGGAAGTTGTGGAGGATCCCGCATGGGTAGATGCCATGGTGGAAGAGTGTGATTCGATTGTCAGAAACAGTGCATGGGAGATTGTCCTGAGGATGGAGGGGAAATCAGTGGTGGGTTCAAGATGGATCTACAAAGTGAAGCAGGCAGCTGACGGGAGTGTGGAGAAGTACAAGGCAAGATTTGTTGCCCTAGGCTTTTCACAGATTGAGGGGATCGATTATGAGGAGACCTTTGCACCTGTCGCAAGGTATTCTTCCATACGGATGATTCTTGCTCTCTCAGTGCAGATGGGGTGGCACATTCATTAGATGGATGTGAAGACTACGTTCCTCAACGGAGTCATTGAGGAGGAGGTGTACATAGAGCAGCCTGAAGGTTTCGAGATCTTCAACAGCGAGTCGCATGTGTGCAGGCTCAAGAGAGCGTTGTATGGGTTGAAACAAGCACCTCGTGCTTGGTACACACGAATAGACAGTTATTTCACCGGACTTGGATTCTCCAAGAGTGAGGCGGATCCGAACCTATACCAGATTGTGGTGGAGGGTAAGTTGCTGATCATTGTACTTTATGTATATGATTTGATTTTGACAGGTGATGAGCTGTTGATACTCTCATGCAAGGAGGATCTTGCAAAAGAGTTTGAGATGAAGGACTTGGGCCTCCTTCATTATTTCCTGGGATTGGAAATTTGGAAGTGTAGTGATGGACTGTTTGTTTCTCAGGGTAAGTATGCTCGGGAGATACTGGAGAAGTTCAACATGCATGGATGCAATCTCGTTGATACTCCTCTTCCTGGTGGTTGGAGGAAGGAGGATGCTACTTTAGCGGAGGTAGTGGATGCCACTGTTTATCGACAGTTGGTGGGGTCGCTTATGTATCTGGTCAATACACGACCCGATATATGCTATGCAGTTAACCAGCTTTCACAAGCTATGGTTAAGCCTACCAAGCTCTTTTGGAAGGCGGGCAAGCATGTATTGCGTTATCTCAGAGGCACATCGGGATATGGATTGTGGTATAGACAAGAGGATGAGGTGAAGCTGTGTGGCTTCACAGATGTAGATTGGGCAGGGAGCCTAACGGAAAGAAAGAGCACATCTGGAGGGATTTTCAGTATCAGGTCAATAGCAGTTTCTTGGTACAGCAGGAAGCAGAGATCCGTGGCACTCATTTCAGCAGAGGTCGAGTATATGGTAGCGATTTTGGCTGCATGCGAGGCTATATGGATGAGGAAGATCCTGGTCGGGTTGTTCGGTTCACACTTCGAGCCTACTGTGATTTATTGTGATAACCAGAGTTGCATCAAACTCTCGGCTAATCCAATATTTCATGATATATCCAAACACATTGACATCCAATATCATCATATCAGAGATTGTGTGTAGCGGAGGATCATGTTACTTTCATACATTCCTACGGAGGATCAGGATGTTGATATCTTGAAGAAGGCGCTCACCAGGAGCAAATTCGAATACCACAGGGGCAGGATAGGGGTTGCAGATAATCCGTATCTTGTTGAGAGGGAGTGTTGAGAATGCAACAAGATGACAGAGCTTAGTGGAAAGAAGTCGCCTTCACTAAGTGGGCCCGCTGGCTATTTTTGGCGCAAAGTCTATTTTTAGACTATGTCTATTTTTAGACATGTTGATCATGATTCTATGAGTTGCAGGATGCTATTTGTGGAGGGATGGTAAAGTTTGAAAAATATATGGACTTCTATTTTTAGACATACTGGGCGGAATCTATTTTTAGATTGCCAGTCTAAAATTAGATATGTCGAATATTATTAGCTCTTAATAATATTTGGACTATAAACATTATCTTATCCTCTTGGAGCACTTCAATTTGATGCCTGGATGTGGCACATGTAGCTGACAGAAGGAATTACGCTATTCCTAGGGTCTAAGTGGAGCTATTGCATGATGACTTCAGTTAGAACTCATGTGAGTGAGTTTGGTGGAGTTGATTGAGGAGTTAATGGAGTTGTGTTTAGTTTGACTTAGTTGAACTAGTTGTATTTAGTCTAACTGATTAATACACTAGTGATGAGTGGTGTGAATTAATTATTAATTAATTCACTAATTATTAACTCATAAATCAACTAATGAACACACCAGTTAACTTCAGTGCATGGACAGTTTCAGTAGAGATCAATGATGGAGGTAGGTGAAAGAGCAGGTTGACTATCAGTTGTGACTATACTGGTGCATGAGATTTGCACACACATTGATTGAGAAGCCAATGAGGATTGCACAGTACATACTGGTGGGATTTTAACCTTGATCTCATGATTATCCATATTGGATTACGCAGTAGAGGCTGGCTAACAGGTGGAGGAGATTTGAGCATGTGACTTGCTTGATCTGAGCTTGTGTAGTGTGTAGCATGTGAGATAGTGCTGAGAGCTTGTGAGGAGATTTGTGCTATTATTGTTACATGATCTCTATCATTATAATATACAAATAGTTGGGGGTTTTCAGTTTTAAGCTTTCCCATAAATACTGTGTTTATATGTGTGATTGTTTATGGTTTTAATGTGCGCATGCGATTGTTTAATTTCCGCAAATTGATGATCAATAGTAGAAGAGGTTATGTATTATGCATGAAGCTCAAATAGTGTGTGATTAGGATACTCTGGGTGAATAAGTTATCTATTATTCAAATTTCTACACGCATTCTCCGAGGTCCGAATTGGGCTCTGCCTTTCCACATCCACACAGATGCATCAGACAAAGCTGTGGGGCAGCTTTGGGGTAGTTAAAAGAAAAATTACCCTATGCCATCTATTTCATTATCAGAATCTGTCCAAAGTTGAACTTAAATACACTGTCACAGAAAAAGAGTTTTTAGCCATTGTCCATTCCTTAAAACAATTTAGGCATTATATTACTAGTATCAGACCTTTGTACATACTGACTATGTAGCCATCAAGTAGTTAATGAATAAACCCGATGTTAATGCTAGAATAATTAAATGGTTGTTGTCATTACATCAGTTTGAATTAACAATTGTTGATAAACCAGGAAAGGAGAATGTTGTTGAAGATTTCTTATCTAGACTAACTCTACCTGCAGATGAGGAAGGGATGGTGGATGATCAACTTCGAGATGAACACTTGTTTTTTATCTCAACACTCTCTCCTTGGTTTGCTAACATAGCTAACTACTTGGTTGCTAAAATGTTCCCTCCAAACCTTTAATCTAGGGATAAGAGAAATATTATGAGGAAAAAAGCCCCTTTCCCTTGGATTGGTGGAAATATCTTCAAGTTGGGTCTTGGCCAAATTCTCCGAAGATGTGTGAGGGAGGAAGAGGTTTTTGACATCCTCTCGGCATGTCATGATGGTCCTTGTGGAGACCACTTTGCTACAAAAAGGAAAACCTTCAAAGCTTTGAAGGAACGTTATTATTGGCCTACCCTCCACCAATATGCTAGGAGGTACACCAGTAGACATGACTAGTGCCAAAGGATGGGGAGACCTACACCGAAGGATGAAATGAATTTGCACGCTCAGGTGGCTCTAGAGCCATTTGAAAAATGGGGAATGGAATTAATTAGACCTATTGATCCACCATCCGGGAAGAAGAGGTATATCATAGTCTGTACTGACTACTTGACCAAGTGGGCTGAAACAAGGGTTGTAAAGGTAGCAACAGAGGAGAAGGTATCTAAGTTTCTGAGAGAGAATGTGTTCTACAAGTTTGGATACTCCAGGGAGGTAGTCACTGATCAGGGGGCTCAATTTACATCTCATCTCATTGAAAACATCTTGGGGTGGCACAAGATAAATCACAAGACTTCCACTTCATATAATCCTCAAGAAAATGGTTAGGTGGAAGTGAAAAATAGAGCCTTGGATAATATCCTCACCAAGGTTGTGAGAAACAACATAAAATATTGGGTAGATAGATTGGTGGAAGCCACTTGGGCTTACAATACCACTTGGAAGACAACCAAAGGGTTTATTCCTTATGAATTAGTTTATGGGAAGAAATCTTTGATTTCCATTGAGTTTGAGTACAACACCTTGAGAATGGAAGTTGTTGGCTTGAGAGGTCCTAACCCAGGTTCAATTTTTATCTTGCAACTAACAAAACCTCCAACTACTCGCGCTTTCGGTAATGACCTGCTTGCGTAGATCAAATTATCACTCGAAGTAGTATGGGGGGTGCTAGAGCTAGGTTTCTCCACCGTGAGGAAGAAAATAATGTAGTGGCTCTAAGTAGATTTAATGCAGGCTTATATCAATAAAAAACATATGTGCACAATATAGAACAATATTTATCAGATTACAACACATAGTTATAGATTACGTCGCTGCAAATGTATTATAATAGAACCAGATCCAGATCTAAACAATGCGTAGTCACTTAAGAAGATTCATCGACCATCAATATAGCTTCATGCATAAATAACAAATGTCTTTAAACAGATACAAGTAACCATAATAGAAGTAAAGTTAACTTAAACATAATAGTAAATAGATAACATAGAGAGACAACACAATGCTTTCCGCCAAAATCAATCCTTGTATTAATTCAGATCCTTTTAGTACATCATACTTTTACCCTTACACATTACCCTTCTGCGCACACAGCCAACGAAGTCCGCACACAACCAGGACTAGGTCTCCGTGCACACATCCAACATGAACCTTTCTACCCAACCCAGACTAAAACCCTTACAAAAGTATTACAGATGCATAAACATTAAGATCATAACATCACATCAGGTTCACCTAGGTTCTTCCTTAGAATCAATCTATCTATTTATATCATCTAGTGCGCAGATACTATGGTATCAAACCATGGTTTGAGGCCTACTGTTTACCCTTAAACCCTTTTACACAAAAATAGGTATTTTTACCTGCCCCAAATCCCCTTGACTCATTCGAACAACGTGCATTTATAAAAATTCCACAAAAAGATATCAAAAAGTGTGCCTCATGGGGCCCCGCTGCAACAGGCCCCCAACATAAACATGTGACTCGTCCTGAGTCACTAAGACGTCTACTCCTTTATCTTTTCTTGGAGTGCACTGACAGAAGATTTAAGTAGGAGCACCATTTCCAAAATCTGCACAGCATCTCCCTACACTTGCAAAACCAAATTCTCTGTGGTCAACCCTTCAGTGGCCAGCTCGATACTTCGTTGCATCTGCTGAATAGCCTTCAAGATAGTGTCCAATGTTTGTGAAAGCTGAAGAGACTTCTCAGCCCATGGTTTCATGTGTGCTTCTAGCAGCGTCTCTTTACGATGTAAGTCCTCGATCTCTGTTTGAATGATTCGGCTCTCTTGTAGGCAGGCGAGGCGTTGTGGAAGAACAAGGGTAGGCGCCATTGCCCGGATCTCAGAAAAATCTTGCTCTTTTTGGTCCAGCTCATTGCACAACTGCTGGACTACAAAATCATTATTAATGGATGTACATACAACCATAGCCTCATCTAAAATATTTTCACACTATGTGACTGTGGCAAAAATACTTTCTATGGCTTGTTTTACTTCGGTTTCCCTTTTTGCGTGGACTTCAGGGGGTGTTTTTGGCTGCAAATTCATTTGCAGATCAGCGATTTGATGCTAAAAATTTGCATAGATGGTCTGCACTTCAGTGCGTGAGGCTTTCAAGGGGGCAGCTAGTCCTTCTAATTTCTTTTCTAGGGCAGTTGTGGTCAGTATTGTTGGTACTTCATTGCAGACTTGGTGAATTTTTGCTTTGAGCGTAGCACACTCGGTTTAGGCTGCGCGACATGCTTCTTTTGCTACCTATTGTTTATGTTGTGCATCTGTAGCCTGCTTCTTTGAATCAACAACATATGTGTGAGAAACAACCTCTCGGAACTGAATTTCATTGGTAATCATTGTGTGCATCAGGTGCAACTTTCATGTAGGTAAAAAAAACAAGTTAATATTAATATCACCTACACATCTGAATTGAGCGCGCCGACTGGCATCCACATGGATGGATGGTGCGGGGATTTGCACAAGATGATCATCCCCGATTACTGGTAATGCTATGTCCAATGGCTGCGTGCTGGTTACATGTGCACTCGTCTGGGTCTGGCTCACCTGAGCAATGCTCACTTGAATCAGGCTTGCTTGCATTTTGAGTTCTTGGATCCTGACCTGCACAGCTTCCATCGCAGTCTTATACTGCACTTCCATATCTAACCAATGATCCTTTGTCGTAGACGTGACTGTGTTAGCAATCTCATTTAAATCATCCTCAGTCAACGTCAAGAGCTCTTCTCTTGTATTTTTAGATCCCTTCCTCTTCTTCCTTGATCCACCAGTGGCCAGAGAATCGTGCTTCGTGCCTTTAGAAATCCGCGCTTATACCTCCTCTACTGTATCTTTTGGCACAGTACCATTTTTCTTTAGCTTAGTGTCTTTTCCAAGTCGATCGTCTTGTCGATGGTGGTTGGAGTGGCTTATTTATCTATAGGTTTCTCACTCATCTTCTCTATTGTTTTCTCTAGCTGAGTACTAGTGCGTGGCTTCGTCGATGTTTTAGTGATAGATGTGGACACACCAGGATCCAACCAAGTTGGTGGCCATTTTGAAATAATTCGTATTAGATCATCTTTCATAACTAAATATGGTAACTCGTACCAAAATCCCTCCATAGTGCCTTTCACATGGATGTGCATATTGTGGAACACGGCCTTGAAATTAGCTATCATCTTGTATTTTTCGTATAATGTCGGAGAAAACCTTGGCTTAGACTGCACGACCTAATAGATTAAGGTGTCGAACAATATCCAAAATATTTTATTTTCCGTGATGTGTGCGGGGTGATATGAGCTCCAAAGTGTAGCATATTGAGTGACCTCACACATTTGTGGCTTGATCTCAGGGAATTTGGTTTCCTCAGGGGTCTTCCACCTAATAAATGCAATAAAAAAAAACAAAAGAATAATGAAATTTCTTGCCTTCTTCCTGTGCTTCGTGCACGTTTTCTAGAAACTCTCTGCACAAATAACAGGACCAATTTTAAATTACACCTTTCTCGCACTATTCTACGAGAGAAATCACGTGCATAGGCCCAACGTTTAGTCTTCCTAATTTTACAATAATCTTAAAGTCATATTCCTATAATAACAACAACCATATGCATATCTTCCCCCCCAACATAGGCTTATTGACCAGGTACTTCAAAGCAGAATGATAATAAACATCTTAAAATGGCCTCCTAACAGATAGTGGCGGAATTTTTACAGCACGTATACCGTTGTTAGTCCTTCACTTTCCGTGGTTAAGTAATTTCGTTCTGCGCTTGAGAGTTTTTGGCTCGCATACGAAATAGGGTGATCAATATATCGCACTCCTGGTTGTGCTAAGATATCTCTGAGCACAATACGGGAGCCATTAACATGCACATGAAACACCTTTTACCATTCTGGGAAGACCAGTATGGGTGTAGTGAACATATTTTCCTTCAGAAATTCAAAACTCTTCTAACAATTCTCATCCTAGCAGAATGTCGCATCCTTTTTTAGCAGCTTTTTCATGGGCGCAGTTATCAGCGCATAGCCCTGTATAAACTTCCTATAATATCTAGTGTGCCCCAATATTGAGTGAAATTTCTTAACATTCTTAGGTATCTCTATATTAACTATTAATGTGATATTCGCAGGATCTACCATTAATCCTCACTGGGAGATAATGTGTCCCAACAATATCCCAAATGGCACACAGAATATGCACTTCTTAAAATTTAATGAGATCTAGTATTTTCTACAGGTGTCCAACATTAAGTGCAGATTTGAAACATGTTCCTTTAACAACCCAAACATAGTCCAATCATCAAAGTATACCTCCAAGAACTTATGGATAAATTCTTTGAAAGTAGTTATAACTACTACATGCGAGAAGATGGTAGACACATTCTTCAAGCCAAAGGACATGACTGTATATTGGAAAGATCCCCATTCAGTTGCAAATGTGGTCTTACTACGATCTTCTGTGATCCGGATTTATGCAGGAACGCAAAAAAATAAACATATAACCATAAATATAGAGATGCAGCGGAAATAACACTTCATTTCATTAATATCAAAGAACTGAAATTTGCTTATAGACATAATGGAAATAAAACTAGCTAGGGCGCTGGTAGCTATCTCTGAGAAGAGATGTGGTGGCTACAGGCCTCTGAACTGAGTTACAATGAGGCTCGAGGGCCTATTTATTATTTATAAACAATGGGAAATCCTAAACAGCCAAAACCCTAACCCTAGGAGATGAAGCGCCAAAACTATGGGCCCCGTTTGGGTAAATTGGTGTTTCAACTTCCCAAGGGCGTAACTTTGGCATACAATCTCCGTTTGACGCGTACCATACCTCGTTAGAAAGATCTATCTGAGGAATACAAATTTGGACCCATGTTGCTGTTCATTTTCCCAAAAAACGTCATTTAGGGCCTCAAAACGGCTTCGGAAGTTTAGGACCCGAAAAACTGCTAAAAATAGTAAACTATGCCGAAACTGAAAAACTGAAATAGACAATGGTGGAGCCCCAAGTGGAATAGGCGGGTGACTACCAATATCCACCTGGATCATTCCTCCCCCCTTAGGAAGCAATGGTCCCCATTGCGTTAAGTTCCTCCATGAGATGAGGAAATTTCTGCTGAACTTGGTCCCTGGTGAACCACTTTCCTTGGTGCGGGAGTTGGCCAGCTTTGACAACCAGGCAAGGCAGTCCCGGGTTCCATGGGAGTGTTTCTTGTTTGCATGTCCATAATTTTTATCTGTAGATGGCTTATTTCCTGCAGTCAGATTTAAACTCTGTTGGTGGGTGATGCAATAGCCAAAAGAGGTGTGTCGGTAGGAGTGGAAAGTGAGATGAAGAGCGTCCACATTGAAAAGCTAGTGCGAGACAAGGAATGGTGGAATCTTTGAGCTCAAAGGCATTGTTCATACGACCTTGGTGATGGTTACGGCCCGTATCGAGCGGGCGAAGCTTGCGGTGGGGTCAGTGAGGCGCTCATACCCTCCAAATGTAGCCTTACTTTGTCACCCACAGAAGTTGTGTGGCACCGGTGTTGATCATGGCGTTGCTTGTACTTGGCATTGGCTCTGTCCAATATATCATGAACCTGTTGGCGGATGTGTTGAATGCGCTCGATGAAGCTACTTGCTTTGTCAACTTCAGACTGGACATGAGCTGAATTGGCCTGAGCAGCTGCAAATGGCATGGCTACGTCAATGAGACATAGTAGCTGGAATCCCAAGCCCACCTGAAAGGGGCTATGGCCGATTGAACTGTGGAGAGCTCGATTATAACTATGTTGTATATAGGGGAGGCTCTCGTCCCATGTGCATGGATGCTTTGAATTGTACATGCGTAGAATGTGCACAATCATTCTATTGACGACCTCTGTCTGGCCATCTATTTGGGGATGGAAAGCTGTGGACTTGGTGAGCTTGGTATCCAACATCGACCAGAGGCTGGACCAAAATGTGCTGAGGAACCTACTATCCCGATCTGATATGATAGACTGTGGGATCCCAAAGTGCACCCACACTCGTTCAAAGAAGAGTTTAGCAGTGGCTTCTGCTGTGATATTCTTCTTGCAGGCCGCCATAATGGCCATCTTCGAGAATGTGTCGACGACCACAAAAACACAGTCATTTCCCTGCTTAGTAGAAGGCAGGCCCGACATGTAATCCATGGAGATGGATTCCCAAGGTCGACTAGGGGTAGGTAGAAGAGTATATAGGCCTTGCTTCTTGATGGTCGGTTTGGCAATGGCACAAGCAGTGCAGGATCTGATGTGCTTCTCGACATCCTTTCGAAGGTTCGGCCAATAGAAATACTTATGTAGTATTGCTACTATTTTCTCGACCTCGAAATGCCCAGCGACTCGACTGTAGTGTGCTTCCCATATCATCTTGGCACGCTCGCTTGAAGGAACACAAAGGTGTCCCAGGTGACATAAAAGTGCATCTTGGAGGTGAAAATTTGGAACTTGCGTGCCCCCAAAGAGTGCCTTGTAAGTGTGGCCGAATTCTGGGTCACTCTCATAGAGAAGCGGCCAATCAGAAGTCTCGTGCCCACAAGAGTTGAGCACGGTGGTGAGCGCCACGATCGGTGGTCGGCTGAGGCAGTCTGCAACATTATTGGTGCTACCCTTCTTGTACTTGATGTTCAAATGAAGCTGTTGCAGATATGTGGACCACTTCTGATGGCGATCATTCTGCAACTTCCCTTGTGTCTGTATGAACTGCAGGGGCTGGTGGTCTGTGTGGATGATTGTTTCCTTCCCCAAAATGTAATGCTTCCATTGTCGACAAACTTGCACAATGGAATACATTTCTTTGTCATAGGTGGGATACTTGTGAACTGTCTCAGACAATGTCTCACTGTGATATGCCACTGGATGTCCCTGTTGAGTAAGAACTGCCCCAATAGCATAGTCAGAGGCATCTGTCTCGATCTCAAATGGCTGTTGCAAGTCTGGTAATGTGAGCACTGGGGCAGAACAGAGGCGATTTTTCAATTTTGTGAACGCCTTCTGTTGAGGTTCCGACCAAAATAATTTTTCTCTCGCTCCTCCCTTGGTGACTTGACTCAAGGGCCAAGTGATATGAGAGAATCTCAACACGAATCTACGGTAGAAATTAGCAAGACCCAGAAAGCTGCGAAGCTCTGTTATAGTAGTCGGGGCTGGCCAATCCTGAATGACTTGGATCTTGGCTGGATCCACATGCACCCCCCTTTCATCGATAATGTATCCCAGATATTGAACCTGGGTCATGCCAAAAGTGCACTTCTCCAAATTGGCACACAACTTGTGTTGCCGCAGTGTTTGGAGGACTTGTCGGATGTGGTGAAGGTGCTCTTCCCAGGTCTGGCTGAAGATCAGAATGTCATCCAAGTACACCACTACAAATGAGTTGGTGAATGGCCGCAAGATGTCATCCATCATCCTCATGAAGGTGGCGGGAGCATTCGTTAACCCGAAAGGCATGACCAACCATTCGAAAAGGCCTTCCTTGGCTTTGAAGGCAGTCTTCCACACATTAGAGGGTTCAATTGGTACCTGGTGATACCCAGACTTCAGGTCGATATTGTTGAAATATTTTGCACCTTTGAGTTGGTCCAGAAGGTCATCAATCCGTGGGATTGGGTACCTATTCCGGACAATGATCTTGTTCAGCGCTCGATAGTCAATACAAAGTCTCCACGTCCCATCCTTATTTTGTACCAACACGATCGGGCTCCCACAGGGCGATGAACTTGGTCTGATGTGACCTTTCTGCAACAGCTCCTGCATTTGCCTCTTGATTTCATCATTCTCCAAAACAGAGCGTCGATAGATCGGTCTATTGGGTAGCGGCGCACCTGGGGTCAGATCAATCGGGTGCTTGACCTGACAGTGTAGAGGAACCCCTATGGGTGAGGTGAATATGTCCCCATACTCCTCCACAACCTTATCCATTTGTTGTTGTTGTGCAGAGGAGCCCTGTCTGGAGGTTGTGGCCACAATATTCTTCTTGCCCTGGGGGCGGATCATCAAGAAAACGAATTTCCTGGTTTGGGAAATGAGCTTACTACATTTTTTTGCAATAACCAAAGAGATAGCAGCAGGAGGTGGTACCTCTGGTATCCTGTACAACTTATTTCCCAAAGTAACAATAACAGCACGAGGTCGAGACTCATACACAGCATGACGCTTCCACAAGTATGGTTGTCCTAATAATACATCAGAAACATCAATAGGAACAACGTCACATAATACCTCATCCGTGAAGGGCTTGATGCTATAGGGAAGGCGGCACTGCTGGCTGACGCGGAGATCTCGTCCTTGGTGAAGCCACCCGATGGTGTATGGATGTGGGTGAGCTGTGGTCGGCAAACCCAACCGCTTCACGACGTCTACTGAAATGAGGTTCTTTTGGCTCCCATTGTCGACAATGAACTGTACAGGGGAGCCCTTTACCCACATCTGGGAGTGGAAGAGACGTTCCTCCTCCTCTGGATCTTCCGGTTCCTCCTTCTGGACCTTTGTAGTGGCAACAGTGGCGTTGGGCTCCGCATCAATAATCTGTTTCCCTTTTTCATTCCCCTTTTCAGGTTCTGATTCGAAGTCAGAGCATGCATCTGACTCAGAAGCCCTCATCTCGGCCACTAGCGACTGCTTGGCCGGACACTCACTAGTGTTGTGAGTGGAGCTCTTATGGAACTCACACCACTTTCCCGTGTGCTTCTTTGGCTTTGCGGTGCTGTTCTTTTCTTGTGGCTTCGATGAGTTGTCTTTAGCCACCATGCCTTGGCTCTGTCCTTTGTTCTGCGGTTTGGAAGCACCTTTCCCTTGCTTTTGATTCGCAGATCCAAAGTCTCGCTTTTTCTGCTTGAATTTCTGCTCAATCTTGGCAGCATACCGGTATGCCGTACCAAGCGAGGAGATGTCGAGGAACTCCATTTCCTCCTGAATGTATCTGTGCAGACAACTGCAATACTTTAACGCCAGATGTTTCTCTGAATCTTTGATACCCAACTTTGTACGTAAGGTATGGAACAGATTCGTCAGCTCATGCACATCTTCATCCCTTTGTTGTCGCAGCGTGGTCCATTTTATGTACTTGTCCTCATAGCTCCCCACAGGATAGTACTGTTCCTTGACGGCGTCTCGAAAATAATTCCAAGTTGGTACGGCCGAGAATAGAGAGGGTTCTGTTTGGTCCTTGTTCTCACAGTAGGTTTCCCACCAGTCCTTAACATGGGGTGTAGCTTTGAGGAGTGCAAAAATAATCTTCTCTCGGTCTGAAAAGTCATGAACAGAGAAATATCCTTCTAATAGATTCAACCATCTATCTACGGCATCTGCGTCTATTTGACCCTCAAATATGGGAATGTCAAAATTTACTTGTACCTTAAAGGGAGTCGCAACTCCAGAGTGGCTACTGGATGCAGATGCGCCGCCGGTGGGCAGCCGTTGAAGGATCTGAGCAAAGCTATCCATCATCGCGTTCCGTTGTTTTTCGAGGGCCTCCTCGAGCAATATTTTGATAGGATCTCCTGCTCCCTCATCTTTCTTTTCGTCCCCCATGGGCGTCCGTCGAGGTTTGCGAGGCTGATCTTGCAAAGGTTCCACCAGATCAAGCCCTAGCTCCTTATACCCCGACCTCGTTGGGGACATGCAAAGAAGGATCGAGAAAAGGCAGACCCCTCTGATACCACTGATCCGGATTTATGCAGGAACGCAACAGAATAAACATATAACCATAAATACAGAGATGCAGCGGAAATAACACTTCATTTCATTAATGTTAAAGAACTGAAATTTGCTTACAGACAGAATGGAAATAAAACTAGCTAGGGCGCTGGTAGCTATCTCTGAGAAGAGATGTGGCGGCTACAGGCCTCTGAACTGAGTTACAATGAGGCTCGAGGGCCTATTTATTATTTAGAAACAATGGGAAATCCTAAGCAGCCAAAACCCTAACCCTAGGAGATGAAGCGCCAAAACTATGGGCCCTGTTTGGGTAAATTGGTGTTTCAACTTCCCAGGGGCGTAACTTTGGCATACGATCTCCATTTGACGCGTACCATACCTCGTTAGAAAGATCTATCCGAGGAATAAAAATTTGGAATGAGCAACATTAGTCCATGGACCCATGTTGCTCTCTGTTTTCCCAAAAACCGTCGTGTAGGCCCTCAAAACGGCTTCGGAAGTTTAGGACCCGAAAAACTGCTAAAAATAGTAAACTGTGCCGAAACTGAAAAAATGAAATAGACAATGGTGGAGCCCCAAGTGGAATAGGCAGGTGACTACCAATATCCACCTGGATCATTCTGGCATAATCTGGATTTGATGATACCCAAAAAACCCATCTGTGAAGGAATATGCCTCTTGGCCTCCAACATTATCCAGGATTTCATCAGAGAATGGAGCTGGGAATGGATCATGCACACAAGCATCATTCAATTTGCACAGATCTACACAGATCCTGATTTCTCCCTTGGTCTTCTTATTTTGCACTATCATTGGACTTACCCAATCAGAATTTTCTAATGGTTCAATTATGCTTGCAACAACCATCTTATCCAACTCTTCTTTCACCTTCTGCTTATATCTTGTATTCAGCCTGTATGGGCGTTTCTTTACTGGGCATGCATCAAGTTTCAATGTGATCTTCATAACTCCAAGTTCCCTAATTATTCCTTTTAGCTCTGAAAACTTTGTAGGGAACAAGTCCTGATATTGTGTCAGCAACTCAACAACTTTTCGTATTGTATCATCATCCCAGTAGTCTCCAATATTTTCCACCTTAGGTTTCTCTTCAGATCCAATATTCCCTTGTCAGATATTTAGGGGTTTTTTCACATCTAGCAGGGTGATCAAGGGCCCAACCACTGTGCATTGTCCCTCAGATTCTTGAATCATAATATTCCTTGGATTCTCTTCATTCTCTTTAACCGTTAGATTCCTGCAATTTACAATATATTTCATCTGCACACCATGCTAGTGGAGCACACTTGATTGCACGTTTTGTGGTATCAAAGATGAATTCTTGAATATTATGCAAATCTTGGCCAATCTTATCAAATCCGCTCTCAAAGTTGAATGTAAGGATAAAACTCTCTGTTAGCGCAAACCATTCACTAGTGCCTCACCGCAGCTCTATCTCCATATAAAAATTAGTAGGTACTTTCCCTAATGTAAGGATAAACATGTGAACCCATTCAGGTCTTAGTTCTACGCCCCATACCCGATTCCATAGAGCCAAATGTTTGCACTGATAATCCTTTCCAGAGTAGAATTATTCCATTTTGATGAATGTACATTCAAATCATAACCTCATCATGCGCGCACATTCCTCCCAGTTGCCCATGTTTTCCTTATGATTTTCCCACCATCGTGTTGGAGTAGCGCGCAATATGAGATCCAAAGCATGAAATCTATGTACTTCATGCATAGTACTTTCAAGTTCCCCTGATATGTTATACATCAAAGAGATATGATCACATGATTACAACGCTGCACAGATAATTCATGCAATCAGTTTTGCCAATTTTCTAATTCCTCATTAGAATCTGAGAAGTAAGAGTTGTCATTCTCCCAATTAAGATTTCCATCTGCTGTTGGGTTAATCCAATCTTCCTTGTGCAAAGTCAGCTTATAGATTTGATCAATATCATCATCAGCGCACACAGGCTCTATGTATCTTTGTCCCTCAGGTGGGTCTAGAGGAATGATGACTCCGTTGCCTCCAAATTCCATTCTCATTTTCTAAAAGTTTATGACACCATCCATGTCAATAGCCCAATCTAGTCCCAATAGCGCAATATAAGGGTCAATGTCATCTACAATTTTTATAACTTCAAAGTCTGCCATTACCTTAACATCCTCAATACTAACTACAACTTGTGGCAACCTCCCTAATGGCATGATCTTTTGTTGATTTTCCATGCATAGTTGAATGGTAGACCACTCCATCTTGGTTTCTCCCATGCACTGCCAAGTTTTCTTAGGTAGAAAATTCACATCTGATCCCAAATCTAGAATAACCTGGTCCATTTCATCAACACCGATCTGTGCAGTCATACACATATCTCTACCCATTTTATTCTTATTGTTGTATATTTTATTGATAGCTCTCTGTTCTACCATCGATTGTTCCTTCTCTACGCAATTATCTATCAGAGCCTGAAGGGTATCTACTTCCTTTTTGTTGTGCAGTAACTTAATGCAAGTTTGTAATAATGGTTTGATCTCTCCATCTCCTCCTTCTTCCTTCATTGGTCTACCTGACGTTGATGCGCTTCCCTCTGCAAATTATTTCCGCTCTTGAACAAAATTTTCCTTTGTGTGTTGTAGATCAAATCCTTCTTTGTTCTCAGGTGCCTTATGAATCCACATGTCAGCAAGCGGTTGCTTTCCATTATCTTCAGTAGTGGCTACACCGCTCCTAGTGACCACATTCACACTAGTATCTTCTTCATGGGTTTCTTCTCTAACCATCAAAAGATTATGTGTTGGAGTTTTTTTATTTTTCTCCTACATTTTAGCAATCAAGCCAGGAAAATATTCTATCACATGATCAAATTTTTGACAATACCTACATGATTTTTGCGCTGGATTAGGACAGTCGCGCGCATAGCAACCAACATCTCCACAATTATAGAAAATAAATCGTCCTCTTCCTTGACCAAATGATCCACCTCCTTGTCCTCTACCTTTGCCCTGAAATCCACCATGCCAAGAGGGGGATGCTAGTGAGGTAGGATTAGATTGCATCCTATATATTTCATATTTATCCAACATCATATCCTAAATGTGACAATTCTGATCATCATGTCCTAGTGACGAAAAAAATATGCAAAACAACTGCTTCAACTTAGGTTGATACTTTCCGATCCTTGGCTAGGAATATGTGTCATGTAATCCAACGATTTGAAAAATTGTGCACCATACTAGACTCTTCAATGGACTAGGACCTCCGGCGTTCAAATAATTATTGAAGACAAGACATTGACCCTTATGGTGCCCAACAACTTTACATTTTATGCACCAGACCTCTGCGAAAACTTCCTTGCCATTGTATTTGTGAAGGCTTTGAGTCTCTAAGTGCATGGCTTCCAACTGATTCTGAACATGTTGAGTTCCAAGCACAACATGTGTTGGGGTAGCTTCTAGTTTCATTGAAACCTCCACAACCTCAACCTGTGTGGAAACCTTTTGTTGACCTAAGGGTTGGCGTAGGTGTGGGATCAATATAGCAATGATCCATCCCTTATGTTGAGTATCATCGATGATAAAACCACCATCTCTGATAGTGTGATTCAACCTCTAATCCGCCTCGCATACAGATTCATTAACCTCATAATGAATCTCTTTCATTTCTGTAACCAACTGCGTGTATGACTTAGGTTTCTTGAAATGCACTTTTAGGGCATATTTTATTTGGTCCAAGGTGGAATTAGGGTTTTCTTGGACATTTTTGATATACCAATCTAATGTGTGATCTTGGAAATTAGTGGCTAGATATGCTTTCTTAATATCATTATTATTAACCCGCTGAGCCTGCCATACGGCCTCATTTACATACCAAAAGTGATGAGTATCTTCATTTCCAATGCCTCTGAAATAAGGTAACTTCATCGACGCGGCCATATCTGCGCCTGATGGAGGTGGTGGTGGGGATGGACTGCATGGTGGAGTGGTTGTTTTGTGATATGAGTGCAGAAGTGGAGTGGATGGGGTTGGAAACAGGGTCAAAGTTTTTTGGCTTGATGAGCCTTCTTCTTAAGAGTCACTAGAGCTACTAATTTTTGGTTCACCTTCACTATCTGATCTAGGCTTCAGAGGGCTATAAATAAATATTTCTGGATCTTCGCGGTAAACTTTTCCACTGCATGTAGTCAGGCCTCTTCACGACATTCAAGCAATATGTTCACAGAGAGAGCCTTGCTCACATAATAGCAATTTCAGCAACAACTTCTAGGACCTTTGAAAAATATTCTCTCTGCTTCAAAATATGACACAAATTGGTCAATGGAAAATTATTTCACAAATCCTTCTAAGAGACGATCAATCCAATGATCTACTGCATGGGTGATCTTATTGCCTAGCTTTTCCAATTGTTGAATCAATTTAGGATTCCACTTAGTGACTGTGTCATCCTTCACGAAGGTATTGAATTTAGTCAATTTTGACAACGACTCCTACAGCTCAGTTGCAAAGGAGAAAAGAATATCTAGTGAACCTTTGTATAGATGTATTTCTGTACCCACTTTTCGTCAGATAGATTAGTACTTTGATTCTCTTGGAGTGCGAATTCAAGGATATTTTTATCCAATCAATCTTGTAATTCATTCCGTAAAGGATGCCACAACATAAAATATCCCTCAAAATGATCCCATTCCCAACAACAAAACCATTTGTTGGATTGAGGGGTCTTGAGCCAGGTTAAGAGTTTATCGCACAACCAACAAACCCTCCAACTACTAGCCCTTTTGGTAATGACCTACTTACGCAGATCGAAGTCTCACCCAAAGCAGTATGGGGGGGGGGGGTGTTGGAGCTAGGTTTCCGCACCCTGAGGAAGAAAATAATGTAGTGGCGCTAAGTAGATTGAGTGCATGCTTATATTGATCAGAAACATATGTGGGAAATATAGAACAATACTTATCATATTACAACAGAGAGTTATATATTACTTTTTCACAGATGTATTATAACAAAACTATATCCATATCTAAACAATGCGTAATCACTTAAGCAGATTCATTAACCATTAATATAACTTCATGCATAAATAAAAAATTTCTTTACGCAGATATAAGTAACCATAATAGAAGTAAATCAAACTTATATAGGACAGTAAATAGATAACACAGAGATACAACACAATGCTTTCCGCCAAAAAAGTCCTTGTATTAATTCAGATCTTTGCACTACATCAGAATTTACCCTTACACATTACCCTTTTGCACACATAGCCAGCGGAGTCCACATATAGCCAGGACTAGGTCTCCGTGCACACAGCCAACAGGAGCCTTTCTACCCAATCCATACTAAAATCCTTAAAAAAGTAATATAGACGCATAAACATTCAGATCATAACATCACAACAAGTTTAGTTAGTTTCTTCCTTAGACTTGATCTATCTATCTATATCATTCTAGCATGCAGATACTATGGTCTCAAACCATGGTTTGAGGCCCACAATTTACCCTTAAACCATTTTACATAAAAATAAGGACTTTGACCTGCCCCAAAGCTCCTTGACTCATTTGCACAATGCGCATATACAAAACTTGTACAAAAAGATATCAAAAAGTGTGCCCCAGGGGACCCCACTCCAACAACAACTAAGTTAGACTTGAACATCACAAAGGCCCAAAATGAAAGGTTGCTGTAGTTAAATGGTTTGGATGAGTTCAGAATGCAAGCCCTCCTTCAAAAAAAGGTAATTCAGCTGCAAAGGAAGGTTTGGCATGATAAACACATCAAAGAAAATGCATTTCAAGAAGGAGATTGGGTGCTTCTCTATGAATTGAGGTTCAATGATTTCAAAGGCAAACTAATGAAAATATGGTTGGGACCTTGCCAAGTGGAAAATTTCTATGACAATTGGGTTGTTCACATCAGAACCATAGATGAGGAGAGGATCCCATCACTTGTCAATGGTTATAGGCTCAAAGTGTACAAGAAGACCTTGTCTAGGGCTGAATTTATTAATTCAGTAAACATGGAGTTGAATGTCATTGGAAGCTCCATAGTTTCTAGTGCCTCCCCTTCCTAGAGAAAAAAAAAATAAAAAAGAAAAAAATAAATATGCATGGGTGAAAACCTCTATGAGGAATCCAAGGCCAACTCCTGGGTTTAGAACCTCCATGAGGCGATCCCGGAGAAGAAAAAAAAAAAAAAAAAATCCTTGCGTGAAAACCTCTTTGAGGCACCCAAGGCAGGCTTGTGGGTTGAAAACCTCTATGGAGGCAACGCACTTGTCTTAAAAAAATAAGAAGAAGAAGAAAAAAAAACAAAGAGAAAAATAGAAAGCGAAAAAGATGAAAACAACACATATACACTCACTTATTTATGTTTTGTAGGTTGTTGATCAAGGACGGTTTAAACACAAAGCAGAAAATTTATTCCTCTCTTCTCTATCTCCTCTACACACCCACTCCATGATCAACCCCATCATGCATCCATCCACCTATTTCTCCCTTTAGTTGAGAAAAAATCCCGTCGTTTTCCCACTCTCTGCAGTGCTACAGGATTTCTTGTAGTGCTACAGGAAACCATGTACTACTAAAGGAAATCCATTTGAGAGAGATGAAGCTAACTCAAGGACAACCAACCTTTAAGAAAAGCATGAAAATCATTTCCTTCCCATACTTACCACTCCTAACCCTCACTCCATTCACTCTGCAAACCCTCATTTTTGCCACTATGAGCTAGGCCACCAACATCTTGACATGGGACCTCTACCCTCATATTTCCATCACTCCACTTACTCCATAGCTCCATCCCTAGTATCCCTACACTGTTTCCCCTCATGTATCAGCAAAATTTAGCTCCAAATTAGCATAAAGGGGACTGCTACAGGAATATGATCACTTCCTGTAGCAACCTTGTACATGACACAACAAGCCTAAAAAATGAGTTTTAGCTGATGAAGATGGCTCCATATGACCACTAGAAGACTCCGGGAGGAAGGCAACACCAACAAAAACACCTGAGTATCTCCATGCAACACCTAAAAAAAGAATCAACAAATAAAAGTTTTAAGAAACTCACTCAGGAATAAGCTGCTCACTTAGAAAATATGCATAAAAAAAAATACAGCAAAGAAAAAAACAATTATGGCTATGACCATAGTCCAAATCCTTGCATTAAAGAAAATTTACAGCTCCTCAGCAGCAGGTAGGCTCAGGTATGGCCCCATTCACCCTCTCTCTATGCATGATATTGGAAAAAATGAATTAATGTCGAGAATAGGAGGTTAAAAAGGAAAAAAGGTGGCTAGTTAACCTGGCCACCCTCGTGAAGTTAAAGTGAACAAGAAGTGAAGTTCTGCATGCCACCTAGGATGTAAAATTAGTTAAGAGAGATAACACAAGGAGCTTCAGGTGATTCCAAGGCAAATAGCAATGATTAAGTCAAGTGGGACCGACGGTCCAAAAGAGGAAACCCTGTGCAAAATTCCAAGTCACCACTCCACTCCAAATTCGTTCAGGTTTGCATAAAGGGGTGTTTTGGCTCCTTATCCTTCAATACATTGAGAATTTCGAGATAAATCAAGAAGGAGAGTGACAGGAGCCATCGAAGAACTCCGCACCAAGTTTGAAGTCTACATGCAAACCCGTGCTACAGGAAATCCGTTGATGCTACAAGAAAGTATACAGAAGGATGCAAAATGATCATAATTGCAATGAAAGCCAATAACATATGGTATTGACACCCAAAACCACCATCTACCAAGTAATAAAACACCAGATTTTAGAGGCAAGTGGATGTCACCTCACCAAGCTTTGAATTCGTTGATGAAAAATTATACACAGTCATAACAATAATTCAAGATTTAAGAGACTGCTTAAAGAAATAGAGTCAAGGAAATGTGAGTTTGAGTTTAATTGTAACCTCTAAGACCCCATCTCACCAATATTATAAAAAAAAAAACCATCCAACCACCTCCTTAACATGGCCATAAAATGGGGGGAGGTTTTAACATAAGGGAACCCATAGATATCAAGATAATCAAATTACACCCTTAGGTGGTTGATATTTTTAGAAATCATCAACAACTAGGATTCTTCGAGCTCCTCAAGGGCTTTGATGATGAGGTGGCTCGAGAATTTGTAGTGGCCTTGCACTCACAAGCATATGATAGGGCCACCATTGTGGTCATAGGTCTATCCATCACCATAACACCTTAATTGATTAGTAGAGTGACCACCTTACCTCTAGGAGTCAAGTGGAATAAAGAATATAGGGTGTCCAACACTGCATCTAAAAAGAGATTCTTTTTTCCAAATGAAGAATTAATTGAGGATAAAAATTGAGTTAGAAGGGAAATCCTCCCTTACCCTTTGGATGAAGTAACATTTCACATAATGAAATACATTTTTTGTGATGGAAGACTCAGTGTGGTTTATGGATACCACTTTAAAACTACATGAGCTTAGATTCCAAGGAGATATACCTCTAAAAAGAAGAATAAACATTCCCTACTTCCTACTACATTTAATCAGGGAATGAGCTACAAGGTGAGGGATAGAAAGTATCAGCACTTATCTCACCATGGCCTCATCAAACTTATAGTAGGAGATGCCCTAAATAGATTGAACATCCTTGTACCTTGGTCCATATTCATAGATATGGATAGGGAAGCATTCATAGGTACACAAGCTAGACAAACCCCTGTCTCTAGTCTTGGAGGGAGGGGAATGGAAGAAGACGAAGGGGATACTGAAGGGACATGAGGAGAAGATGAATAAGAGGAAGAAGATGAGATGGAGATAGAAGCAGAAAACACAAAAACCCTAGAAACAGAGGAAGGTAAAGAATAATAGAAAGAGAAATATGACACAAGATAAGGAAATGAAATGGAGGAGGAAGAAACGAAAGAGAAAAAGGAAGGAAAGATAGGGGAGGAAGATATATTAGACCCCATGCTAGGCACTAACATATCTCCCCAACAGACTAGCCTATCACCAGGAACATCATAAAAATAAGTGGTTTCTACGTTAGCCACTCTAAGCACACTTGTGAAGGCCAAGAGGAAAATACCAACCCCCATGTACTTCAGAACCTGAAAGAGCGCCAAGGTGAAGCAAGGGAAACCCCAGACTCCAACCAAAATCCAAATAACAATTGAGGAGTCACCCGAAAAGAAAGATCAAATAAGCTTAGAAGAAGGGAAAATTCAAGAGGTCACCTCACCTAAGATGACACCTGTAACCTATAGGAGGAGACATTCTTCATGGCTAGCATCCCTTACACAAGTACCAACCCCCATAGACATTCAAGAGGCAGAAAATAAGGGGTAGCAAGAAAAGGAGGGTTTTCTACAGGAAAAATAGAGTTTTCTATAGGAAACTCTGTCAGTGCTACTGGAAACTCCAGAAGTGCCACAAAAAGAGAATAAGGTCATGTGGGAGGGAGATAAGGCACCCTTGGAAGGGAAAGAGGCCCAAGATGTTGAAAAAGAGGCACAAATTGAGGGGCAGGATGAAAAAGGGAAGGAAGAGGAGGAACCAAAGAAGGATCCTACCTCCCCAAAATCTGTCCCAAAAGACATCAACAATTTCACACCCTAGTCCATAGCCAAATATGATTCCCCCCTACAAATTTATTGAAGGATGAAGAATGATCCCTCAAAAGCTCTAAGTTCCCCTATTTTATCAGCTAGAGTAAGAAAGAGCATGCACACATCACTGGATGCCAATTTCCAAAACAAATAATGTGCAAGATGTAGGAATCATGGAAGAAAAAGTCACTAAAATGGGGAGGTATTTGGTTGATGTCAGACTTAAAGACTATTTAGACTATCGAGAAAGGCTGAATGATCCTTCCTTTCTAGCTCTTTAGATCTTTCCTTCTCGATAACAATGACAAAATAATGAATCAAACTAAAACAAATTGCCATGTTAAATGAGAAACTTAAAGAAACACAGGAAGAAAATGCAAGGTTATAAAGTCAACTCCAGCAGAAGGAAAAATAGATTTACACCATGGTAGATTTGTGCATGGAGGCAATCGAGCATAGGCACACTTAAAAATCCTACTCCATCTACTTGGAATAATAATGGATGCAATTTGATATTAAAACACAAGCATATCATGGATCATTTCATTTTCAAAACTGCAGGCAGTTTATTGATTTTTTCAATTAGTCCAGCATAGGATACAAGGGAAAGTTGGAAGAATTTTATATGCACAATCTTGTTTTGACTGATTTAAAAATTCGGGGCCCTAACCCTAGGTTGGGGGATATGCAGTTGATGGCCTTGGCCTCTTGGATGGTAAATGAGGAGGCAAGGGCAGAGGAGGTAAAAAGAGTGATGAGAAGAAAAGGGAGAGAGCCTCTACACATATGGGCATATCTATTCAGCCCTAGGGGGTCATTAACAATCACCTCGTGATAGAAAACGATGCCAACCTTGCAGAAAAGTACCTTATCACCCAAGAATAGAAAATTGCACACTTTGATGACATTTGTATAATTTTAGGAGGGGAATCTGTAATGGATAGTTAGAGAAGATGGAATGGCCTCTCTCTTAGTCTCAAGAACATGGAATATCATACCCCAGAGAAATTGAGAAATTACCTAGAAAGGGCACCATTGTACAAAAGGGCTATATAGATAATAAATATCCAATGCCCTGGCTTAAAACTCAGTCCACCTTTGCTGTTGGGACTGGATGAAGGGAAAAACCAAGCCTAGGAAAACAAAGACTGGGAGGAGGAAGAAAAAATGGTGGACTCTACCCTCCTAAGGGGACTCCTTCACTTCTTCCTTGGTATTTCAGAGGGGCCACTAAGGAACTAAAATAGATGAATAAGGACTAAGTTGCTTAGAATATGAGCAACAATTTGGTAGGGGGGTTATGATGAACACCATCATTAGGTATCTTTTAAAGGTTAATTGTCACCCTTTTATCCTTATTAGTCTCTCTTTCTCACATTTAATTACATTATGGTCATATGTTGCTTAGTGTAGATGGGGAATTAAGGGTTGTCGTAATTGAATTCCTAATATGGTTTAAATGTAGGATAATCACGGAGATATGCCATTTTTTCTGAATACTGTGCAATCAAAGCTCGGAGTAGACATCAAGGAGTGATTATAGGGGGGTTTACGACATCCTTAACTGCCAAAGGCAACCAAGGGATCCTTGAGATTCTCCTCCAATAACTTGAAATCAAAGGCAACCAAGCAAGTGGAAGAGTAAGGGAATCAAAGCTCCACTTCTCTCAAATTCCAACGGGAAAAATCACCTACGTTTTAGGGAGTTGTTGGTAGCTAACCTTTAGGATAAATAGGGTAGAGAAAGAGCTCATTAGGATTTGATTTTTGGAGATAGCTAGAGCACTATTAGCTCTTGTAATAGAAATTTGTGGCTTTCATATGCTATGTAATGAGATTGGTCATGCAATAAAATGAGTATTCAATTTCTCCTTCACTGATTTAGTTTCAAAGAGTTGAGCTTGTGGGTTTGGGCCCAATCCATTGGCCTCAATATCTCTTATGCACTTGTGTTTCCTTTCCATGCCATTGTAGTTAGTTTATTTCATGTGTTGTAGTTAGCTTGATTACATTTAATCGTGTTGTGTTTAGTTTGTTTCCATTTCATGTTGTTGTAGTTAGACTCTTGTAGATCATAGTACAGTAGAATATAAAACTCCAAAGATGTGTGTTAAAGCCTCCCTCTCTCACCTCTTTGATTGTAGCTTGAGGAGGGTAGATCGTCACCACAGGCCCAAATTGATTTTAGTTTATGATTTCTTCGAAAGAATAGATAGGTTGCTTTGTTTACCATCAACATGTTGTAAATGCTGAGTTAGTTTTTTGTTTCAAATGCATAGGTAGGTTTTCTTAAATTCAACTCATATTTTCCACCATTCTCATCATAGATTTGTTAATGATAAATGCATGAATAGGTAGTTTGCTTACAGATCCGAGTAGAGAAATAGAGGAGGACTGTTGGGCGGATTAATTGTCGGATTAAACCTCTCAATATTAATTATCAATCTGGGAGTCGTAAACGCGAGTTGTACTGCGTATTGGCTCATCTTACTAGTTAGAGTATAAATATATTCCTTTGTAATGATAAACTAGGCACTGAAATGAAACACACCTTTGCTAGCAAATAAACAATCTCGAAAAGGAAACTTACTTAACTAATTCTATCAAGAAAACTCCATACTGCAATTAAACTATAAGGAAATACAAATAAATCTTCAATCATGTAACATTTTCGCACTCAAATTCTACTTTTTAAATCTCCTATGATCTCTTGAAAACCTTAATCTATTAACTGCTCTCACTAACTTGGAACAAACATTTGAAAATAATAAGCAAAAAGATCACACATTATTCTAATGACAACCTCACACATTAAACTAACTAGAACTACTCTTCATAATAAATTCTAGATTCCAAATTAACAAAAGACAATCCTAACTATTTCTAAAAGAAAACTACTTTGCTTCATATAAAATAACACTTAAAATATCCTATTAAAAATCACATTACAAATAATCTATGATAAACATTACAAATAAAGATTTTAATCTAAATGAAATGAATTATTCAATAAACAAGTTCACTCTTTGAAAGCATGCAACTCATAATGAAAACTAAATCACTGCTACCTGCACAATTAAATCCACACTCAAACTTGCGCTTACAAAGAAATGAATACACTACGAAAACATGAATAATTCTATTTTAAAATGAAATTTAATTATTAAGCGAAGTCCTGCTAAGCATGAACAAATAAAACCTTGAATTAACATTCTAAATGGCAGTGTTACTTATTCAAAATTGAATCATTACAATCTATTCTCACTACCGAATCAAACTCAGAAATTGGAAAACAAAATAATGATCTAAGTGCAGAATTAGAAAATCTGAGATATTAAAAAAACAATTTCAAATCAAAAATATAATTATACAAATTACACCAAAGCACAATTCCTAAATCTGTGAAGAACGAGGGACTCGACTCCAGGTTGATGTGGATCCTTGCCACTCCCTGGAGCAAGTCCTGAACTAACTCAACGCTGAGAAATAAATAAAATTATAGTACTTACATAAAAACAATTTCCGGAACTAGAATTTATTGAATTCAATCAAAACATCATTTTAAATGTCAATTAAAAATTACACCAGTTGTTACTACCCCATTACAATTCTAGAAAATTCAATGCCGGATCTGCATTTCTGAAATTCTACTTTTGCTACCAATTACATCCTCATTCCTATTTTATTCCTATCGATCTCAGCTTCCCTCTATCTAATTGACGAACTACCTTCATCTGCGCTCTGTCTACATCTGAGAAAGTCAATTTTACATATGAGAGAATCAATTTTGCATATGAGAATTCTGCTCTCTAAATGACGGATTAAATAATTCCTCTGCTACATTTGAGAAAATCGATTTGCATATGAGAATTCTTCTTTCTAAATGATGGATTAACTAATTCCTCTACTACATCTAAGAAAATTGATTTGAATATGAGAATTCTGATTTTTAAATGACAGATTAACTTCCTTTTTTCCCTCCCCCCAGCACACAGCGCTCTCCTTTATATATATAGCAGCAATGCTACTT
Source organism: Pinus albicaulis (assembly GCA_034641835.2). NCBI lineage: Eukaryota > Viridiplantae > Streptophyta > Pinopsida > Pinales > Pinaceae > Pinus > Pinus albicaulis. The sequence goes on from CM076582.1 coordinate 1,464,715,770, forward strand.
CTAATTAAAAATCGATAGTTACAACAAAACAAAAATTTAAGCTTTCTAGTTAATACGATTTGGGCAAAATCGGAATGAGAATATTTTCTTCCCAATTCAAGTTTGATTTGGGTTGATCCCACATCTAGAAAACTTTGATCATCACACCTTGCTGGCAGAGGCAATGCACATTATTTGGGGCATCGCACAGCTGGAATTGATAGAGAATAAAATTGCAAAGACTTATACGCATGCTCAAGTTTCTTAGTGATATCATAGTCTTGAAGAATATCAATAATTTCAAGGTATAACAGTACGTCATAATCCTCACAAAACAACTCTCCCTCAGGATGTGAATCACGTTCACTTATTGGTGGCCTACGATTCACCCTGGCAGGCATGTTCACACCTAGTCGAATGCCCAGCCTGCCAATTGAACAATCCGCAAAAGAAAATCCTATTGCCTCGTTTGCGGACTAACGACTGTGCATTGTAATAGAGCTCATTGCAAACTCATTACTAGATCCTGCCACCAAATGGATCTGGCATTACTCATAGAGAGATTTTCCAAATCAAAATATGAAGTTCATTGTCCCTTCGATAAAATAATGCTTGAAATAGTGGCGCCCATACTCGTCTAGCAAAGTGTCTTGATTCCCATAAAATCGATACCTGTAAAATGCAACTTTGTTCCCAGATACTCTGATTGCTACTGCTTGGGATCCAACGCTCATCATCGGTGGATCAGAAAAATTATGGAAGCTGATGTCTCTTGCGATGATATTAGGAGCCTCTACTATGACTGATATTCCTAATTTTGATTCTGATTTGGACATCTTGAATCCAATGGTGTGTAGTATGAATAATTTGAATAGCCCTCATAACTTCCATAATTATTGCCACTCCATGAGCTTATGTGACCACTAAAGCCTGTGCTTCGGTACCCTTCCAAGTTCTGATAAACACCAGCATTGTAATAAGTTGTAGTGCTTGGATAATTTGTTGGCTTTGTATATGAGCTTGCATTCTGAAATGAGTTAATAGGCTGATAAGAAGCACCAAAATTTTGATCATATATAGATGTAGGAGCTGTCTCAAGGCAACGATTTTGATTGCTTTGTAGAAAAGCGAGGACTTGTGGAACTTGCGTGCATGCTGCTACTATGGCAAGTTCTTCCATTATGAAAGTGACTATTCATATGCTCTGTGGATGAGCAAGACCCAATACGTTCATGTTCATAAATGGTTTTTAGTGGAATATACCCCTGATGATAACTCCTTCACGAAGTCGAATTTTGCCAAACGGTTTCTGGGTTATAGGAAACATGGTGCTCTGAACAAAACCCGCATCTCAAAATTTAGATATTATACTCCATTTGGTTGCAAAATGGATATTTTAACCTACATCAATCTCGTACTCAACTACCCAATTGCTGCTTTTATGCATTTGGTGAATTCATACTCAAATTCATTCCTGCACCGAACCTTCCTGCAACCAAGAAGGAATTTATTAAAAACACTCATCAGAATAACTAATAACAAGAATTTATAAATTAATAACTATTGTTTTTAAATTCCTCTAATTAACAACATAATGGATTAAAAAACCAAGTACAAGTATGTATTTATTTGATAAAAATCATAAAAACATGGACAAAAATGTAGCTCAACATCCCCCCACGCTGAATTTATTGCATGTCCTCATGCAAGCAAAACCTTTAAGATAGTGAAATAAGGCAGTGACATGTCTGTTTTAACAAGTAAGGATGAAGATGCCTAATATTGTAATGCACTCATTAACCCACAACATTATGGTACTAGCTAAAACCATGTGAAATGATAAAAAAAATGAGGTACCAAAAGTAACATTTATGGAGAAAATAGTGTTTCACATACTTGATGCCTTGTCCCAAATGAATTCCCTGTTTTGTTTATGCCCAAAGTCTTATGATGAAAATCAAATTTTACTGAAGAGGTGCAATTTCAAAAATACTAACACAATATTCCTGCACCTACGATAATAATTTTGTACCTAGGTTGTGCAACACATATTTAGAGGAAACTACAATCAATACACATTGTCGGCAACCAACACCTTGTGAGTAATCGTCATTAAGTAATTCATCACTCTAAATACCTTGAAAATTAAAGTGAGTTATGATACCAATCAGCAACTTCTTTATTGAACGCTCTAAATTTTGTTGTTATCTGGATTCAAAAATAAATTTCATTTTAATCTAGTACAAAGGATTACCTTCACTAAGGGTACCACGTCATTCAAGGATTCTTGATTTTTGAAAGTTAGAACTCAAAGCATCATGTCCAAATTGTCTTAAAACCATTGCCCAATAAAAATGACGAGTCTTAGGGAAAGAGAAGGATAACCAAGAAAATCATAGTATATAGTTAACTTTAATACCATAGACATGGCCTTGCTGCCCGCAGGTTTCCATAACCTCGACAGGGATGTCTTTCAATCGAGCGAAATGTCAGTATTCCACTTACTAGATACAAATTCAGAGTTAGCTTATTTGCCTCTTTAGATGAAGGCCACTGTCCTGGCTTGCTAACCGGCTGATGGGAGTGCCACTCACAAGAAGTAACATGGATGAACATGTCGGCTCGTGATGAGACCTCCTGTCTTCCAGCTTTTTGGCTGAAAGCCATTACTCTGGCTTGGTGACCAGGATCAGTGATGTCATGAATGCTAGGTGTCATGATCGTGGTAGGTAGGCTCATCACGAGACCTCCTATCCTTACCTAAATATTTGTAAGCTTTGATTATGAGTAACCTTAAAGGTTACTTAATAAGTGGGGAGACAGATCTAATCCTTAAGAGTACAGGATAGCATGAAAAGTTTTTAATGACTAATCATTGCTAGCTAATTCCTCTACCCTAAAGACTTGTTAAAGATATCCCAGACAATGATTGAAAGATTCTTTGAGTTAAGAATGCTTGTGTTCTCCTAAATAGCTCATTATGATATTTATAAGAGTGGTCCACCATAGGGCTTTTCCAATAGTACCTTCTAAGGGAAACTGAAAATATATATCCGAGACGAAAAATTATTAGAGTGGTTAATCATGGTTACTTTTGTGAAATCATGAGGTATTAGAGTGAATTGTACTCAACAAGATTTGTCACAAATGTGTGTGTTAACAATTGATGTGGATCAAAAGTAGTTTTAAACACCATGACTTAAAATTCAAAACCCTAATATCATTATAACAACTTTATTTATTTATTCTCCTACCCTACTTTACTCTAAGAGGCGAAAGACTCCCTTTTTAAGTATAGGAGTACTTCCAATGAAGCCATGTGAGTAAAAAAATGCTAATTATACTCACATTTAGTTTTAAAGAATAGACTTCAAGGCATATGAAAGCATGAGAAGCCAGTTGCTTCAATTGATATGGTACCAAGAGTTTCTTAATGCTGAGGAAATAAGATGGTTTGATGACTTCTCGAAACCAGGATTCAATGGAATCCACATATTTATGATTTTCCAACTGATACAAGTCTTCCACATTTTGATAGTCACTCTCTTGGAGGCACAAATAATCTGGTGAAAGAGAAAAGATAAATCCATCAAGTTCAGGCTCAAATATCTGCTTTTCAATTTGACAAGAATGGTTGAGAGAGATTCTAGGGTTTTGAGTTTCAACAAAATTTTTAGAATAAGTTCCAATGAAAGATTTCTCCTCTAGTGGTATTTGAATTACATCTTCCCTGGGAGAATGTTCTGCGGTAATGGGCGAAGTTTCCAAATTAATTCCCTTTTCCAACATGAAAGGTGTAACATCTTGTTCAATAGGGGAATCAACAGAAAGAATAGGTGGTTCAAACTATTGTGCAACCTGATGGTTTGGATTAGGGTTTAAAATATCGTTTGGGGTAGGGTTTTGGTTAAGGCTTGGCCTATGATTTGGATTTGGATTGGGGTTAGGCTTTGGACTAGGGTTAGGTCTAGGTTTTAAATTAGAATTAGGGTTAGGCCTAAGGTGTGGATTAGGGTATGGACTAGGGTTAGGGTATGGATTAGGGTTTACATTAGGACTAGGGTATGGATTAGGGTTTAGATTAGGACTAGGGTATAGATTAGGTTAGGTATAGGGTAAGTATAAGGGCTAGGGTAAGGTTGCACATACGGCTGGGACCATGGAGGAGGATAAATTAATGGTGCATTGGAAAGAAATTGTGGTTGTTGTTGGTGCTCATATGATTGAATTTGCATGGGATATTTCACTAGAGAGAAAGATCCAAATGATGCTTGAGGCCATGCAGATATCTAACTCGAGGATGAGGGCCAAGGCAAGGGCCACTACGACCACAAAGTAGGATATTCAATTGGAGGAGGATCAGAAATTTGCCATGGAATTGCAGGATTATAACCATGTTGAGGAACCCACTCAGGAAAATAAGCATTGTTCCAAGTATCAAATGGTGTTGGGTTTTGAGTTATACCTGGCGGTTGATTCAATTCCTTACTTGATTCCCTGAGTACCTTTCATAATCGTGGCAATGATGGGCAATGTTCGGTTACATGACCATCCTCGCAAATTTTGCGAACTTCCAGACCGCTAAGTGGGCACTTTCCAAGGTAGTGTTTCTTTCGACAGTTGGCGCAAAGGATAAGAAGTGGTTCTTCATCCTTCTCTTGCTCCTACAAATAATCCAATTTCTAAATCAAAGATTTAATAATATTGAATTTATGTTCAAGCAAGGTGTTAAATTCTACACTTGTGAATTCTTCATCTGATGAGTTATTCGTCTCTGTAGCAGCATAAAAACTCCTCATTGAATGATTCCTCAAAATACCATTTTCTTGTTCTCAACAAGCCAATTGGTACATTTTGTCATCACATGGATTAGTACACAAGGGTTCTTACAATACCCAAAAAATGATGTATCGCTGAAGACTGGATTCTGAAGATAAATTAATTTAAAAGCTTTTGACTGAAATAAAGCTCACCACACTTGCATGAAAGGAAAATGCTGAATCAAAGTACTATTTAATCTATGAAAAGAAAAGAAATTTGGAAATTAAATGTCTAAATCCTGCTTCTACAAGAAAGGAAATAAAAGTTCAAGAGATAAGCGAGATGGCCAGACTTTGGAGCAACACCACAATAGTGGATGCATGGCTCTTCACTCACGTCTTACCGTACACTCTCCGCCCTCTGACGTCTTTGTAATATTCCAAAATTTGCAAACAAGAAAATTGGAATATTAGATTTTGATGCTTTCACTTAGGAGAGGAATAAATGGGAAAGGATGCCCATGAATAATAAAATAGGAATAAATTCCACCTTATTAAGGAAGGAGATCACCTTAGGAGCTGGTTTTACACTTCCAAGTGTGAACAAGGGAAAATTAGAGGGAGACATAGTCAAGTTTGACTAAGTCAACATCCATTCTTGAGGAGGAAGAAACACTCAAGTAAACTAGCTCAATATGAACAAGGATCAGCCTAGACACACAGATGAGAACCGGATTGAAGATCCCTTAGTGTGAAAAGAGACATTGCAGGAGGATTAGTTCCAGTTGACCAAGTCAACAACGTTGCTACAAAGAGGAGGAAAGCTAGCTAGGGCAGTGCAGTTTTGAATGAGGAAGCTTCACTAGAAAGTCACCTCAACATTGTGTGGAGTCCAGGGTGAGGAGGCTCACCAAAGATAAAAAGGAAGGTATATCATCAAAGGGATTCATTCATATATTCAGCTATTTTGGTCCTGTGACTACTGGCATGCTTCAGCTGTTTAGCAGGAGTTGCTGCACTGTTTAGTGCAAAGAATTCTCGTGCGGGAATTCCATCCTCTCTTTGGATCAGCTTGCTTAAGGGATCAAGAGGGAAGGATTTGAGCTTCATTTCATCATTTTTCTTGGGGCCAGTCATCGACATTCATCCACAACACATTTACCTTCAGAAAACTACGTCTTTTATGCAAGGGCGGCAGTAGCAGTGTTGCACCCTTTGATTTTCTGCTAGTCTTTGAGGAGGAGGTGCTCATTTCCCTCTGGGAGTTCTAATAAGAGGGCCTAGGGCCATTTTATTGTATTATTCAGCTATTTCATGTCATATTAAGCCATGTATAATACAGAGATGCAGTAACTGCATTATTTTCTGCAGTGCTGCTTGTTATTCATGCATTTTTCCAGAAACCCTTGCCGGGTGTCTTTTTCTTGGTGTAAAAGAGGTTAAACCTCCATTCCTATGTTATTTGACTAATGAAAGCTCCATATCAGTCTCCTTTCATTATTTTCTACATAAACCCTCATTAGAATAACACATTTCTTGCTTCAGTATTTTCTGCATGAGCTAGACTATGGGGTTTGGGATTATTTGAGTTGCATTGACTTAGGGAGATCTGTTTATATGAGCTAGAGTGATTTTTTTTACCTCTAATTCTGCATGTGATTTTTATATCATGTCTTCTAAGGGATACAAGTCCTATTTCTCACTTGTACATTGTTATTTTCTGAAGATAGCTATTTTATGCTCTATATTGCTGCATTTCCCCACCCGAGAAGGAGAATATAGATCATATTTTTTCAGAGGTTCTTTCATCTACTGGTATGATGTTATTTGAAATATAATGAGATACTCTACATTTCCATGCTCATGGTTTTCTGAAGCTCCATATTGGTAATAACTCAAATTATTCCCAATAGTGTAGCTGTTCCCATTTTGGGATATTACAGTGGTATTAGAGTTGCCATCTTGGCTCAGCCTGTGGATTTCAGATCCAATAAGAAGATAAGAATAAGAGGAGAAAAAAATTATGGAGAGGATGAGCTTACTCTCATCCATTTTCATATCTAAGAAGAAAGAAGAAGAGAAATGCATTGAGACTCCAAGAGGGTTTCAAGGAGGAGAGAGTTCCAGTGAGAACTCTAGAAGGTTTCAAGAAGCCGAAGAAGATGCATGCACTTCCTGTTCTCATATAGGAAGTGAAGAGCAAGGAGACCACTTAGAGCATGAAATCCTGAGTGGGTATTTGGCAGAATACAAGTGCCAACCTAGGGCTTTCAAAGAGACCCTAGATTTCCCTCAGTTTATTCAACTGAGAGAAGAGAGAAGACCATGCAGTAAGAGAATGATGAGAGGCAATATATTCCTATTGTATACATTTTATGGGAAACTCAAGTGTACAACAGAGACTTGGGTGATGAAACTGGAGGCATTTTTCCTACTACATCTGGTAGTGGAAAAAGAGGCTATGGAAATCTCAGCGCTGCACTTAGAGGGCAAGGCAAGCTCTTGGTGGTTCAGCCATGGAAGAGTATTTTATTTTGCTGATTTCACTCATCAGATAATCAGAAGATTTGGCAGTGGAAGATCAGAGAAGGAGGAGTTCTCTTCTCCATTTGAGGAGACCTCTACTAGCGCTGTCATATTCATGAGGGGGCAACCACCCACAACAGCAGTTGGATCAGCCAACATATTGAAGAGAGGGACTCTTGCAGCCATACAAGATGTTCCAAATGCTCAAAAAGGTATGCATAAATCTCCATGTCCTAATATTTCAGAAAATTTTATGGAAGACTTTGGAGATTTGTTTTCACATGGCCCAGGATCAAACATTGTTGCTGAGCAGCAATATTGTACTGTGCTGTGCAAACTTGAATGGTTCAAGAAACAAATGAACCATCATTCTCTTGGACCCTTGTTGAGTTGCACTCAATCCTTGAGGGTGGAGTGTGAATTCTTGGAGGATGGAGTGAACTTTGCTCCAAACAAATTCATGCAGAATCAAATGTTCATCCGGGAGTTGATACATGAGATAGCCAAAACACCCTAGAGGAGGGTTACAACGTTGTCAAGAAGTAGCATCAAGGAGGCTTTGGCTTCAGCCCACTTGGATCCCTATGGGTTCAAGATAATCATTGGTTAGAGATCTTTTCTAGGAGATCTCCAAGGAGTTGCATTTCAGCATCCCATGAAATGCAAGGAGAAAAATCTGATATGGGAGGATGGTAGTCTCTTTTGGAGGAGTACCAAGATGGAGAATGATAGGGGGCATCCATCGGTGGATAAGTGGATGTGGATAGAGAGCAAGGAGCTGGAGAACTATGTGCAAATCCATGATACTGGGCAGAAAGAGGCAAAACTGCGTTGGCTACTCTTGAGAGAGTTTGGCCATCATGAGACATATCCTTTTTCCAAGGGTATGTGGATAGGAGGGACTTGGAGGGGTACTTGCATCATATGGCAAGGAGTGTGGATGCATTATGATGATGTGATCATTGTGTTTCCACCACATGAGTTGTATGATGGAGGTATGATGGGGCAACACATACATTTGGTTCTTTGGAGGATTGAGAGAGAGCAAAGGCAGAGTTACTCTCACATTTTGCATGATGTTGCAATGGGAGGAGATGGAAACATTATGAGAGGATACTTTGACATTAAAAATGTCAGAGGATGGATTTATGAGTTGGCAGGAGCCTATTTTCATAGGCCAACAACGCTGTCACTTTGGAGCATGAGCTTGTTGATGGAGTGTTCCCAGGATCACTTCATATTTGATGCACTTGGTGGAGGTGAGATTGGCAGAGTGGTGGATGGACTCATTGGCTATTGTGGTATGTTCTCCTTGACTTGGATTTCCAAGCATGAGAAGGAGGATTTTCATGCAGCATGTGGTTCATTCCTCTTCATATGGGTATGTCATGCCGCTATGGAGGATTCATCTATGGATCTTGTCACCATCTTGTTTCCATTGGATGGTAAGAATTCTATTTTGCATTTATTGATTGTACCACACAATATTTGCATGTTATTATAATTTCTTTGCGGTGAATTTCTCTTCAAAGGGGCAAGTTTCTCTTTGGGCTCCATGGACCATTTTTGGCCAGCTATTATGATGGAGAAAACCATCTATTGTACGATTTGGGGCAAGTGTTTGGTTGCTTTTTGTATGCTTAGTTGATACACTCAACCATTTACTACTTTCTAGTAGATGTGGTGACTTGCACAACTAGCCATCTATCAAGAAACAACTTGCCATGCTATTGTCTGAAGCTGCAGTGGGGGAGAATGCGATGTGACCACTTGGGAGACTATTGGTACCTTCCAGAACCACATAAAACCTTCAATCTTTCTTTCATTATGATGTTGATCATGATCCTATTTGCTGATCTTATTCTTGATTTTATGAGGAGCATGATTGGATGAGGAACACATGGAGTGGGTGTGTTCTTGGGGGAGGAGCATCCCCACACTTTCTGCATTACATGCTCTAAGGGGAGCATGGGAAGAGACATGGCCTCTATAGCAACATCTTTGTTTCTTAATGAGGAGGGCCATGAGATGGATGGGATGCCATATGATGGTGATTGCTTATCCATCATGTATGAGATGGTTTGGGCTAGCTTGATTCACAGCGCTGGGAGAGGGACCTTTGGAGGTCTAGCTTCCTTCTTGCCATTTGAGGGCAACATGATGGTAGCCAAAGATCAACAAATTATCTACACTTATCTTAAGTAGAGAGGAAGATAGTGTGGGGTAGGCTCTCTTGCCTACCATATTTAGATTTTCAGCCCACCTTTTCTGCATGTGCTCAAGGTGGAAGAGATCCTTCATGAGTTGCCAACCTGGAGGGTGACTCATTTTGTTTGGTTGATAGCTTGGGGAGGAGAGATTCAAAAGGGGATGATGAATCCAAATTTATGTCAGCCCTCATGCTTCAACAGGACCTTCAAACAACCCATTTTTGCTTCCATAAATGTTTCACTGTCACATAATGTCATCTATTTAGATAGCTTACACACTTGGGAGGAGCAACTTGGAGATATATTGATGATGCAACACCTTGATCCTTGGGAGAATTCATCTGATGAGGGTGCTACAGGGGAGAAGAGGATTCACTTCAGTCCTATCCTTGCAGTTTCTTGAGAACAAGCAACATTTGGGAGGGGAGGACTGTAATATTCCAAGATTTGCAAATAAGAAAATTGGAATATTAGATTTTGATGCTTTCACCTAGGAGAGGAATAAATGGGAAAGGAGGCCCATGAATAATAAAATATGAATAAATTCCACCTTATTAAGGGAGGAGATCACCTTAGGAGCTGGTTTTACACTTCAAAGTGTGAACAAGGGCAAATTAGAGGGAGACATAGTCAAGTTTGACTAAGTCAACATCCATTCTTGAGGAGGAAGAAACACTAAAGTAAACTAGGTCAATATGAACAAGGATCAGCCTAGACACACATATGAGAACCGGATTGAAGATATCTTAGTGTGAAAAGAGGCATTGTAGGTGGATTAGTTCCAATTGACCAAGCCAACAACGCTGCTACAAAGAGGAGGGAAGCTAGCTAGGGCAACACAATTTTGAATGAGGAAGCTTCACTAGGAAGTCACCTCAACATTGTGTGGGGTCCAGGGTGAGGAGGCTCACCAATGATAAAAAGTAAGGCATAGAATCAAAGGGATTCATTCATGTATTCAAATATTTTTGTATTGTGACTACTTGCATGCTTCAGCTGTTTAGCCGGAGTTGCTGCACTGCTTAGTGCAAATAATTCCCGTGTGGGAATTCCATCCTTTCTTTGGATCAGCTTGCTTAAGGGATCAAGAGGGAAGGATTTGAGCTTCATTTCAGCATTTTTATTGGGGTAATTCATCCACATTCAGCCACAGTGCAGTTACCTTCAAAAAACTATGTCTTTTATGCAGGGGCAGCAGCAACAGGGTTGCAACCTTTGATTTTCTGCTAGTCTTTGAGGAGGAGGTGCTCATTTCCCTCCAGGAGTTCTAATAAGAGGGCCTAGGGCCATTTTCTTGTATTATTTAGCTATTTCATGTCATATTTAGGCATGTATAATACAAATATGTAGTAGCTTCTTTATTTTCTGCAGTGTTGCTTGTTATTCATGCATTTTGCCGGAAACCCTTGCCGGGTGTCTTTTTCTTGGTGTAAAAGAGGTTAAACCTCCATTCCTCTGTTATTTTATTAATGCAAGCTCCATATCAGTATCATTTCATTATTTTATACATAACCCTCATTAGAATAATGCAGTTCTTGCTTCAGTATTTTCTGCACGAGCTAGACTATGGGGTTTGGGCTTATTTGAGATGCACTGACTTGGGGAGATCTGTTTATATGAGCTAGAGTGATTTTTTTAATCTCTAATTATGCATGTGAGTTGTATATCATGTCTTCTAAGGGATCCAAGTCCCATTTCTCACTTTTATAGTGTTATTTTCCGAAGACAATTGTTTTATGCTCTATATTGCTGCATTTCCCCACCCGGGAAGGAGAATATAGATCATCTTGTTTCTGAGGTTCTTTCATCTGCTGGTATGATTTTATTTGACATATGATGAGCTGTTCTACATTTCCATGCTCATGGTTTGCTAAAGCTCCACATTGGTAATAACTCAAATTATTCCCAATAGTGTAGCTGTTCCCATTTTGGGATATTACAGTCTTGCAATATCCTTGAAACTATGTGAGAAAAATTTACCTGAGCCAAAATAAAATTCCCCAGAAATGGCACCAAAATGTTGGGCGGCTTAATTGTTGGATTAAACCTCTTAATATTAATTATCAATCCGGGAGTCGTAAACGCAAGTTGTAATGCATATTGGCTCAACTTAGTGGTCAGAGTATAAATATATTCCTTTGTAATGATAAACTAGGCACTGAAATGAAACACACCTTTGCTGGAAAATAAACAATCTCGAAAAGGAAACCTACTTAACTAATTCTATCAAGAAAACTCCATACTGCAATTAAACTGTAAGGAAATACAAAGAAATTCTCAATCATGTAACATTCTCGCACTCAAATTCTACTTTTTAAATCTCCTATGGTATCTTGAAAACCTTAATCTATTAACTCCTCTCACTAACTTGAAACAAACAGTTGAAACTAATAAGCAAAAAGATCACACATTATTCTAATGACAACCTCACACATTAAACTAACTAGAACTACTCTTCATAATAAATTCAAGATTCCAAATTAACAAAAGACAATCCTAACCATTTCTAAAATAAAACTACTTTTCTTCATATAAAATAACACTCGAAATATCCTATTAAAAATCTTGGTTTTTAAACTCCTGTGGTGATCATTTTTTAAGAAGATTCCCGGATTATCCACAATATTGAGGAATATCTGTTGATGTTTCGAATCCCAACTGGGATCCATCATCAAGACTTAAGAATGATAAACATTACAAATAAATATTTTAATCTAAATGAAATGAATTATTCAATAAACAAGCTCACTCTTCGAAAGCATGCAACTCATAATGAAAACTAAATCAAAATCATGTAAATCAATGATGAAAACTAAATCACTGCTACCTGCACAATTAAATCCACACTCAAACTTCCGCTTATAAATAAATGATTAGAATACAAAAAGAGGAATAATTCTAATTTAAAATGAAATTTAATTATTAAGCGAACTCCCGCCATGCATGATCAAATCAAACCTTGAATTAACATTCTAAATGGTAGTGTTACTTATTCAAAATTGAAGTATTACAATATATTCTCACTCCTGAATCAAACTCGGAAATTGGAAAACAAAATAATGATCTAAGTGCATAATTAGAAAATCTAAGATATCAAAAAAACAATTTCAAAACAAAAATATAATTATACAAATTACACCAAAGCACAATTCCTAAATCTATGAAGAACGAGGGACTCGACTCCAGGTTGTGGTGGATCCTTGCCACTCCCTAGAGCAAGTCCTGAACTAATACAACGCTGAGAAATAAATAAAATTACAGTACTTACATAAAAACAATTTCCGGAACTAGAATTTATTGAATTCAATCAAAACATCATTTTAAATGTCAATTAAAAATTACACCAGTTGTTACTACCCCATTACAATTCTGGAAAATTCAATGCCGGGTCTGCATTTTTGAAATTATACCTCTGCTACCAATTACATTCTCATTCATGTTGTATTCCTATCGATCTCAGCTTCCCTCTATCTAATTGACGAACTACCTTCATCTGCACTCTGTCTACATCTGAGAAAATCGAGTTTACATATGAGAGAATCGATTTTGCATATGAGAATTCTGCTCTCTAAATGACAGATTAACTAATTCCTTTGCTACATCTGAGAAAATCGATTTGCATATGATAATTTTGCTTTCTAAATGACGGATTAACTAATTCCTTTGCTACATCTGAGAAAATCGATTTACATATGAGAATTCTACTTTCTAAATGACGGATTAAATTCCTTTCTTCCCTCCCCCCAGCGCACAACGCTCTCCTTTATATATATAACAACAATGCTGCTTCTAATTAAAAATCGATAGTTACAAAAAAACATAAATTTTATCTTTTTAGTTAATATGATTTTGGCAAAATCAGAATGAGAATATTTTCTTCCCAATTCAAGTTTGATTTGGGTCGATTCGGCATCTAGAAGACTTTGATCATCACACCTTGCTGGCAGAGGCAACGCACGTTAGCTGGGGCATCGCACAGCTAGAATTGATAGAGAATCAAATTGCAAAGACTTATACACATGCTCAAGTTTCTTAGTGATATCATAGTCTTGAAGAATATCAATAATTTCAAGGTATAACACTACGTCATAATCCTCATGAAACAACTCTCCCTCAGGATGTGAATCAAGTTCACTTCTTGGTGGCCTACGATTCACCCTGGCAGGCATGTTCACACCTAGTCGAATGCCCAGCTTGCCAATTGAACAATCTGCAAAATCAAATCTTGTTGCCTTGTTTGCGAACTGACGGTTGTGCGCTGTAATGGAGCTCGTTGCAAACTCAGTACTAGAGCCTGCCACCGAATGGATCTGGCATTACTCATAGAGAGATTTTCCAAATCAAAATATGAAGTCTGTTGTCCCTTCAATAAAATAATGCTTGAAATAGTGGTGCCCATACTCGTTGTGGAGTACCAAAAAGGTATGCTTTTGATGATTATTTCAGTGGCTTTTTAGTAGAATTTGTAAACCTTTTTGCATCATGAATTTGGAAAATAATAAGGAATTATAACAAAACATGTGAGAATTGATATGCAAGACTTAACCGCTGATAATGGTTATTTTCTGTGCAGGAAAAGGAGAAAACGAGGAGTTCCTTTTCCAAAGGAAAGGACAAAGTCGAGATAATTGCTGTCCCTCTGAAGGAGAACCGAATGCAAACAAGGCTAAGCAGATCAAAGCAAATCGGCCCGGAAAAGGAGGAGAAGACACCAGCTCGGCGCAAAAGAAAAGAAAAGACGAAGGATTAACAGTTTGGCGAATCCCTCAGGATCTTTGATCCTGAGGGATTGCTGCTTTATTTATCTTGTTACTTGGACATCTCCGCCGTCACCTTTATATAAAGGGACAACACTGTTAGCTTAGAGAGAACAAGGAGATAGAATTTTTATGTAATTTTCTGTTAAACATCAACTCTGATTATTGAGTCTCGTTGAGAACTGGTTCATTGTATTTTTGTCCGATGCATTAATATAAGCTTGGTGATTATCTCATCTCTGCGTCTGGATTAACTTAAGGCGGTGTACCCTTGGAGGCTAAGGGCCCGGCCCCGGAGGACACTTGCTTCTGTATCACTACGATTTGATTTCTGCGTGGTTTGTTTATCGTTGTTATTTGGTAATCTGATATGCTTTATAAGTTGCTATTACATGCTCTGTTAAGATTAAATCATTAAGGGTTTTACAGATAGAATTGTGTATTGACTCTGCATTATGTTATTGATCCTTTCAGAGTTAATTGCATGTTATTAGTCTTAACCGAATATTCTTACTGTTCTGTTACAGAGCTTTTATACTGAACATTCGTGTCATAGATTCATTTGAAGTAGTGTTCTTCATGATTGTTGGATTCAGAGATAATACTGTTCTATTTGGAAGCACAGTTGTATCCCTGTTGATTAAGATTGATCAGATTATTATTTCAGCGTGTTGTGTGCGTATATGATTTACTAGTGCTGTTCATAATTTATCAATAGTTATTGTTGTTCCATTAGTGTGTTTTGCTTGATCTGCCTTAAGAGTGAAAGATTGTTATTTGATTGCGAAGAGTGCATTTGGGTTAATAAAGTAAGACTCTCGAGACTTAGTTGTTCGATTGTTGTTCCATTTTAGAATTACTGTTCCATTCCAGATTTGCTGTTCAATTCTTTATTTGCTGTTCCATTTACTCGCATTTGTTGTTTTGGTGTGAGAGACGATCTAAAGCTGTAGTGAGCTTTGGCGTTCACTGTCTAGCTCCCAGATCCGTGGTCTATGCTCTAATTTCCTTTCCATCAGTTTCCAAAGGGATGGGTTATCGCTGCCGAACCCTTGACTGATAAACTGCTGAGTTTTCTGAATGTGTGATTTATTCTTTTGAAGTAATTTAGTTATAGACAAGCATCTGTTTACTCTTGTATTTCTTAAACACTGTACTACTAGCATTACTCTGACAAGTGATAGCCTCAGACTGAGAC
Organism: Pinus albicaulis; assembly: GCA_034641835.2. Lineage (NCBI taxonomy): Eukaryota > Viridiplantae > Streptophyta > Pinopsida > Pinales > Pinaceae > Pinus > Pinus albicaulis. The sequence goes on from CM076582.1 coordinate 1,464,731,200, forward strand.
ACTCTTTGGAATAACAAAACGCTCCCGGATTGACATATTAATGTGAGGTAATTAGAGGTGAAAGAGACCCTTTTTATAGCTCTACACTCGTCTAACAAAGTGTCTTGATTCCCATAAAATCGATACCTGTAAAATGCAACTTTGTTCCCAGATACTCTGATTGCTGTTTCTTGGGATCCAATGCTCCTCACTGGTGGATCATAAAAATTATGGAAGCTGATGTCTCTTGCTATGATGTTAGGAGCCTCTACTATGACTGATATTTTTTATTTTGATTCTGATTTGGACAGGTTGAATCTGACGGTGTGTAGTATGAATAACATGAATAGCCCTCATAATTTCCATAATTATTGCCACTCCATGAGCCTGTGTGACCACTAAAGCCTGTGCTTCGGTACCCTTCCGAGTTCTGATAAACACCAGCATTGTAATAAGTTGTAGTGCTCGGATAATTTGTTGGCTCTTTATATGAGCTTGCATTCTAAAACGAGTTAATAGGCTGATAAGGAGCACCAGAATTTTGATCATATATAGATGCAGGAGTTGTCTCAAGGCAACAATTCTGATTGCTTTGTAGAAAATCGAGGACTTGTGGAGCTTGCATGTATGCTACTACTATGGAAAGTTCTTCCATTATGAAAGTGACTTTTCATATGTTCTGTGGATGAGCAAGACCCAATATGTTCACGTTCAGAAATGATTTTTAGTGGAATATTCCCCTGACAATAACTCCTTCAAGAAGCTGAATTTTTCCAAATGGTTTCTGGGTTATAGGAAACATAGTGCTATGAACAAAACCCATGTCTCAGAATTTATATATTATACTCCATTTGGTTGAAAAATGGATATTTTCACCTACAACAATCTCGTACTCAACTACCCAGCCGCTGCTTTTATGCATGTGGTGAATTTGTACTCAAATGCATCCCTACACCAAACATTCTAACAACCAAGAAGGAATTTATTAAAAATACTCATCAAATTAACTAATAACAAGAATTTATAAATTAATAACTATTGTTTCTAAATTCCTCTAATTAACAACATAATGGATTAAAAACACCAGGTACAAGTATGTATTTATTTGATAAAAATCATAAAAACATGGACAAAAATGTAGCTCAACAAGGACTCCACCAAAATCCTTAGCTTCAGTTTCCACCTTTCACCAACAAAATTTCAACCAAATCGCCTTCAACTCTATTTTTTTGAGATATTCACAACAACACCAAGAGCCACCCTGGGGGTGCAATACGGGCTTTGAAAGAAGTTTTGAGATTGGCCAAAGGGTTGTCTATATTCCATCCACCTAAGTCCACCTTCATTCCACCTTTCCTACCCCTTTCCTTACCATTTCTAGCCTCTATATACCCTCGTCCTATTTCCTGTAGCGTTTCAAGACATCTTGTAGCACTACAGGTAATCCTGTAGCATATCCTATAGCAACTTCAATCAACCACTTCTTCAGCCCAAAACCTCTCTTTCAGCTCACCTAGAGCTGGCACAACCTCCAAGATACCTTCATCTCTAAAACCATGAGTCCAAGACCTTCTTAAGCCACCTCAACACCTCCTTCTTTTGCTCCAAAACAGATTATTTACTAGAATAATTAGCTCATTAATAGATGCATTGTTAAGCATGGCAGTCAAGCATGAAGTAGCTAGAGTTTAATCAACCATTTGGCCCACTCCGTGCTTAGATTAGTTTCCCTTTCTGAAATTTCAATTCAACAATTTACTTTATGAATGCCACTTAGTTTAACTCTATTTCTTGCATTAGCCTACTTGTGGATTTCCTTTCTTACAAATAGCTAGATGAGTCTTTATGCTCTAGATTAGTTTCTTTCTTTTTGATAGAGTAATTATCATGAGTTATTTCCAGTCTTAGGTTTCATTCAGAATTTTGAAAGACTTCATTCTCTAAAAGAAACCCTAGCAGTAGCACCCCATTGTAGCACTGAGAAGAGGATGGCATGAGTAGTTTGCATTTGTTGTGTATATAGCACTGTCACCTCTAAGTTTGTACAAACCCCAGGTTGATAAAGTAAAGTAGAGTAGCCTTTGGGAGTTGCAGCATTCTTGGTGCAATAATAGGGCTCACCAAGCATATTGTATGATCCCAATGGTAATATATTCAATTTCACTAATGTACGCATACCATTTATTTCAAATGACAAGCTCTTACCCAATGATGAAATCACTTCTAGGTACTTGTAGTGAGTTGTACTAACCAAGATTTTGAATGCACTTTTTTGTTCAAACCACACTTATCCACCAAGTCAGGACTAGCATAATTATAATTAGATCCAGGGTCAATCAAAATAGAAACAAATTTATCAAAAAATTTACTATCCATTTCAATGATAGATGCCTTATGGTCTACTTGCCTATTATCTAGTGCTACATAGATACGAGGAACACTCTGAAAAGCATCCCAAACAGTCAACGCCTCCTATGCACTATATACATATAAGGCCTACCACCCTACTTCTGCAGACAATCTCTCTTGAGATGCTCCTTACCGCATGTCCAACACTCCAACTACCCAGTACCATCACCTATATGTTGTTGTTGTGGCCCATGTCCCTGTCTAGATGCATTGAACTTCTTTTTTGGTGCCATATTTTATTTCTCTTCTGTATTCTGAGGTCTTTGTTAGTATAAATATTTTGTCGGAAAAAGACCACTTTAGCTACGCATAAAAAATACCCCTAACATCAATTATGGCTGCCAATATCTTCAAATATGTAGTTAGTTGATCAAAATAAAGCTGCACAAATCCAGATCTATAAAAAGACATTAAGCAGTAAAAATGAAATGTTGCTCCATGCATCTAATCGATAAGGCAAGAACAATATGTTTGAAAGAATTTTTTATATAAAAGGGGCACCTGAGAGGAAAACAAGAAAGGTGTTTCCAATTCTCCTCAGTGGGATGGGTTCTTGAAAGTCCTCAGCATTTCAGATCTAAAATTTCTCTCTCTTGTTGGTGTAGAAAACCCAGACAAACATAGAACTCAAAGGGAGCTCACAAAGAAAATAATAGAGAATGTGAAAATGATAATGGCTCAAAGTCAGACCAAGAATATAGATCTAGAGTGATCTAATGCAAATGAAAGGTGACCAATGAATGGAAAACCCTTCTATTTATAACAAAATATTAGGGCGGCCTAGAACTTGGTGCATGAATAAGAGAAATATATATATATATATATATATATAACCCCAAATTCTAGAACCACCCTTAGGAATATTTTATTATATTTGTTGGAGGGAAAATGATTTTTGGCTTGGGTCAATTCCTTTATTTGTAAACAATAAATAAATAAATGATTTATTTACTATTTTAAGGGAATGGTGGGAATATAATTAAATAAATAATAATTTATTTAATTATTTATAAATGATTTAGTCAAATTTAACTAGGAATATTATTTAAATGGGATTTAAATAACTTATTTCTAGGAAATAATCAAATAAATAAGGATTTATTTAATTGATTTCCTTGTTTTGGGTTAAATATGACCAGGAAATAATAATTAATTGATGTTTAACTAATTATTCCTTGAGGAAACATAAACAAATATAGATTTGTTTATTATTTCCTTTTGGGGTTTCCTATTTAGACCATAAACAACTTAATAAAGGTGTTTTACTAAGTTATTTCACATAGTGAGAGCAATTTTACTTAGGGTAAAATTGGTCTTACATGATGTACTTGGGTCTATCTAATGGTAACAAATGACCAAAAAATGGTGTAACAGATTGCCCCCCAGCGTACGAGTGTTAGGAGCAAATCGTATGACCGAAGTACGTTGTAAGAACTCAATCACTAGACGTCAAGAGGGAAGTCAGAGAGAGAAATGTAAGCTAGTCTAATTTGCTAAAGGACTAGACCCTGAGGAGATGAGACTTACAAGTGCAACAAGTCTCTTTTTATGAAATGGTACCTGTGCTAAAGGCGGTGGGGGATGCATACCTATGCCCACCGAGACAAAGTACAAAAGAATAATGTGTCCAATAAACAAGGAACCGAACTATAAATTACATGCTGGCCTAAACACGAGCCAGATAAAATATAGAAGAATGAATCCCACATACATGTTGTGCCTGGGATGACAGCCAGGACTTATACAATAATATCTGAGTATATGAGATACAAATACAACCCAAATGCCCCCTATAAATGGGAAGGGCTCGTAAAATCTGATTGATACATGCAAATCAAAGAGGCGCTGCAAGTAGCTAAGGCCGACATCATCAAATATAAGGAGCTGCATCAAAGGCTGAAATGAAGAGGTCATCCGGGCATGTGGGGGGCTACCTGCAGGGCCACCCCCTCATGAGGGTTGAGACATCTCACACACACCCGGGAATCACCAATCGCTGTTGCTGCATCACTATACCATCAAGTATATGGATCTCCTACATGATCATCTTGAAAGGAGGCTGGGAAGTGAAAAATCAAATCTGAGGTAATAGAAATCCTTTTCCCTGATTGAGCAAGACAGTATAGGAGAGTAGAATTGAGGTACACCACCCTCTAGACCTGTCTTCTGGAGTGAATGAGTTGATGTCGACAGAAGGAGGTCCGCCATAGGTGAGGCAATAAGGGATCCCCAACTAAGGCACGAGAGAAAATAGTAGAGCGACTAACAGACAGACACCAATGATGATGATGAAATGGGGGATACTGAGTAGCGGATGGACGAATTCCCTTGTTAGAGCATAAAGGGCATGAATTACTTGGCAACGACTGACACAATATCATGAGGGATAGGGAACAATGGGATTGAAGGCCATAATGTGCGACACGAGAGAGGGACCAAGCAATGAAGGATGGAGGACTATAGCGGGATACAAAGGGACTCGGGATAGACTCCATGAATTCGATGTTGACTCAACTAGGATGCTCTAAACAAGGGCGACTCAATGGTGCTGCCACATAGTAAAGGTCCAATGGGGGACCATAAAAACATGAGTACAATAGGGTATCTCATGACGAAAATCAACACGAACAAGGACAAGTAAGGAGGAAAAGTGGTGCCCCAAGTACAAGTGTTGTAAGTGAGGAAATTTGATTTAGAGGAGAGGTGAATAGACCCTTCGTGGACAAAATATGTCCTAGTGAAGTATCAAAACATGAAAAGCTAACAGATACCCATTTGAGTGCTCGGTGAGAGCTTTCCAACGGTACAGACGATGTGTCAAATGGGGCTACGGTTTGGTCACAGTGGGTGAAAGAAAAAGCAGGGGTTTCTCTTCTAATAAGGAATTTTCCCTCCAAATGCATTCATTTTATTGTGTAGCTGTGGTGAATGTGGAGAGGAGAGAAGACCCTAAATCTTGCGGCGATCGTAGCGGACAAACCGACCATTGGAATCGAGATCCGTCAGTTGCAGGTAAGAGGCCTAATCCTACTCTTTGTTTTTGATGGATTAAAAGTTCATATTAGGGTCCTAAATCTCAAGAATAGCCCCTCCCTCATCTTTACGGCCGGGTCGCACTTTTTGGGCCAAAAACTGCGACCTGGGAAGTAGGTTTTGTCCTGAAAAGTGCGACCTGCCCCAGGATTTGGCCAAAAAGTGCGACCTATCAGATGGAGGTGGGTTTAGTGCTGTTGTGGGCTGAGATTAAGTTTTTGTGTAATTGAATGCAGTTTTACTTATCTGTAGACTGAAAAAGATGATGGTTTTGTGCAGATATGGTAGATATACAGATCAAGTGGAGAGAGAGAGACCTAGGTACATTACGAATGGAAATCCAAGCGGATCAGGGTGTCCGTCGTGCATTGGCCAGGTTTGGGGTTCTGAAATTTGTGGAGAACCCTTTGATGAGGGCTGGGGAGCTCTTGTTGGCCCGGATTGTCAGTTATTGGGATCCAGACCATGAGGTTTTTATAGTGCAGGGGCACAGGATTGAGCTAATAGTCCAGGATTTTTATTTCCTGACTGGTCTCCCACCATTAGGGATGGTGGGAAATACACAACCAGTGTTACCGCGGGGGCGTAACATCATGGAGTTCGTAGAGCGACATTATCGACCAAGTGTCTGAGTCAAAGGGAATCGGATATTGATTGGGGATCTAGAGAGGTTGGAGACCCGTGTAGTGGCGGTAGCAATGTTGCGAATTCTGGGCAGCCAGGCGCTCCATCACATCACTGGAGGGCAGATGATGATTGTAGAAAGTGTTTTGAGTGGGACCTACTATGGGTGGGCCTAGATGATGTTGGTGTCATTGAAACGAAAACCGCCGCTTTGCAAGCGGCAAGTGAACCATGATTGTGCTTATGGGATGGTATTGTGCTCCTTCTTTTTTTAGAAGATCCCGGCCTTGTGACCTTGTGTACAGCTACCTGATGGGGGTCCAAGAGAACCCAGGATGCGTTAGTGGGGGCGACTATTGTGCAGAGGAGGAGGAGGGGCAGTCAGACGGGTGTTCTGACCAGAGTTCTTTGCCCATTTGGATCAGATGTCGTTGTACATAGACGACTATCCCTATAGTGGGATGAGTTATTGGGGAGAGCCGGACTTGCCGCTTCAGCCTGGTCGAGTATGGGGGCCCGATGGTAAGTGACAAGTAACTAATATTTTACGTGCATGTGAAAGTTTGTGAATAGGATTTATGGTACTGATCCTTATACTTTTGGTATGCAGATATAGCTCTGGTGAAACCGCCGGATATATGGGACGACCTGTAGTAGTAGGAACTACAGGTGCGAGTGGATTGAGAACGACACAGAATGAGGATATGGCCGCTCTTCTGGAGGACATCCGTCGTAGATGTGAGGGGCTGCTGACCGGTGTTTCAAAGCGGGGTTGGCAAGACTTGGATGACCAGTACATAGAGCTATGTATTGGGCTACCCTCGGAATGGCGAGGTGTCATGCGGCGCATGGCGATGGCTGGTCAGACTGTGCGTGATCTACGAGCTGCAGGAGCGGAGCCATTGGCTCGGGATCCTGTAGAGAGTGATTAGATGTAGGGCATGTGGTGCCACCTATTGTGTATGTAGGGGCAAGTGGTGCCCCCTAGTTTCGAGTTTGGTTGTTTGTAACATGCTATGGGCATGTCATATGTATCAGAGTAGATGGACGCTAAAAACATGTTATATGATATGTATTATGCATATGTATTATGTTGATGATTTGAAATGTTATGGTATTGTGTGTGATAAATGCCAGTCTAGAACATGGTTTGCAATGTTATCTACGTAGTGATTTTGTGCTCTAGGTACATGGTTGAAAGTAATGAATCTAAATGCATGTATCAAAATTTTCACACGTAAATATCGTCTAAACAAGATGGGGTTATGCACACGATAGACACCATTGAGTTGCAAGACAAGAAGCAGGGAATCTAAACGAATGTGCAGATGGAGGATGCGATGAGAAAGGGCATCGGCTAAAAGGCCACGTACTGCATCATATTCGGCCTGATTATTGGTGGCATTGCCAATGCAGACCCCATTAGAAAGAACGAGGGTATGCGAGGGGGTAAAGATGGCCCAAGCTGCCAAGGCGAGATTCCAAGAATAGCGACTTGCTCCATCGTCATAGCCAATATAATGTGTGGACTGGAGGTCCTGCGAAAAAGTGTCACAAGACAAGAAAAGGGAGGAGGAAGAATAAGGATGGCAGCGTAAGTGTAGAGTAGACATCGAACAACAACTATGGGAGGGAGTAGTCTGGGTAGGATGGCTAGGACTCATAGACCAACTAGAGGGTGATGTATGAGGGCTATGGAAGGAATAGCAGGAGCTCATGCTGCGGAGAACATCATAGATACGGATGGTATCATCCTAGTTATGTGTGGGAAGTAAAAGGTCGAGGAAACCACATGACGCTGCAAAGCCACCTAAATCATCAGCATGGGAATAAAGGCTCACATACGAGTCGTCATGGGGGATGACAGAAGAACAAGTAAAAATATGGTCAAAGGATGTGGAGGCCAAGAATTTTGCTGAAGGGGAATCAAGAAAAATAGACGGAGTGGATTCAGAGGGAATGTACTCCGAGGGTCGCACGGATGATGATAGGTATAGGAGGGGGGCAGCAGGTTCCGACATCTCAACATTAGGGGGAGGAATGTCAATGGTAGCAGGGGGATCCTCGTGTTGGCCTAACGCATACTGCACGAGGATGGGAGAGGCGGATTGATTTTGTTCAACCTCGTACTCGCGAATGACCTCTAAAGAGGTGCGATAATGCGTGAGGTGAGGAAAATGGTGAGAATAATGGCCATGGACACCACACAGGGCACAAGGTTTGTTGGTGCGAAGAGTCTTTGGGTTCTTGGCTACGGACGAGGAAGAAATAGAGGATTCAGGGACCATAGACTCAGGGAACACGAATTTAACCATGGGTTTGATACGGGGCAACTCGGGACAAGTATGGGTGGCATGACCGACACCATCACACAAGGCACAAGGCTTGGCGGGTGGAGGAGGGGTAGGGTCATTCGGGGTGGCCTTATCTTTGGATGCCCCCTTGCGAGCTTTGTCTTTCTTTCCGGTAGCTGTCACAACAGGAGAAGGATCTTGTTGTGGTGCTGATGGCACTATAGCGACGGAAGAAGCTAAGGGGATCAGTTGAACCGGTGTCAAAGCAAGGTATGGTTTGGGGTGACTTGGTGGGGTCTCGGTTGGAGGAGTAAGGTACCAGACAGGTATTCCCAGGGTCAAATTAGGGAGGGAAAGGGTTGTCATGATGGGGACCGAATAGTCTCTGGGAGGGGGAGCAAGGAAAGGTATTTGACCGGCGAGGTAATGGCCAGGAGGGATGGCTCCCATATGGTTGAGACCTGGGGGAACATACCCAGGAGGGTAGGGAGGCTCATGAGTGCTAGGTGGATGGGAAGGTCCAGGCGGAAGAGGTTCGACTAGCTGAGGTGAAGGGCTAGGAGTGGGTTGTGGCAGGCAAGGTTGGGTTTGTTGACTAGCCGAAGCGGGCCAATTAAAGTCAACCTGAGACGATTGAATCATGCAAAAATTCACTAAGCTGGGATCAGAGACATGAGGAGGGGGAGGACCCAGGAATGTTCCAAGCAAGGAGTAGTATTTTTAGACGTCGGGGGAAACACTGGTCAAAGAATCAATGGTTTGCTTATTGGTGACAGAATAGGTGGTGGACTCAGGGGAGGTCTGAGATTTTGGTTCATGATATGTCAACTAGTCGATGGTGACAATATTTCCATTATGAGGGAAAAACATCTTGCGGTGGACCGCGGATGGGACAGCATACATGGCATAGGTGTAACTACACCCCAAAAGAATGTTATAGTCAAGAGGGGTGTCGATAAATTCAATGTCAACGCAAACAGTCTTTCCCGCAAGGGTGATAGGACAGTTACGGAATAGGCCAATGGGCTGGGAGGCATGGCCATCCCACGTACGAAGGGTGATTGCGGAAGGGGCCAACTTAGGAGATCTGAGTTGTTTCCAAATTGAAGCAAACATCACACATGTAGATGCCCCCTCATCAATAATACATGGAGTGACATTGGCATTTCGGATTTTGACTGGGATTTGGAAAGCAAAGGAAGCAGGAAGGGGAGGATGGTCTGATTTACGGGCATCAAAAATAATTAATTGGTCATCAGGAGGATCTACATCGCCCATGGCAGATAGTAGAGCCTTCCTTTGAGAAGGACATGACTGGAGGAGTTCCAGTGTTGAAATGGCAGCAGGAAATTGTGCCAGACCATCTACTATGTTATACGAATGGGAAGCTCGACCAGAAGCAGCATTTCAGTGTAATGGGCCCTTAGGAATCTTGGTATGAGCCTCAACTTTGGGCTGAGGGATCTGCAAGGGACCATTGGGTGTCGACAGAGGCTCTATAGGTCCTGAAGATGGTGACTTGGGGACAGACGAAGTGGGAGGCGTGGAATGCTGACGAGATCGAGTTTGAAGGTTAAGGTCGACGGTGAGAGGTTGGTCAGAAGACATCATGAGAATCTAGTAATCAGAGGAACCAGAAGGGGAAGGTTGAGTGGTTACTGGAGCATGAGGAGGTTGAGTATCCATGAATCCTTGTTGAGGGAAAGGATCGGTAAACACGCCTGGTTGAAAAGTAGCCGCATTGGGGGGAACAGTAGGGGAGGTATGTTGTCCCTGCAATGTAGCCTGGGACTCCCACATCTGTGGTAATAGGGGACAATCGTGAGTGTAATGACCATAAACACCACAACAAGAACAAGGCTTATTGGTGCGAAGAGCCCTGTCCGGCTTGGGCTGAGAGCCCTGTGGCTAGTTAGCAGTGTTAGAATCAATACTTTGAGGATTGGATCCATGATTACCAGGGGCAGATTGATTTTGATTGCCTTTCCACTTTCTTTGAGAAGAAGGAGGATTAGTCGCGCCCTGCCGTGAAAATACTTGCCCCAGAGGGGGTAGTAGTTGCTGTTGCGGGGGTTGAGAAGGCAAGGGAGTCAGAGGTCTAAAGGTTGGTGGAGCTGGGATACCAGGTTGTGGGTAAGGATAATGGTTAGGATGGGCAACATTGAGGTAGGCAGGAGGGTGGGCAAAAGGAGGAGGCATGCCATATCCTGGATACAAGCTACCTAGAGGGGGGAAAGTGTTGGAGGTGCTGGCCCCGCCCGGAGGGAAACCATAGCCCATAGGAGGTTGAGCATAGGTATGTGAAAGAGCTCCAATGATACCGTCGGCAGAGTGAGATGCCCCCGGGGCATTAGCACCATCGGGTTTAGGGAGGTCAGGAAGGAAGGTATAAACATAACCATATTGAGCATAGATGAGGTCATATTTCAAGGCTATTTGGAGGGCGGCTTCTTCGGTTTGAGGGAACTGGGATGTGACATATTTTCCGATGGCAGGTAAGAGAGAGCGAAGGAACCAATCCATATAGACCCGATCTTCAAAGGTGAGAGCTCGACATAAGCTCCTTCTTCTTCGCCATTCCTGGACATGAGCGGAAAGGCAGGTCAAAGAGGATTGACGAAAAGAAGTCAAGAGTTTTGTACCAGTGTCGTATCAGAGAGGGAGCTGGAAATAAGATAAGAAGGCTTGGGAAATGGTCGCAAAGGTGGTATGGGATGAGGCGGTCTGATCAACATACCATTTAGAAGCTTCGTCAGTAAGCATGCGTTGGAACAATCTAAGACAGACGGAATCATCAGTAATGGAATTGGATGAACACCACATGTGGAAAGATCGGATATGGTTGGAAGGATCTTCACTAGCAAGGCCTTCGAACTTGGGAATGTCGGAGGGGAGCTTGATTGGCATAGCAGGCCAACTAACATCATGGAAGATAGGATCATTGATCAACTGATTGAAATCGGGGAGACTGAGACCGGCCATATAAGGGAGCAAAGGGACAGTCGAGGTAGTTCCCATAGTGGTTCCACTAGAAATGGACCCAGCAGTAGGACTAGGGTTGAACCTAGCATTAGGCCCTAAACTAGACATAGTGAAGGTAACAGGGGGAGAAACAGAAGGAGGGGGAGAACTTGAAGAATCAGAAGAAGAGTCGGAGTGCGGACTCGGGGGAGGAATAACTCGACGACGGCGGGAAGGAGTAAGTTGACCAACCGAAAAATGAGGGTGAAGGCCAAGAAGTCTCCAGGATAAACGCCTTGGAGGTGCAATGATGACGGGAGGAAGAATAATCGACAAAGGCAAGGAGGTGCAGAATCAAGTGAGGTCAATGTCGAAACAAGAGCATAGAGGTGCAGTGTCAATTGATTTTAAAGTCTTTGCCAGGCAGTGTTAACCAGGCTCTTCTTCACTTAGGGTCAGTGTGTGGCGTGTGTTAATTTTAATTTTTAAACCCAGACGTTTTGAGAGTAAAAGAAAAAGTGTGCTGCGTAACTGAAAATAAATCTGCAGAGAACAGTAAATAAGGCTGAAAGAACAGAAAATTAACAGCTAACAGTGCATTTATCTAACCCAAGAAGGAGGGTCTCTCAAAACTAGTCAAAAAGAGGGAAAAATCTAATCAAAACACACGAAAAAAAGAGGCCAATAGATCTAAGGTCGGGAGGGACAAGGATCTAAAGGAGAATTCTGCTGAAAAGAGGTGCATAAAACAACAAAGAGGCAGAGGCAAGGTTGCTGCAACAAAGGGGGGAATTAGCTAAAGGTAGAAGGGACAAGGAGGTGATGCTAGAGGTAAACCCAGAAAAAACTATATGAGGTGATTTGAAAGGGAGAAGAGCTGATCTAAAGGGATCTGAAAATGAGGTATCAGATCTGAAAAGAACAAGGATGAAACTCTAAAAATTCAGACGTCTAAAACAGCTAAAACTCTTCCACAAAAAGTGGAGGGTACTAAAGCCCTAAGGGGAAATATTCCCACTTAGTTGAGTGAAACAGATCAGAAATAGGTCTAAACGGGCGAAGACAGAGGCTGGAAAACCCTGACAGAAGCTTTAGACAAACCCAGAAAAATTGTTGGAAAAGTGCAGAAAAAAGTGCAGGTCGTAGGTTCTGACATGTTTTCAGCCTAGGTCACAGTTTTGGGGCCGAAAAGTGCGCCCTCTAGGCTAGGTCGTAGGTTTGGGGCCGATAAGTGCGACCTACAGATCCGGGTCTCTTGGCGGCAGATTTCAGAAAAAGTTGTCGTTTCAGATGCGGCTGATGTCTGCAACCTGCGTAATAGGGCCAGAAACACATGAAAGTTAATAATTTGAATGTTTGAGGGTTTTAGAGGTGAAAAACACCATAAAAATAGGGAAACAAAAAACTAAAGAAAAACCCTAGAAGCTGAAATAGCTGGGTATGCAGGAATATATAAAACGACAGCAGTCGCAAAATAAAACCCGCGTGGAGTTGTGAATTGTTACTATGAATCTTTTTTCGGAAAAAGACCACTTTAGCTACGCATAAAAATAGCCCTAACATCAATTATGGCTGCCAATATCTTCAAATCTGCAGTTAGTTGATCCAAATAAAGCTGCACAAATCTAGATCTATAAAAAGACATTAAGTAGTAAAAATGAAATGTTGCTCCATGCATCCAATGATAAGACAAGAACAATATGTTTGAAAGAAATTTTTATATTAAAGGGGCACCTGAGAGGAAAACAAGAAAGGTGTTTCCAATTCTCCTCAATGGGATGGGTTCTTGAAAGTCCTCAGCATTTCAGATCTAAAATTTCTCTCTCTTGTTGGTGTAGAAAACCCAGACAAACATAGAACTCAAAGGGAGCTCACAAAGCAAATGATGAAAAATGTGACAATGATAATGGCTCAAAGTCAGACCAAGAGTATAGATCCAGAGTGATCTAATGCAATGAAAGGTGACCAATGAATGGGAAAACCATTCTATTTATAACAAAATATTAGGGTGGTCTAGAAATTGGTGCATGAATAAAATATTATTAATCAAATTCTAGAACCACCTTTTAGGAATATTTTATTATATTTGTTGGAGGGAAAAGGATTTTGACTTGAGTAAAATCCTTTATTTGTAAATAATAAATAAATAAATGATTTATTTATTATTTTTAAGGAAATGGTGGAAATATAATTAAATAAATAATGATTTATTTAAGTATTTATAAATGATTTGGTCAAATTTAACTAGGAATATTATTTAAATAAGGATTAAATAACTTATTCCTAGAAATAATCAAATAAATAAGGATTTATTTAATTGAGGTTCCTTGTTTTAGTTAAATATGACCAGGAAAAAAAATAATTAAATTGATGTTGAACTAATTATTCTGAGGAAACATAAAAAAATATAGATTTGTTTATTATTTCCTTTTGGGGTTTCCTATTTAGACCATAAACAACTTAATAAAGGCGTTTTACTAAGTTATTTCACATAGTGAGAGCAATTTTACTTAAGGTAAAATTGGTCTTACATGATATACTTGGGTCCATCTAATGGTAATAGGTTAGATGACCAAAAAATGGTGTAACAGTCTTGTTATTTTAAACCACCATTTACCTTTACCTTTATCTTTCCCTTTCCATCCTTGCTGAGATTCATTCTTATGCTTCGACTGCTCATAACAATGCTTCAATTTCCCAATAACTTCCTCAAGTGACTGAGGCTCATCATACTTAATCTGATCTCTAAATGGTAATGGAAAACCATTGAAATCCTCTGAACTTTATCCTTTTCATCTTTAAGATACGGTACATACCTTAATATCTATAGGAACTTAGTTGTGTACTCTTCATCTATCATTGATCCCATATTTAGCTCATATAATTCTTTGGCCTTATTGTCGTAATACCTCTCTGAAAAATAATTCTTTCTTAAAAGACTCTTGAAATCATGCCAACTCGTCCTATGTCCTGATTTCGTTGACCCGTTTCACATATTCCCACCATATATCTGCCTTACCTTTCAAGATGAAGATAGTTACTTTGGTCTTTATATTATCTTTGTAATTATGCAACTCAAAGAAATTCTTCATCCAAAGTATCCAAACCTTTGCATATTGCGGCTTCTTCAAATATCCATCAAAAGTAGGTGTATTTTCTTTCTTAAAATCATTCGGCAAGTATCCTACATCACTCCTCTTGTAAAGATGATAGTGATGACGATCATAATGCCTATCAGAACCAGAAAAAGAGTAGTATATGTGTCCATCACCTCTCCTATCTGAAGTATCGAACAATCTACCATCCTTCACTGTGTCATCTCTAACTAACCTGTGACCACCATGAGACCTATTTCCATATGACTTATTAGTTTTGTCCTCCTACCCATGGCTCATCCGAAGTGGCCCCTGTTGCTGCAATTCCGAGAAGCTCTGAAGGAGTATTGCATTAACCTATGCTTGTTTCTCTTTTTCTTGTATGATTCTGTCATTTTCCACCTTACAACTCCTTATTTCTTCCTTCAAACTTGTCAGTGTGTTTTCTAAGTCATAAGAGTTACCAAAACCACGCTTCTCATCTGATTCATAGGGAGAATATTTGTAGTCGAGCATCTTACTATTCATCTTTTATTTCTTTCTGCAAGGCATACTATGTTAGCTAAACCAAATCACAATAAACCAATGTACATTATCATAACTCGAGGAGGATATCTCATCTGCACGATCAACCAAATTAGCGTAATACATGTATAGATGTAATCATAACAACATATAGACATATAAAAAATGAGTGTATCAACACATATACATCATTCTAGCTAGAGTCCACTCATCAATGCATGACCATATCAACTACACATACCATGACCCATGAATTACAACAAAAACCATATCAATGTATACTAATAATGCAAGCGTAAACAACATGTAACCAATAATACACTCATGAAGACACCCTCACTTTTACATGGCAACATCACTACAACCATGACTGATACCATACATATGAAACAAGAATATAGACCACAAGGATGAGTAAAATTTGTGCAAGAGGCATGAATTCATGACCAACACACACCACCCATCAAGTCCTAGGGGTGAACCATGCTCTCATACCACTCTGTAACACCCTCCTCCCATATCTGCCCAAGTAACCGGCCAACTAGGGTAAACATGTGATAAGAGACTACTATGATATGATTCAACCTCCCAAGTCACCTTAAGGAAGTGGAACCATCACCACACAACTACATAAACCTCATACACCTGCTACAGGACAACCAAGAGCCATGGAAATCTTCCAAAAGGATAGCCCTTGCATCAAACATACCTGTTTAAGCATCAAAGCTTGAAATGGGAAATAGAGCATCTGGAAGCCTCCAGTCACTCACACAACATGTCATGCATGCTATTGGGTAATTTTCCTAGTAGTTCTAAGCTTGCGACCCTGATTTTTGTGCCACTTTTTTCAGGCCCAGAGCCTAGGTCACTTCCCAGAATTCCATGACAAATTCAGAACTGAAATATAACAACAAGATAATGATGTAAATTCAAACACTTGAAAAATTACTTGAATGGAACCCTACTATCTATGACAGACATTTCGTCAAACATGTCACAAATATGTAATCTATAGGTCTAAATAAAAAATTTGAGCATAGGGGTCTCATACTTATCTGAGAGTCACTAAGAAGCATTATTTCCTTACATCATTAGCTACATTATCATATATTATGTCATTGATACATTGTTCATTCATTTACAAATCAAAACATGATGAGAGCCATACATCATCATTGTCATAATACATTATTACAACCAGCATATTAACGACATAATATCAAGGATACATTAACCATAGAATCCAAATATAAACCAATACATTTACACATAAGATACCAAGGAAAGAACTTATCATTAATGAATGCAAAAACCAACCCGGTATGGGACTACCATGTTCCACCCAACCTGATCCAGATTTATGCAGGAATGCAACAGAATACATAAATAACCATAAACATAGAAATACAATGGAAATAAGGCTTCATTTCATTAATATCAAATCACAGAAATATGCTTACAAACATGATGGAAATAAAATAGCTAGGGTGCTAGTAGCGAAACTCTAAGAAGAGATGTGGTAGCTGAAGGCCTCTGACTATGTTACAATGAGGCTCGAGGGCCTATTTATTATGGAGAAACGGTGGGGAACTCTAAACGTCCAAAACCTAACCTAGGAGATGAAGCACCAAAACTATGGGCCCCTTTTGGGTAAATTGGTACATCAACTTCTGAGGATGTAACTTGACATGTATCTCTTTGTTTGGGGCTTCAAAATGGCTACGGAAGTTCGGGACCCAAAAAGCGCTAAAATAGTAAGTTGTGAAAAAAAAACTAAAGGAGACAATGGTGGGGCCCCAAGTGGAATAGGCGGAGTGGTCACAAATATGCACCTAGATCATTCCTCCCCCTTAGGAAGCAATGGTCCCCATTGTGTTGATTTCCTCCATGAGATGAGGAAACTTCTGTTGAACTTGGTCCCTAGTGAACCACTCGCCTTGGTGCAGGAGTTGGCCAGCTTTGACAACTCGATACAGTTGGATCTTCTGTCTGTGAGTGTTATTGATTTGCATGTCCATGATACAGTCTGTGGTGGCTTGTTCCATGCAGTTTGGGTTTAACTCTTTTGGTGTGTGTTCTTCTGCAGTGTCAGAGGTGTCCAATGGGGGTGGGAAGTTGGGATGAAGGCGATCTACATTGAACTGGGTGCAAACCAAGGAATGGTGGAACACTGAGCTCAAAGGCATTGTTCCCTATAGCCTTGGTGATGGTGTATGGCCCATATCAGAGTAGGCGAATCTTCCGGTGGGGTCTAGTGAGGCGCTCCTTCTGCAAATGTAGCCACACTTTTCGCCCACCTAGAATTTTTGTGGCACCCGATGTTGATCATGTTGTTGCTTGTACTTAGCATTAGCTCTGTCCAATATGTCATGAACCTGTTGGTGGATGTGCTGAATGTGCTTGATGAAGTTGTTTGCTTTGTTAGCTTCAGACTATACATGAGCCAAATTGGACTGAGTGTTGCAAATGGCATGGCTACGTCAATGGGACATAGTGGTTGGAATCCCAAGCCCACCTGAAAGGGGATGTGGTCGGCTGAGCTATGGATAGCCCGATTATAATTGTGTTGTACATAGGGAAGGCTCTCATACCATGTGCGTGGATGCTTTGAATTGTACATGCGCAGAATGTGTACAATCATCCTATTGAAGACCTCTGTTTGGCCATCAGTTTGGGGATGGAAAGCTGTGGACTTGGTGAGCTTGGTGTTCAACATTGACTAGAGGCTGGACCAAAATGTGCTGAGGAACCTGCTGTCGCGATATGATATGATAGACTATGGGATCCCAAAGTGCACCCACACTTGTTCAAAGACGATTTTAGCAGTGGCTTCTGCTGTGATATTCTTCTTGCAGGCCGCCATAATGGACATCTTTGAGAATCTGTCAACGACCACAAAAACACAATCATTTCCATGTTTAGTAGAAGGAAGGCCTGACATGTAATCCATGGAGATGGATTCCCAAGGTCGACTAGGGGTAGGTAGCGAAGTATAGAGCCCTTGCTTCTTGATGGTCGGTTTGGGAATGGCGCAAGCGATGCGAGGATGTGATGTACTTCTTGACATCCTATCTGAGTTCGGCCAATATAAATATACCAACGATGTTGCCACTATTTTCTCGACCCCAAAATGCCCAGTGACTCGTGTAGTACGCTTCCCATATCATCTTGGCACGCTCACTTGAAGGAACACAAAGGTGTCCTAGGTGACATAGTGCATCTTGGAGGTGAAAATTTGGAACTTGCATACCCCTAAGAGTGCCTTGTATGTGAGTAGATTACGGATCGCTCTTGTAGAGAAGCAACCAATGAAGTCGCATTCCCACAAAGAATTGAGAATGGTGGTTATGGCCATGATCGTGGTCGGCTGAGGTAGTACGCAACATTATTGGTGCTACCCCTCTTGTACTTGATGTTCAAATGAAATTGTTGCAGATATGTAGACCACTTTTGATGGCGATAGTTCTGCAACTTCCCTTGTATCGGTATGAACTGCAGGGATCGGTGGTTTGTGTGGATGATTGTCTCCTTCCCCAAAATGTAATGCTTCCATTGTCGACAAGCCTGCACAATGGAATACATTTCTTTGTCATAAGTGGGATACTTTCGAACTGTGTCGGACAATGTCTCATTGTGATATGCCCTTTGGATACTTGTTGAGTAGTTGCGCGATAGCATAGTCGGAGGAATCTGTCTCGATCTCAAATGGCTGTTGCAAGTCTGGTAAAGTGAGCACTGGGGCAGAACAGAGGCGATTTTTCAATTCTATGAACGCCTTCTGTTGAGGTTCCAATCAAAAGAATTTTGCTCTCGCTCCTCCCTTGGTGATTTGACTCAAGGGCCAAGTGATATGAGAGAATTCGAACATGAACCTGCGGTAGAAATTAACAAGCCCCAGAAAGCTACAAAGCTCTGTTATAGTAGTTGGGGCTGGCCAATCCCGAATGACTTGGATCTTGGCTTGATCCACATGCACCCCCCTTTCATCAAAAATGTATCCCAGATATTGAACCTAGGTCATGCCAAAATTGCACTTCTCCAGATTGGCACACAACTTGTGTTGCCGCAGTGTTTGGAGGACTTTTGGGATGTGGTGAAGGTGCTCTTCCCAAGTCTGGCTGAAGATTAGAATGTCATCCAAGTACACCACTACAAATGAGTTGGTGAATGGTTGCAAGATGTCCTCCATCATCCTAATGAAGTTTGCGGGAGCATTTTCCAATCCGAAAGGCATGGCGAGCCACGAAAAGGCCCTCCTTGGCTTTGAGCGGTATTCCACACATCAGAGGGTTCGATTGGTACTTGGTGATACCCAGACTTCAAGTCGATCTTGTTGAAATATTTTGCCCCTTTGAGTTGGTCCAGAAGGTCATCAATTCGTGGGATCGGGTACCTATTCCAGACAGTGATCTTGTTCAACGCCCGATAATCAATATAGATTCTCCAAGTCCCATCCTTCTTCTGTACCAACACGATCGGGCTCCCACAGGGTGATGAACTTGGCCGGATGTGACCTTTCGGTAGCAGCTCCTGAATCTGCCTCTTGATTTCATCATTCTCCATAACGAAGCACCTATAGATTGGTCCATTGGGTAGCGACACACGTGGGGTAAGTTCAATGGGGTGCTTGATCTGAGAGTGTAGAGGCACTGCTGTGGGTGAGGTGAAGATGTCCTCGTACTCCTCCACAACCTTGTCCATTTGTTGTTTTCGTGCAGAGGAGCCATGTCTGGAGGTCATGGCCATAGTCTTCTTCTTACCCTGGCGGCGGATCATCAGGAAAACAAATTTCCTGGTTTGAAATGAGCTTATTATATTGTTTTGCAGTAACCAAAGAGATAGTGGGAGGCGGTGGCACCTCTGGTATCCTGTACAATTTGTTTCCCAAAGTAAAAATAACAGCGCGAGGCCGAGACTCATACAAAACATGTCGCTTCCACAAGTATGGTTGGCCTAAAAATACATCTGAAACATCAATAGGAGCAATGTCACACAATACCTCATCTATGAAGGGCTTGATGATATAGGGAAGGTGGCATTATTTGGTGACGGAAGATCTGTCCTTGGTGAAGCCACTCGATGGTGTATGGTTGTGGGTGCATAACGTAGTCGGCAAGCCCAGCTTGCTTCCACGAAATCTGTTGAAATGAGGTTCTTTTGGCTCCCATTTGCAACAATGAACCGTACCGGGGAGCCCTTTACCCACATATGGGAGTGGAAGAGACGTTCCTCCTCCTCTGGATCTTCCGGTTCCTCCTTTTGGATCTTTGCAGTGGCAACAGTGGCGTTGGGCTCCGCATCAATAATCTGTTTCCCTTTTTCATTCACCTTGTCAGGTTCTGATTCGGAGTCAGAGCATGCATCTGACTCAGAAGCCCTCATCTCGGCCACTAGCGACTGCTTGGCCCGACACTCACTTGTGTTGTGAGTGGAGCTCTTATGGAACTCACACCACTTTCCCGTGTCCTTCTTTGGCTTTACGGTGTTGTTCTTTTCTTGTGGCTTTGACGGGTTGTCTTTAGCCGCCATGCTCTGTCCTTTGTTCTGCGGTTTGGAAGCACCTTTTCCTTGCTTTTGATTCATAGATCCAAAGTCTCGCTTCTTCTGTTTGAATTTCTGCTCAATCTTGGCAGCATACCGGTATGCCGTACCAAGCGAGGAGATGTCGAGGAACTCCATTTCCTCCTGAATGTATCTGTGCAGACAGCTGCGATACTTTAGCACCAAATGTTTCTATGAATCTTTGATACCCAACTTTGTGCGCAGGGTATGGAACAGATTCGTCAGCTCATGCACATCTTGATCCCTTTGTTGTCGCAGCGTGGTCCATTGTATGTACTTGTCCTCATAGCTCCCCACGGGATAGTATTGTTCCTTGATGGCATCTTGGAAAGAATTCCAAGTGGGTACAACCGAGAACAGAGAGGGTTTTGTCTCGTCCTTTCTCTCATAGTAGGTTTCCCACCAGTCCTTGACATGGGGGGTAGCTTTGAGGAGTGAAAAAATAATCTTCTCCTGGTTGGAAAAGTCATGAACCGAGAAATATCCTTCTAATAGATTCAACCATCTATCTACGACATCTGCATCTATTTGACCCTCAAATATGGGAATGTAAAAATTTACTTATACCTTAAAGGGAGTCGCACCTCAAGAGTGGTTGCTGGATGTAGGTGCGCCGCCGGTGGGAAGTTGTTGAAGGATCTAGGCAAATTTATCCATCATTGCGTTCCTTTGTTTTTCAAGGGCCTCCTCAAGCAATATTTTGATAGGATCTCCTACTCCCTCATCTTTATTTTCATCCACTATGGGTGTTCATTGGGGTTTGCGAGGCTGATCTTGCAAAGGTTCCACCAGATCGAGCCCTAACTCCTTATACCCCGACCTCGTTGGGGACATGCAAAGAAGGATCGAGAAAAAGTAGACTGCTCTGATACCACTGATTTGGATTTATGTAGGAACGCAACAGAATAAATAAATAACCATAAACATAGAAATACAGTGGAAATAAGGCTTCATTTCATTAATATCAAATCATAGAAATATGCTTACAAAAATGATGGAAATAAAATAGCTAGGGTCTTTGATAGCGAATCTGCGAGAAGAGATGTGGCGGCTCTGATTCGCACAGTGTGTTACAATGAGGCTCGAGGGCCTATTTATTATGGAGAAACAATGGAGAACTCCAAACGTCCAAAAACCTGACCCTAGGAGATGAAGCACCAAAACTATGGGCCCTGTTTGGGTAAATTGGTGTTTCAACTTCCTGGGGACGTAACTTCGACATACTATCTCCGTTTGGGGCTTCAAAATGGCTTCGAAAGTTCAGGACCCAAAAAACTGCTAAAAATAGTAAGTTGTGAAAAAAAACTGAAAGAGACAATGGTGGGGCCCCAAGTGGAATAGGCGGGCGGCCACCAATATCCACCTGGATCATGACCATTGATTGGCTAAACCAAAAATCTCTTCAGCCAATCACCCCCATGCCATATTCCAAGTACGAATGTGGGACTAAAACTGAAATAACCAACTATGGCTTCTCGAGGCTAAACCATGCCACTCTCATCAATAGAAACTAGGATTTACTGCAATCCACACCAGATCACTAGGAAAAAATAATAAACATGTAATAATGGGATTTACTATGATCCCCACTAGATCACTAGGCCAACCAAGCATGGATGCCACCAAATTTCTCCACCTACACCATGAGGAATTTTCCTGTATCCTAGTCTCTAGGATTTACCACAATCCATAGTCTGATCCACGGACCACTAGGCCATAATCAAGACTCCACTCTCCAAGCTTTACCGTATATCCCATCCTGAGATTCCTAGGCTTGACGAAGAGTGACCACCTCTAGGCTTTACCGTAAATCCTTCCATTCCTTGGTAGAGGATTCCTAGGCCCAATGATGCAACACACTATCTGAATTTTCTGCAACCCACAGTATGGTTCAAGGTTTACTAGGCCATGTGTTCTTTCATTCAAATATCCACCTCACTTAGCTTTGAATCCATTCAAAAATCCAACTCAACGAAAACATGAGAACCCCGTCACACCATGACTATCTGAAAATGGAAAGTATAGGCTGAATAACACTGTCACACCTAGAAAAACCCACGCCAATGAAAGAAATAGAACCAAGAACACACATGCATAACCATGCATGCCAAATCTAGCAAGGAAACCACACATGCAAATCAATACCTGTTAAGAATCTTGTTGTAGTTGCTTGATTCATCTCTTCCTTGCTTGATCTCTACTTCCTCTTTGCCTTCTTGATACAATGTTGAAATTATTCAAGAAAAATCTGTGTCCAAGAGTGAGAGAGAGAAAGAAAATAGAGAGAAAGCTTTAAAACTGGACATACAAAAGGTTACACCGAAAAAGGTAACAACTGATCCTCACAAGAATTTTTATCAATGAGGCCTCTATTTTCTTCATTTTCCATTATTTTCCTTCATTTTCCTCCTCACGTGCAACCTGCGACCTTTCACCTCCCTTTTCTCCTATTTTCCATTATTTTCATAAATAAATTCCAATAAATTCCACTTTTCCTTTCCAAATTCCTTAGCCATTTCCTTTTCCAATTTCCTTGGCCATAATAAACAAAATGAATACCCACACTAGGATATTTTTCCCAACATTCATCTTGGAAAAAGTGTCCCATAATCCGTTGTTATTATTTTTTCCTTTAGTAACTTTTATTACAAGGAATTTTCACCAGGGTTGTTACAGAACCCTCCCCCTTGGGGTGCAACATCCTCGGTGTTCAAGCACACCTATACCTTAGTAAAATTGTTTAAAATCAATCATAATTCCCATGGAGCTTATAACTTAGCTAGATGCAGTATTTATAATGATCACCCTCTTGAAAAGAAAACCAACATGACAACTATGATGACAATGACACCCATACCACTTATTGGAGCTTTATAACATATCTCATGGTGGTATTTACATCCATATAGCTATGTTAATATACCAAAAAATCACACCAAAACATATGCCAAATCATATACCAAAACATCATACCAAAAATTCTTTGCCTCAATCAGAAAAGAATGAAGGATACATAGCTCGTATCTGATCCTTCATCTCCCATGTAGGTTCATCAACCCAAAGTGCTTACATTGCACTTTGAACTGCTCGACTACTTGGTTCCGGCTGGAATTCTCCATCTAGCTCCACCTGCAATAAATACCAGTCAATCATATGATAAACATCTTTAACATA
Source organism: Pinus albicaulis (assembly GCA_034641835.2). Taxonomy (NCBI): domain Eukaryota; kingdom Viridiplantae; phylum Streptophyta; class Pinopsida; order Pinales; family Pinaceae; genus Pinus; species Pinus albicaulis. Next base: position 1,464,754,856 of record CM076582.1, read on the forward strand.
ATTCTTAAGTAATGAAACATGGAAAACATCATGGACTTTCACTATGAGAGGTATTGAAATTCAATAGGCTACTAGCCCAATCCTCTCAAGAATCTTGAAAGGTCCACAAAATTGGGGTGCTAGCTTGGCACATGATCTAATCCACAAGAAGCTCTTCTTTGGCTTGATGTGCAAGTACATTTGTTCCCCAACCTAAAACTCCTTAAACAACCTGTTCTAGTCTGCATAACTCTTATACCTATCCTATGTTTCTTTCATATTCTTCTTGATTACTTGCATTTTTTATTTCATCATCTCCAACATGTCTGGTCCATTCAATACCCTATTCACCAGATCACTCCAACTTATGGGAGTATTACAACTTAACCCATACAATGCCTTAAACAGAGTCATATTCAAGGATTCTTGATACCCATTGTTGTAAGAAAACTCTACCAATGGAAGATACTCTTCCCACTTCCTCTGTTGATGCATCACATACATCCTCAATATGTCCTCCAATATCCTATTGAACCTCTCTGTATATCTATCTGTCTACGGATGATAAGTTATGTTCAAGTATAACTCTATGCCCAAACCCATAAACAACTCCTTCAAAAACTTGGGAGTGAAATTTGAATCCTTGTCTAACACAATATTCTTTGGAACACCATGTAATCTGAATACATCTATTATAAATACCTGTGCCACTTCACTAGTTGAATGCGTAGTCTTCACTGGAATAAAGTGTGCAACCTTTGTCAACCTATCCAAAACAACCATGATGGAATCATGTTTTCTAGATGTCCTCGGAAAAATTGTGATGAATTCCATGGAAAAAACCTCCAATTTCCATTATGGAATCAAAATCAAATGTAGCAGTCCACCTGGATGCCTACACTCTACCTTTACCTACCGAAAATCCAAAAAACTAGCCACAAACTTTGTCACATCCTTTTTCAGATTCAACCAATAATAAAAATTCTTCACTATTGTAAATGTCTTCTGGAATCTTGAGTGACTTGAATATGGTTTTCCATGAAACTCCATCAAGATCACCTTATTGAGCTCATTGTTGTTTGGCACATATATCCTATCTCTAAACCTAACGAATCAATTTTCTATAAGACAATAATCCACATCCTGTGCACCTATACCTGCACATGTACTTATACCTATACCACTAACTGTACCTAATGATATGTACCACTAAATGTACCCATACCTGTACTCTATTGTATCTTGTACATAATCTCTTTATACCTATCATCCTTTTGACCAACCTGTAAGATTTGATCCCATAATTCTATCCCATAGGAACTCATAACTGCTATATGATTCACCTATATCCGCCTGCTAAGAGATTTTGCAACCCTGTTCTCTTTACCTTTGATGTATCTGATCTCAAACTCAAACTCATTGATCATGTCCAACCATATAGCTTTCCTAGAATTTAGATTCAGATAGTCAAACAAGTATCTCAACCCACTTTGATCACTCATCAGTACAAACCTCCTGCCAAGAAGATAATGCCTCCACATCTTCAAAGCATGTATAATCGCTGCCAACTCAAGATCATGCGTTGGGTAGTTATGCTCATGTTCATTTATTTTCCGTGATTCATAGCATACCACCTATCCTTCTTGCATAAGGAATCCACCACGACCTCTCTTACAAGAATCTCTACATACCACAAATTCTTGATCCAGATCTGCGATCTTTAACACTAGAGCATTTGTCAACAATTGTTTCAACTTCTCAAAACTAGCTGCACACTTCTCTATCCATTCAATATTCTTACATTTCCTTTGCAATGATGTAATGGGATCAACAATTTGTAAGAAGTTCCTAATGAACCTCCTATAACAACCTTCCAACCCCATGAAGGATCTCACCTCATCCACATTTCTAGTATTTTCCCACTCCATGATGGCTCTTATCTTATTTGGATCCATTTTTATGCCTTTCTTGGAAACGACATGTTCCACGTAATGTACCTCTATCTGAAAGAAAATACACTTACTGAGTTTATCATACAACTAATGCTCTCTCAACAATATCAATATTGCTGCTAAGTGTTCGATATGATCTTCTTCATTTTTAGGATATACCAATATATCATCAATGAACACAATAACAAACTTGTCTAGATAAGTGCACAACACACTATTCATCAAGCACATAAAGGTATCTGGAGCATTAGTCAAACCAAATGGAACTACAGCAAACTCATAATGCCCATACTCGGTCAAGAAATCCATATTGTAAATATCCTCTTCCATATATCAAATCAATATCTGAGAACAATGTTTCTCCCTTTAGATGATCAAATATGTCATCAATCCTCGACAATGGATACCTGTTCTTGATGGTCACCTTGTTCAACTACCTGTAGTCAATGCACAATCAGAGAGTACCATATTTCTTCTTCACAAACAATACCGGTGGACCCCAAGGTGATACACTTGGCCTAATGTATCCCTTGTCCAACATTTCCTTCAATTGCAGCTTCAACTCTACTAACTTCGGTGTGCTCATCTTGTAAGGTGCCTTGGAAGTTGGCCCTACCCCTAGTACCAATTCAATAGAACATTCTACTTCTGTATGAAGTGGCAACTCTGAAATATCTGCAGGGAATACATCCTGAAACTACTGTAGAACTGGGTACCTGCTCAAAACATCTGCATCCTTAACTTCCTTACCTTTGTCACTAGAAATATGCATTGCAAACAAAACATAACCTTTCCTATGACTGGGCTTGGCCTTCATAGATGTTACCATTATAAACGATGTTTCTTTCTTCTTACCCATTATCATCCAAGCCCTTAATGGCTTTGTCATAAAAATCCACTTTAGTCTTGCGAAGATATAACCAGTTCACAGTCAAAAGCGTATTGTATAATCCCAATGGTAATACATTCAAATGTGCTGATGTAGGCATACCATTTATTTCAAATGCAAAAAATCTTACCCAATTTTGAACTCGCTTCTTGCTACCTGTAGGAAACTGCACTAACCAAGATTCTGTATTCAAGTCTTTATTCAAACCACACTTATCCACCTGTCCTGGTGGTTGTTGAAAAAATTTCCAAATATGATCATTTTTGCACTCTACCACGCCCATTTACCCCAACATTGGCGGCTCAATTTTTCATGAACCAAATATTCAAACTACATGGCATGCTGACTTCCATTGTGTCTGGTTGAGACCCCACTTTCATCAAAAAAAATTGGTAGGAACTTTTCAAGCTACAGGGCACGCAACTCCAACTGAGTACAACTTATCATCCACAAGCTTATGGTAAAAAAAAAGCAGTGAAATTTTTATTGGAGACTAATCTTGTGGTGCTTCACTTCAAAAAAGTAGCATCAATGGGTACATTGTATGCTCTTAGCTAAATTGTGGTATAATACTAACTATCATGAAGCCACCAAGATGATGCCATATGAGGCAGTGTATGGCCAACTACCACCTTCACCAACTTCTTATATCCTTAGATGTTCAAAAGTACATGAAATTTATCAACTCCTAAAGAACCATGCCACCATGATCGCTCATCTCAAAGATAATCTACATAAAGCTCAGAACATAATGAAACAACATGCCAACCAACATTGTTCTAAGCGGTCATTTCAAGTAGGTGACCACGTGTTCCTGCAAATCCAACCATATAAGAATACCTCTCTCAAAGAAAAGGATTGCTAGAATTTAGCACTGAAATTCGATGGGCATTATCAAGTACTTCAGTGTATAGGAGCAGTCGCTTACAAACTGGCCTTGTCGACTACTTCAAAAATCCACCTGGTCTTCCATTTATCATGCCTCAAGAAAGTTGTGGGGAAAAATTGCAGGGTTCAAATAAGGGTGCCAAAATTGGATGAGGAAGACTCACTTTGGCTCCGACCAGAACATGTCCTCGATACTCATGATAGACATATCCACAACTGCACAATCAAGGAAGTCCTCATCAAGTGGAAATACAACTTTCCAGAAGATGTGACATGGGAACCAACCACTATTATTCAACAACTTCTGCATCTTCATCCTTGAGGACAAGGTTGCTTTTGATCGGGGAGGGCATGTTAGAGTCTAACCCTAACCCCTTTATTTATGTAATAATACCAAGGGGGACTAGTCAGAGTCACAAGTGCATAACGATGCAGAGGGTTTCATTGTGCGAAGGCATTCATTGTGATAGTTCTTACTCTGCACCTCTGCACAACACTTCCTTCAAGACATTGAAATCCTCTGCATAACAGTTATATGTGAGGAGGTCCAAATTAACCAAATTAAACAAAGACATATTAAATACTAAAGCTTTACTAAATATAGTACCCCAAAAATACTATGTATCCATGTGGATCCTACAAATAATGTGCAACAAAAAACTTACCAAAAAACAAACCACCACCAACTTTAGGACAATGTAGAACACCATCTTTGTACACTTTCTACCCAACTTCAAATATTGATATTTAATGTCAAATTTTTAGCGATGTTACGTTCTTCATTGATGCACATTCTAGAAACTACACTCTAAAACACATCTTCGCATACCTTCCAACCTTCATAATCGATAATCGCTTCTATATATTCACCTCCACCAAATATAAATTTTGCAAATATTTATTTGCCATGAAATATGTTCATTGGGGGCTCACTATTTTCATTTCATTAAAGAGGTTTTTTTTTTTAACTTGGTTTTTGCATCCCAAATATGGAGAGGTTTGATGCCAGTGCCTTTTCAGACGAAGAACCCAGAAAAAAGTGCCTCCAATTTAATGGAATCTGAATGTGAAAATGGGAGAAGTGGATGTCAATCTAGTCAGATGAAAGTGCAGTTTGTAGAGCTTGATGAGATAACATTGAATGGGTTTACGTGGAAGTCTAATCCACCTATATTAATTATACCAAGTGACGATGGAGATTGATATTTTTTGGCCAAAATTGGTTTCATATTGTTAATGGAGCTCACTAATGTGATAATGAAAACAAAGAGAATGATGAAAATATGGAAACTAGAGAAATTAGTGTCTAGGATGAAAAATTGTTAAATGAAGAACTCAAGGTTCAAGATGAGAAAATAGGGTAAATCAAGAAATTAGTGTTTCCCCTCCGAATATTTGCAAGGAAATTTTCAAGTTCTGACTTATATTGCATCGAAGCTCATCACTTGTGTATGAGTGAATTTAGTGATGATTTTTTATGATTATTAGATTTTTTATCTCTTGGAATTCATCCACAAAAATAGAATGTTGTGCGTCGATCGTGGGTTCCTGCATCTACCACACTCATAAAAATTACGATTATAGGTGTTAGTGTTCGTTACCCTATGTATCATTTTTCACATACATTAATGGAGGCATAGTTATGGCTCCAAAAGCCATTTTGCTACTAGGGTTGTTGATCGGTACAAAGGCATGTTAGAAAATTATATATTACAGAGCAATGCAACACATAAAATATGCGAAAAAAACAGAAGTGCATAAAACACATAAAACCAGAGAGACACATATATACGTGGTTCACCCAGTTTGGGCTACGTCCACCCCGAACAACCAGTGCTTCCTTTCTATTATCCAGCAAAATGAAGAGACACAACCTGCAACAGATCCGTTGTAATATCCTATGTTCTCTCTCACAGTCTCCCCTATCTATTTCTCGCTCTGAGAATACACATACAATACATAGGCGCAATACAATACCCTCATACAAAGCGAGGGGTTGCCTTCTAGGAAAAAAAACCCTAAACTAAACATAACTTCTACCGTAATATAATCCACCTAATGAATAGCCCAGATTGACTAGAAATTACTATACTTTTACAAGGCATTTTTACATCTGCTTTTAGCTTCGGGGGCGCTGCCCCCGAAACCCCCCGCCAAGGGGGGCTCCATAAAGTCGCAGCCGCCCCCCCTTTGGACCCCCCAGGAAATGTTTAATTACGAGCGGCGTTTCCACCCCATTAATGTACAGGGGTCGAATGATGTGATACAAAATAACAAGATAATCAGGCTCCACACCCAACAAGGCACTTATGGCACAAGATACTATGCAGGTTTGGGCACCAATTATGGCTCCAGTGACGGTGAAAGCCTACTCCAAGGATGGGGTGGAATTTTATTTTGAGGTTGGAAAAGAAAATAGGGTAGACCGTTTTAAAGATAATGGGAGCTCCATATGGTATGTTGTGAATGATGTTGAATGGATTGCAAAATATATGAACAACTCGCTAAGGAATTTGGTACATAAAATTAAATCATACGTGGTGGAAAATTTAATAGGTAGCATAGAGATAATGTTGGATGGAACCATACATGTGTCCCCACATGGAAATAATGATGGAAATGTGTATGACCATACTCCATGAGCCTTTTTGCGGAGTTTTTTTTTGTGTAGTTTTTATTTTGTGCAAGAATTTTTCTCCACAAAGTGAAACTTAACTTTTTTATAAGGAAGTTCCACACAATGAAACATAATAATATTAATTGGAGATATGTTAAGCCTCTTTCACCTGTATAAAATACATGCAACTGCATCAGTTCTGGAATAATTGGACACAACAATAGCATAACATTGTCAGTGTTAGAGCACTCACCAACAGAATGACCACTCACAAAATTAGTTTTATTTTATTTTATTTTAAAATTAATTGGCAGTGACAAATACCAAAAATAAAATCCTCGACCAGCTGAATTATGTCTCATCAGACCTAGATTAGCCAATCGAAAAATTAGAAATAAGATTTTTAGAAAATTAGAAAGTTATTTTTGAATTTATGATAAAATTGAAATATTAAGAATTTTCCTAAAACTTTAGTTGAAATTGAAAAAACACACCAAAATAATGTAGATTTAACACACTTTGACCGTGAATCCGATGCTATAGTCCTAGCGAGGCAAGGACTGATAACTAGAAGTTAATGCTAGGAAGTTGTTACAATTACAATAAATAAAATTCTTGTATATGTAAGTGATGAGGATATCTCGAAAAAAATGTGAGAGATATTGAGGATATACTTAGAAAGCAATGTTAGGGATGGGGGTAGGCTCTCAAATTGTAAAGATTTTAGCAGGGCAACCTTCAACGTCCTTAGCTTTCCCAATTTCCAACTACTTAACCCCAAAATCTATGTCTTCCATGGAAAAGATTCCATTCTCTATAGGAATGTTGGTAATGATGCCCATTGTATTAGGGGATTCATAAATATTTTTAAAGGAATTCTAGTTCTTCAAGAGAACCATATTATTTTCTTCAGTTTTACAAATTAGATTTTTCCTCCAAAATTTTCTAGGATCAAGCTTAGATAGGTGCAAAAGTCACTCTCGTTACATTATTTATACAGTTCATTTTCCCCTTTTAATTATGTCTTTATATGTGTTTAGTTTATGAAGTTTTAAGGACTAATTTAGTCACCCCTAATGGATTTATTAGAAATTTTACATTCGTCATCATATAAAGAGTTGGTTGTTCTACTACTTTTTTACATAACACCTCGACAAAGAAATTGTTAATGGAAACAAAAAGGGTTCTTGTAAAAGTATGATACATGTCTTTGATATTGTCACTATAAGTTAGGATATTTAAATCATTATTTAAATCCTTTAAGAAGAGATCAAATTTATCTTTTTCTAAAAGTAGGTGCTTTTGCTTTTTAAAATTTAATTTCATGGGCATTCTATGCATGTTAGAGTTTAGAGTAAGGGTTAAAGGTCTATGACGAGAGTTGGATTCATAGTCATTTAAATGATTCAATTTTACCATTTGGTTGGATACAAGGATATTGTATATCACACAATCCACAACACTACTACCAATACCATGATTACAAGTCATTCGAATAGAGTTTTGGCACTTCATTATAGGATTGCAAATTATAATGTCTTGATCACTACAAAGCTTTACTAGCTCAGTACCAAATAATTTCATGGCTAGGTATTCATAGGTTCTATTGTATTTATTAGCTAACATTAGGTCCTCATATAAAAGTAAAGGATTATAGTTGGAATCATTGCTTAAAATGAATATATTGGTTAGTTATAATTATAAAATTAAAGTACCTTAGAAAGAGGATATCCCCATCATTCCTTAAACTATGAATATCTTGTTCTATGGTATTACAAAAACAATTTTTATCTAGATTATTTTTCTTATAAAAATATTGAATTCATAGGAATTAAATAACTAATTTCTATATAAATCTTCTCGACATTGATGTCTAATATTTGTTGAGATTCAACAAGAAATTTCAGCACCCACGCTTAGTGCATTAAACACCTGGTTGCATTAAGCACCCAAACTAGGGTGGGGCCCACAGTGCTATTTTTGGGTGCATGTCTATTTTGGTTATCCCTTAATTAAGATGGACAACTGTAATATTTTCTCAATGTGGACTTGAAACAATTAACTGAAAGTGATAAATTAAGTTAGCTAGTGGATTTTGAGTTAGAGGTTGTTGGTGAGGCATGTAGAGTAATTATAGTTGTAACAGAGTTCGAAGTGCAATGGTGCATGAGTTGGTGCAAGTTCTAAATAGTTTAACTCACTTAAGTGAGTTAAACTTAGTTGTGCTAGTTGTAACTAAAGATACACTAGTGAGAGATCAAGTGAATTAATATTAATTAATTCACAATCAATGATCTCACATGCAACTGAGGATTTACTATTACTAGCTGCATGCATGTCAGATCTAGTGGAGACCCAGTTGAGTTCTAGGTGAAAGGGAAGTTGACTATCAGTTGTAGGATTATTAGCTTGCACACTTTCAACGAAAAACCCATTGGAGTGTCCTAGATACTTGCATAGTCAAGGCAGGTAAGAATTCTTATCTTTTAGTGATATTTACCATCAGGGATTGCGCAAGCAAGGCAGGCTATTTGGAGGCTGAGAATTGGCTATGTGTTGGTCAGTTTTGCATATGCCAAGTGTGAGAAAATTAGCTGAGTACTGGAGGGCTCTTGTGAGAAGAGTTTTGTATGTAATTATTGCGTGATCCATGCTTAATATACAATAGAATATAATGGGGTTTTTAGCTGTAATATTTCTCCTAGAATTTATCTGTGTTGTGTGTGATTGATATTTTTTCATGTTCATGTGATTAGCGATTGTGTTTCTAATTCCAAAAAATATTTGTAGAAGCGATTCAGTATTTAAATTTAGTACATTTTAGATCGAGTGTATCCAAGATATACATCCATGTTGTATAATTTATGCATGGTATCAGAGCACGTGAAATTGCAGAAGTGAAGCAGGAGCTGAGTTTGTGACTGGATAGAATTCAAATTTGCAGAAAGAATTTCTTGGTGCTACAACTAGTTCAAGATCGAAAAGGATTTCAATGTATTGAGGTTAGAGTATGCATTCGAGGGCATATTGAACTAAATTTCTTGGAAGGACAAGATGGAGGCAGTATTTGAAGACAACGGGTTGAAGGAATTCATTGACAAAGATGTTCCTAAACTCGATGCTATAGATGCTGCAAATCTTGATGCATGGCAAAAGAAAGTGGCAAAGGTGAGGAAGATCCCGTTAGAGGGAGTACGAGATCACATTGTCTCAATCCTCCATGGGAAAGCCACACCATATGCAATGTGGAAGGATTTGACAGATCTATTCCAAAGCAGCAGCGACCATAGGAAATTGGCACTCAAAGATAAACTCAGGAAGATCAAGATGGAAAAGGGCGACACCATTCCAAAATAGCTAACAAATTTTGTCCAATGTCGGGATGAACTGGGGAGAATTGGAATAACAATTTCCGATGATGATTTGGTGAGCTTGGCTCTCCTTTGAATTCCTAAGAGTTGGCACAATTATCAAGACTCTGTCAATGGAAGGGAAAAATTGCCAGAATGGGAACGACTGTGGTTGGATTTGGTGCAGGAGGAGTTCAGACGTAACACCAGAGATGGATCTTCATCTTATAAGAATGAGGATGAAGAGGATTTTTATTTGGATGCCAAGGCGAGGAAGGGGAAGGGGAAGAAATTCCATTCAAAATCCGAGTCCAAGAATGGCAAGAAGCAGGACATGTCCAAGGTGAAGTGTTTTCACTGTCACGAGCATGGGAATTTTGCTACTAAATGTCCACAAAAGAAGAAGAACAAGAAGGCTAGAGGATCTGCAGCTGGTGAGGCTCTTGCCTCAAAATTTGAGTTTGAATTCTCATTGATCACATGCATGGTGTCCAGTGCATTAGGATTTGTGTGGTATTTGGATAGTGGTGCTTCCTTTCACATCACGGGAGATAAGTAACTTTTCAGTGACTTGGAGGAGAAATATCTCCAAATGCATATTGAAATGGGTGATGATGGACAGTACAGTGGTACCAGGATTGGTACCATTACCTTTCAAAGGGAGTCAGGTAAACCATTTCAATTAAAAGATGTGATGCATGTACCACATCTGAAGAAAATTTTGGTCTCAGTCACAATGTTGGAGGATAGAGGCTATGATGTTGTTTTTAGTGATGGAAAATATTTCCTACAACATAAAACAACAGGAGAAGCCAAGAGGATAGGGATTTGAGTTAATAATCTCTAAAATTTGGAGGTAGATGGCTGTGCAACAATGTTGGGCAAGGAAGATCAAGTGGTGAGCCGAGATGAGGGCGAATTATGGCACAGTCGATTGGGAAATATTCACCATGGATCCTTTAAAGTCATGCAAAATATTTCTATCGGTCTTCCCAGGGGTACACTTGTGTAGTAAGACACGTGCAAGGGATGTACTATGGGAAAATATATAAAGGCCACCTTTCATGAGAAGGAAAACCAAGCTTTGGGGATCCTTGAGAGAGTTCACATAGACGTGTGTGGTCCTTTCTCAGTTGCTTCCACAAAAAAACATAAGTACTACGTAATCTTTGTTGATGAATTTTATTATAAGTGCTAGATATTATTCATGTAGAAGAAAGATCAAACATTCTCTAAGTTCTGTGAGTTTAAGGCACTGGTGGAGAAAGAGTCAGGGAAGCAAGTGAAGGCTCTTAGGAGTGATAATGGTGGAGAATACACATATACTGAATTCAAGAAATTTTGCAGCAAAGAAGGAATTCGAAGAGAAATCATAGTGCCTCATAACCCACAATAGAATGGGGTCACGGAGAGGAATAACAGAACTATTGTGGTGGCAGCACAAGTGATGTTGCATGACCAAGGCATACCAATGCATCTGTGGGAAGAAGCATGGAATACAACGATACATGTGAAAAACTGTTGTCATCATAGAGTACTTGGAATGAGTACACTTAAAGAGGCCTTCACTAGTAAGAAAGTTGATGTTTCACACTTTAAGATTTTTGGTTCATCTGTTTATGTGCATGTGACCAAGGATGCCAGGAAGAAGCTGGAACCAACATCTGAGGTTGGTATTTTTGTGGGGTACACTGAAACACCCCATAATTATCGTGTGTATTTTACAAACAACAGAATGACTCTTATGCGATGAGATATCAAATTTGATGAGGAGAAAGCCATGCGATTGTCCCTTGAGAGGGAGCTGGACTTGCATGCAGAGGAGGAACTGTTGGTTCCCAAGGATGAGTCTCAAGATGTGGATCAACCACATGAGGAGGTTCATGGAGTGGAGGAAAAAACTCATGCAGAGCCATCCATCATAAATGGCAGAAGGCGCACCACGAAAGCTAATAGATTGAGACTTGATGTTGCGAAGAATGTAGGAGCCCCTACTTCACAACGTAGACAGAGACAATATCCTGACTGATTTACTGGATACATGGCTCTAATGAGAAAATGTATTGTGACTGAACCATCATCCTTTCAGGAAGCAGTGCCGTAGCCAACTTGGGTTGATGCATTGGTGGTTGAGTATGAATCCATTGTCAAGAACAGTGCATGGGAGATAGTCCTAAGACAGGTTGACAAATCAGTCGTTGGATCGAGATGGATCTACAAGGTAAAGAAAGATGTTGATGGGAGTGTGGAGAAATACAAGGCCAGATTTGTGTCTTAGGGATTCTCATAGATTGAGGGGATAAATTATGATGATACTTTTGCACCTATTGCAAGGTACACTTCCAGAAGATCCATCCTTGCACTCATAGCGCAGATGGCTGGAAAATTCATCAGATGGATGTGAAAACTTCATTTCTCAATGGGATCATTGAGGAAGAGGTGTACATATGAGAAACCTAAAGGTTTCAAAATCTTCAACACTGAGTCGCATGTGTGCAGGCTCAAAAGAACAATGTATGGGCTTAAGCAAGCACCCCATGCTAGGTACACTTGGATAGACAACTATTTCACCAGATTGGGCTTCACCAAAAGTGAAGTAGATGCAAACTTGTACCAGATTGTGGTTGAGGGTAAGCTATTGATCATTTTTCTTTATGTTTATGATCTAATTTTGACTAGTGATGAGCAGCTGATACACTCATGCAAGGAGGATCTTGCAAGGGAGTTCGAAATCAAGGACATGGGACTCCTTCATTATTTCCTTGGATTGGAAATATGGCAGCGATATGGTGAAATTTTTGTGTCTCATGGAAAGTATGCAAAGGATATACTGGGTAAGTCTAACATGGAGAGCTGCAAACCCATGGATACTCCTCTTCCAGGAAATTGGAGGAAAGAGGATGCTACTCCTGGAGAGGTAGTGGATGCTACTGTCTACCGACAGTTAGTGGGTTCGCTAATGTATCTAGTGAACAAGAGACCAGACATTTTCTACGCAGTTAACCAGCTAAGTCAAGTTATGGTTAAGTCTACCAACTTCTTTTGGAAGGCGGGGAAGCATGTCTTGAGATACCTAAGGGGAACATCAGAGTATGGTATATGGTACAAACAAATGAATGGAGTGAATTTGCATGGTTTCACGGATGCAGATTGGGCTGACAATCCATCGGAAAAAACAAGCACATCAAGGGGGATATTTAGCATTGGATCAACAATGGTTTTCTGGTACAACAGGAAGCAACAATCTGTGGCACTTAGTTCAGCGAAAGCAGAATACATGGCAGTAATTCAAGCTGCATGTGAGGCTATTTGGATGAGAAAGATCTTGGCTGGTATATTTGGTTCTTAGATGGATCCAACAATGATTCATTGTGATAATCGGATTTGCATTAAACTCTCGATTAATCATGTGTTTCATGATAGGTCCAAGCATATAGATATCTGGTAACATCATCTTAGATATTGTGTGCAGATAAGGATCATGTTGCTTCAGTACATTCCCACAAAAGATCAGGATGCAGATATTCTGATGAAGGCACTCACCAAGAGAAAATTCGAATACCATAGAGATAGGATTGCGGTGAAGGATAATCCCTTTCTTGTTGAGATTCAATAAGAAATTTCAGCACCCACTCCTAGTGCATTAAGCACCTAGTTGCATTAAGCACCTAGACTAGGGTGGGGCCCACAATGTTATTTTTGGGTGCATGTGTATTTTGGTTATCCCCTAATTAAGATGGACATTAAAATGTAATATATTATAAATGTGGACTTGAATCAGTTAATTGAAAGCGATAAATTTAGTTAACTAGTTGATTTTGAGTTAGAGGTTTTTGGTGAGGCATGCATATTAATTCTAGTTGTAACAGAGTTCGAAGTGCAGTGGTGCATGAGTTGGTGCAAGTTGTAAATAGTTTAACTCAGTTAAGTGAGTTAAACTTAGTTGTGCTAGTTGTAACTGAAGATACACTAGTGAGAGATCAAGTGAATTAAAGATTAATTAATTCACAATCAATGATCTCACATGCAACTGAGGATTTACTATTATTAGTTGCATGCATGTAATATCCAGTGGAGACCCAGTTGAGTTCTAGGTGAAAGGGAAGTTGACTATCAATTGTAGGATTATTGGCTTGCAAACTTGCAACCAAACACCCATTGGAGTGCCCATGATACTTGCACAGTCAAGGAAGGCAAGAATTCCTATCTTTTAGGGATCTTTACCTTCAGGGATTGCGTAATCAAGGCAGGCTGTCTGGAGGCTGAGAATTGGCTATGTGTTGGTCAGTTTTGCATATGATAGCATGATACAATTAAATGAGTACTGGAGGGCTCTTGTGAGAAGAATATTTTATGTAACTGTTTCATGATCCATGCTTAATATACAATAAAAGATAGCGGGGTTTCTATCTATAAGCTTTCCCTGGGAAATTATCTGTGCTGTGTGTGATTTGTCTTTCTTCATGTTCATGTGATTAGCGATTGTGTTTTTAATTCCACAAAATATTTGTAGAAGCGATTCAATTTTTAACTTTAGTACATTGTTAGATCGGGTGAATCCAAGATATACACGCATCTTCTATAATTTCTACAAGTTTCCTATCCAAATGTACTAATTAAGGGGATCAAACTTATGAATCTAAAAGTGAGGAGAAAAGTTATTATTATTATTATTAAATAGGATATACCTTCAATCCCTTCTTAATATGACTTCTTGTTCCATGCCCACCACAAGACAAATCCTTCTATATTAGTAATCTCAGACTCTTCATGCTTCCATGTTTAAACAAGAAAATTAATATTTCATTCAATTTCCAACTTAAGATAGCACCTTTCTGTCATGGAAATCCGTGATAGTTCCAAAAAAGGATTTGAAGTATCCCAAATTCCTGTTTATTATTATTATTATAGTATCTATCCCTAACAATATATTTTAGATTTCTAATTAGTCTCCTCTACCTTCCTTACTCGCTTCCTTTACCTTTTGAACTTCATTCCTTATTTCAACTTAGTTAGTTGGAATAAGGTTTTGATTTATAATATTATTGGCCCTTTTAAGCTTGGACTTTTATTGAGTATGCCATATTTATGGTTATTACAACTTACCTTGTTATGGATCAACCTACCTTTATGTTTGATTATTTTACCCAACTTCTTTTATTTTATGAGATAAGTTGTTTCATTTTGCGACTTGTTTTTTAATTCTTATTTTACTATTTCTATTGTTTCCTTGTATTTCTACTATTTTATACAACAATTATGAGACTGAATGCTCTTTTTTGATGCTCATGATCCAACTTGATTAGCATATTCATTCTCTTTGATGGGTTTTATATCCAATTTATTTTTCAAACTACTTACTAGGACCAAATTATTTGTTAGTTTTCCTTCGAGCTCGTTAATCCCATCTCTTAGGTTGTGTTTTTTTTCTACCTCTCCTTCTTCAATTGATTATTTATATAATTCAATTTCTTGTAATCTATCCTCCATTTTCTGCAATCGAGTCTCAAACCCAAATATTCTATTCTCTAGTTTTTTAATAGTCCACATTTATTATCAAGAATCTTCTCCAACTCTATTTAAAGTTTCACTTCTCTCTCTTCTCTCCTTTTTTCCCTAATGGTTTTATATATTCATAGAGACTATATAGGGTGACCTTATTTGGACTCCCCTTGATAGGTTGATTTTTGGTATATGTGGGGAAGTGTTCATAATGGAAAATAGAGAAAATAAATAGGAACAAGAACTTACACACTTGATTTTGTCAACCATAGACATATCCTCATTCACAACCTATAACCAGTGATTCAAAATAAATAAATAAATTATTGTGTATTAGTTGCATAACATGAGAAATTTTTTAGGCCGTAGATAAAGCCCCATGTTAAGCATTGTAAGGTCCCACCTTACAACCATCAATATTATAGAAAATTATTGAACGCTAAACTCAAAAATGTGATATTTTTTGTTTGTTTGTTTCCAAATCCCAAGACAAGCCCAAAGCGAAAGTCTCACTCAAACCCCAAAGACAAACTACCAAACGACAACCATCACTTGATCCTCAAGCTCAAAATTCATATTTAAAAGAAAAATGCTTTAGTGGGATGAATAAATATCAAACTTTAAGAGGCACAATTTCCAACAAGATAATTGTTACTTTTGTTGTGACTAATTTGATTTTATATTAAATAACATGCTCATGAATTCTTTACTTGAAAGGAGAATTCAGTTTCTATAGGAGTGGTATCCAATATTTGTACTTTCATATGTAAGCTAACACTACAGCAATTCACTTACCCAAATTTGACTTTAACAACATGAATTTTAACTCAATGGGATTACCGCGCATATTCATTGAGACATTCCAGAAACATCTTGGTTACAAATCATAATTTCACTCAGGAATTTTTTTTCTTTTACAAAAAATTCATAAATTTAAATAGCTATAGCCATTGAATCATTATGACAAACATTTTGCAAGCATACAATATACAACCATTGAGGCATTTTGTCAAACACTTGGCGAGCATAAACTCTTAGGACAATTTTGACAACCATTAGCAACATGAATATAAGTTTCTTACTGAAGCTATTTAACTCATAAAATTCGTAAATTGAAACTTCATATATTAGAATATTAAAACAAAAATTAAATTGTCTTAATCCTTCACCAAAATCTTGAGAAGAAACACACACAGTTGGTTGCAGTAATCTACAAAAGCGCTTAAATGTACGATATGGATTCTTAAAATTATTTTTTTGGCATCAAATGGGGGGTTACATGTCCATAAGAAACGGATACCCCCTAATGTTGGGCTGAAACATTACGAAACCACCCATGGATGCAATTTTATTAAACTAACAAATTTTCTTACTCTTGAAATCTCATTTACAGATTTTGTCAAATAGATGGAATGTAAGATTGAATCTACAACCATACATAACAAATAGAAACAAAGAATTAATGTGTAATTAATTATTTATTTCTAAATTATTTTCCAAACCATTTCATCTACTATAAGTGAATTGAAGGGTTTTGAGATTTATCAAGCATTATTTTTACTCAATCATTCATACAAACACATGGCAAACATCCTAAGCTATTGTAATACATATAAGTATATACTCCAAAATAAGAGTTAACTAGTGATGATTCTTTTAATGCATTATGTATGCTTACATGTTATCTACATTTTCAAATATTGCACCCACTTAATGATTGAAATCACCTCAATTATTTTCTAAGATAAATCTTGGCTGCCATTATTTTTTCATTTTTATTTCAAGGTATGATCCGTAGATTCCTCCAAGTATACTTTGGATATGTGTCTATTTCCTTACTTCTCCTGTAGGCTGCAAGTTAGCACTTATTCATGCATAATCATTTGCAAATATAGTAAAAATAATAACATTTCTCATTCAAGGATTTTTCCAAACACTTTGCAACATATTATGAAATCGTTTCCAAAACATGTCTCTAATTACCTACTTCAATTAAAATGAAACAAAACCATAATCCATGAAACTCTCACCCAAGTCCTTTGGAAATTATTTATTGTAATTACCTTTAGCAATATTTTTCTTTCCTTTCTCAAAGGCTACCATACCAAGGTTAGTACCATAAACTACACTAATAATAATTCCAATATTGAGATCTAAACATCCATACATATAGACTGCTCTCAGCCTTCATTTTTAACTAATCAATAAGCTTCTAGATAACATAAGATTAAACCAAAACTAGATTCTTACAACAATTTAAATTTATACTTTTTATTTTATGCTAAATCTACACTATAATTTTAAGACAATGAAAAGTATACCTACATTTTAGGGCAATGAAAAGTATACCTGAAGAGATATTTAGCTCCAATCGTTGAGAATATGATCCACCTTTGATCCCTTAACCAAATCATTTGAACCATCCGGTTTTCCTCCCAACCATATCTAGGGAGAACTTCTCCCCCTAGAAACCCTGAGTTGTAAGAGTTCACAAGAAGTACCAAAATATAGCAGTAGAGAGATATACAAGGAAAGTTGAGGAAGACAAGTTTCACTTCCTCTCAATACCACTCATGATAAATTCCATTGGGTTGAGCTACTTAGCAATTTAGATTATCTTTTCGCTACCCTCCAAGTCCCTCCCTCTCACAATATTTTTATTTTATTTATAATTTTCTCCAACTCTTGGTATCAAAATGCACCTACTCAAGTGAGAATACATGAGAAACATATATACGAGGAGTAATATGCATGCCTTATATTCCATTTGTAGGAGTGTAACTCATGTAATTAAGGAGAGGTATGCATGCCTTATTTAAGGAGAGTGTAACATATGCATTAAAGAGAGTGTAAGAGGAATCCTTTATGACATGTATTTAATGAGTGTAAGAGGAATATGCCATTCTGTGATGGGTGCATAAAAGAGAGTGTAATGTATTATTAAAAGAGAGATAGAGAGTTACATAGAGCCGTGAGAATCATCAAGGAGAGAAGTGTCAAGTGATTGAGGAGATATAATTCCCTTTTAATAATAATATCATAGTCTCGTAAAAGATAATAATACTATTAATAATATTTATAATATTGAGGACTATGTTGAGATTGAACTATTAGGACTAATTAATGTTAAGTTAAGTGATTTTCCTTCAAGTATATTTAATTATCCATTGATTGGATGTTATTTACTATTTTTGGAAAGTCATAGTTGAGATGCTAGACATGAATTTCTATTTTTAGAAAATCACTCCAAAATTGTTAGGAATGAGATTTTTTTAAGGAAATTCATCCCTCAGTTTCCCATGAGTGGTATTTTTCTTCTGGAGAATAGGGATTTCACACCCCTATTTTATGCCTCTCTGCGCCTTATTAGATTGAGGACTCTGTGCCTTGATCTACTCTAAAGATCCAAGATTCCACACCTTGATATTTTTAAATATTCAGGACTCTGCACCCTAAAAATTCCATTATAGATCCAAGACTCTATGTATTTATATTTCATGGATTTAGGACTCCGTGCCCTAATAATTTTATTATATATCCAAGACTCCATGTCTTTATATTTCATGGATTTAGGACTCTGCACCCTAATTCCCATGGCCTCTCATCTACTCTGCTTTGAAACTTCGCTATTCACCTTAAGGTACTGATTGTGATCTCATACCCATATGATGTTTCGTTGGTAAGGTATTGTTCCAAAACTTGCATACATCACAATCTCATAGTTCAAATGAATCCTTTATTAATTTCATAATCAACTTATTCAAAATTTACCAAGGCTTGTGCATGACTTCCACAATCATTTTTTTTTTGGAGAAATGACTTTCGCAATCATTTATAACTCGAGCATCCTTGTTGGAAATGGAAAATTCCCCTGCCACATCATGCTTAGTATGATTTTAAGCATATATATAATCATACAAATCAGGTATCATGACTTTCACAATCATTTATAATTTGAGCATCCTTGTTTGCAAATAACCAGGTCCCCTTCCACATCATGTATAATGACTTTCACATACATTTTTATATGGGCATCCTTGTTTGAAAATAACCAGGTCCCCTGCAACATCATGCTTAGTGCAAGATTAAGCATATATAATCTTACAAATCATGTATCATACCTAAATCATAATTAACCATATGTTCCACATAACCATGATCATCTATGGATCTATGTGTCTCGATATTGGATCACCATACATGTCATACACCTATTTCCAAACTAGGATACCAAAAGAGAAAACATCGATAATATTATCCTCATAACCAAAATCAGTTATTATACACACAACCAATAGATATAATCATAAGCACACAACAACCAGGTGATCCAAACTAGTTCTATAGCATATAAGCATGTACATAAGTCTGTCATGCATAATATTATATCATCATATCAAAATCACCCTCTCTAAGTGTCATCAAAGTTATCTCGCCAAGAAGGGACACTACATACTCCCCCTCTTGGGCTAGAATTGGCCTGAACTTTTTCCTACAGCCATAAGATATTTAGTTCCTTTCAATTCTCCTATCAATAAGGTGTTAACCTTATGTATATGTATTTGATATATTTTTCTTCATGCCAATCCATAGTTTAATGTTTGCTAAATTGGAAGCAACTCCATGAAAACTGAAACATTAGCATTCTTAATCAAGTAGAAAATATATCCATGCCATATTAGGCATGTTTTGATATAAAATACCAAAGATTTATATATCAAAACCAACCATACAATTTATAGTACCATATCAAAATACTATGTCATGTAAATGATATGACATCTTCTTAAGTTATCTATAATAATTTAATATTCTAGATGTTTTTCTTCCTAATAGTCTGCATGAATCCTACATGTGTCATCTTATTGGTTCTATAGTATGTTGATATTTCCAAGCTATAAATATCTCACACATTGGTTTTATAAACTACAATGATGGTCCATCCCATATCACAATCAAATTTTCATATAATAAGCATAAACATCATCCTCATACAAATTCCCATGAAGCTACACATCAAAACAAGATGTCATATATAAAACCCATTGTTACATCCCACTCGATTTATGTCTTCTTAATCCAAGTTTCCACTTTTCATTCCATAAGACATCCTTGCAATCAAAATCTTTAGGATATACCTATATATTTTTTACTAAATTTAGGAAAAATCACAATTTGAGCTTCAAGACACCATTGTTTTTAAACTAACAAGCTAAGGTTCCATACAGTCCTCATTGACCCACTTATGAATTATATACCATTCCTTTAGTTCCCATAATCTTCATTATTATTCACTTATCTAACTTGAGAATCAATTATGAATGACTCTGTTAGAAGATCTTCATTCTAAAAGAAAATTAATGATATCTTTTTTAAAGCGACTTGTAATCAAGAAAAAATCTCATAAATATGAAAATACGCTATATATATTATTGAATCTACCTCGAATTGTAAGTCAATTAGTTTTCCAACTATAAAATCGGTCATGATTTCTATTCAATAATTAATCAATTTATTTTGTTTCACGTCGTATTCCTTACTATTAATACATCCGCAAAAACAAGCTATGAAAGCCATACATTTCTCAAAATGTGAAGAACCTTATTGAATTTAAATAATATTTAGACTATCACAAGGGAATTTCTAGCCTAAAGTTAAACCTTTATTTTTATTTTATTTTATATTTTTTTAAGGAGAATTACCACCATCTCAAATGATTACAACATCTTGTAGGACTAATAAATATTGATACAACTATACATCCAAGCACAAAATTCCTAAATCCAACAATCTCTTCCATTCCACATATAATACAATCATCTTAGGCTTCTAAATCAGGCAAGAATTCCAATTCATCAAAATATGATCTCACTCTCCTTCAATTTCTCCCTCAAAAAATATCACAAGCACATATTCTTGTAAAAAGAGAACTCAACTAAGATTTTCATTAATCACATACCTTTAAGTTTAATTATAACAAACTTCTCACCACATAAAATGTTTATCTTCTAAACATGTTATTCTCTTAATAATTTACAATTTAATCAAATTATATGAAAGCAGTTCATCAAATTCATAAACAATATGAATTTTGACTCGATCACCTAACTAACAATAGTTTAGATCAGTTCATGAGTTTAATCCTTGTAATTTCTCTAATTAATTTGGTTAAATAGAATTCAACCAATATTCAACTGACAAAATCATTAAAGAGACTATTATGGCTTTCCTAGACCTAATTTGTCTTAATCCAATAGAAAATATATTTCATCAACTTATCAGAATAATCTATTTCTACATTTCAAGCATTTGAAAATCATTTTAATTATACCTAAATCCAACACATACAAAATAATTACAATACTAGAGGATATATTTAGTTCGCACTTGAATCCATATATTAAATCAATTATTCCAAACATTCTAAACCATCTAATGGTTTTCAGTATACCAATCTGAGTATCTTCATTTGTAATAAAAGTAAAATAATGGATTTAAATCTCAAGCAAATTCATGTTATGGAGTTCTATCCATTTAACTTTAATTATACATAATCAATCCTCCTTAATCATGTCTATGAGATTCCATCAAAATATTTTTGTTCATTCTAACCAGAAGAATTACTTACCTCATATATATATGTTAGTATGGATTCCACACCCATACCTTACCTCAATACTTAGTTCATAGATATATGTTAGTATGGATTCCACACCCATACATTTGCTCATAGATATATGCTAGTGTGGATTCCACACCCATACATTTTCTCATAGATATATGCTAGTATGGATTCCACACCCGTACATAACTTAAGGAAAACATACCCTTCAAGTGTTCCTTAAATGACTTCCACAACCCTTCCAGCACTACTCATTTAAGCCTCTTGTTAATAGGAAGGTCATACCTCAACCTTGTATTTGAGTAATTTCAAGTTATTTGATGCATAATGTGAAACCAAACTACATAAAATCATATCAAAGAAGTCATAGGAATTCATTATTAATCGTTAAGCATGTATTCCCAAATCAAATTTAACACATCAAATTAATGCACTTACATTACTCGGGAATCTACATTCACAGTTAAAAGTGACATCCTTCAAGGAAATTTTTGTTAAGTTTCCATTAGTGTAGATAAGAAAAGAGTTAAAATTAACATGATTAAATCAATCACCATGTTAATTTAATCTCAACCTTACACTTGTTACACATTCTCAAAGCATGCACACCAAGGTCATTGTACTATAGTTTATATTATGCCAATATTTTTCTTGGTCGATACAATTTCAGCTAGTAAAGATGGCTATTAAGCCCATATCACATTGATAATGATGCATAAAACATGTATACAACCATGCATGCACTCCACCCATCTTACTCATCGATTTACAATCAAGCCACTCACATGCTTGGGTTTAACCCAAAATTTCTCAAGCACATCCTTTCCCAACATATCTTTAAATCTTTTAACATATTTCTAATCTTTTTTTCTTAACAAAAATATAAAGGAATATAAGAAAGCATTCTTTTTCTTTCATGAGTTTCTAAATGAGATAATAATAATAATATCCCCTATGCAACCAATATGCTTCCAAGTCAACATATATAACAATTCAACATGCATGCAAAATAAACATTCAGACATCATGAACCTACAAGCAAGCATGTTCGCCCATTAGGCCCTAGTGTTGTAACTAGCTCTGATACCATATGTAAGGTCCCACCTTAGCAACCATCATTATTATAGAGAAATATTGAACACTAAACTCAAAATTTGCTATTTTTTTGTTTCCAAATCCCAAGACAAGCCCAAAGCCAAAGTCTCACGCAAACCCCTAAGCCAAACTACCAAATGATAACCATTACTTGATCCTCAAGCTCAAAAGTCATATTTAAAAGAAAGAGGCTTTAGTGGGATGAATAACTATCAAACTTTAAGAGCCACAATTTCCAACAAGCTAATTGTTACTTTTGTTGTGACTAATTTAATTTAATTTTAAATAACATGCTCATGAATTCTTTACTTGAAAGGAGAATTCAGTTTCTATAGGAGTGGAATCCAATATTTGTACTTTCATATGTAAGCTAACACTACAACAATTCACTTACTCGAATTTGACTTTATCAACATGAATTTTAACTCAATGTGATTACCACGCATATTAATAACAACTAAGTAATATGACATTGTTAATATGAAACTTTGTCTAAAATTTGATATGCAACAAAATTAAGTTAAGTGCTAAATAATTATATCAAATTAAAAAATATATATATAAAGATGATATGATGTAGCAATTTGCCAAGTTATCCATTTATATTTACGTGCATGTAATGCTTGATAGAGGAAAAAAAATTACATGTATATTAAAGCCGTCCTCCCATCTATATTTTGTGCATTTATACTAAATAGTTGTCCTCCCATCTTAATTAATATTTAAACAATCTCCCTCATATACACTGTAGACCAATGGTTTGTGAGGGGTTTAGTCCCCATCAAGTCACAAGTTCAAATCTTATGGGAGGAGTTGAGAATGAGAACCCCTTTTGGGAATTAAACTATCTCAAAGGACATTCAAGCTCAACCAATCCTTGCACAATCCTAATGATATCATTTTTCCATCCAACATTGAGATCTCATATTTAATCTCTAAAAAACACTAATAAAAGTAAACATGAATATAAAATTGGACTATAAACTCGTTTTATTTCTTAAATTATCCTCGTGTATTTAGTCTCTAAGCAGTGATAATATGGCTACAATAAATACATTTTCCAGTGGACAAAAAATTCCCTCATATTTAATCTCTAAAAAACACTAATAAAGTAGACATGAATATAAAAATATTCAATCTCTAAACAACATGGATATAAAAAAAATTCGACTGTAAACTCGTTCTATTTCTTAAATTATCCTCATGTATTTATTCTCTAAACAATGATGATATGACTAAAAAATAGATACATTTTCGAGTGGACAAGTCATTCCATTTCTTAAATATTGAGAATGGAATATTGACACAATTTGAAAAATGTATAAAGATTACAATTATAAGTGGAGATATATGTGCTTCTTGGATTAGAGCATACCCATGAGGTCAGAGTCCCCACGTCATAGTGATCTTTTGGGAAAAGCAAGGCTCCATGTCAGTGAGGATCGTTTCTCTATGATATGAGGACATTTGTTGTTTTCCACATAAAGGAGATGTGATACCCACATTGAAATGAATCCCATGAAAGGGTACTGGGTCCAATTTTGCTTTATGAATATCATTGTAGAAGAGATTTAGATTGGACCTTAGTGAGGAACGTTTCTCTATGATATGAGGACATTGTTGTTTTCCACATAAAGGAGATGTGATCCCCACATTGAAATAAATCCCATGAAAGGGTATTGGGTCCAATTTTTCTTTAGATTAGACATGGTTGCCCATATGATTAATGCTATGACATTTTCTTTCCACGTCATACCATAGTGGGTTCACATGTAAAGTAAGGCAACAGGTAACATCAAATTCATATGTGCAAGATACCAAATGCTTATCATGAAAGTCCAACAATAAAGCCCAAGAGATCCTATTTCCCTAATATCCAAGACATTAAGTTGATACCGAAATATCCAAGACATTAAGTTAATACCTTAGCTAAGGACCACCAAAAAAAAAAAAACCACAATGATAACAATAATATATTTTCTTTAACATTTCCAAAGTCGGATGCCTCCTCCCCCATTCACACAAGTTTCCTTACCGGAATGATTCCCACAAGGAAAGGTGAATCGACAATCCACCATCACCACGTTGCTTAATCCCACCTCACACCCATACAATTGAAAAAAAACCATTAAAAATTAAATTATTTATAAAAGGGATCCAGGTAAAAGAAGACTTCATTCTTAGAATTTGATAAAAAAAATTCCTTTCAATTTTATATTCAACCTAATATATAATATTAACACATTTAAAGATATTAAATTACATTAAAATGTGCTTTATAATTTAGTATGAGAGAGATGTTGTCATGTAATATTACATCTAAAAATAATAAAATAATACCCACATTTACATATTAAAAAATAGTAAGAATAAAAAAAAAAATGCAACATAGATTCTTCTTAATTTTGGATCTAACAAGAGCTAAGAGGCATCAAATCTCTCAAGATGCAAATTTTAATCTCTCAAGTTTTGGTTTCAAAACAAGGTTTGCATCTCGAGAAATTTAATCCCTATCGGCACTTGGTAAATCTAAAGTTAAAATAGATCTATGTTGGTTTTGTAAAATATTAATTTAATGTTATTATTATGTTAAGTTAGATTTTTTGTTTCACATACAAATATATTTTACCAAAGTAGAAAGTATTTTAGGGGTTTGGATTTCTAATAATTTACTTTTGATTATCAAATTAGCAATGCATATTTATGTATAATGAAATTTTGGAAAACTTACTAATGTATTAGGATTAATTCTTTTTTGTTTAAGTGAAGATAATTTATTAATAATATAAAGTTACATATATTTTCAATGATTGTTTGTTAGTGATTTGTCATATGGAAAACTAGACCTCTAATATAACAAAATTTATTAATTGACAAAAAGAGAGTATTATCCATTAGTTTACTAGTGCCATACAAAATAGAGTGTAAATATTTATTGGGACAAAATAGATTGTAAATGCATATGGGAGCTCTCTACACTAGAACTACTAGTCTTACTAGGCTTGCTACTAAACACCAAAATTGATAGCAAATAGAAAATCATAACAAAAATAAGTGGAATTGGATGCATCGACCTCAATGGCCACTAGAAATTCAAGGTTAAGGCAACATTATCTAGGGCCTAGAGAAACCATATCCTCAATATGATATTTCCCATCATTCATTTTATTGAGCTACAACACTACATCATCCAAAACCAATAGAATTTCATGTTTCATGCCATTCCTATCAAGCATTACCTAATCAAGGAGAGCCTTCATATGCTAGTAGAGATTGATAATATAAATGTATTGATTTTTCCGACCACGGGTGTGCCCTACATTCGACACCCAAGCAACCACAAATTCCATGAACTTAGAGTCGAAAAGGAAACCACCCTCCCCATAAAGTCTAATTCTAAATCACCAAATACTATCGAACATTCAAAGGAAATTACTCTCTATAGATGTGGGTCGAGGTTGTCAGTCGCATGCATGCCTTAGAACTCCTTGGAAATCCATGAGCACCACCTTCTTTGTGATAGTGATCCATGGGGGCTTAACTGTGGGAGAAATACTATAGCACGTGGGTACATATTGGGGGATATATAATGATGAAAAAATGACATAATATATTGGGGGATATAAAGGGGGTAAAGGGTTTTTATGTTGGTAGGTATAAAAAATGGAGTTCAAAGTTAATGAAAAAATATAAAGGGGTATAAAAAATGTTAATGAAAAAATGGATACCTATAATATTTAGTGAAAGTAGGGCCTTTTTAATTTGGGAAGGTGTATTGGGTTTATATTGGTAGGGGGTTAAATAATGTGATTTTTAGATGCATTTTCCAATATGTACTCAAATTAAGGGTATTATTTAATATGCTATGATCATAGGTGATATGATAGAGGTTCATTGAGTGAAGCTCCCATGTAGTGAGCTCTCTAGTGAGCCATGGCTATTGAAATAGTAAGGTGTGGTGAGACTCGAGAATTTGATCGAATAATAGAATGAATAATAGTGGCCACATAAGAGAAGTGGAGGAGAATGGGGGAAAATTAAAAATAGAGCCTACAATGAAAAATAAAAGGAAAAGGAGGGAAATTGACAAGAAAATTCCACGTACCCTTGAGAGGAACAAGCATCAACAATAAGAAAAAATTACCAGAGTGAAAGGTCATCATTGAGATAACCACCTTTGAAACTCAACTAATTGTTAGGATAATAGGACTTCATGCTCATGTACTCGAGTGGAAAAATTCCATGATGATGAGGAGCTTGATTGCATAAAGGAGCTATGTGGTTCATGCATGGATCTTCTTCGTCATGTGGCCCATCCCTTTAGTAATTAAAACCCACTTGGTGGTATAAATTCCCAAGTTGCATATTAAAACCATATATGGAATCATGGTGCAAAATGGTGGCATATCGACCTCTTATCAGTGGGAGTCAATGGATTCCTCACCATCCCCTTCATCACACACATTCCTAGCTGCCCAATCTAGGGGCAATACCATTAACTATTATTAATAAAATCACATCAATATCTACATACGAAAAATGAAAGAGTCATAGGGGGCTATGATTTCATAAATTGAGGGCATTGAGATTCTAACCTAAATTATATCTTATTTATTTCCTAGCCTTTTAGTTAGTTGGGAAAGTGGTTATGAGGGCTTCTTTGGGAAAGCACATAGTGCATTATGAATGTGCATATGTTGAATATACAATTTTTTTGTTGGGTTCCTAATTCATTTTCTTGTTTTTGGTTTTGATCATGGAACAAAGGGTTTGGAGACAAAGAGTTGATGCTAGTTGGTTGTAAGAGATCATTGATTATGCCATCAATGAGAAGTGATGAATGTGTGCATGAGAATGATGTAATTTAAGGAAAAACTATCCACAGCTAGGAATATCTAGAGCTTCCAACAATGAGATTTCATGGCTAGTTTATTCTAAATCCCTAGAAAGAAGTGGAAGAGCCTAAGTGTCTGCATTGCAAAGAAGGGGTTTCCTTTCTTTAAGGTGTGCATGCTTAAGGGAAAAGAGAGCAAGTAAGTTGGGATTGTTCTGTGATTGAGAAAACTATAAGAGCTTGATAATTAAGCTATTGTGTAAAACTTACAGTTGGCATAAGCATCCATCCTAGTGGATTCATAGCCCTAACTTGAGGGTGTCCTATTGT
The DNA here is from genome assembly GCA_034641835.2 of Pinus albicaulis. Classification (NCBI taxonomy): domain Eukaryota; kingdom Viridiplantae; phylum Streptophyta; class Pinopsida; order Pinales; family Pinaceae; genus Pinus; species Pinus albicaulis. The sequence goes on from CM076582.1 coordinate 1,464,782,914, forward strand.
ATAAATATTGATGGAAACATAGCCTAAGCTTGGGTGTAATGTCTTACATCTATAATTAGTCGATGAAGTTATTTCTTAAAGAGGTGATATTTGTATATTATAATTACATTATGTTATTTACTATATAATAATATATATTGCATGAGTGCATAATTGTTAATATGTTTTATGATTGTCACTTGCGCTTGTGTCTTGCTTCTTGGTTTTATCTAATATTAGAATTAGAAATTCAAAATACGTTCATGAATGTCAACCTTGACATACCCAAAGATGGGTACATTATATTATAGTATCAAATCAGTGGTTACATAACTTGATCTATATGGTCCGACAACTTAGTTTCAACAAATGCCAAGGTAAGTGGTGTCTTCTTGGCTGAGGGATTATTTTTTTAAAATAAATGTGGTCAGTTTATAGGTGACATAGATAGCCATGCAAGCAAGGGAGGTTATAGGCCCAAAGTGATGCAAGAGCATTAAGGTAGAGCCAACAATGTGACAAGCTGGTCACATGTTGTGGCTTGGGAAGAGGACTAGAAGTCCTAATAATTTGAAGACTTTAGTTTCAAATTATTTTATTTAAAGTTAATTTGGGCTAACATAGCCATTTTAATCTATAGGTTAAAAGAATAGTTAGATTAGGATTAGTTAGGCATTTAGTTTAATAAACTGTTATGAAACTAAATAACAGTTTCTCAACCATATGGGTATTTTGGGAAAGGCATAAAACAAAACCAAATCCACCATTGTGGGGTTCTGCCTTCCATAGAGAGAAAGAGGGAATGAGGGGTAAATAGGTGTGAAAGAGGGTTGAACAGAGAGTAGGAAAAAATGTAAAAACCATCCATCCCAAGGCTTGGCTGTGTGTACTTTCATTTATAAATTAATTCCAAGTGTTTTGGATTTTGATCGGGCTCTTTGTTCTAACCCGTTAGTTTTATTTCCCTGTAAAATTCAAGTATGGTTCTTTGTTTGTATCCGTGTTATTATATATGCATATTGTTTTCTATTAATGAATAAACAGAGTGAGCGAGAAGATGAAGTTTTTTTGAATTTCGTGTAGACAAAACTATGGCAAAGATCGAGGGATGACAAGAAGAAGAACAATCTCAGGAGGGAATTCACACGTTTACAGACCGCACAAAGCTTAGGAGGGATAATGTTGAAGAATTCTGAACAAACTCGGAAGGATAGCAAAGGAGTATTGTGGAAGAAGCAGTATTGCAGAGCATCGAAATCTGAAAGAAGAGCAATTGAACAAATAATAGAATACTCAGAAGAATTCCTAAGGAGGAATCGACGACGATGATTGAATCGTAGGGTCAAAGGTTTAAGGATTGATGGAAGAGATTAGAGCGGGCGAAAGAGGCGAAGAAGAGCTGAGAAGGTTGAGCAGACAGCTATGATTAAATCGTAGATCTGAAGACAAGATATGAATAGTTAAGGTCAGTTGAGGAAGTGTGAAACATACGCGTGTTGGCAGGGCGCAATTTCTCATCGAGGATTGAAGTATTTAAGAGTTAAGGATTTCGCAAGGTAAACAAGATAAATTGTGATGTGGAAGGACAAAAATATGTGATGCGGTGCAGGGAGGCCACATGTCCTCATTGCGCAGTAGCGCACATCGGCGGTTTTAAGGTTTAATGTTAAGAGTTCACACAATATAATGTTTTGGTTTCGATGCAATGCAAGGAGGAAGAAGGATGCGATGAGACAAGGAGGCCACGCGTCGAATGGCACAATATCACACATCGCATATGATAAGGTTTAACTCTTATCGGTATAACCTTAAAGTTGCGGGCAAGTGTTTTGCGATGAGACAAAGACCGTTGGATCCGGCAAAGATCAACAGTAGGGATTGCATCATGACTTCGCATTGACGGAAGGATAATTTGATGTTAAGGTTATTCGGTAAGCTTGCGAAAATGCGAAGAGTTGTGATTGGATGATATATTGTGGGACCCCAAGAGCTTTGGTTCCACGTAAATGTAAAGTGATATGGGGACCTGTAACTTGTTTAAGGCAATTTTTGTTTGATTGCACATGTATGTATGTTAAACCAACTCCGATATATTTAAATTTGATGCATATAAAGGAAATTATGCGGGTCCTAACCCATAGGTCCACGAGTGTTTTCATTAAATTACAGTTACAGCAGCATCAATTGGTATCAGAGCAACAAGATCCAAGAGGTGGTGTGAAGGAATTTGAACTAAGCAAAGTTGAGAAAGAATGCTCATTGATTCTAATCGAGTGAACCTTAAGAGGTAAGACTGTGGACTGAAAGCTTATGAAAAATCATAAGAGCTACATCAGCATGGATGAAGTAGTAGCACAAAAAATAAGGTACAAATGTTTTATTTCAGTTTTATTTTGGATTATAGAATTGACAAGTAAATTCTCACACTCAGAAGAGAAGCATAAGAGTTTAATAGAGGTAGCAACAAGAGTGAAAACTTTTTAGCAAGAAGATTACAACCTTTAAGGGCAGTGATGAAGGAAGCTAGCAAGGGTTTCTAGGAGGAAAAATAATTGTGGTCAGAGCCTAGTATTTCAGCTAAGGTTTAAATATAAGAGGACAATATTGTTTTCAAGTGCAGATGAGTTGTGAGGGTGAGCCTAGAAGGAGCATAGAAGAGTGCTCAAGGAGGTTCTAGATTGAGGACCTGTACTTGCCAAAAGACCAAGCATAGAGAAAGTTTGGTGAGGTAAGTTGTAGCAGGAGGAACTGTTACTGCAGGGGCTAGTGCAACTCATAGAGGGTGAAAGAAATCAAGAATATGACTATTGAAAGTCATAGCAGAGGTTCGGGAGGAAACCACATAGTGAAGAAGGAAGATGCCAAGAAAAATGACATATGGAAGTAGATGACTGATGAAAAATATAAGAGAGAAATAGCTAAGATGAGAACCCATCTTTATCTATTGATGGAATTGCTATGGAGGAGTGATGAAGACCAGAGGTGTGGATGGATTATGAGGAAGAAATTGAATTGGAATGGGCTGCAGGTGAAGAGAGATCATAGGTTAAATGCTCAAGAATAAGAAGCATTACCCAGATTAGCAGGGTATGAAAAGAAATTTCTTGCATATGAACTGGAACATGGATTATTTTTTGAAGAAAATGATAATAATACTAACAGGAGGCTTATTGAAGAAATTGCAGGTATGGAGGATGAAGGACAACCATTAGGAATTGTCATGAAAGATGGAGGGAAACATGAATATGCAGTGATCATAACATGTGATGAGGAAATGGAGTTCCCAAAAGAGATGACCATTGATGGTTATCTAAAAGGCTCAAGTAGGAGTCACAATTAAAAGAAAGAAGTCAGCAGAGATGCCAGTAAAAGACTAAGCATGGAGAAGCTTGGTGTGGTATCTACAGACATGTTGGTGGAGTCAGCTTGTATAGATGGATTGTTTGTAGTCCGTGATGAACAAAGATGAGTTCATAAAGGAAAGAATACTATGGATACTGATGGTCATAGTAAAGGTTCCAATTGAGATTATGAAAGATCAAGTAAGAATAAACTTGATAGAGAATTAGTTGAGATAAAAGTTCAACTAAAAGTGTTGAGAGAATTCATACAAGGAAGTATGGAACACCAAATGTATGATTAGGTTTTGCGGAAGAAAAGAGTCAAGTGGAGTCACTTACAAAGCAGGCTGAGATCTGACACAAGAATTCAGCTAAAAGAATAAATCAGAGGAGTTGAGTTACATCATAGGATGTGTGCTGAGGAAGAGATTTACTTATGTGAACCTAAGAAAGGGTCTATACTTTGTGATAGTAGTAATGAAGATGAAGACATGAGACCAGCTGATTGTTTCATGGATCCTTGGAAGGATGGGAACCAACGGAAAGAGCTGATGTTTGAGACAACAAGAGATGCTATGGATCCTTATGGTTTTGAAACAAATGATTATTGTATGTTTGCAGGTGAAATTGGTAAAGAAATACAATTTGCTGATGTTGTGATAAAGGATGAAAGGGGAGGACAGAATATGAATTCTGTTCAAGAAGAAAGTGAGACAATTGAGTCTCATATACATGCACATGCACAGTTAAGTGAAGGCAATGATTTATAGCCTACTGTTAAAGCTAAAAACAAGGAGGATTTGGCTTATGATGATGGCCAAGAACAGAAAGAGGCAAAATATGATATCAAGCATTCATATGTTATGCTTTAGAAAGCTGAAAAGAAGACTAGTGAATACTTTCTGAGTCCTGAAAGAGACTTAGAACAACAAGAGAAATATTTGGTGATTGAGTCATCAAATAAGACCACTGGGTCTTGTGAGTTTAATGCTGAAAATTTGAATGTGTTTGCAAGTTGTGTAGAAGACAATCCATATTTTGGAATTGTCTCAAGTAAAGCTGATGTTTATCTAGCAAAGCATAATGAAGAAGAAAATTTTCAAGCATGGTATGATGAAGAGTGTCTTTATGATGAAGATCAAGTTGAGTTGTTGCAATGGAAGGAATTCATAAGCTCCTTATTTAATGAAGGGAGTAAATTGGAGATGAAGTAGTAATTCCTCATGAGATGAAATTTTTTCTTGATGAGGACAAAGAGGAATTGGTTTGCTTAAATAGCCAAAGGAAGATTGTTGGATAGACATTTAGGACTTTCATAGAAATAGAGAATCAGAATTTTATTTTGATTAAAGATGAAGAAACAGTGTCACAAAGCGGTTAGCTTAGTAACAAGGAAGAAGAAAGCCATAAATATGAAAGTGAGGCATTTATGTCTCAAGCTAAAGGAAATTCAGTCCTAGAAGTGGAAAAGACTGAATTGACCATTATGACTATTCAAGAAGTAGAAGGACAACAATGGAGTGTTGTCAAGGAAGAGGAAGAGAATTATGTTGAAACTATAATACAACATATTGAAGATGTAGTTGAAGGAAATAAAGTAATTAGTGAATGGATGAGTTGTTTGCTGAAAGAATTTTAGAAAGAGAAAGAGATTGCAGACAATAAGATGGGGTTGTTTCAAACTATAGTTGAAACAAAGATAGATACTAGTTTCCAAAACTTAATTATGTTAACTAGTATATAGGAAAGAGTGAATAAATATATTATTGCAGTCAAAGGACTAGAAGGAAATCTACCTTTTGACAGTAAATTTGCAAACAAGGAAAATAAGAGGGATGTTTCAGAGGGAGATATCTTTAGAGATATTTAGGAAGTTTGGGTGGCAGTAATGTCCAGAGTAATATTTGCAGCAATATTTGGGACAAAGTGTAGTATAATGTGTTGGCAGAGGATTGGAAATAAGATTACATTACAGTAGAATATTTAATTGCAAGAAACCATAGATGAACTATGGGAGTTAATACAAATACCTAAGAAGTGTTACAACAAAATGGAGAAAGTAGTCCATTGTGGAATTGTTTGGAAAGTGAATAACAGTGAAGATAGAAGCAATATAGCACTACATTACAAATTATGGAATCTTGGAAGATTGCAGCTAAAAATGGTGAAGACAATGCAGCTTATGGACAGTAGTAGAACAGAGTTCGAGATCTTGGAAGATTCAAGTGTTGAAGACACATGACTAGGAGGTCATGAATTCTTTTACCTCGGGAGTTTGATGCAGGAGCATTAAGGTAGAGCCAACAATGTGACAAGCTGGTCACATGTTGTGGCTTGGGAAGAGGACTAGCAGTCCTAATAATTTGAAGACTTTAGTTTCAAAGTATTTTGTTTAAAGTTAATTTGGGCTAACATAGTCATTATAATATGTAGGTTAAAAGAATAGTTAGATTAGGATTAGTTAGGCATTTAGTTGAATAAACTATTATGAAACTGAATATCAATTTCTCAACCATATGGGGATTTTGGGAAAGGCATAAAAAAAAAACCAAATCCACCATTGTGGGGTTATGCCTTCCATAGAGAGAAAGAGAGAATGAGAGGGGAATAAGTGTGAAAGAGGGTTGAACAGAGAGTAGGAAAAAATGTAAAAACTAGCCATCCCAGGGCTTGGTTCTGTGTACTTTCATTTATAAATTAATTCCAAGTGTTTTGGATTTTGATGGGGCTCTCTATTCTAACCTGTTAGTTTTATTTCCCCGTCGAATTCAAGTATGGTACTTTTTTTGTATCTATGTTATTATACATGCATATTGTTTTCTGTTAATGAATAGACATACTGAGTGAGAAGAAAAAGTTTCTGTGAACTTCGTGTAGACAAAACTATGGCGAAGACTGAGGGATAACGAGAAGAAGAACAAGCTCAGGAGGGAATCCGTATGTTTGCAGACCGCACAAAGCTCAGGATGGATAACGTTGAAGAATTTCGAACAAAATCGGAAGGATAGTGGAGGAGTAGCGTGGAAGAAGAAGTATTGCAGAGTAGCGACATATGAAAGAAGACCAATCGAACAAAGAACATAATACTTAGAAGAATTCCTAATGAGGAATCAACGAAAAGGATTGAATCAAAGGGTCAAAGGTTTAAGGATTGATGGCGGAGATTAGAGCGGGCGAAAGAGGCGAAGAAGTGCCGAGAAGGTGGAGCGGATGGCTACAATTAAATCACAGATCCAAAGACAAGATATGAATGGTTAAGGTGAGTTGAGGAACTATGAAACATACACGTGCCGGTAGGGTGCAATTTCGCATCGGTGATTGAAGTATCTAAGTGTTAAGGATTTCACAAGGTAAACAAGATAACTTGTGATGCGGAAGGACAGAAAGATGCGATGCGGTGCGGGGAGGCCATGTGTCATCGTTGCGCATTAGTGCACATTGGAAATTTTAAGGTTTAACGTTAAGAGTTCGCACAATATAGTGTTTTGGTTGCGATGCGATGCAAGGAGGAAGAAGGATGCAATGCGACAAGGAGAAACCACGTGTCGGCTTGGCGAAATAGTGCACATCACATATGATAAGGTTTTTCTCTTATCGGTATAACCTTAAAGTTGCGGGCTAGTGTTTTGCGATGAGACAAAGACCATTGGTTCTGGCAAAGATCAATGGTAGGGAGTGCGTCACGACTTTGCATTGGTGGAAGGATAAGTTGATGTTAAGGTTATTCGGTAATATTACGAAAATGCGAAGAGTTGTGATTGGATGGTATATTGTGGGACCCCGAGAGCTCTGATTCCGTGTAAATGTAAAGTGATATGGGGACTTGTGACTTGTTTAAGGTAATCGATGTTTGATTGTGCATGTATGTATGTTAAACCAACTCTGATATATTTAAATACGTTGTGTATAAAGGAAGTTATGTGGGTCCTAACCCACAGGTCCACGAGTATTTTCGTTAATTTGCAGTTACGGCTGCATGACAAAGGTAAGTGGTATTGTTCAAGTTCATTAAACCCTTTACTAATGGTTAAGAACCACATATTTTCTTCCCATGCTACTAGAATTAAGTACTTATAACATCAATTGGAGAAATTAAATTGGGCATTATTTATTGACCCATAATTAGTGTCCACCGTTGATCCATGAAAAATCGTGGGAAAGATGCATTCCCAATCAAGAAGTTACACTGGGTGCAACTCAATTACTTGTAATAAGTATTAACCATAAATCTTAGATCTATAATGAAACCATGAGCATTGGAAGAATTAGTTTAGATGGGACCCCACCAATTACCTAATAAGGAAGTGCGAGGTGGAGGGTGATAGAGAAATATGGGACCCCTGTCCAATATATGGATGAAAATCATTCCAAATTCATGATTATGATGAAGGGACATGATGACCACATAAACGATAAAATAAAAATAATAAAAAATGACAAAGGAAGAGGTAAGGGTGTCATAGAAGTGATGAGGTAGAGCAAAGGTGCTAAGTGGACACAATTGCCACATTATCAAGGATGTCCCATACCACTTCAGTAAGTTGCCACATCAACAAAATAATGTATATAAGAAAATAAAAATATATGATATTGTTCAAACTCTCGTTAGGTGAGAAACACCCTAACCACAAATCGCAAATCGTGAGAGTGTGGAGACATAAAAAGAAAATAACACACTATCACCTCTATAGCCTTAACCCACACATTAGGCTAAGAAAAGAAACCCTAACCTAAAAGGAATCCCTAATGACCAATGCAAGCTAGACCATTTATATATAAAAAAATATGTTTACTAACTAAGATTGATAAAAGGATCTAGTAATTATTTTTCAACGCACTCAAGTTAAAACAAATACAACATTAATTCAATTTAACTTATATGAATTAATATTATAGGTTACTCATTAAAGATGACTATGAAAAACAATTTTATCACATTCACAAAAGTCCCTTTGAAAATTCAATTTAACTTATATGAATTAATATTATATGTTACTCATTAAAGATGACTATGAAAAACAAATTTATGACAATCCCAAAAGTCCCTTTGAAAATTCCATCTATTGGCAAATAAACCATCCATTAAAATATAATTGTCTCCTAAATTTTAGGGAAATGAATCATCGTGTTGTTGGCTTCAAATTCAATACCAATTGTAAACTTTATACCGAATATTATTATAATTAGATTGTCTTTAACTAATGGTATCAACACTATATCATATGATTCAACCCTTAACTTGAATGATTAGATTCTAGATGACGAATAGAAAAGTATAACAATGTTCCAATCAAGTATTTAGTTTAATTAGTTTAAAATCCTTGAATGATTACACTCTAGATGATGAATAGAAAAGTATAACAATGTTCCAATCAAGTATTTAGTTTAATTAGTTTAAAATCTAGATAAGAAATGCTGCAAATATAATCAAATCATTATAATTTCTAACAACAAGGTTAGAGAAAGAAAGAACTTGATTCACATTAGATATAATATGAATTAAATAGGTTGTTAATTAAAATATATTATTGATATACTAGTTTGAGTTGATATATTGGTTAAGAGTATGTCTTTTTTTCTTAAGAGGTTGGGTTCAAATTAAAGAGGCAGATTATGTACTAACAAGAAGTAGATCCTTTATCTTATAAACAAAAAAAATTCATACACTAATTTATGGTCTAATTTAATCAAAACTCTAAAATTAAATTATTATTATCATTTATTTTGATTATTTTTAATTTAATGTGTTACAAAAATTTCAAGTATTAACAAATTAATGAATATTGGATCGATTAAAACATATCAAATCAATTATTTAAACCTTTTTAATGAAAAATGATTAACCAATAATAATTTTTGTGATCTATTACTTCCTTGAGGTAAATTATTGGGTTATATTTATTTGATTATTGCAACAAATTACAATGCAAATTAATTATCACGGTTCTAAAAATGAAAAGTATGTTCAATCATGCTAAAACAAACAATTATTAAGCTATAAAAATCATTTTAATCTTAAGGCATTAGTATTCTTTTGAGTGTGAGAGCTAATTTTGTGCATCATGAAGCAATGAATATTTATGTTTAACCTAGTATATGGCATATCCATTTAAGATAGAGCTAAGTAAAGAATGTGTTCTATATTAAAATTATAAGTTAGGTCCCCCAGTGGGGATGAGCCCCAAGAATAACCAAAGGACGAGGGGATTTACCCCACCCCACACGACAAGTTAAATGTAGGTGGAGGGCGATAGGGTGTCTTGGGGAATCGATCCACGGAAGTCTTTGGAAAGGCATATCGGTATAATAGTTGGAATTATGGCAGGAATGATAACATTTGCAAGTCGGAGGATAAGTAGTGGGAGAACCATAAATTGGTCTGAACTCATGGAGAGTCTCCTTGGAACTTTCATTTGGTTCTTTGGGGAAGAGGAGGCTTAGAAAAAAAGAAAATCTAGTTCGACTAGTGGCCATGCATCCTGTCTCTATTGTGTAGGTGGTTGTAAACGCTCAAGACGGAAGGTGGTAAATGGTCTGCAAGGTTGTTGTTGAAGGTTTTTTGGCTGATAACAAACACCTCTTTATTTCTATGTACTAATCCAAGTGGGATTCTACGACCCGTTTTCAATTCGCCTCCCTGCTTTTTCCGTATCTTGAAGAGTGGGTCGCTCGGGTCAGTGCATGTTGGAGGGCATGGGAAAGAGCAACAGGGACGCAATGCTATTCTCTTAGTGGTTGTGGGTGGTAAAAATCAGTATCATCTTGAGGATTTACAGTGGTGGGTTCATGGTTGGCCCCTTGGTGTAATCTATGCAAGGGCACAAGGCCGATTGACGAGCACTAACAGCATAATTCGACTCTGCGGGCATCCATAAGGGGGGGCAAGTAACTCTAGGAGGAAAAATCAGGATGAGGAATGTGAATTAATGGCACCGAGGGGGGAATATCCTAGGAATGTCAACTTGTTAGCTCTGTTTGACTCAATTTAGGCCTAGCTTCGCCTCCTTTATCATTTTTTAGACCAAATCTCTTAAGCACATCATCTAGACTATGTAGAGCATGTTAGCTTCTTCGTGGATATCCTACACAATCGACAATGCATCATGGACCAATAGGCCTCTCTCAGGTGGCACCAAAAAAATTTCCAAGATCATATGGAGACTTCGAGATTCATATGGCGCACATGTAATGCCACATCCATGACATGTTCCACAGGACAGCGACTCGAGAAAATGAGGTAGTTCTTGCCATTGCATAAAATGCACTAGAAGGAAAGTAAGCTTTGTCAATATTTTTGGAAAATTTTGTGTCAAGTGGGTAGTGAACCACAAGAAATATATTTCTTTGAATTTGTTGTTGTCTTTATTCTGTGTGTATCTAGAGGCCAACAAATTCAGTCGGAGTGAGGCCATTTTTTCTAATTTGAATAACTCCTCATGATGTAATCCTACTCTGAATTCATAGAAAAATGTTAAATTACAAAAACAAATGTAGGTTAGGCGTTGTCTATAAACAAGGGTTAATAAGATAACTTAAGAAGTAATTTAAATTTAAAAATTTAAATTTATAAATCCTAGGTTGTTTGAATAAAAAAATTAAAATGAGAATTTTAACTGAGATGAAAAAAAAACATAATGCTATCGTTGGGATATGGATTCTATATTATTCCTTGAATATTTTCCATCTTACTTCTAGTGTTTGAAATCCCTAAATATCTCTAAAAAGTGCTTGGTGACCATCAAAACTAAGAGGTATAAACCTTACAACAATCATAACGAGGTTAAATTGAAAGGAGAAAAAACCTAATTATTGCAAAATATAAAATTTTGAACAACGAAATCAAAATAAAAGAAGAAAAATCCCTATATAATCACCCCTAATACTAAGATATAATCTAAAATTTCACAAATAAATGACATAGATAAAATCATACCTCACTTGCATTTTTTTCACTGCAATAACTCCTTAATCAATCTCTATTTGTATGTCAAACCCTTCCTTGATTAATCTAAAGCAATTACTCAAGAAAATAGAGGAGAAACTACACCAAATATGAGTGAACTAGTTTTCATTCCACTTCCAACCATGAGAATTGAGAGAGAAGCCCTCCATATATAGATATAGTAGCTAAAAAAACCATGAGTCATGAACCATGTGTTAATACTATACTATATGCCAATAAAATTTGTTAAAGTAAAACCATCAACTAAAATAAGAGGTTTTCTCAATACCATGGTATATAACATGATGCTTTTTGCACCCATTTTGGCGTTTTTTAGCCCACATTTTTGCTAGTGGTTAAGTGGTGCATGGTGGTTTTTCCCATGGTTTTGTAGTTTTTTATGGAAATATTGTTGTATTGGTGGATCATGTACCCCATAGGATATGTATATTGTATTGTAACATTACACGTAAAATATAATAAAAAAGGGTTTTCTTGATTTCTTGGGTTTGGCTTTATAGGATAATTTTTTTGTGTAAATATGTGTATATACCACTATATATTTTCTATTTTATTAAGAATTTGTTTGCAAAAATTAATTATGTAGGTTACAAATGACATTTGGTATCAAAGTAGTTTTGGATTCAAGGGGATGCCTTTGTGGCTAAGGGGTTTGGCTCAGGCTTGTGGTAAATGCTATTACATTGGGATATCTATGAAAGTGGTTCTTATGGTGAAAATAAATGGTGAGTGGTTCAAAAATAGATATCGAGAAATTTAAAGACTATAGTTTTGAGTTTTGGAAGCTCATAGCAGAAGATTTTTTTGTGGAAAAGGACTAATTTTCTGCTTTGGATCTAGGTTCTAAACCGATGGGGATGTAAATAGGACACTAGATGAAGTTGGATTGGAAGGAAAAGATAAAAATATGAGTGTATCTCTCAGATTCAATATTATTGGATGTGTCAAGGGAAGCTACAATAAAGGATTTGTGGGACAAGTTATGGGATTTCTATCAGCCTAAGTCCCTAGTGAACCAATTATTCCTGCAGAAAAAGTTTTATAACCTAAGGATGAAGGATGGAGACTCGATGAAAAAGCATATAAACACCTTCAATACTATGGTGAGTCAATTTTTATCTATTTATATTGATATTTCAAATGAGAAAAGTGCATTAGTTTGCCATGTTATCTACTAGAATTGTGGGATAGTATAGTTTTTTCCATAGGTAGTTATGAAACTACCTTAAAATTTGATGAAATAGTCTCATCCTTGTTATTGAAGGAGATGAGATGGAAAAACATGGAGAGCAAGAACATAGATGCATTGTATGTAACTGGACAATCCCAAAATAGAAATATAAATAATTTCTCAAGTGGGAGATCTAAATATAGAGGAAGATAAAAATATCCAAGAAAGTTCATAAAGGTATGTTATAAATGTGGAAAATAAAGGAATTACAAGAAATATTGTAAATCCAAATTTCTAGAGAAAGGGAAGGGATCTGAATATTCTCCTTCTGTAGAAGCAAAAACCTCCTTAGATGAAGGATGGGATGTGTACTTTGATTTTTCAACTAGAAAGGTTTATCATGAAGCATGACTAGTTGAATTAGGCACATATTTCTACCTAACTCCTCATAAGGAGTGGTTTTGTGGGTATGAAAGATTCAATAGTGGTGATGTTTTCGTAGGAGATGACTCGAGAGCTAGAATCATAACATGACGAATATTAAAGTTAAACTCGTGGATGGAAGGATTATGAGACTCCCTCATTAGAGAAAATTTTAGTCTATAAGTGTCCATGAAAGTTTCACGTGCACAATATGTAAACTAATCAAAGTCCTTTAAATTTAAAAAGAGGTACATGTGAATATTTCAGAGAGAAAATAAAGAAAACTGCTTTTTTAATTGTATTTTTGGTGTCCTTATAGGTTTAGTCAAATTTAAAGTGTATACACTCATTAGATGCGGAATAAAATTCCACATCCAACAAGTACCCATTATGCATACTTTTGAGAACACCCACATTGATAAAAATTGAAGATACATTAAAACAATGTGTTGAACACGTTTTTTTAATGTATCTTTAATTTTTATCAATGTGTGTGTTATCAAAAGTATGCATAGTGGGTACTTTTTGGATGTGAAATTTAATTCCGCATCCAATGAGTGTCTACACTTGAAATTTGAGTAAACCTATAAGGAGATAAGCTAAAAGTACAATACAAGAAAATTAGTTTTCCTCTTTTCCCTCCAAAATCCATAACTCTTACTTTATTATTTTCCTATTATTTTTCTTTTTTTTAGGAGGCCATTTTTAGACTAAAATTTCCTCTAATGAATGTGCTACACATTCCAGTATTAGTTAGAAATTTAATTTGTGTAAGCAATATGAGCGATGTAGGTGTAGAAACAATGTTTGAAAATGATACTCACAAGATGGTTTTAGGAGCAATGGTATTGCTGAGGGGATTTTGGATTGGATTATATATAATTTTTTGGGAAGAATTGTTAATGTTGGGTGCAAAAGTTCCATTCTTCCTAAGGGTGGAGTAGAACAAGGAATAACTCTTGCAGCTGTAGGAGAAGAGACTATGTTGTTGCATCAAAGACTAGGACATATCAGAGAGAAAGTTCTACGAGTATTGTATGGTAATGGTATGGTATAAGGAATGTATAATTTCTCTTTAGGTTTTTATTTCTATAAACATTGTTTATATGGGAAGCATAATAAGGTGAGATTCTCCTTTGGTGCTAAGAGGGCAAAGGGAATACTATAGCTAGTGCATAGTGATGTGTTTAGACCTGTGTTAGTTCCATCACTAGGTAAATTTGTGTACTATGTCTCATTTATAGATGACTTCTTGAGGAATACATGAATATATTTCCTCAGGAATATATTTGAAGCATTTGGAATATATAAATAATTTAAGGCTCTAGTGGAGAGTCATATAGAGAAGAAAGTAAATGCATTGAGGATGGATAATGGTGGAGAATTGTACAGCAATGTATATCACGACAAAAGACTACCCCATACACATATCAACAAAATGGAGTTGCAGAAATATTGAACATGACATCGATGGAAAATTCATAGAGCATGCTCAATGCTACTGGGTTAGGAAAAGAATTCTAGGAAAAGCTAGTGGATATTGCATGTTACATGGTGAATAGATCACCTTCATTAGCATTAGATAATAATGATCAGCATGAAGCATGTATTGTTAAGAAAACATCTCTTATATATCTCAAGGTATTTGGTTGTGATGCATATGTACGTGTTCAAGAGGAAAATAGAACCAGGTTGTGTAGAAAATCTGAAAGGTGCATATTTATTTTTTATAAAGAGGATTTAAAAGGTTACAATCTTTGGAACCCATAAATAAGGAAGGTTGTGTATAGTTGAGATGTGGTATTTGGATAAGTGAAGGATGTTATCAAACAAGAAGTCGTACCGAGGGAGATATACCTAGAGAATATAGAGTTTGAACTAAAGGATGATGATTCAAACTTTACATCAGAACAATAATCAAAATAAGAAGGACCACATACTTTAGGTTTAAGGAGATTGTTTCAGGAAATAAGGCAACTAGAAAGGTATACTCCACTTGATTTCTCTATAATTTTTTCTTTGTTTATTATTGATGATGATCCTAGAACTATCAAGGAGGAAATGGATCCAAAGGATGAAAAACTCTAGAAAAAGGACATGGTTGAAGAAATGGTGGTCTTTAACAAGATTAATGCTTGGTATCTAGTGGAGTTTTGGCTGGAAAAAAACCATTGGAAATAAATGGGGGTTTAATAAGGAATTGAGTGCATAAGTAAATGTTGAGAAATACAAATCTCGATTAGTAGAAAAAGGTTATTCCTAGGTGCAGGGAATTTACTTTAGCGATATTTTTTCTCCTATTGCAAAGTTAGCTTCTATTAGATTTCATTTAGATATTTCTACTACTTTTGATTTCAAGGTAGAATAGATGGATGTGAAGGAAACATATCTACATGGTGATTTGGAATAAGAGGCATACATGAAGTAGCCAAAGACAAATTATAAAAAGTATGTCGATACGTGGTCTGTTGAGGTTCAACAAGATGATGATTCTAGTGAAAATTAAGCACCTACACTAGGTGGGGCCCGTAGGCTATTTTTAGGTGTATGGCTATTTTTATAATGTTGAGCATATTCTATTTATAGTGGGAGTCTATTTATAGATGTTTGATAAAATTCTATTTATAAATGAGATTCTATTTTTAGATGCATGGGAAAAGTCTATTTATAGATCGCATGTCAATTATTATTAGCCCTTAATAATAATTAGACGATAAATAATGATCTATTCTCTTGAAGCACTTGATTTCAGTTAACTGATGTGGCAAACCAGTTGATTGAAGGAATTTCAAGTTCTAAGGTTGGTTGGTGGGACATGTAGAGTGGTTGAGTTATAAATGAGTTATTCGAAGTTGTAACATAGTTGGATGAGTAGTTATGTGAGTTGTTATTTAGTTTAACTCGGTTAAGTGAGTTAAACTCAGTTGTGCTAGTTGTAACTAGTTTTAACTAAAGTTACACTAGTGAGAGATCAGTGAATTAATTATTTAATTAATTCATAAGCATTGGTCTCACATGCAACTGAAGAAATACTATTGTTAACTACATGCATGTCAGATCCAGTGGAGACCTAGTTGAGAGATAGGTGAAAGGGTATGTTTGACTATCAGTTGTGACTATAGTGGGTGCACAAGTGCAACCAACCACACATTGGAGACATTGGAGATGCCAATGGTGATTGTGCAGTCAAGGAAAGGCAAGATCAAATTCATTCAGGGATTGTGATCAGCAGGGATTGCGCAGTGGAGGTAGGATGTCAGGAGGCAATAAATTGGTGCATGGTTATGCCAATTTTTATATGACAGTGTGAGACGATTGTATATTATACTAAGAGCTCTTGGGTTAGAGTTTTGTATGATATTTTTTCATGATCTTTGATATATACATAATATATGATAGTGGGGTTTTTAACTTTATGCTTTCCCAGTAAAAACATCTGTGTTATGTGTGATTTATTTTTCTTCATGTGTTTGCAATTGGCGATTAAATTTCCACAAAGATTTAAGTAGAAGGATTCTGTACTTAACAATGTCATATAATTTCTAGATCAGGAGAATCTGACAATAAATAATTTCATTAAATTTCTAAATGGTATCGGATCAAAGAAGATTTCAATATTGAAGCAGTAGCTGAGTTTGTTGGTGGAAACAATTTGAATTTGCTACAAGAATTTCTTGGTGTGATAGTTGAGAAAACATTGAAATGGATTTGAATGGTTTGTGGCTAGTGTATGCACTCAAGGGAAGCTCGAATTACATTTCATGGAAGTATAGGATGGAGGTGGTGCGTGAAGATAATTTCTTGAAGGAATTCATTGACAATGATGTTCCTAAGCCCACTTCGACGAATGATGCATTACTTGACACATGGCAAAAGTAAGTAGCAATGACGAGAAGGATTTTTTTGGAAGGTGTGAGAGACTACATTATCTCAAGCCTTCATGGGAAAGCCACTCCATTTGAAATGTGGAAGGATTTTATGGATCTTTTCCAAAGCAGTAGCGACCATAGGAAATTGGTGTTGAAGGATAAACTCAGAAAGATCAAAATGGAGAAGGGTGACAATATTCCTAAGTATCTCACAAAGTTTTTCCAATGTCGGGATGAACTGGGGAGTGTGGGAATCACGGTTGCTGATGATGATTTGGTGAGTTTGGCTCTCTTGGTATTTCCTAAGAGTTGTCATAGTTATCAAGACTCTGTCAACGGATGGGAAAAATTGCCAGATTGGGAACGACTGTGGTCAGATCTAGTGCAGGAGGAGTTCAGGCGGAACACTAGAGATGGCTCTTCATCAAAGCATGATGATGAAGAGGATTTTGCTTTGACTGCAAAATAAAGGAAAGGGAAGGGGAAGAAATTCCACTCAAAATCTGAGGCTAAAGGCAAGAAGCTGGATTTGTCCAAGGTGAAGTGTTTTCATTGCCATGAACATGGGCGTCTCACCACTAACTACCCATAGAAAAGAAGAACAAGAAGGCTGCTGGAGCTGCAGCTGGTGAGGCCCTTGCCTCGCAATTTGAACTTGATTTCTCTTTGATCACATGCTTGGTTTCATGTGTAATGGGATCGGTTTGGTGTCTTGATAGTGGTGCTTCTTTCCACATGACGGGAGATAAGGAGATTTTCAGTGAATTGGAGGAGAAGGATCTCCAGATTCATATAGAGATGGGCGACGATGGATGATACAGTGTGACCGACATTGGTAGCATTATCTTTGAGAGGGAGTTAGGTAAACCATTTCTGTTGAAAGATGTTGTACATGTTCCAGGTCTAAAGAAAAACTTGGTCTCAGTCGTGATGTTGGAGGCCATAGGTTATGATGTTTTTTTCAGAAATGGAAAAGCTTTCGTGTGACATAAAACAACGAGTCAAACCAACAGGATAGGGATTCAAGTCAAGAATCTCTGCAAGCTGGAGGTAGATAGCTTCTCTGCAATGGTGGGCAAAGAAGAAGAAGTGGTGAGTCGGGATGAGGGATAATTATGGCACAGGCGATTGGGCCATCTTCACCATGGCACCCTAAAGATTTTGCAGCAGATTTCTACGGGACTCCCAAGGGTACACTTGCGCAGATAAATTAGTGCAAGGGATGTACTATGGGTAAGGTTTTGAAGACCACCTTTCATGAAAAGGAGAACCGTGCTTCGGTGATCCTGGAGAGAGTTCACACAGACGTGTGTGGGCCATTATCGATTGCTTAAACAACAAAACACATGTATTATGTTATTTTTGTTGATGACTATTCTCGTAGATGTTGGATCTTCTTCATGCAGAAGAAGGATCAAACATTCTCAAAGTTATGTGAGTTCAAAGAATTGGTGGAGAAAGAGTCGGGGAAGTAAGTGAAGGCTCTGCGAAGCGATAATGGTGGTGAATATATCTCGAACGAATTCAAAGACTTCTGTAGCAAAGAAGGAATTAGAAGAGAACTCATAACACCTCTTAACCCACAACAGAATGGGGTCATGGAGAGGAAGAACAAAATGATCGTGGGTGATGCACGAGCTATGCTGCATGATCAGGGCTTACCAATGCACTTGTGGGTGGAAGCATGCAACACTGTGGTTTATGTGCAAAACCGTTGTCCTCATAGAGTACTTGGCATGAGTACATCTAAAGAAGATTTTACTGGTAAGAAACCAGATGTTTCTCACTTTAAGAATTTTGGCTCATCTATTTATGTGCATGTGACCAAGAACGCCAGAAAGAAGCTGGAGCCGACTGTTGAAGTTGGGATATTTGTGGGGTACACAAAAACACCCCATAATTATCATTTGTATTTTCCAAATAGTCAAATGACTATGGTGCGATGGGATATAAAATTCAATGAGAAGAAAGCCATGAAGTTGTCACTTGAGAGGGAGCTAGACTTACATGCGGAGGAGGAACTTTTGGTTCCCAAATATGAGTCTCTAGATGTGGATCAACCACAGGAGGAGGTTCATGGAGTGGAGGAGTCCACTCACATAGAGCCAAACATCAGAACTAGCTGAAGGTGTACCACATAAGCTGAGAGGGTGAAGCTTGATGCAGCATAGAATATAGGATTCCCTACTTCACAGCACAGACAAAGACAATCTCCTAATTGATTCACTGGATACATGGCTCTCATGAGAAAATGTATTGTGACAGATCCATCTTCCTTTCAGGAAGCAGTGCAGGAGCCCACATGGGTAGATGAAATGGTGGAGGAGTATGACTCCATTTTTCAAAAACAATTCCTAGGAAATTGTTCCAAGGCCGGTTGATAAATCAATGGTAGGTTCAAGATGGATCTACAAGGTAAAGCAAGCTACTACTGGGAGTTTTGAGAAGTATAAGGCAAGATTTGTGGCTCGGGGCTTCTCACAGATCGAGGGGATTGATTATGAAGAAACTTTTGCACCTGTTGCACGATATTCTTCCATAAGGACCATCCTTGCTCTCTCAGCGCAGATGGGTTGGAACATTCATCAGATGGATGTGAAGATTGTGTTCCTTAATGGGATCATCGAGGAATAAGTGTACATTTAGCAGCCTGAAGGATTTGAGATCTTCAATAGCAAGTCGCATGTGGGCAGACTCAAAAGAGCGTTGTATGGGTTGAAGCAAGCACCCTGTGCTTGGTACACTCGGATCAAAAGCTATTTCACTAGACTTGGATTCACCAAGAGTGATGCGGATGAAAACCTATACCAGATTGTGGTGGAGGGTAAGATTTTAATCATTGTTCTTTATGTTGATGATTTAATACTGACTGGTGATGAGCAGCTGATACACTCATGCAAGGAGGACCTTTCAAAGGAGTTTGAGATGAAGGATATGGGCCTTCTTCACTATTTCATTGGATTGGAAATATGGCAGCGAGAAGGTGAACTGTTTGTGTCTCAAGGCAAGTATGTAAAGGAGATACTCAGTAAGTTTCACATGGAGGGTTGTAAACCCATGTATACTCCTCTTCCAGGAAATTAGAGGAAAGAGGACGCTACATCTGGAGAGGTAGTGGATGCTACTATCTATCGACAGTTGGTGGGTTCGCTCATGTATTTAGTTAATACAAGACCGTGCATATTCTATGCGGTGAACCAGCTTAGTCAAGCGATGGTTAAGCCTACCAAGCTCTTTTGGAAGGCAGGCAAGCATGTCCTAAGATATCTCAGGGGCACATCTGAGTATGTCTTATGGTACAAATAGATGGATGAGGTGAAGTTGCATGGCTTCACGGATGTAGATTGGGCAAGCAACCGAATGGACAGAAATATCACATCAGGAGGGGTCTTCAATATCGGATCTACAACAGTTTCTTGGTACAACAGAAAGTAGGAAATAGAGATTCGTGGCACTCAATTCAGCTGAAGAATAATACATGGCAGCAAGTCAAGTTGCATGTGAGGCTATCTAGATGAGGAAGATCCTAGTTGGTTTGTTCGGTTCTCATTTAGATCCTACAGTGATTCATTGTGATAATCATAGTTGCATTAAACTCTCGATTAATCCTGTGTTTCATGATAGATATAAGCATATAGATATTTGGTATCATAATATTAGAGATTGTGTGCAGCGGAAGATCATGTTGCTTCAGTACATTCCTCCGGAAGATCAGGATGTAGATATTCTAATGAAGGCACTCTCCAGGAGCAAATTTGAATACCATAGAGACAGGATTTGGGTGAAGGATAATCCCTTTCTTGTTGAGAGGGAGTGTTGAGATTCAACAAGATGATGATCCTAGTGAAAATTAAGCACCTACAGTAGGTGGGGCCCACAGGCTATTTTTAGGTGTATGCCTTTTTTTTATAATGTTGTGCATATTCTATTTATAGTAGGAGTCTATTTATAGATGGTTGAGAAAATTATATCTATAGATGAGATTCTATTTTTAGATGCATGGGCAAAGTCTATTTATATATCGCATGCCAATTATTATTAGCCCTTAATAATAATTAGACAATAAATAATGATCTATTCTCTTGACACACTTGATTTCAGTTAACTGATGTGGCAAACTAGTTGGCTGAAGGAATTTCGAGTTCTAAGGTTGGTTGGTGGGACATGTAGAGTGAGTGAGTTATAACTTAGTGATTTGAAGTTGTAACAGAGTTGGATGAGTAGTTATGTGAGTTGTTATTTAGTTTAACTCAGTTAAGTGAGTTAAACTCAGTTGTGCTAGTTGTAACTAAAGATACACTAGTCAGAGATCAGCGAATTAATTATTTAATTAATTCACAAGAAGTGGTCTCACATGCAACTGAAGAAATACTATTGTTAACTACATGCATATCAGATCCAGTGGAGACAGAGTTGAGAGATAGGTGAAAGGGTTTGTTTGACTATCAGTTGTGACTATAGTGGGTGCACAAGTGCAACCAAACACACATTGGAGATGCCAATGAGGATTGCACAGTCAAGGCAAGGCAAGATCAAATTCATTTAGGGATTGTGATCAGTAGCGATTGCGCAATGGAGGCAGGCTGTCAGGAGGCTGTAAATTGGTGCATGTTTATGCCAATTTTTGTATGACAATGTGAGACGATCGTATGTTGTACTAAGAGCTCTTGGATTAGAGTTTTGTATGAGATTTTTTCATGATCCATGATATATACATAATATATGATAGTGGGGTTTTTAGCTTTATGCTTTCTCGATAAAAACATCTGTGTTATGTGTGATTGATTTTTCTTCATGTGTTTGCAATTGATGATTAAATTTCCGCAAATATTTAAGTAGAAGGATTTTTTATTTAACATTGGCATATAATTGTTAGATCGGGAGAATCCGGAAATGCATAATTGTATTAAAATTTCTACATGGTCGAGGTCGAGACAATATTGTAGAGGTCAAATATGCATGAAGGTAAATCGATGAAGGTCCCTATCCTTGTAGGTGTAAATTTATCTATATATCAGTTCCCAAGAGATAGGAATTGGAAGAGGACATGTATCATGTTCCATATGCTAGTGTTGTTAAAAATTTGATTAGTTCAATGGTATGTACCAAACTGGATATTGCACAATTAGTGGGAGTATTGAGAAGGTATATGTCAAAACTAGGAAGGGAGTATTGGAAAACAATGAAGATTTTTTTCAGGTATCTTTGTGGAACTAACGGATATGGATTGTACTATCAATAAAGAACAAGGTTAATTAGAGTGTTGGAAATTCAAGGATTTGTTGATGCAGACTATGTTGGAGATATGGAGCATAAAAGATATACAAGTGGGTATGTGTTTAACCTATTTCGAGGAGCTATCAGTTGGATGAGCAAGAGACAATGTATAGTGGAAATTTCAAATAAAAAGGTTGCATACATGGTATCCATTTATGCTATCAAGGAATTAGTTTGGTTACAGAGTTTGTGTTCAGGTATGGGGTTTGTACAACAAGATATAATGATAGATTCTGACAACTGTAGTTCTATTTTCTTGGTGACGAATGTAGAAATTTTAATACAATTATGTATTGTCGGATTATCCTGATATAACAATTATATGCCATTGTTAAATACATAATCTTTCTACTTAAATATTTGTGGAAATTTAATCGCCAATTGCAAACACATGAAGAAAGATAAATCACACATAACACATATTTTTTTACCAGGAAAGCATAAATCTAAAAATCCCACTATCATATATTATGTAAATATCATGGATCATGAAACAATATCATACAAAAATAAAATCCAAGAGCTCTAAGTACAATATACAATTGTCTCACACTGTCATACAAAAATTGGCATAAACATGCACCAATTTACTGCCTCTTAACAGCCTACCTCCACTGCGTAATCCCTGCTGATCACAATCCCTTAATGAATTTGATCTTGCTTTTCCTTGATTGTGAAATCATGATTGGCATCTCCAATGTGTGTTTGGTTGAACTTGTGCACCCACTATAGTCAAAACTAATAGTCAAATTGTCCCTTTCACCTATCTCTCAACTGGGTCTCCACTGGATCTGACATGCATGTAGTTAACAATAGTAAATCTTCAGTTGCATGTGAGATCACTCCATGTGAATTAATTTAATATTTAATTCACTGATCTCTCACTAGTGTATCTTTAGTTACAACTAGTTACAGCTAGCACGACTGAGTTTAACTCACTTAACTGAGTTAAACTACTTTACAACTCACATAACTACACATCCAACTCTGTTACAAATTTTTATCACTCAGTTACAACGAAGTCCACTAGCATGTCCCACCAACCAACCTTTGAACTCGAAATTCCTTCAGTTAACTGGTTTTCCACATCAGTTAATTGAAATCAAGTGCTTCAAGAGAATATATTATTATTTATTGTCTAATTATTGTTAAGAGATAACAATAATCGACATGCATTCTATTTTTAGATATGCATTCCATGAAACAATCTCGCACATGAATTCCAAAAATAGATGCACATCCATCCATATAATTTTCTCAACCATATATAAATAGACTACTGCTAAAAATAGACTTTGATCCAAATTCTAAAAATAGACATATCACCTAAAAATAGCCTGCAGGCCCCACCTAGTGTAGGTGCTTAATTTCACTAGGATCATCATCTTGTTGAATCTCAATAAGGAACCCTACTTATCATTTGAAGACAAATCATATTGATGTTTAGTATCACTTTGTGAGAGATATGATTGAAGACAAGAAGGTGTTTCTAGTAATGGTGGATACTTTTAAGAATGTTTCAAATGCATTAGAAAAAAGTGTAAGCATTGAAAAGTTCTCTTGGTGTAGAGAAAAAATGGGCATCACTGCCCTCAATCGTTGATTGTGTACTCCTATTGCCCCTTGTATGGAAAGAAAAAAACAAGTGGGATAATATTGGGGATGTGTTATATTATTTGCATGGATTCTATGCACCAAAAATAAATATCTAGGGGTATGCAAGGGAGCACGAGCCTCGTTACACCAATTTTTGGTCATCTAACCTGTAACTATTAAATAGACAAAAGTACACCATGTAAAACAAATTTTACCATAGTAAAAATGCTTTCACTATGAGAAATAATGTAATAACCCATAGTTTATTAAGTTATTTCTGATCTAAACATGAAACCCCATGAGGAATAATTAAAAAAATCCTTATTTGTTTGATTTTCCTCTAGGGATAATTAACTAAACCACTGTTTAATTAATATTCCTGGTCATATTTAACCCAAAATAGGAGAATTAATTAGATAAAATATAATTTATCTGATCATTTTCTAGGAATAATTATTTAAATAATTATTTAATAATATTCCTTTTTAAATTTGACTAAATCATTTATAAATAATTGAATAAATCATTATTTATTTCTAAATAGAGGGATTTAACCAATTCTAAATTCCTTTTCCCTCCACCAAAAATAATAAAATTAAATATCCAAGTAAGTTGGATCTAGATTTGGTTAATAATATTTTAATTATGCACTAATATCTAGACTAACTCAATATGTTCTTATAAATAGAAGGGTTTTCCATTCATCCACTACCTTTTGTCACCTTTTGATCACCTTTTCTATGCTCTTGGTTTGAATTTGATCCTCCATCATTGTCATATTTTTTCTACTTTTTCTTGTGAGCTCCCTTTGAGTTCCATTTTTGTTTGGATTTTCTGCACCATCAAGAGAGAGAGAGATCTTGGATCTGAAGTGCTAAGGACATACAAGAACCCATCCCATTGAGGGGGACTGGTAACATCTTTCTGTGTTCCCTTCCTAGGTGTCATAATACAAAAAATTCTTTATAAATTCTTGTCTTGTCTATTGGATGTATGGAGCAGCTCTTGTTTATTTTTGTTGTTTAATGTCTTTAACTTCATAGATCTGGATTTTTGTAGCATTTATTCTGATCACCTACTGATTATCTAAGGAAATTTACAACCACACTTGATGTTAGGGCTATTTTTTATGCACAACTAAAGTGAGTTTTTTTCATACACTTGTGATTAGAATTCACACTAACAACTGGCGACTCCAAAAGAGTTTTTAATTACAACCGCTGTCGTTTTTCTGATCCCTGCATGACCAACTGCTTCAGCCGTTAGGGTTTTTCTTCAACTTCTTATTCTTCATTCCTTGATGTTGTTTTTAACCTTTTTTACCCTAAAATAGTAAAAATTCTAACTTCCGGGTGTTTCTGGGCCATTTGTGCAAGTAACAGGTATCAATCGCTACATAGACGAAATTTTTTACTGAAACCTACTCTCGAGATAGCCGGAAGTTCAGGTCACACTTTTTGGCCCAAAACCTATGACCTCAACTCTCACATAGTAGCTATCTGCCCAGAAACCATGACCTCAGCAAAAAATAGATCAGAACCTGTGACATGAACCTTTTTGCGAGATTTTTTCTATAATTCTCAGGGTTTGCCGAGGGCACTGTTCAGGGTTGTCTGACCTTTGTATTTACCTGTCTTGGACCTTTACTTTCTTAGTTTTACTCGTCGAAGTAGGAACCAAGCCCCTTAGTGCTTTAGTACGCTTCCACCTTTTAAGGATGAGTTTAGCTGAAGCAGGTCTTCTAAGATTTCAGTGTTCTTCAACCATTTTTTCAAACCTGAACTTTCCTTTTTAGATCCATTTCAGATCAATTATTTGTACATCCAAAGTACGTCTTTTAAGTTTTTGTTTCTCAAACTCCTTTCTATCTGTATTCACAACCAGGTGCTCCAACTCCTCCAGCACAAGCGCCTCTGCCTCCCATGCCTTCTCAAGCTCCACAGCAGCAGCCACCCCCCCCCCCCCTCAGGGTTAGGTGTATGCACAGCAGAGTGCGACTAATCCTCCCACTTCCATACAAAAGAGGAAAGGAAACCAGAACGAACTTTCTCTAGGTAATCTAGGAAACAATCCCCAAGGGAATACATTTAACACTGCAACCCAGCAACAGGGCGATCAACCCAAGCAGAACATGCCTCTTCGCACAAATAAGTGTTGTTCTTGTTGCGG
This sequence comes from Pinus albicaulis, assembly GCA_034641835.2. Lineage (NCBI taxonomy): Eukaryota > Viridiplantae > Streptophyta > Pinopsida > Pinales > Pinaceae > Pinus > Pinus albicaulis. Next base: position 1,464,808,702 of record CM076582.1, read on the forward strand.
TGTCCATAGTCACTATACCCACGATTTTCCCCTTTTACCTCAGATGTGTCGATTGTGGGAAGCTCAAGCAGCATCTCGAGGACAACAACCCTCTGCTTCGTTTCCTCCTAATGTTGCACCCACTCAACTGACTATGTTTACCAATCCTTTCCCCCACCAAGGATATGTGGCTGCCCAACCCCCTGAAGGTCAGGTGGCCACTCAACCTCCTTTGTCTAGTACTTATGATTACCAGATCCTCATGATGCACTCTGACCAGGCCAATACCGCCGATCTCAACCTTTATACTTGGTCGTGCTAGTACACCAAGCTTGCCGCTAAGTCCGCAACCCAACCCTAGTTTTCAGGTCCCACAGAGGCAATTTTGACACCCAATGGTATTTTACAGATCCCTCAGCCTAAGGCAGAGGTAGATACCAAGATCCCAAAGGAACCGTTATGCCTAAACACTGCTTCCGGTAAAGCCACCCACACCTACAATATAGTATATGACTTGGCATAATCCCCTGTTGCCATGTCAACGTTGGAAGTCCTCTAGTCGTGCCCTTCACAACGTAAATCTATACTAACTTCTATGGGCATTGTGGATCCTTCAGATGATCATTTGATTGTCTTCGGTGTTGAGAAGTCAGAGCATCCACCCCTTCCTTCATCCGTCGCCTTCCAAATACCTGTCAAGATCTAGAATGCCAACGTCTCTCGATGTATCATTGATGAGGGGGCATCCACCTGCGTGATGTCCTATTTTGTTTGGAAAAAGCTCGGATCACTTGAGTTAGTCCCTTCCACTATCACCCTCCATGCGTGGGATGGCCACTCTTCCCAGCCCCTTGGCATGTTCAGAAATTTTCTTGTTACTCTTGCGGGCAAGACTGTGGTTCACCGTAAGATGTGCTTTCCTCACAATGGAAAGATCGTCACTATCGATTAGCTGGCATATTATGAACCAAAGTCTCAGTTCTCTCCAGAGTCCATTATTTCTTTGGTGGCCAATAAACAAGCAGTCTAACCTCTGACCAGTGTCTTACCCAAAGTCTATAAATATTCCTCTTTTCTTGGTTCATTCCCTGGTCTCCCCCCTCTTATCTCTGACCCTAGGTCGTCGAATGTTCGTGTGATGCAATCGTCTCGGTCAGACCTCAAACGGTCTGGTTTGACTAGTCAGCAGCATCGCCCTTTGCAACCTACTCTTAGTACTTCGACTCAGCCTTTAAGACCTCCTCCTTAAGTCCCTTCATCTGTAGCTGGTGTCCCTGATCCTCTTTTTCCTCCTGGAACGATTCCCCCTAGACTTAACCATCTGGGAGTTATTTTGCCTGGCCATTACCCTTCCGGTCAGATACATTTCTTACTCCCCCTTTTGAAGTATTTTCGGTAATTTTTATAGCTACCTTGACTCTTCCCAACATGATCCTAGGGATCCAATTCTGGTACATTGATCCCCCAGCAAATACCCTTCCTGTTCAGCTCAAACCTAAGCTTGGTCCAACCGGATGCTATAACCCCTCCATTTTCTTTTATGCCTCAGCCACCTCAACAAGAATCTACTCCTATTACGAAAGCCTCAGGTGAGGGGGGAAAAGCCTGCAAAAATACACCTAAGGACAAAACTGCCTAGACAACACCTGCTCCTCCTAAGCCTCCAAAGTGTACACCTCTGTGTGCTTTGTGTAATTTTGTTGGTCATGCCACCCATAATTTTCCTGAATTGTCTCGTATCAAACCCATGGTTAGTGAAGCGTTTCGTGAGTTTGATATCCCAGAAGTCGATGTTACTTTACCGGCTTCAACCAAGAAACTCAAGAATTTGTACACAAATCACCCTTGTGTTTCACCTTACCTTCCTTCAACAATCACCCTGGGCTCAACATCAGTGGATTATTCATATACTTGTTCTTCTGTCACCCTCCGTGACGATGCGCATATGAACCTCTCTTCTCATGATGATGAATCAGGTAGCTTCGTTGCATCATGTGGTCATCCTTCCACAAGTCACTCCATCTTCTACTATGATGAAGAAATTATGGACTCTTTTACCACCGCTAACTTTATCTATCCAGCCCATAAGAAAAATGGTACCATCCGTGTCTATGGTGACTTTTGCGACCTAAGCAAAAGTTTTCCCCAAGACATATCCTCCACACCATCCACTATTCAGTGGGTGGGGTGTAGAAATTATACCCATATCTTTCCCTCTAGCAGTGCTTGTTTTATTTCTTCCTTGCGTTCAGGTTTCTAGTGTTGTTCATCATCATCTCATATGTTGTCTTGTGGCACCTTTCAGATGGATCCCTCATCCACACCGTATATCGGCTATGCCGATGGTGCAATTTGCTACTCCCAGAATCTAGCCTCAGCAACGTGTGCCATTTTCACCCCCTTGCATTCGTTTTTCCTCTCTAACGGCGTATGCATTGGTGGTGCCACCAATAACCAGGCTGAATATGATGCAGTTATAGGTTTGTTAGCCGATGCCCTTGACCTTTGCATCCTTCACCTTCATGTTCGTTTATATTCTTTGCTACTTGTCATGCAATTGAATGGTGTTTCTTGTGTGCATAATCTTATCCTTTTTAGAAGATATTTACGAGTGAAGCTCTTAATGTGTGAATTTGAAACCATTACATTCAGTCATGTACCTAGATTCCTAGAATCACTATGTAGATAGCATTGCAAACAATATTCTAGATTGGCATTTATCACATGCATTTAACACAAGAGAATAACCATAAACCATAAAACGATGCATACCCATAATATGTGTCATCCAAATATGAAATGTTTTGGAGTCCATCAACTCTGATACATAGACATGCCCATAGCATGTTACAAAAAACCAAAAATGGGGGCACCTCATGCCCCTACATCTAATCACTATCTAGAGGGTCTCGGGCCAATGGCTTAGCTCCCGTAGCTCTTAGATCACGCATCCCCTGTCTGGCCATCACCATGTGCTGCATGACTCCTCTCCACTCTAAGGGTATACCAATACTTGGCTCTATGTATTGGTCGTCAAGGTCCTGCTAACCACGCTCTAAAACACTAGCTAGTGGCTTCTCACATCTACGACGGACATCGTCTAGAAGGGCCACTATATCCTCATTTTTCATTCCCCTTGATCCACTAGGTTTTGCAACTAATGACACTGCAGGTCATCCCATATACCTAGCCGATTTCACCGGTGCTATATCTACATACCAAAAGTAAATGAATCATTACCATATACAATTTTCTGAAACTTTAACATGCACCATAAAAGATAAGAAAATTTTCACTTACCGTCTGGCCCCCATGCTCGACTTTGCGAAAGTGGCAAGTTCGGGTCCCCATGATAGTTCTTCCCACTATAGGGATAGTCATCTATGTATAATGGAATCTCATCCCAATGCGCAAAAAACTCAGGTCGAAACACACATCCGACTACCCCACCTCCTCCTATAAACAACAGTTGCCCCCGGCGGCGCATCCTGGGCTCTCGCAGGCCCCCATCCTGGATCTGTATATGAGGATGAAGTGTCAGGATCTTCTCAAAGAAGCGCGAAAAAAGCGTTGTGCCATATGCACATTCATGGTTCACCTGCCACTTGCACAACGACAACTATCATTTCAATGACAACAACATCATCTGCCCTCCAGTGATGTGTTGGAGCACCTGGTTAGCCAGGATCCGCAGCACCGTTGTGGCCACAGCTCAAGTCTGTAGCCTCTCTAGATCTCCGATCAGTATCCACGTGTCTTTCACATGGACACCCGGTCGACAGTGGTACTCTAAAAATTCCATAATGTTCCACCCTCGTGGTAACACTGCCTGTGTGTTTCCCACCATCCCTAGTGGCGGGAGACCGGTCAGGAAATATATATCCTGAGCTGTCGGCTCGATCCGGTGTCCTTGCACTATAAATATCTTAGGATCTAGGTCCCAATAGTTTACTATCCAAACTAGCAAGAGCTATCCTACCCTCATCAATGGGTTCTCCACAAATTTAAGGATCCCAAACCTAGCCAATGCGGTGCAAACTACATGATCCTTTCGGATCTCAGAATGTAATGTCTCCAGGTCTATCTCTCTCTAGTTGATCCTCAATTCTGTGATACCTGCACAAAACCATCATGTTTGTCAGCATACATAAAGGAAAGACTGCATCATAACCATAAAATCCCAGCTCTCACCCAAAAATAGCATTGAAACCCCTTTCTCTGATAGGTTACACTTTTCAGGCCATTTCCTGGGATAGGTCGCAGTTTTCTACCTACTACCTACTACCCAGGTCACAGAAAATACCCCAAAAAGTGTGACCCGACTGTTCCTGAGCTCTAGGTGCCTAATATGAAGCTTTAATCCACTAAATTGAAAGAGTAAGGTTAAGCCTTTTCTCCTCTCTACATTCACCACATCTAAACTTGCAAATGAACCAAATTGGGGGGAAATTGATTTATTAAAAGAAAAACCCCAAAATTTTATTTTTCCAATTACGACTGAACCGTAGCTCAGTTTGATGAATATTTAGGACTGTTGGAAGCTATCATAGAGCACTCAAATGGGAATCCTTTCATTTTTTGTGATTTGATACTTCACCCGGAAGCATTTTTTCCAAGAAGGGTCACTTCGTCGCTTCTAAAAATCGAATTTCTTCACTTGAGACACTTTTCCTTTTGGCACCACTTTGCCTTCATACTTTATGTTGATTTTCGTCGTGAGTAACCTTCCTTTAATCATGTTTTTATGGTCCCCACCAAGCCTATTCTGTGTGGTAGCATCATCGAGTCTCTCTTGTTTAGAGCATCTGAGTTGAGTCATCATTTCATCCATGGAGTCTATCCCAAGTTCCTTTTGTCTCCCGTCACAGTATTCCATCCTTCATTGCATTGTATCTCTCTTGTCTCACACATTTTGGCCCCCAGTAATATTGTCCCCTATCCTCTCTGGAGTCGAGTTAGTAGCTGCCAAGTCATTCAAGCCCTTTATGCTCTAACAAGGGAAGTTGTCAGCCCGCTACTCAGTACCCCCCATTCCACCACCATCCCTGGTGTCAGTTTATTAGTCACTCTACTATTATCCCTCATGCCTTAGTTGAGGATTCATTATTGCCTCACCTATAGTGAACCTCCTTCTGTCGACATCAGCTTATTCATTCCAGAAGATAGGTCTAGAGGGAAGTGTACCTTGGTTGCAACTTCCATTGTTATTTGGTGCCTCAGATTAGGAAAAGGGACCCTTTATTTCCCTTTTCTTGATTGTTTCTCAGTTCCAGCTCCTTATGGCATGATTGAGATCCGTATACTTGATGGTTCAGTGATGCAACAGATTATACGAGTGATTCCTGGGTGAGATGTTTCAGACCTCATGAGGGGGTAGCCCTTCAGCGAACCCCCCACATACCTGGATGACCTCTTTACTATAGCCTTGGATGCAGCTCTACATATTTGATGGTCCCGGTCCTAGATTCTTGCAGCGCCTTTCTTGTTTGCATGTATCATTCAAATTTTCAGAGCCCTTTCCTGTTTTATAGGGTCTCTTTGGTTGTTATTATATCTCATGTACTCAGATATTATTGTATAAGTCCTGGCTGTTGTCCTAGGCACAATATGTATGTGGGATCCATTATGTTTTTTATCTGGCCCATGTTTATGCCATCACGTACTATATATCTCACTCCCATGTTTGTTGGGCGCACCATATTCTTTGTACTTTGCCATCTCATTGGGCATAGGTATGCCTCCCCCACCTCATTGAGAATAGGTACTCACTCATAAAAGAGACTTGTCACACCTGTAATTCTCACCTCCTCAGGGTATTGTCCTCTCCCGCTTTAGTCCATCTTATATTTCTCTCTCTCTAACCCCCCTTCGGTGTCTAGTGATTGTGTTCTTACAACTTACTTCAGTCATATGATTAGCTCCTAATGCTCGCATGTTGGGGGGCAATCTGTTACACCAATTTTTGGTCATCTAACCTGTTACTATTAGATGAACTAAAGTACACAATGTAAGACCAATTTTACCATAGTAAAATTTCTTTCACTATGATAAATAATTTAATAACCCATATTTTATTAAATTATTTCTGATCTAAACATGAAACCCCATGAGGAGTACTTAAATAAATCCTTATTTGTTTGATTTTCCTCTGGGGATAATTAACTAAACCACTGTTTAATTAATATTCCTAGTCATATTTAACCCAAAACAAGAGAATTAATTAGATAAATTAATATGTCTTATTATTTTCTAGGGATAATTATTTAAATCATTATTTAATAATATTCCTTGTTAAATTTGACTGAATCATTTATAAATAATTGAATAGATCATTATTTATTTGATTATTCGTTAACCTCATCCTTGAAATAATAAATAAATCATTTATTTATTTATTATTTCTAAATAAAGATATTTAACCAATTCTAAATTCCTTTTCCCTCCACCAAAAATAATAAAATATTCTAAGTAAGTTGGATCTAGATTTGGTTAATAATATTTTAATTATGCATCAATATCTAGACTAACTCAATATTTTGTTATCAATAGAGGGGGTTTCCATTCATTCACTATGTTTTTTCACCTTTTGACCACCTTTTGATCTATACTTTTGGTCTCACTTTGATCCTCCATCATTGTCATATTTTTTCTACTTTTGCATGTGAGCTCCCTTTGAGTTCCATTTTTGTCTGGGTTTTCTACACCATCAAGAGAGAGATATCTTGGATCTGAAGCACTAAGGACATACAAGAACCCATCCTATTGAGGGGTACTAGTAACATCTTTATGTGTTCCCTTCCCAGGTGTCATAATACAAAAAAAAATCTTTATAAATTATTTTATTGTCTATTAGATGTATGGAGCAACTCCTGTTTATTCTTGTTGTTTAATGTCTTCAACTGCATAGATCTATATTTTTTAGTATTTATTTTGATCACCTGCTGCATATCTAAGGAAATTGACAACCACATTTGATGTTAGGGTTGTTTGTTATGCACAGTTAAAGTGAGTTTTTTTCATACGCTTGCAATTAGAATTCACACTAACAAGCCCCCTACATGGGGTTAAGGGAAAGACCTTGAAAGAATTTTTTTAGGTGTTTTTTTTGCATATGTTTGGTGTTTTTTGGCCCACAATTTTGCTAAAATCAATTTTGTGGCACATGGTGGTTTTTCCCATGGTTTTGTAATTTCGGTTATGGAACTATAGTTGGATTGGAAATTCATGTACCCTCTGGGATATATATATTGTATTGGAATATTGTAAAAAAATAAAAATAAAAAATAAAAACCTTATTGGTTTTCTCGATTTCGGTTTATAGGATAAAATATTTGTGTATTTTCCATTGTATATTTTCTTTTTTTATTAAGAATATATTTACATTGATTAATGTACATGGTTAAAACTTATAAATTTAATGTGCACAACCCATGGTTAAAATTTATAAATTTAATGTGCATAACCCATAGTCAATTTTCATTCTTGTGTGGAAGATTTTTCAACTCATTCCATGCACAATCCATTACCCCACAAAGTATTACTCCCACAAGCTTAGACATAGTGATATTTTTAGAGGAGACTTTGTGCCTTTGAACAATGTTGATACTTATGATCTGAATGCAATGTGGTATTTAATTCAAGAATGATATAAATAATGGACCTCACATTGTAAAAGGACAGGCTCGTCCACACAATGTAGTTGTAACAATTTATATTATTTAATAAAGAATTTATTTCTCTTTAATATGTGTGTTTTCTCTTGTGTCTCTCAATGGTAAATATATCTAATCTCGATATTTCAATATATGGATTACTTTTATTATAGTAGGTTACAAATCCATGGAAACTAGGATTCACATTGTAGGTGCGTAAGGGTTTTCTATTTGAATTTCCAAGGTTTATTGAGATGGGTTATTGTCCTCTTACAAATATCTTTCCAATTATGGAATCCTTACCAGTAGGTTTATTTGTTTTGTGGAGAGGTCATGGGCCAATTCCATTAGGCACTCTAAAATCATAGCATTGTTATGCAACATTTGGTGTCAATGGTTTACCTGATTAGGGATTAGTTACATGATGGCTATGTTTTCATCAACCAGGCTCTCATGGAATTATTATTAGTTGGATTGGAGGATTCAAAGGCATGAAACATTACTGGAAGCATAGTGGAGATTGATTTTTTGCTCCTCCCTCTAAGAGTATAAAGGGAAATGGCCAAGAAATGTAAGGAGTGTAATAATTCAGGATTGAAATGGGACAATCTAGTACTACCATGGTTGTCACCACATTCTCTTTCATATATCACCTCATCTTACAAGGCTCTTAGATCACTTTAAAAAAACCATGACCCTTATAATCACAGACATGGTGCAAGGGTTAGAGAAATACCCCGTCCCAATTTTTAATTTGGTGGATGATAGCCTCTACCCTAATTTATTCTATACTCCCACATTTATTCACACAATTTCTTCCATAAAATAGAAATGGGGCCACTGACCCACACAAAGCCCTATGGAAGTTGAGCCTCTAGCAGTGAACACAAAACACACTTTTTTGGATTTCTCTCAATATCTCGCAGCTAGGATTGGAAACCACGGGGATGAAAACGAGTTGGTCTGTGGTATCATGATCAAGGAATTTGGTAGTGAGGAGGATTTCCACTGCAATATGGTTAGGGTTTATATAGAAGATGGAAAATTTTCTACCTCGGATGGAAATAGTGACACAGAGTTTGTAGAGGTTTCAATGTATGCATGACACTAGTTATGGACTGTGGGACATCGTGCCATTGCAGTTTGAGCTGCAAAAAATGAATCTCACAATGAAATTTGAAATTTGTGGAAGGAATGGGGTTTGAATTAATTGGATATAGTTCGAAAGGGGACCCCGATGAGATAGGGGCCTCCATTAATAATGTTGCAAGATGAAACAAAAACTTGCTCCAATGCATTTTGAATAATTAGGGCATTCCCATGTAGCCCAACTCCATTCTCTGGGATTACATATATGCCATCTTTTATGAAGATCTGAACAATAGCCTACATCTGAGATAAATTACATGCTCATTAAACCCAATGGAGCCATATTCTATGATATGCATGATGACATCACCTCCATAAGTGAAAGCCATGTATCTTGGGCAGATGGATGATTGTAGTTTCAAGTGTGCGATAATTCCTCTTCCATGGGATATTTTAGAGTTGATCCATGGGGTCCTGGGATATTATATTTTGGTTCCTATTGTTAATGTCCCGTGATTTAGCAGATTGGTAGACCAAATGCATAGGGTAACATGAAACCAGTCTTTGGAGTCCTAGGACCTAGCCTTCCTGGACTCAGAGAGGGCTCTCTCTATTATATGCAAAGGATGTGAACTTGTTTGCTGTAGATGGTTTATTTTAGGCTAGTTGTGAAGTTTATGGTTTTGTTTGTTTGGTTGGGTTGGGTAAAATGATCAAGCGGAATAGGTGGAATGAGAGGTCATCAAATAATTGGGCTATGGAGTATATGAAGGTCATGGATATCTCAACAATGATTTAGAGTGCATCACAGGGAAAATCTAGTGTAGTCAATGGATCTTTTAAGGTTATATGTGAAGTGAAATGGACATTAAGTTGGGAAACAAGGTATGGCAAAGGGCAGTTAAGAATCCTTTGTCATCTACCCATAAATAAGAAGGTCTCAAATACTGATAAGCAAAAGATAATGATAATGAGATAGGGAAAAACATTTACTCAATGAAAATACTTAAACAAATAGACATCCAAGATGAACAAAATAATGAAACACAGAAAGAAATAAATCCTATCTAACTTCAGTGATATCACCTAGAAAGTTTGAAAACATATAAGATGACAAATAAAATTAAAAAATGAAGAGGGAACTCCTAGACATCATCAATCAAGCTATAAAGAACTTTGAGGCAAAATGATAGGCATGGACAAAGGGCAAGATCAAAACAAGACCTCCTTAACTTAACCTAACAAGTAATACTTCAAAGAGAGATTTAAAAAACAGAGTTTAGATAGCATCAAATAAGCAGGGCTTGCCATAAAAAATATTTGAAAACTAGCATATTAATCTATTGATGAAATAAACAAGCATAAAGAGGCCTAAGGAGCAACTAAGAATTCCTTAAACACACCCAGCAGAGGAAAACATAAAGGCAGTAGCAAACAGGAGGACTAAGGTGCCTTAAACAACATTTCTTAGCCTATACTTTTCTAATCACTGAAACGTAGAAAGATGGACATAATGATAACAAAAAAACATGAAAAAATTAGAGACACATCACCATTCACCAAGCTCAGGGATCCTGCAATCAAGCTTTCATCATCATCAATCAAAGCATATCATTCACAAGCTCCATAACACCAAATTGCTCTTCAACCTCAAAGAACCATGTATTGCTCTCAAAACGCATCAAAAGCCAACATTTAAAATGATTAATCAATGCTCTGTTTAACCAGAAAGGAGGAGAAAAACCTAATAGAGTATCTAGAAGCCTATTGGCTAACCATAAATGTCACTATTATCCTTGAGACCTTGCAAGGCCCAAGGCACAAAATATCTAAAACAAAATATCTTTCCGGGAATTTTTAGCAAAGAAATTGACATTTGAGGTATGAAAAGCCTCCTAAAACTTGCCAAGCATACATTGTTGACTTTCCCTCTGCTAAGGTTGCAACACTTTGTTTAGGAGGAATTTCCATGCCAAGGGTGTAGCACAAGAGCAGGAAAAATGAGTCATCTTGCAGCAGTGTTTTGAAGGCCTTCCTGATGTAGGAAAAGGCTCCGTGATGGCTCGCTGGAAAGCACTTGAAGTCTAATTTCCATATATACTATTGGTTCTCTGATATGACCTATAAAACCTATTCAAAAAGTAAAAATCCCAAGGCTGGTAAAGGCACAACACATGTCCTGAAAAGCAAGCAAAATGGTGAAAATTTAGGTGTTTTTGACCCTTTTGGAGGACCAAAACAACTCCAATTCACCTAAAACTTTGTGAGCATGCTATATTTTTTATGAAGATTCCAAAAATTTAAGCCTTTACTCCTGAAGATGCTCTGAAAAAGAGCGTAGCACCATGTGTGCTACCCCCTTGGCCTCAAAATTAGCAGAAAACAAAAACTTGTCAAAATTCTCCCAAATTTGGTGGATGAGTGCCTCATGGGTTTTGGGAGACCTGTAGAGAGGCTTGTGCCAAGATTCCAAGCCGAGCTTGGAATTTTTATTCTTTTAGTGACTGGAGCTTGTCTTGAGCCTTTTTTAATTTAGCCCTTGCAATTTGGTTCCTTCGGGCATAATGTTTAGTCATTCTTCTTTGAAGGTCAAGATCTTGATTTTCTTTCTTCAATTTGGCCTCCAAGTGTATGTTGGCTCTCTCCAACCAAGGCTCCTTGTCATGGGCTATATCCATAGCCAAAATCTCATCTAAAGGGAGTTGTTCTACTAGGGCTAATTCTTCCTCCCTTTTTTTAGCCAATGCTTTCTTCAATCCCATGGTTCTAGGTCTTATCCTAGATTGTATTTCCTCATCGCTACTCTCCTCATAAGTGCCTATTAACTCTTCTATTTTCATTTGTGCCTTTTGGGCTTCTTTTTTGGACTTGAGGGCTCTAGCTTCATAGATTTCCATTCGTGCTCCCAGCTTCCTATTCTCCAAGTCCTGGAGGAGCATGTTTGTGATTCTTGTTTCATTTTCCTCATCAATATCTACCTGAATGATCTCAAAATCCCTCTCTACCTCATGATCTTCTTCTTCTTCCTTTACCCTTTGTTTCCCTTGGTTTAGTGGCTGAGCTGATGTAGACGGTAAGCTCCCTTACCTTTTGGAGGTAGCAAACACTTGCCTTGATACTCTTTGATAAGTGAGAGGGAGAAAATCAAATTTGTCTACTAGAATGCTCTCTTCATGGCTGACCTTAAGACTGTCTTTCCTTTCATCAATGATCTCTACATTTATGTTTTCTTCATTTTGTTCTTGACTGCCTTCTTGAGAGGTGTTTTCATTTTCCTTCATGCTATCATCACTATCATGATCTTCATCATGGTCATCTTATTCCATATCTTCTGCATTGTTATCCTCTATGTTTGCAACATTATCATTCTCTGTGTTGTCACTATTAGAGGTGTTTTTATTAGTGTCTTCATCACTGTTTGTGTTGTCACTGTTAGAGGTGTCTTTGTCAGTGTCTTCATTACTGTTTTGAGCATTTTCATCATTTCCATCCTTTTCCATATCTTCTTCAGTGTGATTTTGTTCTAAACTGTCCTATTCATCAGAGTCATTGTTTTTCCCACTGCCATTGTATTCATCTTCTGCCTTTGTCTATTCTTCTAATTCTTCCTTTTCATCATCTGTCCCTCCTTCATTTGTCTCTTCTTTATTGCTTTCATATTTCATCTACCTCTTTTTCATCTGTTTCTTCCTCATTATTTGGCTCACTATTTTCTTCTTCATCTTCACTATTTTTTCATCAAAATATGCCTTTGTCTCTTGACTGTCATTTGTTTCTTCCTCCTCATTTAGCTCACTGCCTTTGTTTTTAGAGTCTGCCTCATCACTACTTGCATCATTTTTATTGGCTGTGGGGTTACTATTAGAGGTACCTTCATCATTTTTTTTCAGTTTCCTCAAACTCTTTGTTGTCCCTTGTAATGTCCTCATTTCATTCATTTTGATCATTGTCATCCCCTTCACTGACTTATATATCTCCTGTCTTGTCATCTTTTTCCTCATTGCTTGCATCTGTTTCTTCTTCACTATTGGGTTCACTACCTCTGTCTTCAAAATCTGCCTCTTCATTATCCTTTTGTTCTAAACTGTCCTCTTTGTCACTATTTTCCTCTCGTTCTTCATCACTTTCTTCTTGTTCTGATGCTTTAGGAGAAGGTGAAGGAGGGAAGTTCTCTTGGGGAGAGGATTCATGTGTGGATGAGGAATCATGGTCAGTGGGGGTTGAAGGAGGAATTGAGGAAGGTGGATGAGATGATGAGGGCAAAATTTACAGAGGAAGAGGTTGTGGATTTGTGAAAACATCATGGGCGATCAACACTTCCTATGGGATACCCTGTTGCTCTAATTGATGCAACACAATAATCTTAATAAGAGAATGGTGGAAAAGAATCTGCATTTGTTGTGAAGGAGGCCTCTTTTGCACAATGTATGACATCTTATCAATACTTCTATAAAGGTAATAAGAAAACTGCAGTAGCTTGGCCCTAGTGAAATGCATGAGCAGTCTTATATGGTAGGAATAGAGCCTAGAAAACCTACCCTCACAGGTGAAGTATTTCATGATGACTTTCATTAAAGGGGCATATCTTTCCAACAGATGGGAAAAGGGAAAAATAGTCTTGCAATCAGCTTGGTATCTTGGTTTCAAGAAAGGCTGGTAATGGCTCAAGTCCAAATTCACCTGTTTGAACCATTTTTCTCCCATGTAAGGAATACCAGTGGCCATGGAAATTGTATTGGTGGACAGCTCAAAATTCACTCCAGCTAGGTGTACTTGGTGGTTATGGAGGTTTAGGATGAAAATTCTGGTCAACTCAGGGTGACTTTTGACTCTTTGTACTTTTTCACAAAAATCATAACATCATACCTCTTGGAAATATGCAACTGTGGTAGGGGAAGCTATCAACTCCTTGGTGCTCAAAGGCTCAAATCTGTTTTATCTCCCACCCTTTCTCTATGGTCCCCTAGGCATTTGGCCTCCCTCGCCACTGTCAACATGACCTTCTCTAGGCATTTTATCCTTTACTCTTGCTTTGAAAATGAAACCTTGAAGCTGCTTGTGAAATGATATGAGGAGGGTGAGTGGGATGGTGAGAAGATAGTAGTGTCAAGGCTTGGCAGTGTGGAGGCTAGTTGTGTAAATGGAGAGGTTTATTTGGTAGAGGAGCCACTTCTTAGCATGGAGACCAAAATTATCTCTTCTTCTAGGGTTTCTAACTTTCTTTCTAAATTTACCCTTTTAAAACAACATGAGAGGGGGCAATATATCTAAATACCTCTTATAGAAGCTCCGGAGGTGCCAAGCAGAGAAAATTAGGATTTTTGAGAAAATTGGAGGCTTGCACAACTTTGAAGAGCTTCCTGGCTGAACGCACAGTGCAGGAGCCCAACACGGGCGAGTCGGGTCGCCCCTGCACCGATTGTCGGGTCGGCCCCGAACACAGCACGGGAGCGTAGCGCAGGCAGAGGGTCTTCGTGCAGCACCTGAACAGGCCAGCGCGTAGCATGGGCAGACCTACACAATGTCGAGCGAGGCCTAAATAGTACAACGTGTAGCGCGGGTAGAGTTTGCACGCAGTCAGGCGAGGCCTGAACGACAGTTGGGCGTCGGGCTTCTCCTGCACGCAGAAAGGTTAGGGCTAAACGGTGTTGGGCGAGTCGGTCAGGTGGTCCTGCACGTGGTAAATGTGTAGCATGATGCTATAGGAGCGCAACACCTAGTTTTAGTTTACACAGAGAGAAACCATAGGTGCATAGCACAGCTTTACAAGAGCATATCGCAGGGCTTCTCCTGCTCGAAACTTGCCAGAAACCCTGATTTTTCACTTGAAGGATTTTCTCTCCTCTTTTGCATATGAAAAATGAGTTGAGTGATTAATGTGGTGCATTTATACCCTTGGAATCAATAAATTAAAACTAAAAACCCACTTTGCTAATGTCTTGAGTTTTACTTTGTCATTTTGTCACTGATATCTTCTTTTCTTTTGTAGGAGGTGACCTAAACATAAAAATGATATTTTATCATAATCAACCCTTCTTACTGATTTTACAGAGGTATGATGAGTCTGTCCTGCACAGTGACCTTAGTCTCTTTAATCAATTTTTTCATTACCTTCCCTTGGCCACTTCTGCTATCTGTAGGTGCCATAACACAATTTTTTGATCTTCTTAAACTTCCTTTGGAGTTTGGCACCTTAATTACTCAACAGTAGAACTCATGCTCAATTTGATTTCTTATTTGAAACTTAACCTCCAGATTTCCTTATTTTGACCATTTTTAATACCTTTGACTGTACTTTGAAAGTTTAGCCTCCTTCATATTGATACTCTTTAGAATTTCTCCCTTTGGTGCAGTGAAACAGTGTTGTCTTGACAAACCAAGTAAGTCATCCTCTGATATCATTTTTCAACTTCTACCTACTTTCATCAAGGAGGTTTCTCACCTTCATTTCTTGTTTTAATGAATCTTCAATTTATGCTCAATGGCGCTTATGTACCTCTATCCTTGTGTTCCTTTGCATGGACTCATTGCTGGTTAACATTTGTTTTTCCAATTAGTTATAAAAGCCTTGATTCTTTTTGTTCATAGGAATGTTGTCTTCCCTTTGCTGTGAATGTCCTTTATGAGTTTGGATTCTCACCTTGCCTCTCTTATGCTGATAACCATCATAAACCATTCCTGCAGAAATGTTTAAAGATGGGCAACTGTCCTTTTGCCGAATTTATGCTATGATCAAAGGAGGTTTCTCTTGAAGGTTTTTTGATACCTTTTGGACAATCATAAACTCACCCTCCTTTTCATTTGATTTCATCTTTGGGCACATGTAAAACAGTGAATTTAGAAAACTAAAACAATGAATAACCTAGGAGACCCTACATGACCTATTGGGAGGTCTTTTGGGCTTGGCCTTTGGCTGAACACTTAACTTAGGGTTTGTAGGTGTGAAAAAAAACATTGACAAACCTTTATGCATTGTAGCCCTAGAAACTGATGAATTTTATTTATCTAAAGAGCCTAGAAAGGTAGCTTAAAACCACCAATGCTCGAGGCATTTTGTGAATATGGGAAAGGTTAGGCTACTTGGAAATCCAAGGTGTAAGTAGAAGGGTTAGGCAAACAGAAACAGAGTGGTAAGGTCAGAGGTGGAAAACATAGTGAGAATGAGTGGCATAAGTCCATGAATTGGTTTTCTGGGAGTGATAGGCTGGCTATGCCTTGATAGAGTAATAAAATAGTGAAAAATTTATCCTAAGGATAATGAAGGCATTGAGATTTCTAGAACTCACAATATTCATCAATTTTGTTTCTAGAAATCTAAGATAATCATTTAGTCATCTACAAAGGAAAAAATTACTGATGACTAACAGTTGCTCCATTTGGGGAGGGCAGCTTCTTTTCAGGAGGTGTCCAGAACTTTTAGATCTCTTGGTTTTATGAAGACCAGTGCCTCATCCATTGGGCATATTTTTCTTCTTTTCTTTTGCTGATGCTTGCTTGAAGTTGTGATCTTAATAATATGAAAAACATGATTATTCCAACTTCATCTCTACCTACCCATCTTATTTTCCTAACATTTTTTCTTCCTTGGGTGCACTTAAACTGGCAAACCCTTGACATTCCTTTTCTTTTGAAAAAAAAAACAAACTATCTACTTGTACCCTTATTGCTTCCAAGAGTTCGGCTTATGCAAAGGAACTCTTTTTATTCTCTACCTAGTCTAAATGACTGTCAAGATTGAACTGTATGATAGACTTCATTCTCTAAGATATAGACATGAAATTTAAAGCATGATTTGAACCAGAATTAGAAAATATGATTCATCATGGGTTGTGTCATTAGAACAAGCTGCACAAAAACATTATTTTTGTTCAAACAAAACTAGAAAAACAAGGGATGTGATATATCATTTGGTATGCATCCCTATCTTCCTCTTTGGTTCAGTTTTGAGCATGTGGAACCAGTATCTTTCATTCCTAATCTATCCCTTTTGACAAGTCAAGTTTGAATGATTTGACCAACATTCTTTCACTAACCTATCAACAATAAATTGAAAACATGCTCAGCCATGATTAGGCGAGATGACTGAACAAGACCTTAGTTTTGAACAAGTAGTGGCATTTAGGCTTGCACACTTTCAACATTACTATTTTTTGGGTATGGGGTTGTACCTTTTTTTTAAAAATCTGCCCTCCTTTTCTTTCTTTCTTTGTTTTTGTATTTTTAATTTTTATTTTTAATTTTTTTATGCAGTTTTATGTACAATGAATGAAAGTTTGAAACTAGGACTCTTGACAAAAATAGTGTTTGAGCATCCTTCCATTGACAGGACCTACAAATAATTCTTCTCCATTCAATCCTTGTAAAAAGAAAGCATTATGAACCCTAACTGAGTGAATGAGATAAGGAACTTTCCACAAATTCTCAAATTTACCATGTTTACCTTTGTCCTCTCTCCTGGAATCCCATTTCAGCACTGTGTCTCCAATGTGGAAATTGTTGGCTTTAGTTCTTCTGTCAAAAATTTTCTTTATGTTTTCTTGCACTGCTTGAGTCTTGTTATAAACTTCTTCCCTTGTCTGCTGCAATTGAATGGTTTGGTTTAGCGTCCTTTGCATGTCATTTTCTTTTGATTGCACTTCTTAGAGAAGCTTTATCAGTGAAACTCCCAAGGATGTTGGGAAAATGGCATCCATGCCATACACTAGTTGATAGCGAGACATACTGATTGATTTCTTGGTGGTTAGTCTATCAGCCCATAGTGCATGTACTATCTTTCCATGCCATGCTTTTTGATTCTTTTCCAAAAGCTTCTTGATGATATTGACCAAGCTTTTGTTAGAGGATTTAGCTAGTCCATTAACTTGAGGGTAATAAGCTGTGGAATGTCCTAGTATGATGTGATATTTATAACAAAATTCAACCATTATTTTGGATGTAAAGGTAGAAGAATTATCTATGATGATATTTCTAGGGCAACCAAATCTAGACAAGATGTTTGTCTCAAGAAATTTGATAATGACTGAGTTGGTGGAATTCCTAGAGGGGATGGCCTCTATCCACTTGGTAAAATAATCAGTAGCAGTGAGGATCCACTTATGTTGGGAAGATGAGGTGGGGTGAATCTCGCCAATGAAGTCTAAACCCCATTGTTGAAAGGGAGCTTCAACAATAATGGGATGCAAAGGCAAAGGTAAGAGTTTTCTCTTGCCATAAAAAAATTGGCACTTATGGCAAGTCATGACCAGTTTGTGGGTGTCAGGAAAAAGGGTGGGCCAATAGTAGCCAGCTCTAAGGATCTTATTGGCTATGGTTTTCCATTAAAGATGGCCTCCACACTCTCCCTCATGTAGTTCATGCATGATATTACCTGCATTATCCTCAAGCAAACACTTAAGAAATATACCAATAGGATTCTTCCAATATAATATTCCATCTAAAATGCAGGATTTTAAAGCTTTTTGTTTCAGGAATCTAGCTTTTGTCTTTGATAATGTAGGAGGAGCATTGAGATAGAAAAGCACATATAGGATATCAACATACCAAGATGAACTCATAAATACTTCTTCAACATGTGGAGCTGTGCACTCTTCTTGTTCTTCTAAAACATCAACCATATTCATATCTAATGCTTTGAAATTTGATTCAGCCATAAGTTTTGCAAGTCCTTGTCCTTTAAACAGTTTATTGGGTCTGATTTCTAAGTCATATTCTAAGATAATATCAATCCACTTTCCCCTCTTACCATTAGGGTCCTGATTCAAAATGTCTTTGTGAACTATGTGTGGAACAAAAGCAATGATATGAAAATGTAAGATATAAACTCTAAAGTCTTTTAATGCCTTAATCAAGGAAAAGGCTTGTTTCTCCATGATGTTGTACTTTAGAGGAGAATCTCTAAGGGCTTTGATGAATAAGGCTATGGGATATTCTTGCCCCATCATGTTCTTTTGTAACAACACTGCAACCACGGTATGTTCAGATGCAAATGTGAAAATATAGAAATCTTTAGTAAAATCAGGACTGATTAGAACTAATGTTTGGGTGAGAGATTGCTTAACTAGTTCAAAAGATTGTTTGGCTTCCAAAGTCCACTTAACTCATATCTCCTTTTTTAGCATGTTTGTAATATTCCTTAAGAGTCCAGCAAGGTTGGGGATGAAACTCCTCAAGAAGTTTATTTTCCCAATGAAGGATTGCAATTCCTTGATGTTTCTAGGATGGCTGATTGGCAATATGCCTTCAATCCTTTTGGGATATATTTTGATTCCCTCTTTGGAGATGATGTGGCCTAGGAGTTTTCCTTCCTAGAGACCAAATAATTTTTTCTTGGGGTTCAAAGATAGGCCATATTTCCTACAATTTTTAAAAACTTTTCTCAAGTGGACTAAGTGTTCTTCATCAGCCTTAGAGTAAAAAATGATGTCATCAAGGTAAATGACTATGAAGTAGCCTATGTCTTCTGAAAAATATATGTCCATGGCCCTTTGGAAAGTGGTCCCCACATTCATCAAACCAAATGGCATTTTGACATACATGAATGTACCCCAAGGTGTGATGAAAGCAATTTTGTGTTGATCACTTGGGTATACTAGCACTTTGTTGTAATCGGAAAAACCATCAAGCAATGAGATTCTCTTAGAGCCAACTACCTTTTGAAGTATGTGATCCATTTTAGGCAAGGGGTAATTATCTTTTAATGAGGACCGGTTCAGATTTCTGAAGTCAATGCAAAGCCTAATCTCACTGGTTTTCTTCCTAACTAACACAAGGTTGGAAAACCACTCTGAGTATCTAAGGGGAACTATGATCCCGACATCATACATATTTTTAATCTCTTGTTCAACTAAAAGTATTAAAACAGGGTTTATTCTTCTTAAATTTTGTTTGAAAGGTTTCTGATTTTCTTTGAGAGGTATTTTATGTTGAATAATGCTTATGTCATATGATTTAAAATCTTGATATCCCCATGCAAACACATCTTTAAAATCCTTAAAAAGGTCAATATAATTATGTTTTATGTGAGGAGGAAGGGTCTTGGAGAGTTTAAGCATTTTGGGTTCCTTTATGCTTCCTATGTTGCACTCCTCAACATCAGTCTCGGTAGATTCTATCTTTGGTTTTTTAGCCACATCATTAAAGTCAAATAGCTCTTCTAATGGTGCAAGGCCTCTTGGTAATGTGTC
Organism: Pinus albicaulis; assembly: GCA_034641835.2. Classification (NCBI taxonomy): domain Eukaryota; kingdom Viridiplantae; phylum Streptophyta; class Pinopsida; order Pinales; family Pinaceae; genus Pinus; species Pinus albicaulis. The sequence continues at coordinate 1,464,828,605 of CM076582.1, forward strand.
ATTTTTAAATTGTAAGACCTCCAAGTAATTTTGGTCTATATCTTCAAAAATTTCAGCCTCATAAGGATGTGTAAGCAGGTTTATATCAACAAAAGAGGACAGCTCTGTTTCATGATCTTGTTCTTCGGCAAAAACATCTTTCTCATGCTCTAAGCTAGATTTTGTCAATGTAAATTCATTTCTAGATTGCAGAAAATCATCAACTTGTTTATCACCCTCAAACACTTGCTAATGGTTAATATTTTTAGGCACTGTAGGACGGTGTTTGACTTTGACAGTGTATTTTTCACTTGCATGTGGTATTTGGCAATTTTTGGCAGCGAAGGAAAGCTCATTGGCAAGACTATTTTGGGCTCTAGGAATGTGAATGAGCTCATATTTCTCAAAAGTTTTGAGGATTTCTAGAGAAAATTTTCTATACTCTCTTAATCTTGAATTTTTAGCTAAGTAATCACCTTTAATTTGTTTAATGACAAGTTCTGAATCTCCTTGGACAAATATTTTCTTAGCTCCTAAGTCTTCAAGCAAGTGCAAATAAAGGAGGAGAGCCTCATACTCTGCAATGTTATTAGTGCACTGAAATTATAGTTTGTATGAATGTCCCTCATTTGTGTTATTTATCCAAACACCAGCTCCGGAACCAGCCTTGACACAAGAGCCATCAAAGCTTATGTTCCAAAGTGTTTCTAGTTTATATTTGTCACTGTGTTGTTGTTCAGGGCTGCTAGAGTTCTGGTTGTCATGTTCTTCATTTGAAGGTGAGTGTGAGTCTTTTGGAGAGCCTAGCTCTTTCTCATTTTCTTTCACCTGTTTATCAATGTCATTTTCATTATATAAGATGAAAGAGCCCAAATCTGAATGAATGGAATAAACAGGGGTGTTGTTTGGTCTATCTAGGCTACTTACCATATACCTCATGTGAGATTCCCGGTATAATCTCCTAGTTTGATTGAAGACAAGGATAGTAGCATATGACATGTGCATTTGGTGGCTACCTTGAGGTTTGGCTCCCCTTGATATAGAGAAAAACATGCCATACTTCGGGGGAATATCAGCAACAACTATGTCCGTGACTAGGCTCTTAGTAGGTATTTGCACCAGATTGACACAAATATCCTTGATTAGGCCCAAACACTTGACTCTACTCAAATCAAAAGAGTATAAGTCTTTGTAAGGTTTGCTTATTTCTAGGCCTAACTTGTCCATCACTACCTTAGGCATGAGGTTGTGCAAGGCACCAGAGCCTAACATAACATTGTGTAATATTTTGTCATGTATTTTTAGACTAACATAGAAAGGAGGGATAGCTCCTTCTTGGTATTTTCCCTCAACTTTGGGACCAAACAACAGTTTTGGTTTGTCATTAGTCAAGTTTAGAGTGTCTGTATCGTTCCCTATGTTCAAAACTTTCAAAACTTGGGACTTGTACATGTCTTGAGTCACCAATTCAGTGAGAGGTATGGTTATCTTGATTTTAGCAATCTCTCCTTCAAAACTGAAAGGCACTTGGGTTTTAGGCATATTTACATCAGTTTTATCAGCCATAAATTTTTCTACATTTTTAATTTGCTGATTCTGATTTGGGGCTTTGGACAAAAGAGTTTTCTCAGGGCCACTAGTGGAGGCACTAGGGAAGCTTGTATCACCACTTGGTTGGCTAGTTTTGTCTTTGTTTGGATTAGTTTTCTTAGCCATGGTGTTGGTATTGTCTGCTGTCCTTTTAAGAATATTTTCAGAGTTTTTACGAACAAGAATGTATATTTGGTTTTACTTGGGGGCATCTTGGTTATTTTTTCTCCTAAGGTCATATCTCCTATGGAATTCCATTATTTCATTTTCAAATCCCAACCTGTAGTCTTCAGAATCTTCATAGTTAGTTTCAGTTTGATCTGGAGAAAATAACTCTTGTTCCTCTTCTGTGAGAAAAAACTCACCCTCATTATTAGAACCTATTAAGTTTACATGGCTTTCTTCAGGTTTTGCATTCTCTCTTCCCTCTTCATCAAGATAATTGTCTTGGAAAGGAGGCCTAATTTGTTGGTCATTGTCTCGTGGCCTATTTTGGGGAGGGTCTCTTCTGAAGTTTTGAGTTTTGTTTCTATTTTGGGGATTTGGTTGATTTTCCCTAGGAGGTGCTCTTTCATTCATGTTTATCATTTTCATAATTTTATCCATGGTTCTGACCAGGCTATCTATCTTGGCATCAAAAGAAGAGGTTGAGGCTATGGTTTCATCCTTGCAAGTGACTCTTTTTTCCAACCTCATCCTAGCTCTCTTTTCAATCAAGTTGGCTTCTGCACTAATAGCTGCCCTTTGCATTTCTTCTAATGTTGTGGGATCCCTCTCTCTTAATTGGTATGTCATGTCTAGATCAAAGCCTTCAGGAAATTTCACTAGTGATAGGCCTTGTGGGGTTTTCATGTGAGGGGGGAGGGCATTATAGACACTGTTAAACCTGGTGCAATACTCTTGTACACTCTCCCCTACATTCCTCTTAAGATTTTATATTCAGAAAGCATTTGGAGGGGTTTTTTCTTGATTTCCCACTTGTTTATGAAAGATTGGTAGAGGGAAGGGAGATCATGTATGCTATTAGGAGCTAAGCCTTTAAACCATTTTTTGGCTTCTCCTCCTAAGATTTGTGCAAATATCCCCATTTTAATGGTTTCCTCTTCCAATTCCATATAGTCAAAGGCATCATTTATCCTATCTACATGCTGTTGGGTAGTCATGGATTCAGCTCCGGTGAAGTGGGGAATTCTGGATTGGTAGTCACTTGGTAAAGGTACCAAAGGTTGTGGTAAAACCAAGGGGGCATACCAAGCTGCCATGATGGGAGCTAATGGAGGATTTACAAGAGGAGGGTTTGTGGAAGGGGGTGTAGGATGAAGTGGAATGGTTTGCATAGTGGTGGTATGGATGGGTGTGGTGGAAGTGCTTGGACCGAAAAACTGATTCTGAGCAGATTTGGTACGGAAAGAGCTGAAGTGATGGAGAAGCTGAAAGTCAGGTGGTGTGGAAGGAGAGGCTTCTCCACTAGAACTCTTCTGCAAATCTATGGGTTCAAGGTCCGTCTGGTCAATATCAGTTTGTGACTTGGTTCTAAAAAGGTTCTTTGTATGGTGCAATTCAAACTAGGGATCTTGCAAAGCTATAAGATGTTCAGGCACAGAGCTTGCTCTATGAATATTCCTAATAGTGGCTAAGTTTCTAGATCTAGAAGTTTGCCAAAAAATCTTTTTTGGGTCATCAACTATGTTGGGAGGGTTTAGGTCTGGATGAGATCAGGTACTGATCCTTTGTGAAGCCAGATTTCAAACTCAAAATGCAGAGAGGCTAAAAGTTTAGGACCGTTTTCGGAAGGCTGACCTCTCTTAGTGCTTGGTAAAATCACACGGTGTAGAACTAGGTTTCTAAAATTATGAGGGCTGGTTCAATACAATCCCAGGGAGTCTAAATGAGAACTAGTGAAGTAGTAGGCCTACTCGAGGCTAGTGGAATCACCAGGTGGATGTTTTTAGCTATTTAAAGGATGTAAGTTTATGGTCCACCACCAATAACTGACAATAAACCAATCTAAGGATGTTTTGGGGTTTTCTGAGTTCCTTTATGTAGCCCTAGGGTTTGTGAGAGTATCCTATAGTTGATTCATCATTTGATAGGATGGTGAAACAACCAGATTCTACTCTTGGCTATCAGTTGATTTTATAAGCTTAACTGAGGGTTCAAATGAGTCTATTTGAGTTTTTAGGCTACTATTTACTCATTCCCACCATGATCGCCAGAATGTTAGTATGGCGATGATTTGGTGATAAATCAACAGATACTACTTGACAGTAGTGTTTCTGCGATTCTAAAGAGGGCTTAGGATGTTATTTTCTCAGAGTCCCACCATGATCGCTAGAATGTTAGTGTCCCGTGATTTAGCAAATTGGTAGACCAAATGCACAGGGTAACATGAAACCACTCTTTGGAGTCCTAGGACCTAGCCTTCCTGGACTCAGAGAGGGCTCTCTCTATTATATGCAAAGGATGTGAACTTTTTTGCTGTAGATGGTTGATTTTAGGCTAGTTGTGAAGTTTAGGGTTTTGTTTGTTTGGTTGGGTTGGGTACAATGATCAAGTGGAATAGGTGGAATGAGAGGTCATCAAATCATTGGGCTATGGAGTCTATGAAGGTCATGTATATCTCAAAAATGAGTGAGAGTGCATCACAGGGAAAATCTATTGTAGTCAATGGATCTTTTAAGGTTATGTGTGAAGTGAAATGGACATTAAGTTGGGAAAACAAGGTAGGGAAAAGGGCAGTTAAGAATACTTTGTCATATACCCATAAACAAGAAGGTCTCAAATACTGATAAGAAAAATATAATTATCATGAGATAGGGAAAACCATTTACTCAATGGAAATACTTAAACAAATAGACATCCAAGATGAAAAAAACAGTGAAACACAGAAAGAAAGAAATCGTATCTAACTTCAGTGATTTCACCTAGAAAGTTTGAAAACATATAAGATTACAAACAAGATTAGCCAACGAAGAGGGAACTCCTAGACATCATCAATCAAGCTATAAAGAACTTTGAGGCAAACTGATAGGCATGGACGAAGGGCAAGATCAGAACAAGACCTCCTTGACTTAACCTAACAAGTAATACTTCAAAGAGAGATTTCACAAACAGATTTTAGATAGCATCAAATAAGCAGGGCTTTCCATAAAACATATTTGGAAACTAGAATATTAATCTATTGATGAAATAAACAAGCATAAAGAGGCCTAAGGAGAAACTAAGAATTCCTTCAACACACGCAGTAGAGGAAAACATAAAGATAGTAGCAAACATGAGGACTAAGGTGCCTCAAACAACATTTCTTAGCCTATACTTTTATGATCTACTGCAACATAGAGAGATGGACATAATGATAAAAAGAAAACATGAACTAATTAGAGACACATCACCATTCACCAAGCTCAGGGATCCTGCAAGAAATCTTTCATCATCATCAATCAAAGCATATCATCCACAAACTCCATAACACCAAATTTCTCTACAACCTCAAAGAACCATGTATTTCTCTCAAGATTCAGCAAAATCCAAAATTTACAATGAGTCCTCAATGCTATATTTAACGAGAAAGGAGGAGAAAAACATAATAGAGTATCTAGAAGCCTATTAGCTAATCATAAATGTCACTATTGTCCTTGAGACCTTGCAAGGCCCAAGGCACAAAATATCTAAAACAAAATATCTTTCCAGGAATTTTTAGCAAAGAAATTGACATTTGAGGTCTGAAAAGCCTCCTAAAACTTTCCAAGTGTGCATTTTTTACTTTCCCTCTGCTAAGGGCGCAACACTATGTTTAGGAGGAATTTCCATGCCAAGGGCGTAGCACAGGAGGAGGAAAAATGAGCCATCTTGTAGCAGTGTTTTGAAGGCTTTCCCGATGTCGGAAAAGGATCCATGATGGCTCGTTGAAAATCCCTTGAATTATAATTTCCATATACACCCTTGTTTCTCTAATATATCCTCTAAAATATTTTCAAAAATTAAAAATTCCAAGGCTGGTAAAGGCGTAACACATGTCCTGAAAAGCAGGAAGAATGGTGAAAATTTGGGTGTTTTTGACCCTTTTAGAGGACCAAAACAACTCCAATTGACCTGAAAATTTGTGAGCATGATATATTTGTGATGAGAATCCCAAAATTTTAAGCCTTTCCTCCTAAAGATGCTCTGAAAAAGAGCGTAGCACCATGTGTGCTACAACCTTGGCCTTAAAATTAGAAAAAAACAAAAACTTGTCAAAATTCTCCTAAATTTGGTGGATGAGTGCCTCATGGGTTTTGGGAGACCTGTAGAGAGGCTTGTGCCAATATTACAAGCCTAGCTTGGCCTTTTTCTTCTTTTATTTTCTAGAGCTTGTCTTGAGCCTTTTTCAATTTAGCCCTTGCAATTTGGTTCCTTCGGGCATAATGTTTAGTCATTCTTCTTTGAAGGTCAAGATCTTGATTTTCTTTCTTCAATTTGGCCTCCAAGTGTATGTTGGCTCTCTCTAACCAAGGCTCTCGGTCATGGGCTATCTCCATACCCAAAATCTCATCTAAGGGGAGTTTTTATACTAGGGCTGATTCTTCCTCCCTTTGTTTAGCCAATGCTTTCTTCAATCCCACGGTTCTAGGTCTTCTCCTAGATTGTCTTTCCTCATCACTACTCTCCTCATAAGTGCCTATTAACTCTTCTATTTTCATTTGTACCATTTTTGGCTTCTTTATGGGCCTTGAGGGCTCTAGCTTTGTAGGTTTCCATTCGTGCTCCCAGTTGCTATTCTCCAAGTCAAGGGCATCATTTATACTCTTGGCCCTATCTAAATTTTCTTGGAGGTCTTTGATTTGTGAATTTTTGTCCTGGAGGGATCATGTTTGTGATTCTTGCTTCATTATCCTCATCACTATCTACCTAAATGATCTCAAAATCCCTCTCTACCTCATGATCTTCTTCTTCTTCCTTTACCCTTTGTTTCCCTTTGTCTAGTGGCTGAGCTGATGTAGATGGCAACGTCCCTTGCCTTTTGGAGGTAGCAAACACTTGCCTTGATCCTCTTTGATAAGTGAGAGGGAGAAAATAAAAATTTTCTACTAGAATGCTCTCTTCATGGTTGACCTTAAGACTGTCTTTCCTTTCATCAATGATCTCTACATTTATGTTTTCTTCATTTTGTTCTTGACTGCCTTCTTGAGAGGTGTTTTCATTTTCCTTCATGCTATCATCACTATAATGATCTACATCATGGTCATATTCTTCCATATACTCTACATTTTTATCCTCTATGTTTGCAACATTATCATTCTCTGTGTTGTCACTATTAGAGGTGTTTTTATCAGTGTCTTCATCACTGTCTGTGTTGTCACTGTTAGAGGTGTCTTTGTCAGTGTCTTCATTAATGTTTTGAGCATTTTCATTATTTCCATCCTCTTCCATATCTTCTTCAGTGTCATTTTGTTCTAAACTGTTCTCTTCATCAAAGTAATTGTTTTTTCCACTGCCATTGTCTTCATCTTCTGCCTCTATCTCATCTTCTAATTCTGTCTTTTCATCATCTGTCCCTTCTTCATTTGTCTCTTATTTATTGCTTGTATCTGCCTCTTTTTCATCCATTTCTTCCTCACTATTTGGCTCACTGTTTTCTTCTTCATCTTCACTGTTTTTCTCATCAAAATCTTCCTCTATCTCTTGACTGTCATTTGTTTCTTCCTCCTCATTTATCTCACTACCTTTGTTTTCAGAATCTGCCTCATCACTGCTTGCATCATTGTTATTGTCTGTGGGGTTACTGTTAGAGGTACCTTCATCAGTTTCTTCAGTTTCCTAAAACTCTTTTTTGTCCCCTGTAATGTCCTCATTACTTTCATTTTGATCATTTTTATCCCCTTCACTGACTTCTATATCTCCTGCCTTGTCATATTTTTCCTCATTGATTGCATCTGTTTCTTCTTCACTATTAGGCTCACTCCCTCTGTCTTCAATTTCTACCTCTTCATTATCCTTTTGTTCTAAAATGTCCTCTTTTTCACGGTTTTCCTCTTGTTCTTCATCAATTTCTTCTTGTTTTGATGCTTTAGGAGAAGGTGAAGGAGGGAAGTTCTCTTGGGGAGAGGATTCATGTGTGGATGAGGAATCATGGTCAGTGGGGGTTGAAGGTGGAATTGAGGAGGGTAGATGAGATGATGAGGGAAAAATTTGCAGAGGAAGAGGCCGTGGATTTGTGAAAACATCATGGGTGATGAACACTTCCCGTGGAAATTGTATTGGTGGACAACTCAAAATTCAGTCCAGCTAGGTGTACTTGGTGGTTATGGATATTTAGGTTGAAAATTCTAGTCAACTCAGGGTGAATTTTGACTCTTTGTACTTTTTCACAGAAATCATAACATCCTACCTCTTGGAAATATGCAACCTTGGTAGGGGAGGCTATCAACTCCTTGGTGCTCAAAGGCCCAAATCTATTTTCTCTTCCACCCTTTCTCTATGGTCCCCAAGGCATTTGGCCTCCCTCGCCACTTTCAACACGACCTTCTCTAGGCATTTTATCCTTTACTCTTGCTTTGAAAATTAAACCTTGAAGCTGCTTGTGAAATGATATGAGGAGGGTGAGTGGGATGGTGAGAAGATAGTAGTGTCAAGGCTTGGAAGTGTGGAGGCTAGTTGTGTAAATGGAGAGGTTTATTTGGTAGAGGAGCCACTTCTTAGCATGAAGACCAAAATGATCTCTTCTTCTAGGGTTTCTAACTTTCTTTCTAAATTTACCCTTTTAAAACAACATGAGAGGGGGAAATATATCTAAATACCTCTTATAGAAGCTCTGGAGGTGCCAAGCAGAGAAAATTAGGAGTTTTGAGAAAATTGGAGGCTTGCACAGCTTTGAAGAGCTTCCTAGCTGAACGCGCAATGCAGGAGCCCAACACGGGCGAGTCGGGTCGACCCTGCACGGGCTGTCGGGTCGGCCCTAAATGCAGCATGGGAGCGTAGTGCATGCAGAGGGTCTTCATGCAGCACTTGAATGGGCCAGCGCGTAGCGTGGGCAGACCTACACGGTGTCGAACGAGGCCTGACCGGTCTGACGTGTAGCACGGGTAGAGTTTGCATGCGGTCGAGCAAGGCCTGAACAACAGTTGGGCATGGGGCTTCTCCTGCACGCGGAAAGGGTAGGGCTAAACGGTGTTTGGCAAGTCGGTCAGGCGATCCTGCACACGGTAAACATGTAGCATGCTGCTATAGGAGCGCAACGCCCAGTTGCAGTTTACATAGAGAGAAACCATAGGCACATAACGCAGCTTTACAGGAGTGTAGTGGAGGGCTTCTCCTGCTCGAAACTTTCCAGAAACCCTGATTTTTCACTTGAAAGCTTTCCTCTACTCTTTTGCATATGACAAATGAGTTGAGTGATTAATGTGGTGCCTTTATACCCTTGGAACCAATAAATTAAAACTAAAAACCCACTTTGCTAATGTCTTAAGTTTTACTTTGTCATTTTGTCACCGATATATTCTTTTCTTTTACAGGAGGTGACCTAAACATAAAAATGATCTTTTATCATAGTCAACCCTTCTTATTGATTTTCCAGAGGTATAATGAGTCTATCTTGCATAGTGACCTTAGTCTCTTTAATCAAGTTTGTCATTACCTTCCCTTGGCCACTTCTGCTAGTTGTAGGTGCCATAACACAATGTTTTGATCTTCTTAAACTTCCTTTGGAGTTTGACACCTTAATTATTCAAAAATAGAACTCATTCTCAATTTGATTTATTATTTGACACTTAACCTCTTGCTTTCCTTCTTTTGACCATTTTGAAGACCTTTGACTATACTTTGAAAGTTTAGGCTCCTTCATACTGATACTCTTTAGAATTTCTCCCTTTGGTGAAGTGAAACAGTGTTGTCCTGACAAACCAAGTAAGTCATCCTTTGATATCATTTTTCAACTTCTGCCTGATTTCATCAAGGATGTTTCTCACCTTCATTTCTTGTTTCAATGAATCTTCAATTTATTCTCAATGGTGCTTATGTACCTCTGTCCTTGTGATCCTTTGCATGGAATCCTTGCTGGTCAACATCTGTTTTTCCAATTAGTTATAAAACCTTGATTCTCTTTGTTCATAGGCATGTTGTCTGCCCTTTGCTGTGAATGTCGTTGAGGAGTTTGGCTTCTCACCTTGCCTCTCTTCCGCTGATAACCATCATAAGCCATTCCTGCAGAAATGTTTTAAGATGGGCAACTATCCTTTTGCAAAATTTATGCTCTGATCAAAGGAGGTTTCTCTTGAAGGTTTTTTGATACCTTTTGGACAATCATAAAATCACCCTCTTTTTCATTTTATTTCATCTTTGGGCACATGTAAAATAGTGAGTTTAGAAAACTAAAACAATGAATAACCTAGGAGACCCTACATGACCTATTGGGAGGCCTTTTGGACTTGGCCTTTGACTGAACACTTAACTTAGGGTTTGTAGGTGTGACACAGAACATTGACAAACCTTTATGCATTGCAGCCCTAGAAACTAATGACTTTGATTTATCTAAAGAGCCTAGAAAGGTAGCTTAAAACCACCAATTCTTGAGGCATTTGGTGAATAGGGGAAATGTTAGGCTACTTGACAATCCAATGTGTAAGTAGAAGGGTTAGGCAAAAAAAAATAGAGTGGTAAGGTCAAAGGTGGAAAACATAGTGATAATGAGTGGCATAAGTTCATGATTTGGTATTCTGGGAGTGATAGGTTGGCCATGCCTTGATAGAGTAGTAAAATAGTGAAAAATTTATCCTAAGGATAATGAAGGCAGTGAGATTTCTAGAACTCACAATATTCATCAATTTTGTTTCTAGAAATCTAAGATAATCATTTAGTCATCTACAAAGGAAAAAATTACTGATGACTAACACCTATTAGTCCACAAGAAGTCAAATATTCTTCTACGTTTACGGTGCAGGGGATTTTCACCCGAGTCTTGCATGATCTCATCCCTAAAGCAATTCTAGCCACTAAGCATCTCATAGGGTTGGAAATATATTCCCATGTGACTATGATGGTCGTTGTCACTTATACTGGTACAAGAAATACTGATACATTGACCAAGAAAAATAAATCCAAATTTTATATAATGGACCTCAATGCTACGTTGATTTCTCTAGAAATATTCATTTTGGCATTGTTTGGGCATGAAACTAAAAATGTATTATGTTGAAGTCCAACAAGAAATTTCAGCACCTACACTAGTGTGGGACCAGGAGGTCTAAGCAACACCTACATTAGTGTGGGACCACAGGTCTTGGAAGCGCCTACACTGGTGTGGGCTAAATTTGGTGCATGTCTATTTTAATTATCCCTTAATTAAGATGGACAATAAAATGTAATCTAATCTAAAAACCACTTGTAATAGTTAACTGAGTGTGATAAACCCAGTTAGCTTATAAATTTCAAGTTGAGGATATTTGGTGAGGCATGCAGAGTAATTCTAGTTGTAACAGAGTTCAAAGTGCAGTGGTGCATTAGTTAATGCAGATTGTAATCATTTTAACTCAGTTAAGTGAGTTAAAGTCAGTTGTGCTAGTTGTTACTGTTTGTTGCACTAGTGAGAGATCAAGTGAATTAAATATTATTTAATTCACAATCAATGATCTCACATGAAATTGATGATTTACTATTATTAACTACATGCATGTCGGTTCCAGTGGAGATCCAATTGAGATCTAGCTGAAAGGGATGTTGACTATCAGTTGTAGGATTATTGGGTTGCACCCATGCAACCCAAAACTCGTTGGATTGCCCATGATCCTTCTGCAGTCAAGGAAGGAAAAAATTCCTAAAGAATATGGATTTAATTCCACATGAATTTTGCAAGCAAGGCAGGCTATTTAGAGGCTGAGAATTGGCTAAGTGTCAGTCAGTTTTGTCCAGGACAGTGTGAGACAATTAGCTTAGTACAAGAGGCTCTTGTGAGAATAGTTGTATTGTAATTGATTCATGTATCCATGATGAATATACAATAGAATATAGTGGGGTTTTGAGTAGCAATCGTTCCCTAGAAAATTATCTATGTTGTGGTTTTATTGATTCTTCTTTGCTTCATGTGATTAGAGATTGTGTTTTAAATTTCGTAATTGACTTGTATAAGTGATTCAATATCTAGATTTAGTACAGTGTTAGATTAGATTGAATCCATGATATACATATATGTTTCATAATTTATACATGGTATCAGAGCATAGGAAATCACAATAGTGGAGGAGGAGCTGAGTTTGTGACTAAATAGAATTCGAATTTGCAGAAGACTTTCTTGGTGTTATAGTTGATTCAAGATCGAAATGGATTTCAGTGGCTTGAGATTGGATTATGCACTCGAGGGAAAATCTAAATATATTTATTGGAAATACAAGATGGAGGCAGTACTTGAAGACAATGGTTTGAAGGAATTCATTGGCAATGATGTTCCTAAACCCGTTGTGACAGATGTTGCAAATATTGATGCATGGAAAAGGAAAGTGGCAAAGGCGAGGAGGATATTACTGGAGGGATTAAGAGACCACATTGTCTCAAGTTTCCATGGAGAAGAGACACCATATGCTACATGGAAAACTTTGAAAGATCTATTTCAAAGCAGCAGTGACCATAGGAAATTGGCAGTGAAAGATAACAGAAAGATCAAGATGGAGAAAGGAAACTCCATGCCAAAATATTTAACAAAGTTTGTTCAATTTCGGGCTGAGTTGGGGATTTTTGGCATTACTATCGCTGATGATGATTTGGTGAGCCTGGCTCTTCTAGGACTTCCCAACAGTTGGCATATTTATTAGGACTCTGTCAATGGAAGGTAAAAGATGTCAGATTGGGAGCGACTTTGGTCAGATTTAGTGTAAGAGGAATTCATACAGAATACCAGAGATGGATATTCATCTAAGAAATAAGATGAAAATATTATGATTTGGTTTCCAAGGCGAAGAAGGGGAAAGGAAATAAATTCCATTCCAAATCTGAGTTTGGTAACAATGGCAAGAAGCGCGACGTGTCTAGAGTGAAGTGTTTTCACTACCACGAGCATGGGAATTATGCCTCTAACTGTCCACAAAGGATATGCAGCTGGTGAGGCTTTAGCCTCGCAATTTGAGCTTTAATTCTCGCTCATTGCATGCATGGTGTCAAGTGAAATGGTATCGGTGTGGTATTTGGATAGTGGTACTTCCTTTCACATGACGGGAGACAAAGAACTTTTCAGTAGCTTGGAGGAGAAGAAACTCCAGATGGATATCGAAATGGGTGATGACGGGTGGTACAGTGCTACCAGGATTGGTACCATTACCTTCCAGAGAGAGTCAGGTAAACCCTTTCAATTAAAATATGTAATGCAGGTACCAGGCTTGAAGAAAAAATTGGTCTCAGTTGCAATGTTGGAGGATAGAGGCTATGATGTTTTTTTCATTGAAGGAAAATATTTCCTGCGACAAAAAAAAATAGGACAAGCCAAAGAATATTGGGATTCGAGTTAAGAATCTCTATAAACTTGATGTAGATGGTTGATGGGTAAGGAAGACAAAGTGGTGAGTCGGGATGAGGGTGAGTTATGGCACAGGAGATTGGGACATCTTCACCACAGAGCCTTAAAGGTCATGCAACATATTTCTACGGGTCTTCCCAAGGGTACACTTGCGCAGTTAGACACATGCAAGGGATGTGCTGTGGGAAAATATGTAAAGGCCACCTTTCATGAGAAGGAGAATTGAGCCTCGGGGATCCTTAAGAGAGTTCACTCAGACATGTGTCGGCCATTCTCTGTTGCTTTGACAACAAAGCATAAGTACTATGTGATATTTGTTGATGACTTTTCTCGAAAGTGTTGGATCTACTTCATGTATAAGAAAGATCAGACGTTCTCAAAGTTTCTTGAGTTTAAAGCATTGGTGGAGAAAGACGCAAGGAAGCATGTGAAGGCTCTTAGGAGCGACAATGGTGGTGAGTACATCTCCGATGAATTCAAGAACTTCTGTAGCAAAGAAGGAATTTAGAGAGAACTGATAGCACCTCATAAGCCACAGCAAAATGGGGCAGTTGAAAGAAAGAACAGAACGATTGTGGGTGGAGCAAGAGCAATGTTGCATGATCAGGGCCTACCAATGCATCTATGGGCATAGACATTTAACACAACGGTATTTGTGCAGAACCGTTGTCCTCATAGGATACTTGGCATGAGTACACCAGAAGAGGATTTTACTGGTAAGAAACCTGATGTTTCACATTTTAAGATTTTTCGCTGATCTATTTATGTGCATGTGAGCAAAGACGTCAGGAAGAAACTGGAACCCACCACTGAGATTGGGATTTTTGTGGGGTACACTGAAACTCCCCACAACTATCGGATGTATTTTCCAAACAACAAAATGACTGTTGTGCAATGGGATATAAAGTTTGATGAGGAGAAATCCATGCGATTGTCCCTTGAGATGCATCCACATGCAGAGGATCATGGAGTGGCAGGAAACAATCATGCAGATCCATCCACCAAAAATGGTAGAAGACGCACCACAAAAGCTGATAGATTGAGACTTGATGCAGCAGAGAATGTAGGAGCCCCTACTTCATTGCGCAGACATAGACAGTCTCCAGACAGGTTTACTAGATACATGGCTCTTATGAGCAAGTGTATTGTGACAGAACCATCTTCCTTTAAGGAGGCAGTGCAGCAACCAATTTTGGATGATGCAATGGTTGAGGAGTATGACTCCATTTTCAAGAATAGTGCATGGGAGATTTTAGCAAGACCGGTCAGTAAATCAGTGGTTGGATCTAGATGGATCTACAAGGTAAAGAAAGCTGCTAATGGGAGTGTGGAGAAGTACAAGAACATATTTGTGGCTTTGGGGTTCTCACATATTGAGGGGATCGACTATGATGAGAATTTTGCACCAGTTGCAAGGTACTCTTCCATTAGATCCATCCTTGCACTCTCAGCACAAATGGGGTGGTGCATTCATTAGATGGATGTGAAAACTATGTTTCGCAATGGATTTATTGAGGAAGAAGTGTACATAGAGTATCCAGAAGGTTTTGAGATCTCTGACAGTGAGGAACATGTGTGTTGACTCAATAGAGAACTATATGGGCTGAAGAAATCACCTTGTGCTTGGTACACTTAGATTGACAGCTATTTCACCGGATTGGGTTTCACCAAAAGTGAAGCTAATGCAAACTTGTACTAGATTGTGGTTGAGGGTAAGCTCTTGATTATTGTACTTTATGTTGATGATTTAATTTTTACTGGTGATGAGCAACTGTTACACTCATTTAAGGAGGATATTGCGAGGGAGTTCGAAATGAAGGACATGGGACACCTTCATTATTTCCTTGGTTTGGAAATATGGTAGCGGGATGGTGAACTTTTTGTTTCTCAAGGAAAGTATTCCAAAGAGATACTGGGTAAGTTTCACATGGAGAGATGTAAACCCATGGACACTCCTCTTCCAGGAAATTGGAGGAAAGAGGATGCTACTTCAGGAGAGGTGGTGGATGCTACTGTCTATAGGCAGTTAGTTGGTTCACTGATATATTAGTGAACACTAGAGCAGACATTTGATACGCAGTTAACCAGTTGAGTCAAGCTATGGTTAAGCCTACCAAGTTCTTTTGGAAGGTGGGGAAGCATGTCTTGAGATACTTGAAGGGCACATTAGAGTATGGGTTATGGTACAAAAGTATAGAGGGAGTGAAGCTTCAAGGCTTCACGGGTGTAGATTGGGCAGGCAGTCCATTAGACATAAAGAGAACATCAAGAGGGATCTTCAACATAGGATCGACATCAGTTTCTTGGTATAATAGGAAGCAATGATTTGTGGCACTCAGTTCAGTGGAGGCAAAGTACATGGCAGCAAGTTAAGCTGCATGTGAGACTATCTAGATGAGAAAGATCCTGGTTGGTTTGTTTGGTTCTCAGATGGATCTGACAGTGATACATTGTGATAACCAGAGTTGCATTAAACTCTCGGTTAATCATGTGTTTCATGATAGATCCAAGAACATAGATATCTGGTACCACCATATCAGATATTGTGTGCAGAAGTGCATAATGTTACTTCAATACATTCCCATGGAAGATCAGGATGCAGATATTCTGACGAAGGCGCTCACCAGGAGAAAATTCGAATACCATAAAGACAAGATCGAGGTGAAGCATAATCCATTTCTTGTTGAGAGGGAGTGTTGAAGTCCAAAAATAAATTGCAGCACCTACACTAGTGTGGGACCAGGAGGTCCAAGAAGCACCTACACTAGTGTGGGGCCACAGGTCTTAGCAACACCTACACTGATGTGGGCTAAATTTGGTGCATGTATACTTTAATTATCACTTAATTAAGATGGCCAATAAAATGTAATCTAATCTCAAAATCACTTGTAATAGTTAACTAAGTGTGATGAACTTAGTTAGATCATGAATTTCGAGTTGAGGGTAGTTGGTGAGGCATGCAGAGTAATTATAGTTATGACAGAGTTCAAAGTGCATTGGTGCATTAGTTAATGCAGGTTGTAATCAGTTTAACTCAGTTAAGTGAGTTAAAGTTAGTTTTGCTAGTTGTAATTGTTTGTTGCACTAGTGAGAGATCAAGTGAATTAAATATTATTTAATTCAAAATCAGTGATCTCACATGCAAGTGATGATTTACTATTATTAGTTGCATTCATGTTAGTTCCAGTGGAGACCCAGTTGAGATCTAGGTGAAAGGGATGTTGAATATTATTTGTAGGATTATTGGGTTGCACCCATGCAAACAAACACCCATTGGATTGCCCATGATCCTTGTGTAGTCAAGGAAGGAAAAAATTCCTAAAGAATAAGGATTTCATTCCACATGAATTTCACAAGCAAGGAAGGTTGTTTAGAGGCCGATAATTGGCTAAGTGTTAGTCAGTTTTGTCCAGGATAGTGTGAGATAATTAGTTGAGTATAGGAGGCTCTTGTGAGAAGAGTTGTATTGCAATTTTTTCATGTATCCATGCTGAATATAAAACAGAAGATAGTGAGGTTTTGAGTAGCAATCTTTCCCCAGGAAATTATTTTTATTGTGGTTTTATTGATTCTTCTTTACTTTATGTGATTGGCGATTGTGTTTTAAATTCCGCAATTGATTTGTAGAAGTGATTCAGTATCTAGCTTTAGTAAATTGTTAGATCGGATTGAATCCATGATATACATATATGTTGTATAATTTCTACATATTAATCCAACAACACCATTTTAACATCATATTCAAATTATATGGAAGGGAAAAAAATGTTATAAAGTTTGAGCATGATTGGCAAAGACCACCATCTCTAGCTCAGAATAAAGTGCCAGTTCCTATTTCATGGAAATCTTCAACCTCTACCCCATCTATTTCATATCATGTCATAAATGATAAGGTATGAAACTATTATAAGATAATTCCTTCTAAAATTTGGCACTAAATTGTCATATTTGTTATTAAAGTAGTCAAGGTGATTTCTGAGTCAACCTGGTCATCCGTCATCTTACACAACATGGCTCCCTATTGGTAGTGTAGGAGTTTCTTCTTCCTCTGTGTCATCATTTATGTTTCCTTCTTATGGATGGAATTGGAATTATGGCGATCCTTTTGTGCCAAAAAATTTCCAATACAACGATGGTTCTACAGGCACAGATCATTTGAAAGGGGGTATTATGGGTAATGTTCTAGTGAGTTTTTAAAAAGATAAGCCGCCATATTTCTACTAGGTAGATCGACAAACAACTAGGTAGATCAGAAAAAAAAACTATCTCTAGGTCCATTTTTCAGGCTGTTAGCCCCTTATAAATTTCTTGACAAGCAAGCAAGGGGCTAATCTGTTTTATAAGCCTGCAAGGAATGCATTTCCCTTGAAAACACATCATCCTTGCAGCCTTTTCATGCTCCCTGCCTTGTGACTGTTTCCCTCTGTTGTTCTAAGTAAATAAGCCTTGATGATAAAGAATTATGCTCCAAAAGGCTTTATTTTTTCCCTTTATACCCTTGCAAAATGCTTCATTTTCCCCCCTTTTTTAATTTCTCAAAGTCCCCCTTCTTCCCCCTAAATTCCCCCTTTCCATCCCCGAAATCCCCTCTAAAACATCCCTACACCCTTTGGTTAGCCAATTTCCCCTTCATTCCCCTATCGTTGCCCTCGGATGGCCTTAAAATGCTTTGAAAATGAGCCAAAAACCATATTTTCTGCATAGTCTGGGCCTAGCCACTTTCGGCCTAGCCCCCGCACCTTCCCCGCAGAGCCCTGCACTATGAATGAGTGCTGGCCTAAAGGGCACTAATCTCCAATGTATATCGGGAGCGGTCCTGACCGTTGATCTTTGTAGATCGGACGACGATCGTTAAACCCCGCGGCGTTCGTGTTTCCCCCATTCAAACCCCCGATCGTGCCATCGTCGTTCATTTACCCGCCAGATTGACAGTTCGGAGTGTACCCGCCCCTGTGGTCCCCGCCGCGCACTATCCATAAACCCGGTGGTATCTATCGCACCTCTTTTGGGTGGTAGGTGGTATTCTCCCATTTCCCAGCAATTCCACTCAGCATGCGACGCGTGGCTCCTGTATGATTCCAAAACCGCTTGCTCATCGCACATTATCTTTCAGTACAGGACATGTAGCGATATGCATAACAGTCGTCAGATCTGCCCTTGCCCATCCAACGGTCATCGCTCAACGAAGCTGCGTGGGGTTTAATCCATGGTCGTCGTACTCCTGGCCCACCGTTCGTCATCCTCCGCCACATGTTCAACCGTCAATCTCCTCTGAGATCTGACGGTCCAGCTTTGTTTCCCCACTGTTGACTTTTCCGCCATCACCTGATCCCGCCACGTCACCCCCACGTGTATCCACCGTACATCCGCCATCCCATTACATAAATTCATTAAAAGGGTCGATTTTTATAAGGTTTTCATGTATAAATTGTTCTGCATTCCGCCAACCTTTCGCCATCTCTGTTCTCTACCATTCCACAGCATTTTTCCGCCATTTCTCCGCAGTTCCACTATCACCCACGCAAACATCCACATCATCCAACCCCATGCATTGTTTTCTTAACAAGTTTTGTGTTTTTGCAGGGTTTCAGAAAGGCAGAAAACTGCCATGGTTTATATGTACCACTTTAATGGCGTGCTGCTCAAACAGAATTAAATCTGGAAGCTGGTACTACAGAGAAAAGCCCGGAAAGGTAGCGGATGGCATGAATATTATCCAAGGACTGTTCAATCTCCGCGCAGAGAAACCTATCCAGCGCCATTAAATCCCAAGTTCTGCAGATAGAGATTTGAATTAAGCAACAAAGAGCTTAAAGGCACGGAAATGAAGATATTTAAGCCTTATGTTCAGATTTTAAAGGTAAAGCATCAGATTGAAGACCCATGGATCATGCAAAAGGTACAACACAAAGAAATTAGTGTATCAAGGTTTTCTACATCAGCATAATTTTTTTCCCTAAGAAAGGATGAAGCATCCATGCGTTCTTTATTCCATGCCGTGTCCTAGAAGATTTACTTCCCTAACAACATTCCAGATACTATCAGAAGCATTTGCTTCACAAGCATGGAAATCCATTCAGTCATTTTGTTTATGCACCAGAGTACTACACAGTACTGCAGTTAGAGTACATCAGAGTCACATCAGAGTAATCTGAAGGCTGAAGAAGATCATTCGTTCACCCAAAGAACATCAGAGATTAATGCACATGATTTATACATAATGGGCTTCGGCCCTCTTCCTTTTCAGAAGTTTTAATACTGCATTTAATTCTTCACCTACCTCCTCTACTCCCCTTCAGCTATAAAACGCATGAGATAATATTTTAAAGGTTCTGGATTAGTTATCAGAGAACTACAGGTAGTTTCTTTTGAGACACAGTCTCTGTGTAAAGTTGTAAGATAGGTTGAAGGAGATGTTTTCAGACTGAGTATTCAGCTATTGGCAATGTTGTACTTGATTGGTATTGCTATTTAATATGACAAGCACATTTCTTTGGATCCTGATCTAAAGCAGCGGTGATGTTTTCCTATCTCTGTGTTTTAATTCATTTCATTTCGTTTCTACTGGCTTGCATCAGAATATTGGCATAGGATTTACCCTTGTTAGGTACCCTATGTTTCTGTTCTCCTTGCCATTAATGTTTTTCTTCTGAATGTGTTATCTAAGAATTGATTTCAGTTGGTTTAACAAATGTAGTGGATGTTATTTCCTACTCTCTGATGTATGAATTAAATGAATTCAGTTCTTAGATGTTTCTTGTTGAGGATTTAGTTGGAAGATTTGGGAACACTGGGGATTAGAGTTAGCCCTGTCCACTAGGATCCTTGTGCGACCAGCTGGTCTTTAACTTTTTGCTCTGAAATTTGTGTTATATCCTCTCCTCCAACTTTCCATATCACGCATTCATCTTTAAGATCCTATGTTTTAGATGACTACCCCAATTGAAAGCCTGCCTATTGATTAGCAAGAAAATCCTTTCCTGACTCCATTGCCCAATGGTCTTGAATGATTTTCTGGAGTACTTCACCTCTGCCTTATCCCTCTTTTCTCATCCTTGTCTTACATTGAACCCTTCTTTCCTGATAACCAGCAACCAAACAAACAATCAAACAAACAAACCTTGTCCCTATAACTAGCCTAACATCTTAACATTCGAGCTTCAAAGACAAATATACTTTGACTATAATAGATATATCCCTCTCTAGACCTAGGAGGGCTAGATCCTAGAGTCTGAAAGTGGTTTTGATGTTGTCTCATCTTTTGGTCTTGCCAATCTGGCCAAAACATGGGAACCCCAACATAATGGCGACTCTGCTGGGGAAACCTTGAGTGCATTACACCTTAAACATTCTTAGGCATTCAAAAAACCTACAATCTCTGGTTAGGTTGGCAGTAAAAAATTCCTATGCACACATCAACCTCTATACCATTGTTGTGTTTTCCCCATACTCTTGGACAGAGTCTGGAAAGGGCCAGGTAGCCTCCAGATCTCACACTCTTTCAGAGGTGACATATCTGGTAAATGCCCTCCCAGTCAATCTCTGGTTAGATTTTGCTGTGTTTGGAAGATATCCCTGAAAGGGGACATCTCATAGGCACTGTGGTGGACAATGTACCCTCCAAGAACATCCTAACCCTTTCCACCTGGCGACTCCATATTCCCTAAACGTTTCAAAGACTCCACTGGTGATTAGTAGGCCTGCTGATTATCTTGGTTCACATTAGACTCCACTGGGAGACCAACCACCATAGCAACATCAACCATAGTAGAAGTAACAAATAGGGCTAAGATGCTTGGTTAAACAACACTTTGGCTTACAGAACCATTCACACAAGAGCTTACCCTAACCCAAACCCACCTGAAATAGTTGATAACCCCGAGAGAATCCACAAAATATCTCCTACTCCTAAAAGATCAGCTATTTCCACTCATATCCATAGATCTAACTCTACGCCAGAAGACTTTACAGCTCTTTCAGACCCATTTTTTGACCTAGGCCCTCAAAATAGTTTACCAAGAACTAGGTTACTCGGTGCCCTAGACCAGCCAGACCTTGAGCTCCCTGGTTCACCACCCCATAGTGGTCAACACATTAGGGACAAGGAGACCCCTCCATCTACACCCCCTGACATTCACTTCATCCAAAACTTGGGGCTCTCCCACCCTAAATCTGCTCAACAAACTTCTGCTGGCCCTAGTGTCCCTGTCATCCAAATACCAGCTGCTCAAGTCAACCCTTTACCTCATTAGAACATCATCATGGCAGCCTGCTATGCTCCTTTGGTGTTACCTCAGCCTCTAGTGCCCTTACCCAACGATTATCAATCAAAGATCCCACACTTCACTGCAAAATAGTCCATCATAGATCAACAACATGTAGATAAGATGGAAGATTCTTTTGACTACATGGAAATAGATGATGATATAGTCAAAACGAGAATCTTTGCCCAGAGCTTAGGGGGGGATGTGAAGAAATGGTCTAAGGGCCTACCTCCAGGTAGCACCAATGATCTTCTAGCTTTATATCATACTTTCATAAACAAATGGGAGGCTAAGGCTAACCCTCGCCAACTCTTAGCAGAATACATGAGCCTTACAATAAACGCAGGAGAGAGTGTCCATGATTACACAACAAGATTTAACAGCATTTACAATGCCTTCCCTCCACATATGAAACCTCCACAAGGCATGGCTCTAGAAAAATACCCCGAAGGCTTTGATGCTGACATGGCCTATGAGCTTAGGGATAAAGAGTACAACACATTGGAGGACATGCAGAAAGGAGCAGTGAACATAGAGGCAAATCTCATTGAGAAAAGAGCAAGACTGAGATCTGAGAAGAGGGTAACATACAAAGATGACAATGTAGATTCCACATCTGATCCAAATCATGACCATCTATCTAAAAAAGTGGAGAAGCTATATCAAATGATGGAAAAAATGGTTGTCACAGTTATTAACCAAAATAGAAATCAAAACCAGAACCAAAACTTTAGAAGAAACAATGCCACTCCCAACAGACAAAGAGAGTCAGATCAACAAGTTATTCCTCCATTCCAAGATAACTTTCTTGATGAAGATGAGGGAATCATAGAAGAGTCTGAAGGGAACACAATAAACATGTTTGAAACAAAAGTTTCAATCCGTAACTATTACTCAAAATAAGATCAGCCCTCACCCTCTGGTTGGGAGGAGGAATGGTTAGAATATGAGGATTACATGCTAGGGTTTGAAAATGCCATGATGTAGGTCAGAGAGAAATATGAACTTAGAAGCAAAAAGAGCCAAGAAACTGCAAAAACAAAGGCTTCTGAGGTCACCATCAAGAAGAGACCTGAGAAAACTTCTAAAGCAACTACTGAAAGTAACAAATCAGCAGCTGAGAGTTCTGGAAAGAACAAAGAAAAGGACAACCAAAACACTGATACACAAGGTAAACCAACAAGAAGCACTAGCACTACAGTTAGTGCTCCTGATAAAACTGTCACCAACACTGTACATAACGATAATCAGCACATTGATTCGGCCACTAAGGTAGTGGCTAACAGAACAGAGTCAAACATTCCAAAGAGTCAGTCCGCTTTCAATTTGGAGAGCGAGATTGCAAAAATTAAAATCTCTGTCCCACTCTCTGAGGTGGCCACTCAGGATGTATATAAAGGCCAAATTTTGAAAGCATTAAATTTAGGTGAGAACAGTGACACTGTAAATCTGAGTGATGATCAAACTACCCTTCTGTTTGGTCCAAAGATAGAAGGAAAGTTTCAGGAAGGGGTAGTACCCCCTTTTTACATCAGTCTTAATATCCATGATAAGATTCTCCACAATGCAATGCATGATTCTGGGGCATCACACAACCTGATGCCTAAAGTAGTGATGGAAATATTAGGCCTAGAGATAACCCGTCCCTATAAATACCTATATTCTTTTGACTCTAGTAGAGTAAAGTGTCTTGGCCTGATCAAATATTTATGTGTGAGCCTTGCCCAGATTCCAACAAAATGTATGGTCATGGATGTTGTGGTGGCAGATGTGCCACCCAAATATGGCATGTTATTATCAAGATCATGGGGAGCCAAGCTGCAAGGAACGATGCAGATGGATGGGGCTTACGCCACAATCCCAATCTTTGGCCAACTTAGAAGACTGTACAGGGAAGCACAAATGAAATTCCTGGTAAGTAGCCCTGAAAAGCCTGAAAATTGTCTTTTATACTCTGTACATACACCCCTGGATTCCTTCATTTTCTGCAACGATGAATCTTTGGGAGGACCAGATTCTGAAAAAGTAGATACAAGCAAAGTTACACAGGGTGAAATAGAGCCAATGGATTTTAACATAATGGCTACCCTAGACTCAGAGGATGAAGACGTAGAGAACCTTGAACAGTGCATTGAAACAACAACACAAAGTGAACCAGAAACAAAATGCAATCAGCTAACGAGTCACCTCTCTGATTTCCACATCCATAAAGAAAAACTAAACAGCCCACATCCTAGTGTAGACCCTATAACGCAACATAATGACGAACCCAGCTGTAGGGAAAGGAAGGATAACAAAAACGAGGGTGAACCCCAGTGGGAAATGAGTTTCGATGGGTCCTGCACAAGAAGAACTACTGGGGCAGGAGTGTGGATACATAACACAGAGAGTGATTACACAGAGAGCCATGCCTGCAACCTGCACTTCAAATGTACAAACAATGTTTCAGAATACGAGGCCCTTATCCTAGGCTTGAACCTGTTGAGAAAATTAGGAGCCCGTAGGATAACTGTGCATGGGGACTCTGAGCTGATTATTAAACAGGTGAATGGTGAATACACAGCAAAACATCCTAGATTGAGAGCTTACAGGAATGACACTATGGATTTATTGAAAACATTTGTTGAATACGAATTACTGTTTGTTCCTAGGAGTCAAAATGTCATTGCAAACGGATTAGCTTGCCTAGCTAGTTCATACCCTAAGACTCCAATCGACCAACGAATTATCATATAGACCAAATTCAAACCTGCAGTGCTGGATAATGAAAAATACTGGCAGGTCTTTGAGGGGGATAAGCAAATCGAAGATTTTCTGATAGGCAGGAACGAGTTTGAATTTTCTGATTAAGACTCTATGTCTAGTGACAGTTGCCTAAGTGAAGAATCCTCAGATGAGGAGGAGACACCTTGTAACATAAAGATAAACGCTTTAAACGAAGAAACTGGAAATTAAAACGGAAATTGTGAAAACACAAAAAATGAGGAGATGGAGGTGTTGCAGGCCAAAGATAAGAATATACCCAGAGGCATGGCACCCTTAGAGGACCTTTTTGACTTTGATGATGTAGCTAAAAAAGCTACCATAGAGCATGCAGACTCTGACGTAGAAGAATGAAATATAGGCACGGCAGATAAGCCAAAAATGATTAAATTGGCAAAGTCCTTGCCCACAAAAATGAAAAAGAAATATATAGACCTTTTAAAGGAATTTGTGGACGTTTTTGCTTGGAGTTACGAGGACCTAAAGGCTTATGACACCAACATTATTCAGCACAAAATACCCTTGAAAGAAAATCAGAAGCCCTTCAGACAAAAACTTCGCAGAATCAATCCAAAACAATTGCCTGCAGTTGAAAAAGAGATTAAGTATGAAGCGAGTATAATTGTGCCTGTAAGGTTCTCTGATTGGGTATCAAACTTATTGGCTGTGAGAAAGAAAAAATAGGAGATTAGATTATGTATTGACTTCAGAAATCTTAATAGAGCCTCACTCAAAGACAATTACCCTTTGCCTAAAATCGAACACATTCTTCAGAGAATAGTGGGCTCTAAGAGAATCTCCCTGCTAGATGGTTTCTCAGGTTACAATCAAGTCTTAGTAATCCCAGAAGACCAACTCAAAACAGCCTTTACCACTCCATGGGGCACCTTTATGTATGTAAAAATGCCCTTTGGACTGATGAACGCTGGGGCAACCTTCCAAAGAGAAATGGACATAGATTTTTCAGATGAGATAGGGCACTTCATTGTTATTTACTTAGATGACATAACAGTCTATTATAAGACTGAAGAAGAACATCTAAAACATCTGAGGAAGGTGTTTGAAAAATGTAGAAGGTTTGGTCTGTCATTGAATCCCACAAAGACTGTATTTGGGCTGCAAGAAGGTAAACTTCTTAGCCACATTATATCTGAAAATGGAATCAGGATAGACCCACAGAGAGTTGAGGAAATACTACAAATCACACACCCAAGAAACATCAAAGAGTTACAGTCCTTCATTGGGAAAATCAACTTCCTTAGGAGATTTATCCCCAACCTGGCTGAACACCTTAGAAATATGACTAACATGCTAAAGAAAGGTGAGGGGGTTAAATGGACTGTTGGAGCTAAACAATCTTTTGAATCAGTAAAACTTGCACTCACCCAAGCTCCTGTTCTGATCAGCCCAGATTTCTCTAAATATTTCCTGATTTTTTCATTTGCCTCCAAGCATACCATAGCTGCAGTTCTTCTGCAAAAAAAATCAGAGGGAATGGAACAGCCAATTTCCTTTTTCGGCAAAGCACTAAGGGATGCACCCTTGAAATAAAACATAATGGAAAAACAGGCCTATGCTCTGATTAAGGCCTTGAAAGACTTCAGGGTGTACATATTGCATTCTCACACCATAGCTTATGTGCCCAACATCATAGTCAAAGATATATTATCCCAAGATATTGATGGAAAGAGGGGCAGATGGATTGCTGTGATTTTAGAATATGACCTTGAGATAAAACCCACCAAACTGATTAAAGGCCAGGGCCTAGCTCGATTAATGGCTGAATCAAACTTACAAGCCCTAAACATTAACATGGTAAATACCTTGCATTAGCAACAAGAATTGCCTGATCCCACTGTTGAGGGAAATTTTTAGAGCTCTCCTTGGTATTCCGAAATTTTGTATGTGCTTACACACCTCAATGCCCCTCCCTAACTATCAAAGACCAAGGCCAGATTCTTAAATCTAAAAGCTAGAAGCTACTACATATTGAATAATTGCTTATATTGGAAAAATCCAAATGGTCTATTGCTTAAATGTTTGCTTGAAAACGAGGCAGAGAGGATTAAACAAGAATTCCATGCAGGAGAATGTGGAGGCCACCTGAGCTGGAAGGCTACTGCAAACAAAATACTCAAAGCTAGCTACTATTGGCCCACACTCTTCAATGATGTCCATAAAATGATAATTGCCTGCCACAAATGCCAGATATTTGAAGGCAAAAGAAAACTCCTCCCCTTACCTCTACAACCCATCACTGTTGAAGGTCCTTTTATACAATGGGGCCTAGATTTTATAGGAGAAATTCATCCTGCTTCTTCTGCACAACACAAATGGATCTTAACAGCCATAGACTACTTCACTAAGTGGATAGAGGCCATCCCCACTAGGAATTCCACATATTCGGTCATCATTAGTTTCCTAGAAGGTCACATCCTCTCTCGGTTTGGCTGCCTAAGGAAAATAATTACTAATAATGCCACTGCTTTCGGATCCAAGAAAATGGTTGATTTTTGTCACAGGTACCAAATAGTGCTTGGGCATTCAACTGCCTATTACCCTCAAGGTAATGGATTAGCTGAATCATCAAACAAGAGCCTGGTGATCATCATCAAGAAGCTATTGGAAGAGAATAAAAATTCATGGCATAAAAAGCTAGTACATGCTTTGTGGGCTGACATGCTTACAACAAAGAAGTCCATTGGCATGTCACCATTTCAGCTTGTCTATGGTACAAAAGCAGTATTTCCTACCAACCTTGGGGTACCAGTGATTAAGCTGGCCCAGGAGATTCAAACAGAAGAAGACAGTATGGTGAGGAGAATAAACCAGACAATTCATCTCCAGCAAACAAGAGAAGAGGTTTACAGCAGAGCAGTGAAAGTTCAGGAAAAAATAAAGAGGTTGTTTGACAAGAGAACCAAAGCTGCTAATTTCAAAATTGGAGATAAATTTCTGAAATGGGACTCAAGAAGGGAGGATAAAGGAAAGCACAACAATTTTGACAGTTTGTGGCAAGGTCCGTACATCATCCAGGCCACTGTGGGTCCAAATGCCTTTTTCCTACAAGAATTAGATGGTACAGAGCTGTTTGGGGGTCTTGTCAATGGCAGGATGCTCAAACACTACTTCTGCTGATTTTCAATTTCCAGTTTTCATTCCCATTGTACATACCATTGCAGTTGTTATTTCCAAGAAAAAAGAGAAAATGTTTCAAAAAACAGAGGAAAGGAGAGGTTCAGACATGCTTAAAACATGAACCCCTGATGTGCAAAAGATTGGCTCTAATAAGCTCAAAACCTGAGCCAAAGAAAGTAAAGCAGCTGGTCCTAACATGCCCAAAATCTGGACCAGCAAAGAAGGAATGAGAATCAGCTCTAACATGCCCAAAACCAGAGCTGAAATGAAGAAAAGAAGTGACTCTAACATGCTCAAAACTTGAGTCACAAAGAGAAGAGGGACACCTCAAGCCTTCGCAGTTTTGTTTCAGTGTTCTGCAAAGTTTGTCCATGTGCAACTGTCTTTATGCCTTGGATCCATAGCAAGTCAGATAGTCTAATCCTGGCTTGACTGTCTTTCAATTTCTATCATAGAATATAGAGAAGAAATCTGCTGGAAATTTTAATCCTAGCAGATGTTAGATTAGGTAGAGAAACATGTGAGACCAATAGTCTAATCTGGTCTCATGGAGTAATAAGGGAAGATTTAGAATAAGTTTATTTTCTGTTTGAAAAAATAACTGATGTAAAGGGTCTGCTAGCTCAAATGCACCCTAGAAGAAGAAAAAATGCTAGGATTGTAGTGTGGGTAGGTAGTTTTTTGGGAAAGTTTTTCTACTGATGTAATGTCTTCATATTGTGGCAGCTGAGCTAAAGAAAGAAATGGATGTGTCAAGCAGCAGGCACCTGGCCTACACCAAAGATCTACTCTCTGAATTCTTGACTCCTTCAAGAAGAAGCCATCCCCATGTGGAGCTACTGTTAGCCCCTTATAAATTTATTGACAAGCAAGCAAGGGGCTAATCTATTTTATAAGCCTGCAAGGAATGCATTTCCCTTGAAAACACATCATCCTTGCAGCCTTTTCATGCTCCCTACCTTGTGACTGTTTCCCTCTGCTGTTCTGAGTAAATAAGCCTTGATGATAAATAATTATGCTCCAAAAGGCTTTATTTCTGCCCTTTATACCCTTGCAAAATGCTTCATTTTCCCCCCTTTTTTCCTTTCTCAAACTCCCCCTTCTTCCCCCTAAATTCCCCCTTTCCATCCTAGAAATCCCCTCTAAAACATCCCTACACCCTTTGGTTAGCCAATTTCCCCCTCATTCCCCTATCATTGCCCTCGGCTGGCCTTAAAATGCTTTGAAAACGAGCCAAAAACCATATTTTCTGCATAGTCTGGGCCTAGCCCCTTTTGGCTTAGCCCCCGCACCTTCCCCGCAGAGCCCTGCACTATGACTGAGCGCTAGCCTGAAGGGCGCTAATCTCCAATGTATATCAAGAGCGTTCCTGACCGTTGATCTTTGTAGATCGGACGACAATCGTTAAACCCTGCGGCGTTCGTGTTTCCCTCGTTCAAACCCCCGATCGCGCTATCGCTGTTCATTTACCTGCCAGATCAATGGTTCGGAGTGTACTCGCCCCTGTGGTCCCCGCCGCGCACTATCCATAAACCCAATGGTATCTATCACACTGCTTTTGGGCAGTAGGCAGTATTCTCCCATTGCCCAACGATTCCACTCAGCATGCGACGCGTGGCTCCTGTACGATTCCAAAACCGCTTTCTCATCGCACGTTATCTTTTGGTACAGGACGCGCAGTGATATGCATAACAACCGTCAGATCTGCCCTTGCCCATCCAATGGTCATCACTCAACGAAGCTGAGCGGGGTTTAATCCATGGTCGCTGTACTCCTGGCCCACCGTTCATCGTCCTCCGCCGCATGTTCAACCGTCGATCTCCTCTGAGATTCGACGGTCCAGATTTGTTTCCCCACTGTTGACTTTTTCGCCATCGCCCGATCCCGCCACGTCACCCCCATGTGTATCCACCATACATCCGCCATCCCATTGCATAAATTCATTAAAAGGGTCGATTATTATAAGGTTTTCACGTATAATTTGTTCTGCATTCCACCAACCTTTCACCATCTCTGTTCTCTACCATTCTACAACATTTTTCCACCATTTCTCCGCAGTTCCACTATCACCCACACAGACATCCACGTCATCCGACCCCATGCATTTTTTTCTTAACAAGTTTCGTGTTTTTGCAGGGTTTCAGAAAGGCAGAAAACTGCCATGGTTTATATGTACCACTTTAATGGCGTGCTGCTCAGACAGAATTAAATCTGGAAGCTGGTACTACAGAGAAAAGCCCAGAAAGGTAGCGGATGGCATGAATATTATCCAAGGATAGTTCAATCTCCGCGCAGAGAAACCTATCCAACGCCATTGAATCCCAGATTCTGCAGACAGAGATTTGAATTAAGTAGCAGAGAGCTTAAAGGCACGCAAATGAAGATATTTAAGCCTTATGTTCAGAGTTTAAAGGTAAAGCATCAGATTGAAGACCCATGGATCACGCAGAAGGTACAACATGAAGAAATCAGTGTACCAAGGTTTTCTACATCAGCAGAATGTTTTTCCCTAAGAAAGGACAAAGCATCCATGCGTTCTTTATTCCATGCCGTGTCCTAGAAGATTTGCTGCACTGACAACATTCCAGATACTATCAGAAGCATTTGCTTCACAAGCATGGTAGTCCATTCAGTCATTTTTTTTATGCACCAGAGTACTACATAGTACTACATAGTACTATAGTCAGAGTACATCAGAGTCACATCAGAGTAATCTGAAGTCTGAAGAAGATCATTCGTTCACCCAAAGAACATCAGAGATTAATGCACGAGATTTATACAGAATGGGCTTCGACCCTCTTCCTTTTCAGAAGTTTTAATACTGCATTTAATTCTTCACCTACCTCCTCTGCTCCCCTTCAGCTATAAAACACATGAGATAATATTGTAAAGGTTGTTGATCAGTTATCAAAGAATTGCAAGTAGTTTCTTTTGAGACACAGTCTCTGTGTAAAGTTGTAAGATAGGTTGAAGGAGATGTTTTCAGACTGAGTATTCAGCTATTGGCAATGTTGTACTTGACTGGTATTTCTATTTAATATGACAAGAACATTTCTTTGGATCTTGATCTAAAGCAGCAGTGATGTTTTCCTATCTCTGTGTTTTAATTCATTTCATTTCGTTTCTACTGGCTTGCATCAGAATATTGGCATAGGATTTACCCTTGTTAGGTACCCTATGTTTCTGCTCTCCTTGCCATTAATGTTTTTCTTCTGAATGTGTTATCTAAGAATTGATTTCAGTTGGTTTAACCAGTGTAGTGGATGTTATTTCCTGCTCTCTGATGTATAAATTAAATGAATTCAGTTCTTAGATGTTTCTTGTTGTGGATTCAGTTGGAATATTTGGGAACACTAGGGATTAGAGTTAGCCCTGTCCACTAGGATCCTTGTGCGACCAGCTGGTCTTTAACTTTGTTCTCTTAAATTTGTGTTATATCCTCTCCTCCAACTTTCCATATCACGCATTCATCTTTAAGATCCTATGTTTTAGATGACTAGCCCAATTGAAAGCCTGCCTATTGATTAGCAAGTAAATCCTTTCCTGACTCCATTGCCCAATGGTCTTGAAGGAGTACTTCACCTCTGCCTTATCCCTCTTTTCTCATCCTTGTCTTACATTGAACCCTTCTTTCTTGATAACCAGCAACCAAACAAACAATCAAACAAACAAACCTTGTGCCTATAACTAGCCTAACATCTTAACATTCGAGCTTCAAAGACAAATATACTTTGACTATCATAGAGAGATCCCTCTCTAGACCTAGGAGGGCTAGATCCTAAGGTCTGAAAGTGGTTTTGATTTTGTCTCATATTTTGGTCTTGCCAATCTGGCCAAAACATGGGAACCCCAACACAGGCTATGCACCGTTAGTCTCACAATTGGCCCACAAGCATTACAGGGTATCTTTTTCCTTGGATCCTCATTCATCATTGTTATGGGACACCCACAAACCCAAGGTTATGGGTCAAACACACAAAAAATTGTCGTCAAAGTCCATTTGCTAGGCCAAACACTGTCAGTATCACAATTGGAACACAAGAATTATAGGGTATCTCTATCCTAGAACCTTCATTTATCATGGTTATGGGTCAGCCACAAAGCCGCAGTTATTGTTCAATCGCACAATACACTTTCCATTGAAGTCCATTTTCTAGGATGCACACTGTCAATAGCCTAGTTGGCCCACAAGAATTACAAGGTATCTCTATCCTCAAATTTATGTTCATCATGGTTATGGGTCATAAAAAACCCATGGTTATGGGTCAACCACATAAAACCTTTCTCTTCATTGGTTCATATTCAACAAAATATTATCAGGAGAGAACGTCAAGAAGTGGGGTTCACTACTTCCTAAAGGGGGAGGATTGATTTGAATGGAATGTGGTATTTACCCATGTATCCACCCATGGTATTGTAATTGAATAAGGATATAAATCATGGGCCTCACTTTGTAAAAGGACATATTCGTTCACATAATGTATTGTAACATATTATATTATTAAATAATGAGTTTCTTTCTCTTGAATATGTTTGTTTTCTCGTGTGTCTCTCGATGGTCAAATCTCTCTAATATTGGCCCTCCAAGATCTAGATTAGTAATAAATAGTTTCATTCTCTTGAATATGTGTGTTTTCTCTTCTGTATCTCGATGATAAAATATCTCTAATCTTGTCCCTCCAAGATCTAGATCAACTTCCGATGTATGATAGGTTTTTAGCCCTTGGGTGCTAGCCTGTTAGCCTTATGTGACAAGGAGAAATGATCAGGGGCTGACCATATCAGGCTTCTCAACATTCTCGACCTTCTCGGTCCTCTCATCCTTCTCAGCCTTCTCATTATCCTCAACCTTTCAGCACTTGATTTTCTTGCTCGAATTTTTTTTGCTTGATCAACTTATGAATCCTCCTAATATTTCTAGCTTCAACCCCCATTTCCTGATCTTGGCATGGCTCTTCCTAATATACTTTTGAAATCAATGAAAAAACACACTCAACAATCTCCCCTTGGCTTTGGCATACATGTGTTTATTGGCAAATCCTCCTAAACTTGACATCAATGACAACACATTCAACATCATTATGGTAGGTTGGTGGCTTGTGCATGTATGTATTGGTAACATTAATGAGGCAGTTGGTAACATTCATGGTGGGGGCAAGATAAGTGTGGGGGTATTATTTTGGTCAAGAGGATTTTTTTTTGGGAACTTGGGTGGGGCGGGGGATGGGGGGGGGGGGGCAACAGTTGGGAAAAGTGGGTTGGAGAGGATTATGAGAGGATTTATTTTTCTATCACATAGGTAAAGGAGTGGACTGGAGGAATTGGACATAGGAGGGGCATTGGCAGGGGGAACTTAGGCGCACTACAACTGTGGTTGGGACTTAGACTCAGAAGGCTAGGGAACCTATGGAGGTTTCTTGTGTTATCACTCCCCCTAACTTCCCAAGGCTGAGAGTGGGATTGAATGAAGGTAACCACATACCAACCTTTAGGTCAGGTAGCTAGCCCTACCAGGACCAGAGAGGGCTCTCCCAATGTCACTTTTTAGTCAATTAAATAACTAAATATATAATGATCTTAGGCTAGGTATATAATCTCAATAAATAGCTTTCTTGTTTGGTGTTTTTGTGTTGGATAGGAATGACAATAAGGAGGCTAGGTCTAGAATTTGAGGTATGAATTCAAGATCAATTTGAAAATAATATGGATGAGGCCACGTAGGTATCTTGAAATCATATTTGGTTTGTCATTGTGGATAGGATGAAATGATAGAAAGTATAAATGAGCACTGAGGTGAATTCATTCATTTAGAAGAAAATAAACACATAATGTATACCTTGTTGAAACAGAGCATGAAGAGGCATGTTTTTTGCTTATAAAATGACAAGAAAAACACATATAAGCATGTATATGAAAGAGGAAAGCATATAATTTAACATGATAATATGAACATACAGATAAAGAAAAAATACTCCAATGCATATCACAATATTATTAACAGAACTTTTGTAACATTATCTTTGATTTCATTCCAAAAGGCTTTTACAGTAGCTCCACCGCAAAAAAACTATCCAACCCAAGAAAAGACTAAAGAGGGTTTACTTATTGTGTCACAAAAAGAAACAAGAAACAACAATCATAACCATTCACATAGTATGGGTATAAACGTACTGTAATATTCCTAATTAGCTTTCAGCTAGTTGGAATATTAAATTTTTCTTTTTTCATTTAGATATATGAATAAGAGGGTAGGGAGACCCATAAATATCTCTAGTAGGAATAAAACCACTTCTCATGTGAATGTGGGTCGTTGTAGCAGTTAAATAAAGCACCTTTAGGTATGAAAAGGGGATAATCATATGGACATGGTCAAGTTTGACCAAATTAACAGCGCTGCCATGGAGGGAGTGGAGCACTAAAGGAGGACAACGAAGTTATGATGGAGTAGTGTATGCATGAGAGTAACATATTTAATGAGTGGGACCCAGGGTGAGGAAGCTCACCAAGAATATAAGGAAGAGGATGGCAGCCATAGAAAGAATTCATAATACTATTTCGGTATTGGTCTTTTATGACTATTTGCACACTTCAACTTTTTAACAGAGTCTTCTGTGTTGTTTAGCACAAGGGTGTTCCCGAGCGGGAATCCCACCCTCATCCTCGGGGGACTTCAAGTGCCTACTCAAGAGAGGTTTTTTTAGCATAATTTCCATCATCCAGAATCAGGCCAAGCTTCAACCATTATCCATAGTGCAGTCTCCTTCAGGATTGTGTTGTTTTGTAGGGAAAAAGTAGTGGAGGAGAAATAGATCTAGTTCTGAGCTTGTTTTCCAGTGGAGGGAGCAACCCTTCATCTGGGAGGTTAGAAAGGAGGGTCCTTGAGAATATTTGTGTCATATGGAATCAGGCCAAGCTGTTGCTATCATCTACAGTGCAGCTCCCTTCAGAAATTGCGTTATTTTATTGAGTAGTTATAGTGGAGGGCTTAGTGCCCCAGTTGGTGAGTTAGATTTCCAGTGAAGGGAGCAACCCTTCATCTGAGAGATCTATTGGAGGAGTATCAGCTATTTCCCATATCATATCAGCCACCTCCCATCATTTTTCCAGATGCAGATCTTATTCAGCCCTAGGGCTGTATTGCACCATTTTTGTATTTTGTATATTTCCAAAAAAACTTCTGGGTTGTCTTGGAAATGTCCTTGGGAACTTAGATCTTTATTCCTGAAATTTTTTGAGAATTATATTATTATATCCATACATTTATATTTTTCAAGCTACAGCTACACTCACTGGGACTGCACTGTCTTGTTTCTCCGGCATTTTGTATAGCAACAACATTTCATATTTAGGTGTATTTGAGCATTTGAGTCTTATCTTGCCAAGTTTGAGTGACTTGTTCCTAAAATTTATTGTACTCATTTTCTTCTGTTGTACATAATATAATGGATCTATGATTTTATCATGTTTTATGTGTTGACATTTACTGCAAATTCCAGTTTTATGTCAGTATTGCTGCTTTTCCTATTTTGGAATATTACAGTGGTATCAAAGCATAATCTTGGCTCAACCTATGAGACATCACATCTATGCCTTCGGAAGAAGAAGAAGCTTCTCACATAAAGGAGAAGGTTTACAAAGGAGAAAAATTCAAGACTCCAATATCAGGAGAAATGAATGGAAAGGATTTTTTAAAGCTTCTTCTCCAAACTATGCAAGATATTAACAGAGAAATCAAGGAGATAAGGATGGAGAGACATAAAGATTCCCCTAAAGGGTTTGTACATGAATAAAGAACCAAAATTTCACATAATTGGTGTGAGCACTCAGCATTATAGCTAGTTCCACAACGCTCTACCATGCCTACATTCTTAGCAAGAGGGAAGGAGGTAGGAGAAACACAAAAGGAGGAGACTCTTGGTGACTATCTCCTAGAATATGAATCTCAATCTTAGAGGTTCAAAGAGAATCTAAACTTCCAAGGGTTCTGTCAGATCAAGGAAAATAGAAGACCCAATAATCACATTAGAGGTAGAGGGTACATGCAGAAAAATGGTCTACAACATACTTTGGGTAGATTCTTTCTACCTACTTTTGATGGGTCACCCAAGTGCACGACTAAGGCTTGGGTAGGGAGGTTGGACACCTATTTCCAGTTGCACCAAGTTTCAAAGATGGAGTCCATTAAGGTAGAAGTGCTCCACCTTGAAGGTGAGGCTCATGATTGGTGGTTTCATGCTCTTTCTACATTGGGGCATGAAAATGTGGCTGCATATGTAGAGTGGACTAGGAGGTTAGTTGAAAGATTTGATCAAAGATATTCAGAAACACCCTTGGTTGAGCTAGCCAAGCTCAAGCAGTCAGAGCCTTTGCATGAGTTGGTAGGATCCACTAGACCAACTACGCTCCAAGATTCTATTGAGAGGGTTAGAGACTTGCAAAGTAATTTTCCAAGGGCAAGAGACCCCCTCCAACAAGAAATCTCTTCTCAAGAGAAAGATATAAACATTCCTCCCTCAAGGGAGGACCAAGACAAAGGGTCTCTTAGTGATGATGGGTATTCTCAAATAATGATGTGGAAGAAGAGGAAGAGCTAGAAGGAGATACCAGCGCTGTAGCACCAGGAGGAGATCCACCACCAACTGGAGATGGAGATGGAGCCATTGCTCCAATTAGTGGAGCCCTTGCATCCTTACAAAGAGTTCCAAAGAATCCAACATTGAGATACTAGGGAACAATCTAGGAGCATCATGTGTCAGTATTGATAGACAGTGGGACTAAAGTGTATTCCAGCGTTGAGAACATACACCTTGATAGATCACTTATTTGTGGTCAACACTCCTGACACTAATGTAATATTGGGTGCGTAGTGGTTTATTACATTGGGGAAGGTCACCATAGATTGGGAGATTTTTCAGATGGAGTGGGAAGATAAGAAGAGTGGCCAACATCAGGTGATTAGGGGCATACACACCTATCCATTCCAAGATGTCTCTGCAAATAAGATGGAGACTGATTTGTGTAGTGGAAGAAGGGACAAATCAATACACTTAGATATAAAATCCACTCTAAACCTTGATGTTTCATTACATGGAGGCATTCCACTAGGAAGGCCCCATAACTGGAAGATAATCAAAGAGTTCTCACAACAAGATGCATCATTCATGGATTTGGCTGAGGAAGGAGACTTGGGTGAGGCTAGCATAGTGCAGAGAGCCTTTGATTGGCTCAAGGAAGGGAAGAGAAATTTTCTGATATCTGCATTGCCATCTCTCACCCAGCCTCTTACGCTGGAAGATGGTGTTTCAGGAGTAGATGGTGGCACAAGCATGGTGCAAAGGGACTACTCCATATCCTTGGGGAATCAGAAGATACTTCCACACAGGAGGGAGTCTTCTATATATGACAAGGGGTTACTGGCACTCATGCATGCATTGGCCAAAATATGGAAGTTTTGGATGGGCAATGGATTCCAAGTGAAGGTTTACCGCCATAAACTTCAATCTTGTCTTGGGAAAAAGCAGTTGCAAGGGAGGAATAAAAAATGGGATAGCAGTACTTCAGCATGTGGCTTTGGCATTGAGCATGTCAAA
Source organism: Pinus albicaulis (assembly GCA_034641835.2). Classification (NCBI taxonomy): domain Eukaryota; kingdom Viridiplantae; phylum Streptophyta; class Pinopsida; order Pinales; family Pinaceae; genus Pinus; species Pinus albicaulis. The sequence continues at coordinate 1,464,865,405 of CM076582.1, forward strand.
TAGGGGCACTATGAGGTGAGAGGTGCTTCATTACAAAAATAAGTAGCACTATCATTGACCTATTCACATGTAAGGTGTTTGACGGGCAAGTGATAGATGGGAGGTATAGAGTGGTGGATTGACTCATCTATTACCAGGATCGAATCTTCTTGACTAGAGACTCCAAGCTCAAGGAAAAGATTATACATGTAGCACATGAAGCACTCATTTTCGATCACATAGGTTTAATTGGGACTTATCAAACCATTATGGAGAGATTCTCATGGGAGGGTCTCAAGGAGGATGTGCTCCAACATATCAAGAGGTGTGTAGTTTGCTGGATGAATGAGGAGGGAAACAACCATCCTGCAAGGTTGTTACAACCACTTACTTGGGAGAGAGATGGGAGGGTTCATCTATGGATCTCATCACCATCTTACCAACAATACATGGTAAGAGTTGTGTATTTTTACTTATTGATCATCTAACAAAGTATTTGCATTCCCTTGCCATCTATGTACAGTGCATTGCTCCACAAGAGGATAAGCCTCTCCTTGAACTTCATGGTCTCCTTGTGACCACAATCAGTGATGGGAATGACCACTTCCTAGAGGGCTTTGGGCCAGTATTGTTTTGTTTTGGGTGCACTTAGTTGACACCAAATTCCCTTTAATACTTCCAAGCATGTGAGAAGATAGTGGCAGTAAGCAAGTGGTTGATAACCACTTATCACATCATGTTTTGAGGCAGCTAGGAGCAGAATAGCGCTAGTCACAATTGAGGGACTATTGTCACCATCTGACTTGTCATAAGACATTTAGTCTATTTTTCCTTTGGATCCCATATTGTGATGACATTATATTCACTATATATGGAATGAATTTGGCAAGTGAGGTTCTTCGAACCAAAGAGTGGAACCATGAGAGTTCGGATGCATTTTGGATTCTTGAGGAAAACATTATTGCACCCCAAGATCAGAAATATCTCTATACATATCATAAATGGAGAGAGATATAGTGTGGGGTGGACAATTTGGCCTATCATTTTCAGCCATATAGCCCCTCTACATTTCAGAAGTAGGGGATTGATGAGTTTTTCTATGAGCTACCCAGGGTGATCCATCTTGTTTGGATGATAGCATGGGAATTGGGGCCTCTCATTACGGTTAAGGTCCCCAAAATTTCTCAGATTCCATGCCTCAAGAAGGCCTCTAGACAACATGTAGTTTCCTCCATGGATATTCCACTTCTTCATGATGAGAGCCATTTGGTTTTATGACCAAAGGTTAACTTGCACACTTGGGAGGAGCAACTAGGGGATAGATTGATTGAAGAGAATATGGTTCAGTGAAGGATTTTATCAGACTCAGGATGCTACAAGAGGAGGAGAGGAAGCTTTGTAGTATCCATCCTTGTAGTTTCTTGAGGAAAAGAAACATTTGGGAGGGGAGGATTGTAATATTCATAATTATCTTTCAGCTAGTTGGAATATTAAATTTTTCTTTTTTCATTTAGATAGATTAATAAGAGGGTAGGGAGACCCATAAATCTCTTTAGTAGTAATAAAACCACTTCTCATGTGAATGTGGGTCATTTTAGCAGTTAAATAAAGCACATTTAGGTATGAAAATGGGCTAAAGCATATGGACAGGGTCAAGTTTGACCAAATAAATAATGTTGCCATAGAGGGAGTAAGCACTAAAGGAGGAAAACATATTTATGATGGAGGAGTGTATGCATGAGAGTAGCATCTTTGATGAGTGGGACCCGGGGTGAGGAAGCTCACCAAGCATTTAAGGAAGAGGATGGCAGCCATATAAGGCATTTAGAATATTGTTTATGTATTGGTCTTTTATGACTCTTTTCATGCTTCAGCTGTTTAACAGAGTCTGTTGTGTTGTTTAGCACAAGGGTGTTCCCGAGCGGGAATCCCACCCTCATACTCAGGGGAATTAGAGTGCCTACTTAGGATAGGTTTGTTGAGTATCATTTCCACCATCCAGAATTAGGCCAAGCTTTAGCCATTATCCACAGTGTAGTCTCCTTCAGGATTTTGTTGCTTTGCAAGGCAGAAGTAGTGGAGGAGAAATAGATCTAGTTCTGAGCTTGTTTTCCAGTGGAGGGAGAAGCCCTTCATCGAGGAGGTTAGCAAGGAGATTCCTTGATCATCATTGTGTCATCTGGTATTAGGCCAAGCTGCTGCCAACATCTACAACATAGTTCCCTTCAGAAAATGCATTATTTTATTGAGCAGTTGCAGTGGAGAGCTTAGTGCCCCAGTTGGTGAGTTAGATTTCCAGTGAAGGGAGCAACCCTTCATCTGGGTGATTTATTGGAGGAGTATCAGATATTTCGCATATTATATCAGCCACCTCCTATCACTTGTCTAGTTTCAGAGCTTATTCAGCCCTAGGGCTTCATTGCACCATTTTTGTATTTTGTGTATTTCCATAAACCCTTTCTGGGTTGTCTTGGAAATGTGCTTGGGAGCTTATATCTTTATTCCCGGAAATTTTTGAGCAATATATTATTAGATCCATATATTTATATTTTCAAGTTTTAGTTACACTCACTGGGACTATGCTGTCCTATTTCTTCGAAATTTGTATAGCAGAAACATTTCATATTTAGGTGTATTTGAGCATTGGAGGCTTATCTTTCCTAGTTTGAGTGACTTTTTCCTCAAATTTATTGTACTTATTTGCTGTTGTTGTACATAATATAATGGATCTATGATTCTCTCATGTTTGATGTGTTGACATTTATTACAAACTCCAGTTTTATGTTCAATATTGCTACTTTTCCTATTTTGGAATATTACACATACAACAAATAGTAGTGGTAGTAGGAAACACTCTCTCTCTCCTGAAGCAGCAACAACAAGCTCTCCATGAGCACCAATATCGACCAAAAAAAACAAAACTCAACCTCAATATCATCATGAGAATCAAATAAAATGATTAGAAGCACTCTCTCCATCTTCAACAAAATCTAATGTGAGCAGCAACAACACTAATCTCAACCACTCTCCTCCAAACCGACAACAATATAGTATACCACCAATAACAACAAACCATGTTTGATCAACAACAAAATACTAGATATGCTCCCCCTCAGTATCATTATCCTGTAACCAGTGCCTTCTAAATGAAGGCTACACCTCAAGGACAATGGACTAAAAATATAGCATATGACTGAATAACGCCCATCGACCCATATGAATGAATTCCCTCATCAATAAATACTAACATCAATACTTTCTCTCCAACATGACCAAGACCAAAGATATACAATACAATGTAGTACGTGGTTTTATAATGAGATACACGACTATCAAATGACTATGACATGATGTAAAATAGCCCAAATATAGCTACAACAACTCAAAACAATGCCAACTGTCATGACTCATGACCTTCCTATAACCATATAATAAAAACATAAACTCGAAGACATGACTCATGATTGCATGGCTTCATAAGAAAAATACATGATTACTAACTGATTAAGTACAATATGAAGCATGTGGTTGTTACATAACCAACACTTATGACCAAAATATAAGACAAACTCAAATATGCTCTTCGACCAATACTACAAAACATTTGGCCAATCAACAAGATGATGAATGATTAGGAATATCTAAATCTCATCATGCATACAACCATCCAAATTCATAGAGCCATCTATATCAAAACACCATCATCTAACAAAAAATGAAGTGATAACAACAACAAGCAATCATCATGGGATAAGAAATAATGAGCAATAATAACATATATCCATGACATCAATGAGCAACATAAAACTCCAATATGTAGCAGGAGCATAAATTTATCTCATGAACTTGCCACCATAGCATATGACCATAATATCTCATCATGCACATGATAGTATTAGTAAACATGTCAAAACTATGTGCACCAATTGTAGCAGCGGTCATCCACTCAAAGTAGCAGGAAAAAAATCAACATATATCACATCATAAGATAAACCTCAAACTAATATGGAAACATACCATTGATCCATGGAATAATAAATCTAATCAGAAAATTGATCAGAGGCTTAGAGTTAAGCTCAAAAATAAAATTGCTTAAAAATTCTTCAAACTAGAACAACAGCGAAGAGCTCGTCGCTAGGAATCCAACGCAATTTGTTTCATCAAAAACTGACTCCTTATGAGGAAGTTATGACCCGATGTTCGTTTTCCTAAATAGCTAAAAAAAATTCAGAACGAGACAGAAGGATGACATGGTAGCCTAGTAAGCATACAAGATATATCATGGGAATATTCTTCAGTTTTTCCTAATGACACTGCGACAAGTGTCACATCATTATTCGCTAGTGAGATTTGAAGGTGAATTTTTTTTATAATTTCTTCTAAGGTTGAATGAGAATTCATTTTTAATGGTTGGAATGGTCCAACCAGAGGTGGACACATGGTGCAGCTAGGGGCCACCACGTGCCCTCTCTGGTGGATCCTATCCAAAGTTCGAATTTAATATTCGCAATGGTGGAATTTATTTTATATATCAAATTTGGCATATTATTATCAAAGTACGAACTATTTTTATAAAACAAAGCTTTTAAACTATGTTAAGGGCGTATATATATTTTGGACAAAAATGTTTCAATGGATAGGTGGAGGTCGGGGTGGACCCAACGACCTCCCTCGCGCTAACCAACAGACTTACCATTAAGCCACTATCGTAGTCCTTGTTGTGAATGCCTTTCGACATATATTTCAACACTTTAAATTTCATTGGTGGGGGTTTGGAGGGGCCAGCCCCCTCCCCATACAACCATTCCACCAAACCACGGGCAGGGGAGAAGATTGTTTGGCAGAGGTTAACAAATTAAGTGTGGGATTAACATTAAAAAATTGAATTAATTATCAGTAATCACGTTTCTTAAGACTTAAACTGTGTTTAATATAAAACACGCTTATGCACAGTTAATACATCTTATCTTCCCTTAATTGCACTTAACTAATAATTAAACAAACAATTAAATAGCAACGGGTTTGGCAGACTCTGCTAGTTTCGGTGGAATCCCAAATTTAACTGTGTTAACTGGAGTTCTCTCCAGTTTTGGAGGAGATTACTAGAGAAATATCGAGTGAAGCATAAATGGAGCAATTTTCTACCAATTTTGGCTTAGGAAGAGCCTATCCTAGAATATTTTGATGTTTTGAACATATTGGAGCAGGTTTCAGGAGTAGTAAGTGAATCTAAACAATATTTTTTTCACAATTGAGCTAATACAGAGGCCCAAGACATGGAAGCTGGACCAAGGTGATGTAACCCAGGAGGGGTGAAATCCTTCATCAAAACATTGTGTTAATGGATCAATTGTGATGGTTTGTTGTATAATTTGTTGTCGTTGTTCAACATTATGTTTTAATGTTTTTATGTTTAATAATCCAACATAATCTCCATACATTTACTTGTTTAACAATCACAACCACTTCAATAAGGCCATGTACATGAAGCAAAGATCATAATTTTTAATATAAATTTGAAGATGAAATTATCAAAACAAAACTAACATTCAAATTCAGATCAAGATGGTATCAGAGAAAAGGTTATTAGCTCGATTTTCTTGAGTTTTGTGCAAGTAGGGTTTTAATGGTCGCAAATTTGTGATGCTTACAAGGTTGAAGTTGCAGAGAGGAGAAGGGAAAATCTTGGTTTCTAGTCCTGAGGTTAGGACCAGAATAAGGAGAGCCACAAGAGCACCATCTCCACCCAAAACTTCACTCCCAGCTGCACTTGAAACACCTCACGTTTTATCTCCAACTGAGATTGAAAAGGTACAAGTTGCACCAAAAGCTGTGTTGATTGAAGAAATACAAGTTGCACTAGAAGCTGAGCTTGAATTCATAGCCATAATGTCAAGTGTAGGAGATACTAAAGGTATTTCATAAGAGGAAGCATTCAATAAGGCTTTCTATGACCTAACTAAGAGGGTTAGGATCCTCTTTGAAGAGAGGAACACCAGGATGGTTGGAGATAATTCTAAGTCTCCACATGGAGAGGGAACCTCATAAAGAAAGAAGGATGTAAAGAAGGATTCAAAGGGTAGTGGAGGAAAGTATCCTCCATCTCCACCATCCTCATCATCATCCTTATCATCTCCATCAGCATCATCTTCCATTTCCACAACAAAAGCCACCCATACTCACTCAAAAACCCCAAAAGGAAAAACTCCCTTACTCAAATTGGAAAATAAGTTTGAACTTCCCATGTGCAATGGTGAGATAAATGCAGAGAAGTTGGGCAATTGGATTCGTCAATTGGAGGTTTATTGTATAATTCAAAACCTACAAGAATATGACATAAAGATCTAGTTGGCTTCATTGAGGCTAGAAGGAGCAACACTAGTCTGGTGGGAAGCAAAGACTCATGAGGAAATGTGAATCCATGGTAAGATATCCATTTCTTGGGTTGATTTCATTTCTTCAATTAAATGAAAGTTTTATCCTTTAGCTTATATGAAAAAATATATTATGAGTTGGAAAAAATTTAGGCAACTCAAGGGTCAAGCAGTTCAAGAATATACTCAAAAGTTTAGGAAAAGGGCTTTGTTGCTAGGAATAAACTTGAATTCCCAAGACACTCTCTTGAAATACATTGAGGGTTTACATTCCTATTTGAGACATACTATCCTTATGTTTAACCCAAGCAATTTAGATGAAGTTTGTGTGCAAGCCATGCATCTTGAAGCAAGGGAAAATAACATTCTAGAAGATGGTAGTAAGAATAAGCCATCAAGGGTAAGGGGAAAGAGAAGGGAGGAAAACGGAAGGGAAAGAAGAATGCTATTGTTAAGAAAGAAGGGGAGAAAACTACATGAAAACATGATTCCAAATAGGGGCATAATGAAGCCCATTTTTGGAAATTACATCCCTAACTAAGGCCTAGGAAACCAAACAACAAGGGAAAAAAAAGATGACTTCTACCACACAACATGATCTTGGATCCGATTTTGGTGCTGAGACCAAGATTATAGCCATGATCACAAAGGGAAAATAAGCCATATCAAGCACTAGTTACTCAAATTGTCACAACAACACTCCAAATGAAGAAACAAGGATAGAGTTGTTCCACGTAAGGGTAATTTCAAATCATACAAAGATTAATGCATTATTTGATAGTGGGTCACAAACAAACTTGATTTCAGAAGACTTGGAAAAAAATATTAACCTTGAAACTATAACACATCATAAGCCATATCCTTTGGGTTGGATAGTCAAGGATGCAAATTTACAGGTTACAAGGAAATGTATATTCTGGTTTTCCATTACTGCAAACTTTTTTGATGAAGTTGAGTTAGATGTGGTTCCACTTGACATTTCAGGCATTATATTGGGAATTCCATATTTGTATGACAGGAAAGCATATTTTATCTCCATGAGAACAAATATCATTTTCTCAAGGACAGGGTGGAGTATATTGTGAGAGCTCATTGCAAAAATTTGAATATTTCTTTAGTTAATGCAGGGCAGATGAAGAGACTAGTTAATGCAAGTAAAAAAATTTTGCTTTCCATGATCAAGAAAAAGGATGATATGGAATAAGAATATTTTGATGGTTGTGATGACAAATTAAAATCTGATTTGTTTGATATGGTAAGTCAGCATGGCGAGATGTTTTAGGAACCAAATGGGTTACCTCCCGAGAGGGGAATTCAATATGAGATTCAACTGCAGGAAGATGTTCCAATTCCAAACATTGGCATGTATCGCATGTAAATAATGGAGAGCATGGAAATCAAGAAGAAATTCCAAGAATTTATTAACAAAGTTATCATACGCTCATCTACTTCGCCATGTGGTTCATCGATTGTTTTGGTACCAAAGAAGGACGAGACTTGGCGCATGTGCATGGATTTTCGTGCACTGAATAAAATCACGGTAAAGAATCGCTATCCAATCCCAAGAATTGATGATTTTCTTGATTAGTTAAGGTATGAAAATTATTTCACTAAGCTATAGTTATGAAGTGTTTATCATCAAGTTAGAATAGCTGAAGAGGACATTTGGAAAATTTCATTTAAAACTAGACAAGGATTGTTTGAGTGGCTAGTTATGCCATTCAGTCTTACCAATGCTCCACCTACTTTCATGAAGTTATGAATGATGTATTAAGACCATTTCTAGATGGCTTCTTCATTTTTTACTTAGATGACATTTTGATATTCAACAAATCAAGAGATGAACATGGCATGCATGTAAACAAGGTACTTGATGTCTGGAAAAAAGAATAGTTATTTATAAAGATGTTGAAGTGTGAGTTTGGCAAGAATTGTTTAGTGTAATTGGGACACATCGTTGGAGGAGATGAGTTGAAGATATACCCTTCCAAGGTTGAGGTCATTGTGAATTGGTATAAGTCCAATACAGTTACGAAGGTAAGAATCTTTCTTGGGGCAGCACAATATTGGAGGAAATTCATTGCTAATTTTTCCTCCATTGCATCTTCGTTACATGCATTGAAAAGTGTCAAGAAAGTATTCCATTAGGGATATATGTAGCAAAAATATTTTTATGCTTTAAAAAAAATATCAGTTCAGCCCCAGTATTGGCTCTTCTGGATCTCAGACAACCATTTGAGATTCAAACAGATGCTAGTGATTACGCCATGAGAGCAGTTCTCATGCAGCATGGTAAACCCATTTCATTTTATTCTAAAATTTTTAATTGAGTTGTGACTAACTATCCCATCTATGACAAATATTTATATGCATTGGTACAAAGTGTAATTAAATGGAAGCACTATTTGATGGGGAGGGAGACCATTATCCATACTATTAGGTCCCTATATTACTAATATAGTACCTTATTGTTATTAGTGTAATCCCCTTATTGTTATTTTTGTACCCCTGTAACCCCAATATTGTTATTATTGTGCCCTTACATTATTATTGTTAGGTCGGCTAGGATTATATTGTGACCCCATGGACTCCTATATATAGAAGGAGGTTTTGTCATTTGTATCATCCAATAATTGTTCATTTATGTAATGTAAATGAGGTTTTCCCCTTGAAGTGGCTTATTTCTAAGGCGCTGATCTCTCTTTTCTTCTATTTTTGGATCTGGTTTCATAACATTTGGTATGAGAGATTTGGATTCTAGGGTTTTGCTACTCCAAATAGCTCATCGTGGCATTTTAACTATAATTTTTTTTCCTACGAAGGTTCAGAAGCTGAAATTTTTAGAGAGCGAAGCAGAAATCCTGAGGAATGTCATGCAAAAATTTCAGATCTTGGTTCACAATATTTTGGAGATATGATCTGTGGAAATTAGGGTTTTTTCAGGCTCCCGAATTTCACCTAAAAAATTTCATTGTGGAATTTGTGTTATAACTTTGTTTCTATGAATGTTCAGAAGCTGAATTTTTTATAGAGCGCAGCCGAAAACCTAAGGAACTTCCTATAAAATTTTTAGGTCTTGGTTCGAAATATTGTTGAAGACATAATCTGTGGAAGTTAGGGTATTTTTAGGCTCCTGAATTTCATCTAAAAGAGGTGACCGTGGGAAAATCTTCATAACTCTCTCTGAATATCGGATTGGAATTCTGTAAAAAGTGGACGCAAGTACATAGACTGTAGTTTCCTTTGTATTAATTTGAAATCCAAAGGAGGAAACATTGATACGTGGGATGTCGTACAAGTTTGATCTACTGAGCCAGTCCATAATTAGGTCATTGTGGGAGATTGTGCATAACTTTTCCTTGAAGAATCCAAATCAGGTCAAACTTATGGCATTCGAAAGAAGATTCAGAGGGATAATACAATGCCAAATTTCAGATATTAAAGATATGAAATCACAGAGATAATTTAGTTTCAATATCGAGCTCCTCAAAAGCAAGAAAAAAGGTGTGTATTTTTTTTTTCAGATTGCATAAGTCTTGTGTGAAAAAATAGTTTGAAGTGATTCCAAGGGAATATTGAAGCATAAATATCAGTATTGGGTTCTAAAATTCCACCTAAAAAGAATTCAACACCCATTAAGCCTTCAGAAGGGTCTATTATGACTCATGAAGAGGAAGAAGCGCAACATGACATATCAAAATTACAAGAGCAAGTGCACCAAATTTCTCTCTCGCAAAGAGAAACAAAAAATGAAATGGATGTTTTGAAGAAAGTGGTGGAAGCATTGCTTTGTGTCATTTCTATTATCCAACCAGATTGGATAACCAAAGCAAGGGATGAATGGAAGAAGGACGAAGAAGTGTGGACACTCATTCAAAAGTTGTAGCAATATCCTAGTACATCTGATACATTTAGTTTGAAAAACGACTCCTTATGGTACAAAGATTGCTTATATATTTGCAAGAATTCCCAACTAAAACAAAATATTCTTTTGGAATTGCACACTTCTCCTTTAGGAGGACACTCAGGATTTTTAAAAACTTACCACAGGGCAAAGAAATAATTTTTTTGGGATGGCCTTAAATCTGATATTCAAAAGTTTGTGGAAAAATATTTGGTTTGCCAGCAAAATAAAGTTGAGAAAATTAAGACCTTGGGTCTTCTACAACCTTTATCCATTCCAAGTCAATGTTGGGCGGAGATTTCAGTGGATTTTATCACAGGTTTACCTAAGTTCGAAGGAAAGAGTGTCATCATGGTGGTAGTTGATAGACTTACCAAGTATGCACACTTTTGTGCATTATCTCATCCATTTAAAGCAATTACAATTGATACTGCATTTATGGAAACAATTCAAAAGCTACATGAAAACCCAAAGATTATTGTAAGTGACAAAGATCCCATTTTTACTAGAAATTTTTGGACGGAATTATTTTCTTGTTTGGGTACTCAACTAGCTCATAGCTCATCTTATCATCCTGAATCCGATGGTCAAACTGAGATAGTGAATAAATGTTTGGAAGGATATATTCGTTGTTTTCTATCTGATAAGAAAACACAATGGGTCAAGTGGTTACCTCTCACTGAATGGTGGTATAACACTTCCTTCCATATTGGAGCAAAAATGACCCCATTTATGGCACTTTATGGATATCATCCACCGTCCATCACATCTTCTTTAAGAGAAAATTCTAAGGTTCAAGCAATGGAATATCACATCGAACATCAACAAGAAGTTCTCCAATTCTTAAAGGATAACCCAAATTTGGCACAAAATCGAATGAAACAATAGGCAAATCAACATCGTAGCAAGAGAACTTTTGATGTAGGAGACTAGGTATTTTTACGGCTACAACCATACAAACAAATGTCCCTCAAGCGAGCTAAGAAGGATAATAAATTATTTCCAAAGTACTATGGTCCTTACAAGGTGTTGCAAAATATTGGTACTATGACATACAAATTGGAGCTTCTTGCTTCTTCGCGAGTGCATCTAGTTTTCCATAGTTCATGCTTCAAGAAGGTTATAGGGGACAAACTTCCAGTTTAAAAAATATTGCTAGAACTTTATGAGGAAGGAAAAATCATATTGGAACCTGAATCAGTCATGGAAACAAGAACTCAACAGCTACGAAATCGATCAATTTCAGAGTATCTCATCAAATGGAAGAACTTACCCACTGAAGATTCTACATGGGAGGATGAGAATTTTATACAGAATCATCTGAAGCTACTCAAGCATTGAGGACAACACTTTTTTGAAGGAGAGGGGCATGCTAGGTCCCTATATTACTAGCATAGTCCCTTATTGTTGTTAGTGTAACCCCCTTATTGTTATTGTTGTACCCTGTAACCCCAATATTGTTATTATTGTTCCCTTACATTATTATTGTTAGGTCGGCTAGGATTATATTGTGACTCCATGGACTCCTATATATAGAAGGAGGTTTTTTCATTTGTATCATCCAAGAATTGTTCATTTATGTAATGTAAAGGAGGTTTCCCTCTCAAAGTGGCTTATTTCTAAGTCGTTGATCTCTATGGTTTCACTATTTGATGGGGAAGGATACCATTATCCATACCGACCATCAGCCATTGTAGTACTTACAATCACAATCAAATTTATAGCAATCAAGACACTTCAGATGGATGGGATTTCTACAACAATTCCATTTGGTTATCACGTATAAAAATGGAATCTAAAATAAGGTAGCTGATATGATTTCTAGGCCTATTGTAAATTCATTTATTATACTCAAGAACAATTCAGTTCTGCATGAAAGTTGCATTGAACAATATGCACATGATAGTGATTTTCAAGGTGTGTATGAAATCTTGAGTCAAGGAAACCAAATTGAAGAGTTAGATTATCATGTACATAACAGTTTGTTGTATCACTTGGGCAATTTATGTATTCCAGAGGGAGAAAGATATAGTGTCATAAGGGAGGTGCACACTTAATTGATTGCATGACATTTCAGTGTAGGAAAGATGGTAGTGAATCTCCAAATGTATTGTTATTGGCCATGGATGATTGATAGTGTATCTAATTTCATTAGAGGATGTTATTTGTGTGCAATAAGTAAGCCTAGCAATAGGAAACTAGGATTGTAGACTCCACTTTCGATACATTCACGTCCTTGGGAGAGTATCTCAATGGGTTTTGTAGGAGGTCTTCCAATGTCAAGGAAAGGTTATGAATACTTGTATGTAGTTGTAGATAGGTTCAATACAATGTGTCTTTTGATGCCATGTAAAAAACAACTTACAACTGAAAAAAAAAAACTCATATTTTCTTTCAAAATGTATGGGTTCATTTTGGTCTTTCTACTTCTATTGTAAGTGATCGAGATTCCTGGTTTGTTGGGAATTTTTGGTCAAAATTGTGGGACATGATGAACACCAAGTTGAAGAAGAGCACAACCTTTCATACACAAAAATATGGTCAGACTGGCGTGGCTAACAGGAGATTCATTCATCTTATTATAGGTTATTGCAGAAAACATCCCAATTTGTGGGATGAACAATTGCATTATATTCAACATGCATACAACAGGGCAAAGAATTATTCCACAAACACATCACCATTTGAGGCATGTCTTGCATACTTGCCAGATCACCTTTGGACTTCATATTTTAGAAATATGTTGCTATTGATGGTCATAGAAACATAGATAAATCAAGGAAGTTCATTGAGAAAATTCAGTTGGTACATCACACAGTACAAGAACAACTTGAAAAGAGTCAAAGTAGCTACAAGACAAGGCATGATAAACACCATGCTGATCACAAATTCCAAGTTGGTGACGAATTTTGGTCATATATCAACAAAGAAATACGTCAAGGGGAAGTTAAAAATCTTAAGCCAATCCGTTATGGCCCTTTTAAAATTCTGGAAAATATTGGTAACAATTAATTTAAGCTAGTTTTTCCTCCTTATATGAAATTAGATTCTGTCGTTAATGTTGAGAATTTAAGATTATCTGATCCTCCATTGATTTATGATCAAGGAGAGCATGTTAAACTGCCATCAATAGATGATTTCTCGCCAGAATATCTCGATGAACTTAAGCAAGATCTCATACTTGACGGAAGAACCAAAACTTCAAGGAGAGGGAATGTCAAATACCTTAGAGTGGGACTCAAGGGAGAAAATCCTTCCAAGACCAAATGGATGGAGATTGAGAAGGTGAGTGAGTTGTAACCTCACTTGATGAACAATTGATAGTATCTTTTGGGGTCCAAAAGGCTTCTAGTGGGAAGGAATGATCAGAGGCTCAGTGTTAAGCTAAAAAATGAAAGTGCTCAGAAATTCTCCAAATTAGAATGAAAACGAAGAGCTCGTCTCCAGGAATCCAGTGCAATTTATTTCATCAAAAATTGACTTCGTATGAGGAAGTTATGACCTGTTCTTCATTTTCCTAAATAGATAAAAAAATTGCAGAACAGGACAGAAGGATGACAAGGTAGCCCAGTCAGTAAACAAGGTATATTCTGGGAATATTCTTCAGTTTTTCCCAATGACACTGTGACAAGTGTCAGAGCAGGATTCACCAGTGAGCTTTGAAGGTGAATTTATTTTATAATTTCTCCTAAGGTTGAATGAGAAACATTTTTAATGGTTGGAATGGTCCAACTAGAGGTGGACACGTGGTGTAGCTAGGGGCTACCCCGTGCCCCCTATGGTGGACCCTATCCATGTTCCAAATTGAATATTCACAATGGTGATATTTCATTTATATATCAAATTTGGCATATTATTATCAAAGTCCGAATTATTTTTATAAACCAAACTTTTTAAACTATGGTAAGGGTGTATATATATTTTGGACCAAAATGTTTCAATGGATGGGCGGAGGTCGGGGTCGACCCCACGACCTCCCTCGGGCTAACCAACAGACTTACCACAGAGCCACTATAACAATCCTTGTTATGAATGGTTTTCGACATATATTTCAACACTTGCAATTTCACTGGCGAGGGTTTGGAGGGGGACAGACCCCTCCCCATACAACCATTCCACCAGACCATCGGTGGGAGTGAATATTGTTCGGAAAAGGTTAACAAAGTAAGTGTGGGATTAACATTAAAAACGTGGATTAATTATTAGTAATCTTGTCACTTAAGACTTAAACTATGTTTAATATAAAATGCGCTTATGCGCAATTAATGCAACTTATTCGCCCTTAATTGCAGTTAACTACTAATTAAACCAATGGTTAAATAGTGAAGGGTTTGGTAGACTCCGCCTGTTTTGGCGAAATCCCAAATTTAACTGTGTTAACTGGAGTTCTCTCTAGTTTTGGAGGAGTTTCCTAGGGAAATATTGAATGGAGCATAACTAGATAAATTGTTGACCACTTTTGGCTCAGGAAGAGTCTATCCTGGAAAATTTTGATGTTCTGAACACATTGGAGCATGTTTTAGGAGCAATAGGTGAATGTAAAAAGAAATTTTTGCAAACTTGAGCTAATGTAGACACCCAATCCATGGAAGCTAGACCAAGGAGATGTAGCCTAGGAGGGGTGAAATCCTTCATCCAAACATTATTTTAATGGAGAAATTGTTATGTTTTGTGATATAATTTTTTGTTGTTGTTCAACATTATGTTTTAATGTTTTTATGTTTAGAAATTCAATGTAATATCCATACATTTACTTGTTTAACAATCACAACCACTTCAATAAGCCCATGTACATGAAGCAAAGATCAACATTTTTAATGTAAATCTGAAGATGAAATTAGCACAAAAAAACTAACATTCAAATTTAGATCACAAATACTCCAACAAATACCAATATATCATGCCACTGGTAACCACCAAGCCATATTTTCTTAAGGCCAATAAATAAGCAGCAGCTAAATAATCTTCAACATGGATCAATAATGAACCATAAGAGGATCTACTAAATACAACACATGAGAAGTAACTACCAATATCCTCAATGGTGAAAATGAACATAGGTGAGATGTCATGTGACCAATTGATCAATAATAATAATAAAACCAACATTTGAAGAGAATCCAAAGGTATGCATATGGAGCATAAATATCGGAAGCATATTTGAATAAAAAATTATCTCAAATTTAAATGTAATATGTCTTCTAATCACTGAAAGTAATGCATTTTTATCTTTCTCGCAAATATCATAAATAACATGTTCATATAATATCAATTTTTCATAAATTCTCAAGACAACCAACAATCTGAAAATAATCAACTGCATGCAACTGATACAAGACTATGGCGAATAATAAAAACTCAAAACCGTGCTCCTTAACCTCTAATAGCTCCTGCAATGGCCAATTTTAGACAATTATATGAGAAACATATAAATTTATTCAAAAAAATCTCATGGAACAAGATGCCATCAATACACCACTAGCATGTGAGGTGCTCCCCCTACACATGTGCCATCTCCAAATAATCTCCTGCAACAACAACTGTCAGTGCTACAAAAATTTTCAATTTCATTCTCATTCAAACTTTCTATATGGAAACACTTTTTATGATCCACATGCAATTCTAATGCAACCATATGCTACCCAAAGACCATGAAAGCCTCAATTCTTATTGGGAGTGCTTTACTACTCCTTTCTTCTCCATATTTTGTGCAGTTGATCTTTGCAATACACGTTCATATTTTCCTTCATGACTGATTGGCTTTGCATGACTTTATTCCTTTGATTTGATTTCCTAAAACACATAGGATGCTTGTAGTCTTTGGCCTTATGGCCCACATTATCACAAACATAACATCTAATATGCCCAATAAATGTGGGAAAATGTTTAGATCTTTTGCTAATATGATTTCTACTCCTCACTCCATAAATCCTACAATCAACAGCTTTGTGATCAGAATCATTACATAAGAAACAATACCCATAAAATATTTTTTATACCTGTAAACTGATGGGACTGATATTTGAGAATTATCCTTCTTTGGATGTTTATTTTTCTTGAAATGATATTTCTTATTATTTATGCAATTGGATGAAATGTGCCTGAATTTTTGACAGTTAAAACACAACATTTCTCATATATTTCCTTGGCACACATTTCGACTCTTGTCTTGGCACTCAATTTTTCTAGTGATTTTCTTCATTTCTACTTTGCGATCTCCATTTTCTACCTCATTTGTTTTCTGGATTCTCTTTTCTAATTCATACTCTAACTTCTCACAACGGTTGATTCGACTCTTGAGCTGGATACCAATCTCCTCTTCAATTCTCTTTGATTTCCTCAACTAGTTTTTCAAATCAGAAATCTCTACTTTGAAAGCATTCTCTCTCTCTTTAATAATCTAAAGAAGTTCCTTTATATATTTATTCTCCATCTTAAGTTCTTCAATTAATATTTCTTGAATTTTATTTCTGGCTTCAAGGGTCATTATTCTTTTAACCTCTTCACTTTTAGACACCTGCAATGGAAATACACCTTCATCACTTCTTGAGGAATCAAATTCAAAACTTTGATCATCAACTTCTTCAATAAATCCAAAATCATCATCACTAGAATATCAAGGAAATGTGAATGACTGAAAATACCGTTTTCCATACCTTTTACTAGCAGAATAGGTTCTCTGGGTTTTGTAGCATTCTTCGATTGTTTGTGACTCTTATTTTTTTTAAGTTTATTCTTCTTGTTGTTCATCATAACCCCACGATTTTCTCTCAAGCAATCAAGCTTCACTGATAGAACCTCGTTATGATACCAATTATTGGAAATGTATTCACTACTAAGGGGGGCAGGAGTGAATCAATAATAAGAATGTATATTAAGTTTTAATTTCCTTTTCAATTACTGCAACACAATCTTCATTAACCCATTAATTGATTAAATCCTATAGAAAAACATACGAGAACCATGAGAAATAACCGAAGAATAATTCACAAGAGAACACAATATTTTCTGGTGGAAACCCCTCCTCTTGGGTCAAAAAGTATCCTTGTTGTTGTTGCGCTACTCAATTAATTTTATTATTCATCATGCAATCCAATTATAGAATATACAAAATGGCTACTATCAGTAATGAACTTTGGCCCTCATCTCATGACTCTACGGACATCTATCTGATCAAGAAGCCTTTCCCAACCACCAATGGAATCATGACTCTACAGACTCCTATCTGATAAAAAACCTTTCCCAACCACAATTGGACTCATGAAGAAATATGTTCTCTATATTGAATTTTCCAGAGCCCCCACTCCACTCTTCTATGTGACCCCCGTTTCACAATATTTTAGATTAGAGTCAATCTGAATCGCTCGACTAGAAAAACACAACAACCTATAGAAATATAGGCTCAAAACATCAAATAAACTCACTAAAAACAATCTACATAACTCATTCACCCAATCACTACAACAACCCAAACAACATTACACGAAACAAATATATTCTGATCAAAACATGAAAAGCAAGCATGAAGGAAGTTCTCTACAGTCCTTCCTACTCTTTTATCATACCACTGCATAAAATATAAGCCGAAACATAATTCTATTGTCATCATCTACTACTATTATATCTTGTAGATATTCTACATAAATTCCTACATAATAAGCATCCACAACACTTCACTCACACACATCCTCCAAGCACACACCACTATCACATTTTATTCTCAGATGAACCAACCAAATAGACTCATGATATCCATCTATTTGTAATCTTCTAAAAATAAATTCCAATTATGTAGTGTAGCTCTATTCATATGCTAGAGGTGGTTTGGTTCGTTGCTTCTTGACTCAATCAATCTACTAACTTCATTTACTAGTGAATATTCTCTGTTAACCAACTTCTAGAAGCATAACAACATTTTTCTGAATTTTACATGATGAGTCCCAAACATTAGAGGAAATTTTATCCTTAAACTTACCATGAAATTTTCATGTAATTTCCATGTCATAACATGTAAACCAATCAAAATCGTTTAAATTTAAAAAGAGGCACATGAAAATATTTTGGAGGGAAAATAAGAAAAACTAAAGTTTTTAATTTTATTTTTGGCTTATCTCCTTATAATTTTACTCAAATTTCAAGTGTAGACACACATTGGATACAAAATTAAATTTTTCATCCAACGAGTACCCATCATGCATACTTTTGAGAAGACCCACATTGATAAAAATTGAAGATACATTAAAAAAATGTGTTCAACACATTTTTTAATGTATCTTAAATTTGTCTTCTCAAAAGTATTCATGATGGGTACTCGTTGGATGCAAAATTCAATTCCGCATCCAACGAGTGTCTACACTTGAAATTTTAGTAAAAATATAAGGAGATAACCCAAAAATACAATTTAAAAAGGTATTTTTATCCCTAATCCCAACTGTATGGCTAGAGGCGATGTGACTCTGCAAGCATGATATCCAAAGATGAACCAAAGTAAGTTTTTTTTTTTGTGGAAAATGAGCTATCATATTTGAGAGGGGATTGAATTATCATAACCACTTGGTCCATTGGGTTAAGTATCATTTGTAAGAGTCTTTTAAGGATCTTGTTGATCTTGTGGCCTCTTAATGTAATTACTCCATTGATTGGCTATATTACTAGGGTATGAATGACAAGCCTTACTACTGAATTCGATCCCCTGAACAAATTCACTGGGTCTTGTATTCCCCATGTCTAGTGGATTACCAACCCCAACCTCCATGCAAATGAAAAGAGAAGAATTCAAAATGAAGGTGGCATCCTTGGATGTTGGATAATTGCAAAGATGAGCAACATTTCACTAACCATCCGTCATAACTCGAGCTACAAACCAAAACATAATGCGATTCTCCATATTTCGTTATCCCCCATCTCGATGTGCATCTGCAAATATTTCTCCTCCATGTCACTAAAAAATTATCTACACCATGTCATGTAGAACGATGCACCTAAGTCCAAGTACCACACACTCCCCATCACTATGTTGGCCATGCATGGAATGAAAGTAAATTCAATCTCAAACTATGAAGCCAAAGCTTCACCTGCTGCTCCTCCTGAGGTCTTATTTTTTGTCTTCTTGTTTGGACATTTTGTGGCATAATGCCCAAATTCATGACAATGGAAGCATTTAATTTTTGACAAATATCTCTTCTTGCCCCCATGACTGGATTCTAGTTTGGATTGGGATTTCTTCCCTTTTCCATTCATTTCCTTCCCAACCATTGCAATTTTTTCTTCATCCTTGCCCTTGGATGAAGTCTCATATCTATTATTCCTCCTTATTTCCTCTTGTACTAAATCAAACCATAAGTGCTCCCAATTCGGTAGTTTCTCCCTCCCATTCACTGAATCATGATAGTTATGCCAGCTCTTGGGAATGCCCAGAAGGGATAGGATTACCAAGTCTTCTTTAGGGACATTAACACCAACCCTGCCGAGTTCATCATGACACTATGTAAAATTACTTATATACTACAGAATTATGTCATTATTTTTCATATTGATATTTTGGATTTTATCCTTAAGCACCAACTTCCCATGGTCACTACTATTCTCGAACAATTCTCCCAATGCTTTCCACATTTTGAACAAAGTTTATTTTCCATGGAGATTTGAGACAATATTATCCCGTACTCCCTCCAATATGATTATTCTCTCCTTGGCTACATATTTCTTCCACTGAGCAAGGTTATGGGTGTTATCACTCCACTAGATCTCCAATGTTGAGAAGAGACCATCAAAGATAACCAAAAACTAATCAAATTCCAAGTAGCTAGCCCTACTAGACAGGAGAGGGCTCTTTCCAATGGATCTCAGTCAACATGGCAGGATCAATGAGATATTAGGCTAGGTATAGTAGCAAAGGGGGTTTATTGATTGATTTTTGAGGTACTGGATGGCGAATAGGTCAAGGAAGGAATTAGGTCAAGGAAAACAAGGATCAAAATTGCAGGGATCTAATCGAGCAAGGTAGGTAAGCAGTTCAACACAAAAGTATATTTGATGAAGTGGTCTAGATTTCTAGGGTTTAAGAAAAGAGCATAAGATATATGAATTATTTTCTACTAAGAAGAAGATGAAACAAACTGTAAATATCCCTCCACAATAGAGCATAAACTTAATGAATTTTGTATTTTTGACTTAGGAAACATTTAAATTTAGAAATGGAATGAATATGAATCACAATAAATTCACACATTTGCATAACATAAGAAGAAACAATGTAAAATTACTTTACCACAAGAATTCCATCAAAATAGCTGCAACTCAGTTTGTTATTATTAGCCAAAAGTTTGATTACAAAAAGTGTTCCAAGATTAATCCAACAACATCCAGCCCTTGATATGAGAAATGAAGTGAATAATATAGACCAAAAATGATTCTCCTCAGCTTAGGGGTTGATGCCCTAACTTGTGGAGATGATCCACAAAGTACTCAACTATAAACCCAAAGACTAGGGAGGTCAACAAACTCATCCCTAACTTTGGTGAAAATGATTCATTTATCCAAAAATCAACCTTTACCCAATGTAGCTACCCTCTAGTAATTATTTAGGACAAAATTACATTTACGAGGATGAATTACATCAGTAAGAACTCATAAATTCTATCAGCAACTGAGAAAAACTCAAAAACTGGAAAATATCAGGCAACTGGCAAAAGCGCAGCGCCTGAAGCAGAAGCACAAGCCTAACTTCAAGGTGAGTTTTGGAGGCCTTCCTGAAGTCAAAATTGAGCTCATGATAGCTCATTGGAAATATGATCCTATCTAGTTTCCAAAAATTTCCTTCAGTTCTAAAAATGTAGAATTTAAGGCCCTCAAAAGTCAAATCTCTCATGACTAGTCAAAAGTGCATCGCCAACTTGAATAATGAGGCAGAAAGGTGATTTGGTGTTTTTGGCCATTTCTCCCTATCAGAATGTCCAAATTTGGTATTCCAATAGTCAAAATTTGATGTAGAAGGCCTTATGAATCCAATGGTGGTGGCCACTTGTCATTTGGAGGCTCCTAGAAAAAGCGCAGTGCCCTAGGCGTTGCGCTTTTACCAGGTAGACTGTGCTGAAAACTTGTCCAAATTTGTCAAAATGCCCAAAATTGAAAACAATTACCCAAAAACCTTCAAAATTGGTAGATAGAGTTATGATGATGTGTCTCAAGCAATCAGGGAGGAATCAACAAGGATCTCAAGTTCATCCTCCTCATTTTTCTTGATTATGGTTTTCTTGTATTTGTCCTTCAATTGCTTGAGTTTGATCTTGCAGATATAGTTTCTAGTGATGTACCTGTTGGACATGTGTCTGAGCATCTTATTTTATTTGTTTTCCTTATGGATGAGCTTCTCAAGGTGGAGGTTCACTCTGTCAATCCATATTTCTCTATCATCTTCAACCTCCTTTGCAATCCTTTCCTTAAAACTAAGTTGCTCTGCCTCATGTTTTTCCTGCTCTAAGGAACTCTTAAGAACTCTTGTTTTTGGTCTTGAATTAATCATTTTAGTATCATCATGTTAGAGTCATTAGGTGCCATCATTTCCTTACCCTTGATGTCTTGCCTTTTTTCCTTTAGCATCTCTAGCTCCATGAGTACCTACTTGTCTTTCAACTGCTTGTTCTCTTGTTCTAAGAATGATATGACAAATTGGGCTCTTTCCGTGTTGTCCTGTAGTTATTTGATCATGGAATCCTTCTATTTGATGATAAGATTTGAGCCTTCATTATCATCTTGGTCATCCAAGTCCATCAACTCAAATTCTCTTTCTTCCTCATGAATTTATTCCTCTTCAAGGATAAATGTCTCTTCCTGGTGCTCATCCTGATGTACCTACATTACTGATGAAGAAGGCAAGGACCCTTCCACAATATGCGGAGACAATACTTCCCTAGGTCCCCTCTGGTAGGTTTTGACCTGTTGGTTTCTTCGACCTCTTTGGCCTCTTTGACTGTAGCCCTGCAAGATGACCCTGCTTGTTTTTGAGATACTGATGCTGGTGGTGGAATTAGTCTAGCAGACCGAGGTGGTGCAGTATTAAAGACATCATTCTAAATAAATGTCTCCCATGCAATTTTTATCTGATTGAGATGATGAAGGACAATTATTTTGATTAGAGAGTGATGAAGAGACTGTTCATTCGATTTTCATACTCTTTGTTCTGTACTATGTATGACATTTTATCAATACTCCTGTAAAAATAGTGAGGGATGTTGAACAATTTCACCCCTGTGAAATGTATGAGAAATTTGATGTGATAGGCAGATATTCTGGATAACCTTCCCTCACAAGTGAAATATTTCATGATGATCTTCATCATGGGAGAAAATATATCAAGCAGGTGATTGAAAGGAAATACTTTCTTTTTGTCATTTTTGTACCTTGGCTTGAGAAATGGTTCATAATGTTGGGCATCTATATCTTTGGCATTAAACATTTTTTCACCCACATTGGGTATCCCTCTAGCTATATCAATAGTATCTATGGAGATGGTGAAGGTTACTCCTGCAATGGTCACTTGGTTGTCTTTGAGCTTAGATATGAAAACTTTGGTCAAAGAAGGGTGATGTTGTGCTCTTTGGACCATCTCACAGAAGTTAGAACAAAACACATGTTTGAAGCAACTAGCTGTCATGGGTGAGGCCAATAATTCTCTAGTGTTGGATGGATTAAGCCTCAAAATATTCCCTCCTTTTTTGTGTCTCCTCTCCTCTTCTATTTTTATCTCCTCCTGCATAATATTTCTTTCCTCCTCCATAGTATTTGTCTTGTTTTGAAGCCCTAGTGAAAGGGAAGGGAAAAGGGGTAGGATAGTAGGGCTAGAGAGTTGGGATTAGTGTAGGAAAATTTAGGGAATTGGGGAAGGGAGCTAGGAAGCTCAGGGAAGTGGTGGGAGATAGAAAAACTTAGGGAGATAGGGTAGAGAATTTGAATACATGGATATGGTGGCTGCAGAAAATTGAAATCTACATCAGAAAAGATAATGCTTAAGGAGCCTACCATTAACTAGTCCTCCTAAGAATTCTTCTCCATTCATCTCCTTTAGTATGAAAGCATGTTGTCCATGAAAGGTTGAGATCTTGTATGGCCCTTTCCATAATTTTTCAAATTTTTCGTGCTTTCCATTTTCCTCGTTCCTTGCATCCCGCCGAAGGACTACATCTTCAAGCTTAAAATCATCCGCCTTGGTTTTGCGGTCATACACCTTCTTTAACTTCTCATGAAGCTTTGAGGTGTTCTAAAATACTTCATCTCTCATCTATTGAAGGTGAATCGTCTGATTCATTTAGTGTTTTACATCATTCTCCTCACTTCCTTCTTCTTGCAACAATTTCTTGACCGAGACTACAAGTGATGTAGGAAAAACAATGTCTACACCATAAACTAACTGAAAAGGGGACATTCCTATAGATTTCTTACTATTCACCCTATCCGCCCATAAGGCATTCAAAATATTTTTGTGCCAATTATTTTTATTGGCCTCCAGCATCTTCTTTATGATATTAATCAGAGAACTATTAGAGGATACTTCTAACCCATTACCTTGCAGATAATAGGCAGTTGAGTGCCCCAACTTGATGTTATATTTATCATAAAACTCAACCATCCTTTTTTCTTTGAACGCTTCCACATTTTTGGTAATAATATTATGAGGACAACCAAAACAATACAATATGTTAGTCTCCAAAAATTGAATAATTACTAGGTCTGTTGCTTTCCTTGTTGGGATTGCCTCGATCCATTTGGTCAATGGATGTTAATATCCATTTGTGTTGTGCAGATTGTTAGCCACCTATAAATTTTTTTCAAGCAAACAGGTGGCTAAATATGTTTCTGAGTCTTCAAGAGATACACTTCCTTTGAAAACCTATCATTCTTGAAGTCTCCATGTGTCTTCTATCCTTTAAAATACCTTCATTGCTGTTTCCATTGAAGAACCCTGCTATTTTGTGAAAAAGGATGCTTCAAAAGGCCTTTGTAATTGCCCATGTTCACTCATTTCCCTTCATTTTCATTAAGCCTCCTTTTCCTCTTTGGAACCTCCATATCCCTCTAAAAACCTCCATAATCCTTTTAATCCACTAAAAATCCCTTTTAAAGTTTTAAAACACCCTTTTCCCCTTGACCGAAAGCCAAGAAATCCCTTAAAAAACACTGATTTTGGCCTAAAAATACCCTTTTTTAACTAAGACGTTAAGCCCTTTCGGCTTAGCCCTTAGCCCCTTCTCTGCATATAACTCGGTGCCAGAACTAGGCGCTAAGCCCTGTCACGCAATCGCAATCGGAGCTTTCTTTTACCACCTTTTCCTTTGTTTCTTATATTTCTCCGATGCGATGAAATTTTGTTCCATAGACCTCCGCTTCAATATTGATCGTTGATCTTTCAAGATCCAATGGTCGGCGCTAAATCGCATCGCGCCCATCCACCATTTTGCCCTCCACCCGTGTGATCTCCCAATCTAATCTTGACCGTCCATCCTTTCCAGATCTGATGATTGAGATAATATCGGGCCTTCGTTCAAAGCCCTTCGTCGTTCCCCTTCTGATCTAATCCCGACTGTGGATCCTTTCCAGATCCGACGGCCAGCGCTCAATCTCATCGTGCAAATCCAATGCCCCATTCACTTCCTCTCTGCCAATGTCGATCATGCGATTAAATCCTGGCCATTGAATCCACAAGAACCAATGGTCAGGATCTTTTCCGCCCGCCCATTTCATACCCCAAACAGGCGTTTCCACTTTTGATCATAGTCGTCCATCCCGCCAAATCTGACGGTCTAGATTTCATCGCACTCCGCCTTCTCCTTCCTCCATGCCACTATTCTGTCGATCCCCGATTAGATCTCCGCCATCCATTTCGTAGATCTGATGGTCAGCATTTAATTTGCCGTTGGCTTTTCCCACCTTATCGCTTGTGTATCTTTCCATATCGCGCTCTCATTCCCACCGTCAGATCTCTCTGCCTTTCATCCAACGGCTGAGAATGCATATCGCGTAATTTTTACGTCCGAGGTTTAATGTTTCAAAATCACGCGATAAAAGAAGTTTTGGGAGGACATGTGTCAGGCAGTGAGGCATATCTCGTTTTTTTGGGCAAAATTTCAAAACCACACCAAAGTTGCGCGAAACCAGCAGTTTTCCTCTAAAAACCACCCCTCCCCGATATAATCCTTCATTTGATCTCGACCGTTCATTTGATCTAGATCAACGGCCCACATTACATAGTGACTTCATCCATATTACTTTCATCAGACCTTCCAAAGGACATCATCAGAAGATCTCCACTATTGATCTCTTCCAGTGATCTGACGATCCACATTCAATCTTCCTCTGCCCACTCGGTCCCACCACCAAATGCCCTCGTTTCCTCTCATTTTAGCCCTTTTCCTTTGTATTCACCCAAACATTGAACTTTTATGTTTTAACACTAAAAGTTATTTCTTCCGCCTAACCTTCTAAAACAACTCCACCGGTGAATCTCGACCGTTGATCACCATCTATCCGTCTAATCCAATGTGTATAAATTTGAATAAATTTTAAATTATTCACCGAGATTATCCTGATCACACACTATTTGAGCTTCATGCATAATACATAACCTCTTCTACTATTGATCATCAATTTGCGGAAATATAAACAATCGCATGCGCACATTAAAACCATAAGCAATCACACATATAAACACAATATTTATGGGAAATATTAAAGCTAAAAACCCCCAACTATCTGTATATTATAATGATAGATATCATGTAACAATCATTGTACAAACTCCTCACAAGCTCTCAGTACAATCTCTAATTGTTACACACTACACAAGCTGAATCATACAAAACACATGCTCCAATGTTTGCTCCCTTTTTGTTATCACACTTGCCTCTCTTGTGCAATCCAAGATGAATAAATGGCTTGATCAAGTTCGAATCCTTGGTATGCAACTGCCTTAATCCTCATTAGCATGTGTGTGTGGTGAAAAACCCATGCACTAGTATAGTCACAACTAATAGTCACCTTTAACTCTTTCACCTACCTCTTCAGATCTCCAGTATGTGCAAGTTAAATGATGTATTCTTTAGTTGATTAATGAGTTTATAATTAGTGAATTAATTAATAATTAATTCACACCACTCTCACTAGTGTATCAATCAGTTAGACTAGATACAACTAGCTCAGCTATGCTTAGATTAGTTAAACTGAACACAACTCCATTAACTTCCTCAATCAACTCCACCAAACTCTCTCACATGAGTTCTAACTGAAGTATCCATGAAATAGCTCCACTTAACCCTTAGGAATAGCGTAATTCCTTCTGTCATCTCTTGTGCCACATCTGTGCACTTAACTGAAGTGCTCCAAAAGAATAAGATAATGTTTATTGTCCAAGTATTATTAAGAGCTAATAATATTCGACATATCTATTTTTAGATTGGCAATCTAAAAATAGATTCCGCCCAATATGTCTAAAAATAGAAGTCCATCTATTTTTTCCAACTTGACCAACCATCCACAAATATCATCCTGCAACTCATAGAACATGATCCATATGTCTAAAAATAGACATAGTCTAAAAATAGACTTTGCGCCAAAAATACCCTGCGGGCCCACTTAGTGAAGGCAACTCCTTTCCACTAAGCTCATCATCTTGTTGCAATCTCAACACTCCCTCTCAACAGGATATGGATTATCTTCAACCCCTATCCTGCCCCTGTGGTATTCGAATTTGCTCCTGGTGAGCGACTTCGTCAAGATATCAGCATCCTGATCCTCCGTAGGAATTTATGAAAGTAACATGATCCTCCGCTGCACACAATCTCTGATATGATGATATCGGATGTTAATGTGTTTAGATCTATCATGAAATACTGGATTAACCGAGGGTTTGATGTAACTCTGATTATCACAATAAAGCACAGTAGGATCCAAGTGTGAGCCAGAACAACCCGACCAAGATCTTCCTCATCCATATAGCCTCGCATGCGACCAAACTCGCTGCCATATACTCGGCCCTACGCTAAAAATGAGTGCCATGGATATCTGCTTCCTCTTTGTGCAAAAAGCTACTGTCGGCCAAATCTTGAAATTCCCTCTAGATGTGCTTTCTTCACCATCACATTTGGGCTCCTGCCCAATGGGCTCCGTGGCTCCTGTAACTAAGCTCATCCGGCTTGTCTGTAACACAATCCATATCCCGATGTGCCCCTGCAGAGATATCTCAATACATGCTTGCCTGCCTTCCAGAAGAGCTTGGTTGGCTTAACCATAGCTTGTGAAAGCTGGTTAATAGCATAGCATATATTGGGTCATGTATTGACCAGATACATAAGCGACCCCACCAATTGTCGATAAACATTGGCATCCACTACCTCCGCTGAAGTAGCATCCTCCTTCCTCCAACCTCCAGGAAGAGGAGTATCAACAGGCTTGTAGCCATGCATGTTGAACTTCTCCAATATCTCCCGGGCA
Organism: Pinus albicaulis; assembly: GCA_034641835.2. Lineage (NCBI taxonomy): Eukaryota > Viridiplantae > Streptophyta > Pinopsida > Pinales > Pinaceae > Pinus > Pinus albicaulis. The sequence goes on from CM076582.1 coordinate 1,464,893,146, forward strand.
TACTTACCCTGAGAAACAAAGAGTCCACCATTGTCTTGCCAAATTTCCAATCGAGAAATAATGAAGGAGGCCCAAGTCCTTCATCTCAAACTCTCTAGCAAGATCTTCCTTGCATGAAAGTATCAACAGCTCATCACTTGTCAAAATAAAATCATCTACATACAGTACAATGATCAGCAACTTCCCCTCCACCACAATTTGGTACAGGTTAGGATCCGCCTCACTCTTGGAGAATCCAAGTCCAGTGAAATAACTGTCTATCCGTGTGTACCAAGCACGAGGTGCTTGTTTCAACCCATACAATGCTCTCTTGAGCCTGCACACATGCGACTCGCTGCTGAAGATCTCAAAACCTTTGGGCTGCTCTATGTACACCTCCTCCTCAATGACTCCGTTGAGGAATGAAGTCTTCACATCCATCTGATGAATGTGCCACCCCATCTGCACTGAGAGAGCAAGAATCATCCGTATGGAAGAATACCTTGCAACAGGTGCAAAGGTCTCCTCATAATCGATCCCCTCAATCTGTGAAAAGCCTCGGGCAACAAATCTTGCCTTGTACTTCTCCACACTCTCGTCAGCTGCCTGCTTCACTTTGTAGATCCATCTCGAACCCACCAGTGATTTCCCTTCCGGCCTTGGGACAATCTCCCATGCACTGTTTCTGACAATCGAATCATACTCTTCCACCATGGCATCTACCCATGCGGGATCCTCCAGAATTCACAGAAGAGGTGGCTGTCACAATACACGTGCTCATAAGAGCCATGTATCGTCCTTGATCGGTATTTGTCTCTGTCTGGCCTTGATGTAGGTGCTCCTACAACCTTCTCTGCATCTTGAGCTAGTCGCTCAGCTTCTGTAGTGCGCTTCCGCCCTCTGATGGTTGGCGCTGCCTGAGTGGTCTCTTCCACTCCATGAACCTCATCTTGTGGCTGATCCACATCCTGAGACTCATCCTTAGGAACTAATAGCTCCTCATATGCATGCAAGTGTGGCTCCCTCTCAAGCGAACACTTCATGGCTTTCTCCTCCTGAAATTTGATATCATCTGCTACAGATCTGCACAAACATGCGGAAATACCACGATAGTTGTGGGGTGTATCGGTCTTAACCCACAAATATCCCAGCCTCTGCCGGTCGGCTCCCGGCTTCTTCACAGCATCCTTCGTCACATGAATGTAAACGGTGAACCAAAAATCCTCAAATGGGAAATATCGGGCTTCTCTTACGGGAAAACGCCTCCTCGGGTGTACTCATGCCAAGTATCTTGTGAGGACAACGGTTCTGCGCATATACTACAGTATTGCATGCCTCCGCCCACAAGTGAATGCGTAGGCCATGATCATGCAACATCGCCCGTGCAGCACCCACAATCGTTCTGTTCTTCCTCTAAGCAACCCCGTTCTGCTGTGGGTTATGAGGTGCTATGAGCTCTCTTCGAATTCCTTCTGCACCGCAAAAGTCCTTGAATTCGCCAGAGATGAATTCACCACCATTTTCGCTCCTTAGAGCCTTCACCTGCTTCCCCGATTCTTTCTCAACCAGTGCCTTGAACTCACAGAACTTTGAGTATGCCTTGCTCTTCTTCTACATGAAGAAGGTCCAACACTTACAAGAAAAATCATCAACAAATATCACATAATACCTGTTCTTTGCTGTCGAAGCTACTGAGAAAGGTCCACACACGTCTGTGTGAATTCTCTCAAGGATCGTCGTGGCACGACTATCCTTCTCGTGAAAGGTGGCTTTCACAAATTTTCCCTAGGTACACCCCTTGCACTGATCTGACTGTGCAAGAGTGCCTTTAGGAAGCCCAGTAGAAATCTGTTGCAGTATCTTCAAAGCTCCATGGTGAAGGTGGCCCAATCTCCGGTGCCACAACTCGCCATCATCCCAGCTCACCACTCCTTCTGCCTTGCCTGCCATTGCTGCGCAGCCATCTACCTACAATTGATAAAGGTTCTTAACTCGAACCCCTATCCTCCGGGTCTCACCAGTTGCCTTACTGCGCAGGAAAGACTTTCCCTCGCTAAAGACAACATCATATCCCTTGTCTTCTAACATCGCCACAGAGATAAGATTCTTCTTCAATCCTGGAACATGCATCACTTCCTTCAATCTAAAGGGTTTACCAGACTCCCTCTCAAAGGAAATGGTACCGATACCGGTCGCACTGTATCTACCATCATCGCCCATCTCGATGTGCACTCCAAGATCTTTCTCATCCATATCAGTAAACAAATCTCGATCTCCTGTCATGTGAAAAGACGTACCACTGTCCAGAAACCACACTAAACCCATCACGCTTGAGACCAAGCATGCGATCAGCGAAAAATCTAGCTCAAACTACGAGGCTAAGGCCTCTCCAGCTGCAGATCTAGCAGCCTGCTTATTTTTCTTCTTCTGCAGACAATTTGTGGCATAATGTCCATGTTGGTGACAGTGAAATCACTTCACCTTGGACATGTCCTGCTTCTTGCCTTTCACACCGGAATGAGAAGCTTTCTTGCTCTTCCCCTTCTTTGCTTTGGTAGCCAAAGCGCAATTCTCTTCATCAGAGTTCTTTGATGAATATCCGCCCCTGGTACTCTGCCTTATCTCCTCTTGCACAAGATCCGACCAAAGTCGCTCCCATCCTGGCAATTTCTCGCGACCATTGACAGAGTCCTGATAGGAATGACAACTCTTCGAAAGCCCAAGGAGAGCCAAGCTCACCAAGTCCTCATCATCTACAGTCACCCCCACACTTCCTAGCTCATCCCTGCATTGGAGGAACTTCGTGAGGTACTTGGGCATACTATCGCCTTTCTCCATCTTTATGCTTCTGAGTCTATCCTTGAGCACCAACTTCCTCTGGTCGCTCTTGCTTTGGAATAAATATTTCAAGGCTTTCCACATCAAGAATGGAGAAGCCTTACCATGAAGTCTGGACACTATGTGATCCTTCACGCCCTCCAGCAGAATCCTTTGACACTTTGTTGTCTTCTTTTGCCAAGCCTCAATTACGGCAGCATCACTAGAAGTAGGCTTTGGGACTTCAGCATCTATGAAATCCTTCAACCCATTGTCATCCAGCATCGCCTCCATCCTGTCCTTCCATGAAATATAATTCAAGATACCCTCAAGGGCATACTCCAATCGCAATCCGTTGAAAGACATCTCAACTTCGACACCAAGAAAACACTGCTGCAAATTCGAATTCCACCAGCACAAAACTCAACCGCTTCAATGTTTTGCAATTGCTCCAATGATCAATACTGCTCCGATACCATGTAGAAATTTGAATAACTGAGATATTATTCACCGATATTATCTTGATCACACACTATTTGAGCTTCATGCATAATACATAACCTCTTCTACTATTGATCATCAATTTGCGGAAATATAAACAATCGCATGCGCACATTAAAACCATAAACAATCACACATATAAACACAGTATTTATGGGAAAGCTTAAAGCTGAAAACCCCCAAATATCTACATATTATAATGATAGATATCATGTAACAATCATTGTACAAACTCCTCACAAGCTCTCAGTACAATCTCCAATTGTTACACACTACACAAGCTCAGATCATACAAAACACATGCTCCAATCTGCTCCACCTGTTAGCCTGCCTCTACTGCGCAATCCAAGATGAATAAATGGCTTGATCCAAGTTAGAATCCCACTGGTATGCACTGCAAAATCCTCATTGGCATCTCCATCAATGTGGGGTGCAAAACTCATGCACGAGTATAGTCACCACTGATAGTCACACTGCTCTTTCACCTACCTCTTCACTGGTCTCCATTGAAACTGTCCATGCACTGAAGTTAACTAATGTATTCTTTAGTTGATTTATGAGCTAATAATTAGTGAATTAATTAATAATTAATTCACACCACTCTCACTAGTGTATCAATCAGTTAGACTAGATACAACTAGCTCAACTATGTTTAACTCAGTTAAACTGAATACAACTCCACTAACTTCCTCAATCAACTCCACAAAACTCTGTCACATGAGTTCTAACTGAATTTAACATGCAATAGATCCACTAAACCCTAGGAATAGTGTAATTCCTTCTGTCAGCTGCATGTGCCACTTTTGTGCACTCAACTGAAGTGCTCTGAGAGAATAAGATAATGTTTAGAGTCCAAATATTATTAAGAGCTAATAATATTTGACATATCTATTTTTAGACTGGCAATATAAAAATAGATTCCGCCCAATATGTCTAAAAATATAAGTCCATATATTTTTTCCGACTTGACCAACCATCCACAAATAACATCCTGCAACTCATAGAACATGATCCATATGTCTAAAAATAGACATAGTCTAAAAATAGACTTTGCGCCAAAAATACCCTACGGGCCCACTTAGTGAAGGTGACTCCTTTCCACTAAGCTCATCATCTTGTTGCAATCTCAACACAACGGTCCGGAACCGTCCTCGCACCAGACCTCCATCAGGCTAGTTTTCTTCCATTCCGTCATGATTTTTACCCGTTTTCCACTTATCCACCAGTTCCATCACTGCGCCACCATCTCCACCGGGCCTCCACAACATCCTCCTCCACCCCCATTGGATTTCTTAATATGTTTATCGTCTTTTTTCAGGGTTACAGATGGCGAAAATCACCCTCTGTCTCACAATCACAGACAGGGAAAATCTTAAGCGCAAGACGCCATTTTCAGAGCCAAAGATAGCAGGAAAGACATCCAGAAAGGGTTCAAAGCATGTTTTTATCCAAATCAAGACATTAAATCTGTTTCAAACCTTCTGGCGGCATTGAAACCTGTGTATCCATAGACAAGACATAAGAGAAGCAGCAAAGAGTATCAGTGACAGTTTAAAGGTATTAAAAGCTCATTATTGAAGATTAAATTCTTTAGTCCAGTGTTTAAAGGAAGAAGATACAGATTGAAGACCTTATAAATGATCCAAAAGCCTAATAAGGCCTAAGGCACATGAAACAAGCCATATCAACGCTTTCACGTTAGAAGAATGTTCTTTCCCAAGAAAGGACAAGTTCCCATAATGTTTTTTATTCTCCATCAAGTTTCTGAGAAGATCACCACCCTAACAGAAGTCCTAAGATTTCGAGAGCATTAGTTACAAATTATGGAAGGCTTGAAAGTCATTTATCTGCCTTACTTGTCCCATAGTACAAACAGCCAAAAAGTACCTTAGAAACATACCTCTGAAGTAATTATCAGCATGTCGAAGAGCCCTAGTTCATCCAAAGAGTACTGAAAGTCAATACAGGGATATTAAGATAAAATGGGCTACAAGAACGCTTCTCCCTCTGTTTTAATGATGCATTTAAAGTTCTATCTACCTCTACAGCCACTCTTTCAGCTATAAGAACTCTTGAGAAATACATTGTAAATGTTGGTTAACCGTGGATTGTAAGTTGTTTCATTGAGATAGATTTCTCTGTGTATAATTTGTAAAATAGGCTGGGAGATGATTTCTAGTTGATATCAAGCTACTAGACAATGATGTATGTGACTGGTGTTGCTCTTTAATATGACAAGCATGTTCATTGGATCTCGATCTAAATCAGTGGTGAAGTGTTCTATCTTTTAATTTTTTCCGCTCTGTTATGCATCACATTTCATTTCTCTGATAAGAATCAATAATCAAGCTTAGGATATACTGCTGTAAAGTACCCTAATGCTTCCTGCTCTTCTTATCTTTGATGTTTTCTAGTGATTGTCTAATCTAAGAACAAATTCAAGATAATTTAACCAGTATAGTAGTTGGTTTTATCCATGCTTGCTGATGTATGAATTTAGAGTCTGTTCTTAGATATTCTTGTCTGGTTTTAACTGAAATAATTGGGAAACTGGGAGATTTAGAGTTGGTTTCATATCACTAGGGTCCTTTTACAATAGTTTTCCTTTCTAAGATCCCTTAAGTTGAGTGTCAAAAGCAGAGAAGGTTAAAAGTCTTTCTCTGATCTTAGGCTTCGCTTTGTGTCCATCTTGAATGCTTTTCTATTATCTGAAGAGCTAGCCTCATTAGGAGTTTGATAATAGACAGTTAAGACACGCCCTGTCCCTAGGTTTGCTCCTAAGTGGTCACCTTGGAAGGTTTCCTTGTCATTCTCTTTCATTTCCTTATCATTTCATCTCATTACTATCATCTTAAGAGATCCTCTGATTTAGATGACTAGCCCATTTGAAAGCCTTGGATATTGAATTTCATTTAAACCCTTTTATGACCCCATTACCCAATGGACTCAGATTTTCTTTGAATTATCTCCCCATTGCTAAAATCCTTCTTTACTCACTTCTTTATCTTACATTGAACCCTTCTTTCATGTTTCCCAACCAAACAAAAAAACAAAACAAAACAACAACCCTTGTGCCCTATAACTAGCCTAATACCTTAAATTGAACCTCAAAGATATATTATTCCTTACATTTATAGAGAAATCCCTCTCTGGATCCAGGAGGGCTAGATCCTGAGATCCCAAAGTGGTTTGATGTTGTCTTATCATTTGGTATTTCCAAATCTTCCAAATCATAGGAACCACAACATAGATGATGTAGGGTGAATCTCTTCGATGAAGTCAGGTCCTCACTGTTGAAAAGGTGCATGTACTAAAATAGGCTACAAAGGTAAAGGAAGAAGTTTTATTTTACCTTGAAACACTTGACACTCCTAGAAACTCATCATTGTTTTGTACAAGTCTGCAAAAAGAACTGCCTAGTACTATCCCACTCTCAACACTTTATTAGCCATCTTCTTCCATAAAAAATGACCCCCAAAGTTTCCTCTATGAAAATTATTCATAACTTCTTGGGCTTTATTTTCAACTAAACAATTCTATAAAATATGTCTTGGATCTTTCCAATAAAGGGCTCTATCCAAAATGTAGTATTTGGAAGCTTTTAACTTTAAAGACCTTCCCTTGCTCTTAGTCATGCCTGGAGGAGGGTTCAAATGCTGAAGAACATATATGATACCAGAATACCAAGGAGACGGAAGAAACATATCAGATACATGTTAAAGAGTGACATCCTCTTCTTCATCAGACAATGTTTTAATAAAGTTGATGTTTAGAACATGCAAATTTGACTCAGCCATGAACTTTGCTAGACCTTGACCTTTGAAAAAATTTGTGGGCTTGATCTCGAGGTCATATTCCAACATTGCTGCTATCCATTTCCATATTCTACCTTCCATATCTGTCTGCATAAGAACATCTTTCACTACCTCATTGGGGACATAAGCCAAAATATCTTAATGTAAAATATAAACACAGAAATCCTTCAATGCTTTTACCAAAGCCATGGTCTACTTCTCTATGATATTGTACCGAAGAGATACATCCCTGATAGCTCGACTAAAAAAAGCTATGGGCTACTCAGTCTTATCCTTTTTCTGCATTAAGATTGCAACCAATGTATGCTCGAAGGAAAATGAGAAAATGATAAAATCAATGTAATAATATGGGTTGATTAAAATAGGGGTTGTGGTTAAGGAAAAATTCACTAAGTTAAAGGAATTCTTGGCATCCTTGGACCAATTTACCTCATTCTATTTTTTCAACATGTTGGTCAGTTCTGGAAGATGCTCGGCCAAATTTGGAATAAATCTGCATAAGAAGTTCATCTTACCATTGAAAGCCTAAATTTATTTCTTGCTCCGTGGAAACTCAATTTGCTGAATTTCCTCAACTCAAGAAGGGTTGATCTGGATTCCATCCTTAGAGATGATGTGACCGAGAATTTTTCCCTCCTCCATGGAAAAAGGCTCTTTTTCAGATTAAGAGAAATTCTGAATTTCCTGCATTTATAAAAACAATCCTTAAGTGATACAAGTGTTCATCATCGGAATGGAAGAAAACTATCAAATAATCTAAAAATACCACTATGAAAACATCTTTCTCATCTGCAAAGGCTATATCCATCACTCGCTGAAAGGTAGCCCCTGCATTCTTTAGTCCAGATTTAATCTTTTCATATTTGAACATACCCCAAGGTGTAGTGAAAACAATTTTGTCCTAATCCTTCTCATGCACTAAAATTTGATTATATCCCGAATATCCATCAAGAAAAGACATTCGGGAAGCCCCAACCACTCTCAGTAAGATGTGATCCATTTTGGGAAGGGGGTAATTATCTTTAAAAGACACCTTGTTTAAATTTCTAAAATCTATGCAAAGCCTTATTTCACCAGTCTTATTTCCTAACAGGACTAGATTAGATATCCAATCGGAAAACCTGATAGGAAAAATGATACCTTATTTATAGACCCTATTCACTTCTTTTTCTATGGATGGAAGAAACCCTGGGTTGATCCTTCTTAGTTTTTCCGAAAGGGCTTTTGATCTGGCTTAATTGGAATGGTGTGTTGTATGATATCCTTATTATAAACCTTTAAGTCTGCATAATCCAAAGTGAAAACATCAGAAAATTTAGAAAGTAAATAAATGTACTTGTCCTTTACCTCAGGAGATAAAGACTTGGACAATTTGACCATCTTAGGCTTGTCCATTGTTCTGATGTTTACATCCTCCACACCCTTTTCCAGAGGAACCAATGTTGGCTTCTGAGTCATGTGATCTTGATCAAAAAATTATTCCAAAGGTATGATACCTCTTGGAATATTGTTGTCTTTCAACTGTAAAATATAAACCTGGGTAGCTTCAATGACCTGATCATCCTTGTCATAAACTTCGTCAATGAAAAAATGCTTGAATTCTCCTTCATTCTGCAGAAAATTGTTTACGTTCTTATCATCCCGAAATACTTGCCAATACTGCAAGTTGTCCAGAACAATGGGCTGATGTTTAACATGGATTTCAAAATTTCTATTGGAAAATATAGGGATTTTGAAATTACTTGTTGTTGTAGCAAGTGAATCTACCATGAGATTTCGACTTCTCGGCACTATTGACAATGTATGTTTGGGAAACATCTTCAGGATATCTAGTACATAAGTCATGTATGCTTTCATTCGTGGATTCTTGGCTCGATATTCCCCTTTTACCTATTTTATCACAAGTTCAGAGTCGCCATATACTGAAATTATTCTTGCGCCCAACTTTTTCAAGATCTTGAGACCGATGATAAATGCTTCATATTCTGCCTCATTGTTAGAACAATCAAAAGCCAAATTGTATGAACATAATATAAAATTCTTAGGAATCTTGCAAAGATGATGAAGAGGGCTGTAGATCCAAATTACGATCCCTGCCCCGTCTTTCCCCAGGGCACCAGCAAAATCCATGGTCCATATACCATTTTCATCATCCAAGTGTTGGAATTCTAATTTATGTTCTTTCTCAAATTTACGGGCCACTTCTTGATTTTGATATGAAATTTTCTCTACCTTATCTGATGACCACTCTGAAGCACTTGGAAGATTCTCTTTTCCCTTATCTAAAATTATTCTAATACAATTAGAAATCTCTGGAATATCTTCTACTTCTACAAGATGACTATCTACATCATTCAAGACACTATCATTAAACAAAATAAATGATTCTAAATATACATGTACAACATTAATTGGATGATTATTAGGCTTCTCTTTTTTTTTTATCATGTAACTCATCTTCGTTTCTTGGTACAAATTTCTCAATTGCCTAAAAACTGGGATGGTAGCATAAGAGAAGTCTAGTTGAAAAGTGCCTCTCAGCATCACTCCCTAAGATCTAGACAGCAACATACCAAAACATGGTGGTATATCAACCACCACCAAAGCCATCAAGACATTCTTTGCTAGAATTTGTTCAAGGGAAACTACTAAATCCTTAATAAGACCTAGAAAACAGACTCTACCCAAATCAAAGGAATAAAAGTCATGGTAAGGACGAGTGGTATATAGGCCCAATTTTTCCATAGTGGCTTTCAAAATCAAATTGTGGGAAGCTCTAGAGTTGAGCATGGCATTGTGAAGGATATTATAGTGGATTCTAAAACTCAAATAAAATGGGGGAACTTCACTATCCTATAACCGATCGTCTATTACTGGACCAAAGATAATTTCAAGTTGGTCATCTTCAACATTAAGTATATCAGATGAAGGTTCTACTTTTAAAATTTTGGCTACATGAGACTTATATTGATCGTTCTTGACAAGTTTAGTTAAAGGTATTGACACTTTCAATTTGGAAATTTCAGTTCCTAAGCTGAAAGGAATGGATTTGTCTACCTCTTTAATGATGTCTCTTTTGTCGGCATGATCCTTTGATGTATTTTATTTCATTTGGTTGTCCTTTTTCTTTACCCAGTGAGCTTGTAAATGGTTGATTATACTTATTCTGACTTGCAGCTGCAGGTTCTTTTCATTTATTACAAATATCTTGAGAATTATGTTTTGGTTGAGTATATTTTTGTTGAGATGCCCGCTTCTGAATAAGAGTTATTGGGACATCTCTAACCCTCATCGTGTACTGCCTCTGCTGTGAGCTAAGGGTATTCAGGTATCCTCGCTGATAATCATTAGATTTTACCTCCAACTGATGATCCTGGTCTATAATATAGTCTTCATCCTTGGGCACATCCGTCCTCTCGACATAATCTTCATTTTCTGTCAAAAATATGGGCTTACTATCAACTGTAAAAAAGTGGTTTGCTTCAACAATATGATCTTCTTCTTCTTCCTCACCTCCTTGAGCTTAATTTTGCTGCAAGGGTGTTTGAATCTACTGTGGTTGTGCTGGTTGCTCGGGTGCCCTCCATTCTCTTTACTGGATTCTGAATTGAGGCTTCTGCTGCTATCCTATGAAGTTAGGATTTCTAACTTGTGGTTCCAATTGTCTTTCAGTAATGGAAATCATGTCAACCATCCTTTCTACTATTCTTATCAAGGTGTCCAATTTTACATTGGAGGATGAGGATGCTTCTTCTTTGATAGTTAGTCTTCTCTCACCTTTAATTTTTTACTTGTTAATGGAAAAATTAGCTTCCACTCTAATTGCGTTCTTCTACATGTCTATTAATGTAGCAGGATTCCTTTCTCACAACTGATAAGTCATATCTGGATCAAAACTATTTGGGTAATGAAAGAGGGCCAACCCTGGAGGAGGTTTGATCTCATTGGGAATGGAATTGTATACTCTGTTGAATCGAGCAATGAAATATTGTATTGATTCATTTGGTTCCCTTTTCATATTCTTGTATTTAGAAAGGATTTGCAATGGATTCTTATTTACCTCCCATCGGGCTATGAAAGCATCTATTAGCTGATTTGAAGTGGCTATGGAGTTTGTATTTAATGATATGAACCAGAATTTAACCTCTCTAGAAAAGATTTGAACTATGATTCTCATTTTAGCATCGTCTTCATATACTTATTTCAGATCAATAAATTCAATGACTTTAACTATGTGTTGTTTTGCAGTGATTGAAGAATTTTCATAAAAAAATGGGAGTCTCTGGCCATAAACCTGTGGTAAGGCATGGATTAAACTTGGTAAGATGAGGGGTGAAAATCCGGCCATAATTCCTGCTGAGTGAAATACATGAGTGACAATAAAAGGAGTTTTTTGAATAGATAATGAAGTACATGGTACAGATGAGGAAGAAACATCTAACTGTGATTTTTTCAGGATGGGTATTTACTCTTTCTAATATTGGATTATGGATTTTTTCTAACTGGTATTGATGTTGGTTTGCTAAAATTTCAAGCCTATAGAATTGACTCCAGGCTTTGGTGTCAAAGTCTGATTCAGACATAGTTTCTTCAAAGGGTAAATTTTCTTCAAGTTTAAAAGAACCAAGATCTATCTCTGGTAATGATTTTACCTTAGAAAGCCTTAATGGGTCAAAGATTATTTCAGATAATGAGGTTTCAGACTTAGATCGAAACAAAGACCACTCAAATTTTAAATTAAAAGGTATGTCTTCTATAGATAGAACTTTTACAGGTAGCAAAGAAGATCTTACCAATGGAATTGGATTTGACTGAATTTATGTAGCTTGATATCTATGCTTTCGAACAAGCCTCTCTATATCTTCGACTGGATTAGCTGGGTGAGGATCAGGATTTGATCTGGTGTATCTCCTCGAAGCCATAATGTTCACTATTAAGCAACTTGGTTCTCTGTAACTTTTTCAGATCAGCCTTAACGAAATCTTAGACCTATCATCCAGAGGCCAAGAATTCAAAGACATAATGGTACAACCAGGGAATATCTGTCACTTTCTTCCCTAGTATGTTCGCCAAGATGTTATCACTCCACCGAATCTCCGAGGTTGAGAATAGACCAGCAAAGGTAACCACAAACCAATATTTTGTTAAATAGCTAGCCCTACTAGGTAGGAGAGGGCTATATCCAACGGATCTCAGTCAATATTACTAGATCAATGAGATATTAGGCTAGGTATAGTAGCATAAGGGTCTGATTGATTGATTTTTGAGGTGTTGGATGGTGAATAGGTCAAGGAAGGAATTAGGTCAGTGCAAACAAGGATCATAATTGCAGGGATCTGATGGAGCAAGGTAGGTAAGTAGTTCAACACAAAAGGATATCTAATGAAGTGGTCTAGATTGTTATGGTTTGAGAAAATATCGTAAGAGATATGAATTATTTTCTACTAATAAGAAGATGAAACAAATTATAAATATCCCTCCAAAATAGAGCATAAAATTAATGAATTTTTTCTTTCTATCTTAGGAAAAATTTACATTTAGAAATGGGATGAATATGAATCACAATACATTCACACATTTGGATAACATAAGAAGAAACAATGTCAAATTACTTTACCACAAGAATTCCATCAAAATAGTTGCAACTTAGTCTGTTATTATTAGCCAAAAGTCTAATTACAAAGAGTGTTCCAAGATCAATCCAACAACAACCAACCCTTGCTATGTGAAACGAAGTGAATAATATAGACCAAAACTAATTCTCTTGAGCTCAGGGGTCGAATCCCTGACTTGTGGATCTAATCCACAAAGTACTCAATTGGAAACCCAAAGACTAGGGAGGTCAACAAACTCATCCCTAACTTTGGTTAAATTAATTCATTTATCCCAAAATCCATATTTACCTAATGTATCTACCCTCTAGTAACTATTTAGGACATAATTAAATTTAAAAGGATGAATTACATCAGTAAAAACTCATAAATTATATCAGCAACTGAGAAAAACTCAAAAACTGGAAAATATCAGGCAACTGGAAAAAGCGCAACGCCTGAAGTAGAAGCGCAACACCAACTTCAAGGTGAGTTTTGGAGGCCTTCCTGAAGTCCAAATGGAGCTCATGATAGCTCATTAGAAATATGATCATGTCTAGTTTCCAAAAATGCCCTTAAGTTTTGAACATGATGAAGTTAAGGCCCTAAAAAATCAAATCTCGCAAGATTGGTCAAAAGCACAGTGCTAACCTGAAAAATGAGGTAGAAAGGTGATTGTTTTGGTGTTTTTGGCCATTTCTCCCTATCAGAATGTCCAAATTTGGTGTGAAAATAGTACAAAATTGATGTAGAAGGCCTTATAAATCCAATGGTGGTGGCCATTTGTCATTTTGAGGCTCCTAGAAAAAGCACAACGCCCTAGGCGTTGCGCTTTTGATAGGTGGATTGTGCTGAAAACCTGTCAAAATTTGTCAAAATGCCCAAAATTTCAAAAAATTACCCAAAAACCTTCAAAATTGGTAGATAGAGTGTTGATGGTGTGTCTCAAGAAATCTGGGAGGCATCATCAAGGATCTCAAGTTTATCCTCCTCCTTTTGCTTGATTAGGGTTTGCTTGTATTTGTCCTTCAATTGCTTGAGCTTGATGTTACAGATCTTGTTTCTAGTGATGTACTTGTTGGACATGTGTTTGAGAATCTCATTGTATTTTTTTTCCTTATGGAGGAGCTTCTAAAGGTAGAAGTTAACTCGGTCAATCCATATTTATTTGTCATCTTCAACCTCCTTTGCAATCCTTTCCTCAAAACTAAGTTGCTTTGCCTCATGTTTTTTCCTGCTCTAAGGCTCTCTTAAGACCTCTTGTTTTTGGTCTTGACTTGATGGTTTTAGTATCATCATGGTCATATTCATTAGGTGCCATAATTTCCTTACCCTTGATGTCTTTTCTTTTTTCCTTTAGCATCTCTATCTCCATGAGTACATGCTTGTCTTTCAACTACTTGTTCTCCTGTTCTAGGAGTGATATGACAAATTGGGCTCTTACCATGTTGTCCTGTAGTTATTTGATCATGGAATACTTCTCTTTGATGATCATATTTGAGGCCTCATGATCATATTGTTCATCCAAGTTCATCAAATCAAAGTCTCTTTCTTCCTCGTGAAGATCTTCTTCTTCATGGACAATTGTTTCTTCCTGCTGCTCATCTTGATGTACCTGCTTTACTAATAAATAAGGAAATGCCCCTTCCATATTATGTGGAGTAAAAACTTGCCTAGGTCCCCTATATTAGGTTTTTACCTGTTTGGTTTCTTTTACCTCTTTGAAATTTTTAACTATAGCCTTGCTATATGACCCTGTTTGTTTTTGAGACACTGATCCTGGTGGTGGAGTATTGAAGACATCATTCTCAATGAAGGTCTCCCATTCAATTTTTAGCTGATTGAGATGATGAAGGAAAATTATTTTTATTAGAGAGTGATGAAACAGACTATTCATCTGATGTTTATACTCTCTGTTCTGCACTATGTATGACATTTTATCAATACTCCTGTACAAATAATGAGGGATGTTGAGCAATTTCACCCTTGTGAAATGCATGAGAAATCTAATGTGATAGGCATATATTCTGGAGAAATTTCCCTCACAAGTGAAATATTTCATGATGATCTTCATCATGGGAGCAAATCTATCAAGGAGGTGACTGAAAGGAAAGACTTTCTTTTTGTGATTTTTGTACCTTGGCTTGAGAAATGGTTCATAATGCTAGGCATCTATATCTCTAGCCTTAAACCATTTTTCGCCCACATTGGGTATCCCCGTGGCTGAAACAATAGTATCTGTGGAGATAATGAAGGTTACTCCTGCAATGGTCACTTGGTTGTCTTTGAGGTTAGAGATGAAAACTCTGGTCAAAGTAGGGTGATGTTGTACTCTTTGGACCATCTCACAGAAGTCAAAACAACCCACATGTTTGAAGCAATTGAATTTCATGGGTGAGGCCAAAAATTGTATAGTGTTGGATGGCTCAAGCCTCAAAATCCTCCCTCCTTTGTGGTGTCTCCTCTCCTCTTCTATGTTCATCTCCTCCTTCGTAATATTTCCTTCCTCCTCCATAGTATTTGTCTTGTTTTGAAACCCTAGTGAAAGGGAAGGGAAAAGGGGTAGGATAGTAGGGTTAGGGAGTTGGGATTAGGGTAGGAAAATTTAGGGAATTGGGGAAGTGAGTTAGGAATCTTAGGGAAGTGGTGGGGGATATAAAAACTTAGGGATATAGGGTAGAGAAATTGATTACATGGATACGGTGGTTGCCTAGGAAAATGAAGCCTGGGATTAGGGTTTTAGGAAATGGGACTTGGGAATAAGGATAAGGTGATGTAGGGATATCAGGAGTGATTCTGGAGTTTAGGAAGGGAAAATATGGTCTCAGGGAAAAAATATTGACTTTCAATGTTGAAAGTTAGGGTTTCTTGGCTCGAAACTTGAAAGAGTGAGTGAGGGAATTTTGCACCATAAATTCACAATCATAAAATTAAAAGAGGGATTTGAGATGTGTAACCTACTTACAATTGACCGAAGAAACCCTTGTTTGATGGTTGGACTAGTTGCAATGAAGATTTGAAGCTGTGGGAGAAAGCTGGCAAAAGCACAGTGCCTTAAGGAGGAGCACAACGCCTCCCAGGTAAAAGTGCAACACCTTAAGGAGTAGCGCAATACCCTCTCTATCAGAAGCACAACGCCTCAAGCAGGAGCGCAACGCCTTCCAAAAAACTCGACTTTCTCACTCAAAATTCGATTTTTGACTTGGGATTTTGAGAGTTCAATGCATGAGGATGCAAATGAATGTCTCTTTGGTCTTTGATGGCCATTTATACTTGATGAAATTTTATAAATTGGCTTTTGGGACCCACATTTCCTTTTGAAGTCAACTTTGACATTGCACTTTTCCTTTTGAACTTGATCTTTGGATTTGATATTTTGATGGATTTTGAACACTATGGAATTTAGAACATTGACTTAGTTGGCTGATGGAACCTTGAGTTTGAAGCTACCTTGGAACCATGAGAAATTATTACATATTAAGAAACATAAAATTACATATTGAATTGGAATTTAATTTACAAATCAAACTTTCATAATAAAATATATTTATTGTCACTCTTTTACTGGCTGGTATTTTATGCATGCAAATGGTGATTTGATGGACCTTGAAAACCCTAAGACCTAATGGATACTTTGACTGAATTAACTTCATGATGAAAATATTGAAATGATGATGACAACTCATGACTAATGTACACTCAACAAAGTGGTGAAATGTGCCAGCAAGTAATGAAATTTCTGAAAAGAGTGAGGTTTGACCTAAATCTGCACCAAGTGACCAAATTTTTGCATGATGAGCTAATGGAATGACAAAAATTTCAGAATGGGACCCTTTACATGTTATGAAAGAGTTTATTTGATCACTGGTGGAAGGATGCAAACACTGACACTAACATTGGGCATCAGATTTTTATAGTTTTACAACATATTATTTGATGTATTATAGCAATCCATTTTCATCCAATACCGCCTCCATGCAGTCCTTCCATGTAAAAAAAGTATAGGTTCATTCCATGAAATACTCTAGCCTTAGTCCATTGAAGGCCATGTTCTCAGTTATGAAGAAATCCTACAACACCGGTCTCCAAATTCAAGCCTCCTCACAAACAACTTTAAAATTTATGCTCTAATGTGAATCCTGCTTTGATACCATGTAGAAATTAAGTTGCATATTTGCAACTTCTCATGAAGTTTTATTAAAAATCATGACATAACCTACTCTTGTGCTTTATGGACATTAATTCACAATTTAGAACAAAAATATCAGGCATGCAAGAAGAAATAATGCACATGCAACAAGTAATTTTATATGGGAAAAGAAATATGCTAAAAACCCTAATGCTTTCTTGCATTAATCAGAAGAATAGAGATGCATTACAATTGATTTAATAAAATGAGCATACTTTGCAAGTACATAACCTATCTCTCTACTCACTAAAGGCCTCTGACCCAGACTTAATCAAAATTTCCTCTTCTTGAGCTCCTATTTCGTTGTGTTGTTCCTTGAGGAATTAGGCCCCTATTATTTAGGAAATTCCTCAAATTGATTACACAATTCCTTTAGGTTGATCATCTAACTACATGCAACACCTATACACTCAATAATAGTCTACAACTGATATTACACATCCTTCGAATCTCCAACCTGCCACGATAACCATTCAACATTCTAGAATGACGAATTATCTCTCCAAAACTACGAGCCATGCATCAAATAAGTGTTTACAAAGAGGATTACTTGAAGGCGAAGATATGAACCAATCCCTTCCATGACTAAGCACAATGATAACGATCAAATGCCATGAATGCCTCTTAACATAATTACTACATTGAGTGGCTAGATGCCCCAAGTCTGAACGATAAGCCTTAGCGCTTAATTGGATCCCCTGAGCATCCATAAAAATTTGTTGGGTCATGTATTCCCCATGTCTAGTGGATGACCAACCCCAACGTCCATGCAAATGAAAAGAGAATAATTCCAAATGAAGGTGTCATCCCTGGATGCTAGAGAACTACAAAGATGAGCAACATTGCACTAACCATACACCATAAATCAATGTGCAAACCAAAACATAATTTGATTCTCCATTAAATCTGATGAATGTATAATTTCCTCACACGCCAGAGCATTAAAACCACACAATATTCCTTGAGGTCTAATGACCTTATAATTATGATACTCCATTATTAACAAGAGTTACATTATGATACTCTAGACAAGATGGAATTATGATACTCCACACAAGATAGAATTTAAGGGATCGTACAATTGAGCCATAGTTGACGTATGTCCCCCCAGGTGGAGATCCCTACTGCCTCAAGCGATCTTGTCATTTAAATAACAAAATATTTGCACCCGTAGTGGGGGTATTTGTACAAAAATTAATGATAATTGAAGTGACTTTTTTTTTTAAATAGTCAAGGTTGCTGAGTATTTTGAGGGACCTCGATTGATAAGAGACTCTATCTTAATACAAAAACATTAATTATAAATGGATTTGAACACAATCAAAGATTCGTGGGCCTATGAGTTTGATAATCTCACTAATTTTCCTAAAGAAGAAATTAAATGGTGGTTATCTATATTTAAAAGTGATAGTAAATACCACTGATGACAATGGAATAGGTACACTTAAATTACAAGGAAATAGAAGAGGGAATATTTTCACTTAGGGTAAAAATAAATATTATAGTTCCATCCATGAAAATATCCTTAACATAAATTATTAATTTTGAACATCCACCAAAGGTTGTTACATTATGAAAATTGTGAATCCTAGATATATGCTCAATGACATGGACGCAAGCTGAGAGATCATTTTGGCATCCACAATTTCTTTGTAATTTTTCTTATTACTACTAATTAAGTATTAATAACATTTTTTTGTGTTAGAGGAATGCATTTATTCGAACTTAAACTTTCATTTTGTAATATTTTTGGCTCTCATAGAGAGATATTTCATGAATTCATAACATTTGTGGTTTCAATATTTTATAAATCGTGATATTTCGTGTGTGTTTTTTTGTGGAATAAAATTTGTGTTTCCTTTAAAAAGAGAAACTACATGAGAAACTAAAGGATTTAGACTGGTTGGTCATTCGAGAAGCACGACCATATCCAAAAATTCACCCTCTAAAGAGAGGAAGAGTGACAATAAGTTTCCTAATAGTTCAAAATATTCCATACATATGCTAAAATATGGGCCTTCGAGGCCCTCAAAGTACACCAAATAAATAGGAAACTAAGAAACCTGAAAGACATACTATAATTGAAAAGACTAGGAAGAAGAGTATGAATCAATAGCTACAACCTAGATCAAATCCTTTTTGTTACGAGGTGAGAAACCAATAATGGGGGAACATATAAATTATGCTATATATTCGAAATTTCTCATGAATTTTTAATAAAATCACTAGACAAAAACCTACTCTACTACTCTACAAACATTACTTCACAATTTATAACAAAAATATTAGACATTGAAGAAGAAATAACAGACATGCAACAAGTATTTTTATCTAGGGAAAAAATATGGTAAAAAACCCAATGCATGTTTTCATTAATCAGAATAATAGAGATGTACTACAATTTCTTTTCTCAACTGAGGAAACCTTGCAAGTGCATAAAATATTTCCTTGTGTTGTTCCTTGAGGAATTGGGCCCCTATTATTTAGGAAATTCCTCAAATTAATTGCACAATTCCTTTGGGTTGATCATCTGTCTGCATGCAACACATGTACACTCAAGACTAGTCTAAAAATAATGTTACACTTCCTTGGAATCTCCACCAATCTTGGGAAACTCGAATTATCTGCATGCAATAGATATTTTTGGCTAATTGAATAGTTAATGGGATGATCATTGAGTTTGACTGAAATCCCACTCCACAACTTGACCCTCTACTAGCTCTTCCAATAGTTGGAACTATTTTAACTGAAAAAAAAAAACCTTAGATAGATGACCTTGATTGCTACAAATTAGCAATCACACATTCTCAACTGAACTCTAACTCCTCCAACTTGAATTTACTGAGTAAATTGGGCGATAGAAACCATGTCACACAATTTAACATCATCCAAGTTGTCTGTTGATGTAGAAATTCGAATTTTCTCAATTTAATCAAGGAAAAGTCAAATTGAGAATTTCATGATGCATTTTTCAACACTACATGTCAACAATAAATGAATTATCAACCACCCCTATCTTGCACCTGTGGAACTTGAAATTCCCTCTTAACAAGGCCTTTATCAAAATGTTTGCATCTTGTTCCTCTGTTGGAATGTACAACAATAACAAGATCTATCTCTACACAGTCCCATAAATGGTGATACCAAATATCTATATACTTGGATCAATCATGAAAAGCATGATTTTGTCCCAAGATCTTATCCAAAGTTATAGGTATCTTTGAGACGCACTTTTTTAGCTGCCAACTCTCCCAGTGGTGTTAAGTTATGCCATTATGAAAGTGAATAGATCTCAGGCTCTCAGATAGACCTCCTTCTTGCTATACCTCCTCCATTACGAAGTATAACACTATCTCGAAGTATTGAGAATTTGGTGATGAATTTGTAGTTACTTGTGCTAATTTATATTATTGGGGTCAAAGGTTTATTAGCTTGGGTGCATGGAAATCGAGTTTGCTTCCTTATGTTGTTAATAGTGAGGCATTGTCTAGCAGCTACCAGAAATATGTCACAGAGAAATAAATATTGGATTTGAGTCTCATAATATCAGGGGGCCTTCCACCAATGAAGCAAATGGGACTGTGATGATAGTATCGATGCTTCACTATATAAATAATATTGGTGATGATATTGATGAGTTACTAAAAAAAATTATTCAAAAAAATGATCTCAAATGAATATTAGATGGGTGTTGCTTAGTTTATGGGTGGTATGCCCTGAGGTGATATCTCGACTTGGCATTAATGATAGTTGTGAAGTGTCAGATTATGAAAGAATCCCTTAAGCATAGAAAATTTGAGATGACTTCCAAGTCTACAATTTTTTTGGAAAAGAAATATCCCATATTCCAAGCTCTATTTTGTGCTGAAAAGTTGAGGTCTTTCAATATCCAAGCTTCAGAGAATAGAAAAAAACAATTTGAAGTGGGGAAAAGAGAGGATGAGGAGGTGAAGTATAAGAATAGTTGTAGAAGAGATATCTACCATTTTTAGTTGTCTCTAAATTTTCACATTTACTTTACACAGATCAATTCTTGTATTTACGTGCATACTAGGATTAGTTGAAATATCAACTTGGAGAGGCACTATAGGTAAAAATGAAATCAATGGCTCATGTCATCCCTTATCGATATCAATGGAGTACCAAAAAAATCAAGTTTGTGAAGCATAAGACTAGGAGTGGTCCCAAGAAGTCGTATTCCCATACCGCTTACTTTCATATCTATGACCAATATCAT
This sequence comes from Pinus albicaulis, assembly GCA_034641835.2. Taxonomy (NCBI): domain Eukaryota; kingdom Viridiplantae; phylum Streptophyta; class Pinopsida; order Pinales; family Pinaceae; genus Pinus; species Pinus albicaulis. The sequence goes on from CM076582.1 coordinate 1,464,914,275, forward strand.
ATCTGGCACTGTCTGTTGTCCATTTAGAAATCGCCAGGTGTGGTCCCGATGGCTAAAAATGGGTTTCCAAAACCATTACCTAGGCCCGCATGCATCCACTATAGTAAAAACATACTTTTTACTATATTATTGTAGCTTGATGGAATTCACACATATTTTATTACACTCCAAAATCTCATTTTATATGGTTTAAAACTGAGAGATATTTTTGAATTGTAATGTATAGAATGATGTTAAAAGGAGAGTGTTCTTGTATTTTTGACATATAAAAGATACAATTTAATATTATATATTAGGCTATACATAATAATAAATTTATAAAATCACTCTAAAACAAGATCTCGTGTATTTAAAAGAAAGAGCTATTATTAGTAAGAAGATCCATTTAGGTAACTATTTATGAGTTAGTTACATAACCAATTATGGGAAAGTTAGAGTAGGGGAAAAAATAAAAGTTTGAGAGTTAGATTTAGTGCAGGTTCGGAGTGTTGGGGTCGTGACTCCCCTGTAATCATAAAATCTCTTTGAAATCATAGAATACATAACATTTTGATTCTAGATATGGGTAGTTGCAGAATTGTTTTCTTTCCAGTGCTTTAATTTTTCCATTAATGTTTTTCCTCTGTCGGCATGAGTTTAATGAAGTTGTTGGTTTATTTTTATTATAAAATTTACTGATGTTGTGTCCTCAGCAGTGAGTAGCTGCAAATATTACTTAAATAATACTTAAAGGGCACTCCACCATGCTGCAAATTCATCCACACTTGCTTAGTATTCTATTGTTCTCTATGTAGAACTTTAGATGCAGATTTTTAATTGCTTGATTTAAAAATTTTCCTCTATTTCTCCTCAAACCACTCCTTCAGTAAAATACCTCGCAACCCTTATATTTTTCTTTCCATTCTATTTTGGAAATCTAGGGTTTCATAATTAGAAGTTTTGGTTGCAAGCCCTCATGGCCTATCCCTCCGACCACTAATTTGAAAAAAAAATATTCAATATTGAGATGTCCAGGGAATTGGTTCCCTTTTATGTAGGAACTCTCTTCGAAGAAACAACATCAAATTGACACCGTTGTCAAGGAAAAAAGACACGAAGCTATTTTTCCCTAGGTATTGAGATATATTTCTTGAAGGTGAACAAGATCTGGATACCAATATTGGTTTTTTGTTATTCACCTAGCGATTCCACAGGTGAAGACTTCACTGGAGAAGAAATTTTGCTGAGAATAAAATAAGGAAGAAACATGGAAAATTCAGGTATCATACTTTGAGATTTTTCAAGGAATTTCCATTTTTTATTGAAAAAAGAAGACCTCCCTTTCCTATATCATTGATTTTTGGACAACTTAACCTCCCGAATCTAAGGATAAAAATGATTTCTACATTGCAATTCCTGAAAATAACCAGTCACAATCTGAACATAAATAATATGATTCATCATATTTGGAAGATACCACTTTTCCTCACAAACAATCCATTGTTTTTAGCTCAAAACCAGGGAAATATTTAAACCCCTAGGGCTGCCCAGAATCCTTCATTAATATCCTTCAAAAAGCTTCAAATATCTACCAAATTTCTATGGAGAAAATTACGATGCTAAATTTGAACAACATGTTTTGAAATTTGAGTATTTTTTGGAAAAAATGAAGTAATTTATGAAGATGTGGCTTTGAGGTTGTTTTTCCATTCATTAAAGTGGGATGCTCAACAATGGTTCCAACATTTAAAAGCTAGTTCAATTAGTTCATGGAAACATTTTCAGGACATATTTATTAAATATTGGGGTGAGCACAAGTCATATGAACAATATCTCATGTAATTATATACAATGCAAAGGGAGAGTAGTGAATCAGTCACTGAATTTAATAGGAGGTTTCATAAATTTTATTTCAACATTCTAGAAGAAATCTGACCTCTTAAAGCTTCTGACATGATGTACTATTCAACAACTCATCCTACTAACTTAGCTTATAATTATATCAGGGAAAGGAAGACTTGCACACTGGAGTAGATGTTTCTTTATGCGCGGGTGATTGAGGATAACCTTTAGGCCTGTAGGAAGCTTCTAGATCAGAATTTGCAATAAAATCTAGAAAAAAATCAGCAGGAGAAGGGATCTAAACAACATGCATCAAGTTTAAGTATGTGCATGTTGAGAAATAAAGATACATCATCTTTATTTGTTTCCACTTATTGTGGTCGAATAGCTTGCAAATCATATTTTTCAAAGGTGTCAAATAAAATTTTCCTGCAAAATATTTCACATATGTAGCGAATGATTTTAATACTCTTTAATACATGAATGTTTTTGATACGGTATTTCCTAAAGATTCCATTATAAAAAATAATGGTACAGATCATTTGTCTCACAATGCTGAAATTTCTGGAAAAAAATAGTTCATATCAAACACTTTTCAATGAAGAGTACATGCCAGATTCTCCAGTATTTTCATATCAAATTAATTTTTCTTTAGCAGAGGTGTGTGAATATTTGAATACGGAATTATGCAAACCTATTTCCAATGAAAAATCCTTTTTATCTAGTTGTACAAATAAATTGGTTGTTATGCAACCCAAAGATGAAGAGTCAAGTAGTGAATGTGGCTGCCATATCCAAGAAGATACGCATCAACATAATATTTAAGAAAGGGAGGGAACTGGATTTTTTTCTCATCAATTTTATGATCCAGTAGCTGACTATATGTCAACCTTGTCTTGTGAGCAATAAGAATCAATTATGGGGTATGTATTAAATGTTTTAGCCAAGAATTTCATGTGGTACATGGTTATTTTTATTTTTGAGTTTCAGTAGCACAAAGGCATAAGGTCCAACACTCAAATACTGGCATGGTACCATAGGAAGGTGGATTTCACTTGAAGAAATCTATACATGTATATAACCAGGAGCTATACATAAATACGCTTAGTTGTTGAGCATTTATTTTTCAGAAGCTTTATTTTAGATTTCAGAAGCAAGAATAAGGGTCCAGGAGAACGATGATTTTAGAGGGATTTTATTTTTAGAAGATATGAGCAAGTTGGGAATAGTTTCAGTTAAATTTGACTCCATCCCCAACATAGGATACTATTTTGGAAATGCATTCACTACTGAGAGTTGGGGTGAATCAATAGTGAGAATGTATATTAAATTGTAATTCCATTTTCAATTACTACAACACAATCTTCATTAACCCATTATTTTATTAAATCATATAGAAAAAAATATGAGAACCATGAGAAATAACAAAAAAATAATGCACAAGAGAGCACAATATTTTATAGTGGAAAACCCTCCTCCTCGATTAAAAACCACCCTTGCTGCTACTGAGTTTCTCAATTAATTTTATTATTCATCAATAAATCCAATTACATAGAATATATAAAATGGCTACTATCAGTAATGAACTCTGATCCTCATATCACAACTCTACAAACATCTATTTGATCAACAAGCCTTACCCAACCACCATTGGACTCATGACTCTACAAAATACTGTCTCCTCAACAAGCCTTGCCCAAACAGCGTTGGACTCATGAATAAATATGTTCTCTATATTGAATTTTCTAGAGCCCCCACTCCACTCTTCTATGTGACCCTCATTTCACAATATTTCAAACTGGATTCGATCTGAATCACTGGACTAGAAAAACACAAAAACCTCTAGCAATATAGGCTCAAAACATCAAAAAAAATCACCAAAAAAAATATTCATAACTCATTCACCCAATCACCGCAACAACCAAACAAAATTACATGCAACAAATATAATCTGATCAAAACATGATGAGAAAGCATGAAGTAAATGATCTACAGTTCTTCCTACTCATTTATCATACTACTGCATAAATGTAATGTTCCAAACTGGAATTTCTACAACAATGAGAATACCCTAAGGTATTCCAAAGTTGGAGATGCAGAAATATGACTGAGAAATGATGTCAAATCACTTAAACTTCCATAAAATATGCAGCAAAAACTTTATACAACGTTTTATAGACCAAACGGTGGGGAAAAGTGATGATTTAGGCCCTAAAACGAGTGTATTCAGAGATATGCATAAAAATAAGATGGAAAAGTGGTTGGATCTGATAGCTAGGGTTATGAGGAACTCCCATGTCAAATTTCAGCGAAAAAAAATGCATTTTGCTATGTTAAACAGTTCCTCATTTCCTAACTAGGCTAGAAATCCCTGATTTCACATGACCTGGAGTATGTAGAAATTTACTGAAGCACAAGAGCGTAATTTTCTAAATTTTTTAGCTGAAATAGGGTCTAAACATTGAAAAATCATATCAGTGGCATAGCTCATACATTTTACATGAGAAAGACAGAGAAATTAAAGGGATAAACCCTCAAGATTGAGGTGGTTACAACACAAGAAAGTACAAGATGAAATGGACAGCGTAATATTTATTGGCTGAAGCAATGTTTCATTACTTTTTAGATCTAAAATAGATATGAGTACAAAAGTATAGATCTATTACAGATCTGTATATCAAATGAGTTCTTTATTACATTCCCCTTGGGGATCTCTGCAAAATATGAGCACCTGTGAGTAGATATGAGATCTAAGTCATAGATCTATAGTAAACTTTAGAAATTTCTGAAGAATATGATTCCCAACAGATCAGATCTGAAATGGAACATAGATTGGTTGGCCAATCTATGGATCACCACAGTGAAGGGAAGGATCCCTTTCAACAGATATCTATCCTCCAAATTGATGCAAAATCCACACTGCAACACTGATTGCAAAAAGGACGATGTTTCCTTAAAGAAATGCACAGATGAACTGAAGAACACTTTGGCTTGATGCCAAGACGGAGAAATGAAGCCCAAAAAGGAGAGGCACTCTTCCAGGAGTTAAAAGACACACTCCATGAGAAGAGACTCCCAAAACAAGCTAGATCTAGATAGATCTAGACTTCCACTTGCTGTAACCTACAAAAGAAAACAAATCCTTGATGGATCTACGTTGCAGTTGGAGGTAGAGCTTGGCCTATGCCAGATATTGGATCAATGCAGCACAATCTCCCCCAAGAGATCCTCAAAGAAGGAGGGAGGATTCCTAAACAGGAAACCCTCTCTATTCTCTTGCTAAACAGCCCAGAGAATTATTCTCAAGAATAATAATATCCTCAACAACCTTTTCCTTGAGTCTTTCCCTTCCTTATATAAGATTATAGTTTGCAAAACCCTAAACCATCTTCATTCATTTGTCCCCTTTCACATGGAGGACCTTCTCATAGGACTGCCCTGATCATATAGGAGGTTCATTGTATCTGGACTGCGTTATGATTTGGTCCTGTTGACCCATTCAAATAGCTTGAACCTGTTTCACATACAAGTGGATTTTATTAAGTAAGCCCTGATTTGACTCTGTTCACATTGGGCATTGATTTATTTTGCTGCTTTGGAGTTTTAGAGTTCCTCCTTTACACTTTTATTCATGAGTTAGGCAAACTGAAAATAAAATGTTATATCCCCATTAGCTGCAAAAATTTGGGAATATTACAGTCTCCCTCGGAAAAATGTTGCTTTCCCTCAAGCAACTCTTATTATAGATGCAAGCCATCTATTCCCCTCCAAATGGCATCCACATAAGGAAGGATTCCTCCATTTGTTGTAATAGGTTATGTATGTTTGGTTCCATAGTTGTCTTCCACAAATGCATGAGATGGCTTCCAACTGTAAGATTAGATGTCCTCTTCCTATCATGAAGTACAAAATGACAATTACATGATGTCCAACACCATCATAAACACATGAGAGACATAAAATAAAGTATCTCCTTCCATAAAGGAAAATCTTCATCATGCAAAAAATTCCTCCATCCATGTTTTATGACTTGATTAAGCATTGTTATGCTTTCATTCTTAGCCCCATTGGCCTTGTTGGATCCAAAATCCATCATTCCAGCATTATGCAAAAGAAGAAGGGAAGGAGCAACATGGGTGGAAAAAGTTGTCAAACCATATTCCCCTAATAATAACCACCGAAGCAAGGCCCTTTGCTACCATCCTCCATCTTCTCCATGTAAGATGGACAAGCCAAGCTTCCCAAAAGATGATGTACATGCCTTTGTTTGCTGCAATTTATCTTTGATACATAGGGCATGAATCAGAAAATGATGAGCTATGGGGTGGTCACCATACTCATTTGAAAGCAACCAAAGCAACAAGAGGTCTTGCTACCTTCTTTCCTCCTCATGTGCACCATGAAAACAAACCATACTAATGGTCATATGATATGTCATATCAGCCCAATACAAAGTATAATTATCCATGCACATCATGATATCATTATGCCAAATTTTATACAACACAAAACACATAGACATAGGATATGTCATGTGGTGGCCATACTCTCTCAAGTGAACCAAAATTGTGCATGCCTTCTCTTGCTGCAACATATCATTGAAATCCAAGGAATGATTCAGAAAATGATGATCTATTGGGTAATAACCATACTCACCCAAGAGCAACCATAGCAATAAGGACTTTTGTAGCCTTCTTGCCTTATCAACATGTGGATCATGGAGCAACAACACAATGATGGACATGTGAAATGTCTCATCAACATAGTACAAGCAAGCTCCCTCATACCACAGCATGTGGGAGTTATCCCTTCTCCCGAACCAAAGTACATGAATGAAATATTCCTCAAACAGAAATATAGGTAGACATATGAGACATACTTCAAACATGGATGAATACATGGACATGACATTTAACATGTGATGTCCAAATTCTCTTTTTAACAATCACATCAACCATGCCTCCTTTTCATACACCCTATTAGTGATGCATAAAGCATGAGATTGGAGAACGAGAATATTTGGGTAGTGATCATGCTTACCCTAAAGCAACGAGCGTTGCCATGCCTCCTTATTCATTTCATAACTATTTTTTAAGGCATAGATAAGAGGAATAGGTGCCTTTGGAGAGTGATAGGAGTCTCTGAAGGGAAACCAGTGTAAACAATCTTGCTGGTCCATATATTTCTGCAAATGATCATGTGACCTTTTTCTCACCATCCTCATCCACTCACTCAAATATGGAAGTTGAGTGATGTGCTGCATAATCATGGCATCCTCACTTTGTAGAACACCATCTTCTTCAAACTGATGAAGAGTATTGTACTCCATGAGATATTGAAGTACACACTTTATGAGACCTCTTAAAGAGACCTCTTCTTTCTTCATGAGCTTCCAAGACCAGTGAGGTTTTGGAGCTGCCGTAGGTAGAAGTCTCTCTTTGAGCTGTAGCATGCTCATTGAGAGAGTGTCATCTAGAGGGGAGAAAATGCTTCTCATCTCAAGATGTCTACTCTTCCTCTTCTTCTTCTCCACTGCTTCAAGGTTGAAGCTACCTCTAGAATGCTTCAATAGATTTGAAGCCTCTTTGTCACAATCACTAAGTGACAGCGCTATAGGTCTGTAGGGTGATGCATGCACTGTCTCAAAGTAAGTTACATTTTTGATCTCACAATCAGCCATTGAACATAGGATAGTACTAATCCCATTTTTTGAAACTCTACATATCAACTCAAGAGATTGAATGCAGCTTAACAATTATGCATAGGGATAGTTTCCAGTCTCCTCCTTGATTAGATCAAGGGTCCTCTGCACTGTGATATGTCTTTGCTTCAAATCAGCAGTTTGATCTAATCCTTGGCTATGCATTGGTCTTGAATCAATATGTGCTGAAATTTTATACATACATTGGATCAACTGATATGTAGGAACCTCTTGATAGAACACAAGATTTCCTCCACCTGGATCAATGATGTCTCCAACTGCTAGCAAGAATGATGGCTTCCTTCCTTCAAGTATACCAGCGCTGGTATCTTCCTCTTCCTCATGCATTTCCTGATTCATGCATGGGACTCCATATGTTAAGAGCTCAAGGCTACCTTGCAAAAATTCAAGTGTCTCTCCTATAAATGCAATTACTTTATCATTAGGTGGTGAAAATGGAGATCTCTAGCCCAAAGTGACAAGATTGACATCCTCCTTGGTTTCCTTGGGAGATGTCTCTTTGTGGCGCATATTTTTCCTCTTCTCTTCAAACTCTTTGAGATCTTCTTCAATACCCTTCAATGTCTGGAAAAGAAGCAATGAGATCTCTTCTTCAGCCATTATCCCTACTTTGTGATGATAGGAAGTGTATATTTCCTCCTCTTCATCTTGAAACCCTTTAGGAGTTTCTTTGCATCTCTCTTCTTCATTGCTATACCTCTCACCTTCTTCAAAGAAAGTAGGCATTTTGGATCTATGAGGAGATATATGATTCTCTGGTCTTCTGATTTGCTAATAGGAAGTGCTGGGGATTCCTTCTTCTTCTTGAATCCTCATGCAGATCTCACTGCAGCTTTCTTCTTCTCGAAACTCTCTAGGAGTCTCGGTGCACCCTCTTTCTCTCTTCTGATTTACCTCTTGGGGAGGCCTTCCTTAGATCTGAACAATGATGAGAGTAATCTCATCCTATCCATCATTTTGATCTCTGCTTCTCCTATTTTCTCCTCTGATAGCTTGATCTCACAGGCTGTGCCATAGATCATGCTTTGATACCACTGTAATGTTCCAAACTAGAATTTCTACAACAATGAGAATACCCTAAGGTATTATAGAGTTGGAGATGCAGCAATATGACTAATAACTAATCTAAAATCACTTAACCTTCCATAAAATATGCAGCAGAAACTTTATACAGTGTTTTATAGACCAAAAGGTGGGGAAATGTGATGATTTAGGCCCTAAAATGAGTGTATTCAGATATATGCGTAAAAATAAGATGGGAAAGTGGTTGTATCTGATAGCTAGGGTTATGAGGAACTTCGATGTCAAAATTTAGCAAAATAAAATGCGTTTTTCTATGTTAAACAGTTCCTCCTTTCCTAACTAGGCTAGAAATCCCTGATTTCCCATGACCTGGAGTATGCAAAAATTTACTGAAGCACAAGAGTGTAATTTTCTGAAGGTTTTAGCTGAAATAGGGTCTGAACATTGACAAATCAGATCAGTGGCATAGCTCATACATTTTACATGAGAAAGACAGAGAAATTACAAGGATAAACCCTCAAGATTGAGGTGGTTACAACACAAGAAAGTACAGGATGAAATGGACATTGTAATATTTAATGGCTGAAACAGTGTTTCATTACTTTTTAGATATATAACAGATCTGAGTACAAAATTATATATCTATTACAGATCTGTATATCAAATGAGTTCTTTATTACAATCCCCTTGGGGATCTCTGCAAAATATGAGTAGCTGTGAGTAGATTTGTGATCTAAGTCACAGATCTGCAGTAAAATTCAGAAATTTCTAAAGAATATGATGCCCAATAGATCAGATTTGAAATGGAACATATATTGGTTAGCCAATCTATGGATTACCACAATGAAGGGTAGCATCCCTTTCACTAGAGATCTATCCTCCAAACTGATGCAAAATCCACACTGCAACACTGACTACAAAAAGGAAATTGTTTCCTCAAGGAACTATGCATATTAACTAAAGAAAACTTTGGCCTGATGCCAAGATGGAAAAATGAAGCCCAAACAGGAGAGGCACTCTTCCAGGAGATTAAAAGACACACTCCATGAGAAGAGACTCCCAAGACAAGCTAGATCTAGACAGATATAGACTTCCACTTGCTGCAGCCTAGAAAAGAAAACAAATCCTTGCTAGATATGTGTTGCAGTTGGAGGCAGAGCTTGGCCTATGCCAGATAGTGGATCAATGCAGCACAATCTCCTCCAAGAGACCCTCAAGGAAGGAGGGAGGATTCCTAAACAGGAAACCCTCTCTATTCTCTTGCTAAACAGCCCAAAGAATGATTCTCAAGAATAATAATATCCTCAACAACCTTTTCCTTGAGTCTTTCCCTTCCTTATATAAGATTAGGGTTTGCAAAACCCTAAACCATCTTCATTCATTTGTCCCCTTTCACATGGAGGACCTCCTCTTAGGACTACGCTGATCATCTAGGAGGTTCATTGTATCTAGACTGCATTATCATTTGGTCCTATTGACCCATTCAAATAGCTTGAACCTGTTTCACATACAAGTGGATTTTATTAAGTAAGCCTTGATTTGACTCTGTTCACATTGGGCATTGATTTATTTTGTTGCTTTGGAGTTTTAGAGTTCCTCCTTTACACTTTTATTCATGAGTTAAGCAAACTGAAAATAAAATGTTATATTCCCATTAGCTGCAAAAATTTGGGAATATTACAGTCTCCCCTGGCAAAATTTTTCTTGCCCTCAAGCAACTCTTATTGTATATGCAAGCCATCTATTCCCCTCCAAATGGCATCCACATAAGGAAGGCTTCCTCCATTTTCTACAATAGGTTATGTATGTTTGGTTCCATAGTTGTCTTCCACAAATGCATGAGATGACTTCCAATTGTTAGGTTAGATGTCCTCTTCCTATCATGAAGTACAAAATGAAAATTACATGATTTCCAACACCATCACAAAGACATGAGAGACATTAAATAAAGTAGCTCCTTCCATAAAGGAAAAGCTTCATCATGCAAAACATTCCTCCATCCATGTTTTATGAAATGATTAAGCATTGTTATGCTTTCATTCTTAGCCCTGTTGGCCTTGTTGGATCCAAACTCCATTATTCCAGCGTTATGAAAAACAAGAAGGGAAGGAGCAACATGGGTGGACAAATTTGTCAAACAATATTCCCCTAATAATAACCACCGGAGCAAGGCCCTTTGCTGCCATCCTCCATCTTCTCCATGTAAGATGGACAAGCCAAGCTTCCCAAAATATGATGTACATGCCTTTATTTGCTGCAATTTATCTTTGATACATAAGGCATGAATCAAAAAATGATGAGCTATGGGGTGGTCACCATACTCATTTGAAAGCAACCAAATCAACAAGAGGTCTTGCTGCCTTCTTTCCTCCTCATGTGCACCATGAAAACAAACCATACTAATGGTCATATGATATGTCATATCAGACCAATACAAAGTATCATTATTGTTGAGGAGGTAAATCCCCTCTGCGGACAGAGGCGATCCCTACTAGCCCAACAGGGGTCTAGCAACAAACAAACAATGTCATGACGCAGGTTCCTAATTACGAATGAAAAGGCTGGAGATAGAAGCCTACCTAGATTCCAACGCTAGGATCTGAAGAAGAAGCGTCCCCGTTCCTCAGCCTCGGCAGATCACAATCCCTCCACAATCTCCGCGGATGAACACCTGCACATAGAAGAAACGAACAGATACAAGCATAGAAACCAGCATACGTAACTAAACATCAGTCAGAAAGGACATTACTCGCATTAACATGATGGAAAACGGAGTGGAACCATAATCATAATCATCTATTAAAATAACCAGCGAAGAGAGATTACAACCAAGTTCTGACGTAGCGGTCTCCTTCGGACGGGTCTCCAGTCGTCCACGTCTCGCAAAGCTCGCCAAGGAAAGGGAAAACCTCTCCAGAGTCTCGTGACAATGGTCTCCTTACTTGAGTCAGCCTTAGGGGAAAGAGAGGGTGTTTTACGACACAAAGGCTCTTGGGAATATGGAGATTCAGAGTTTAGGCCCTTCAAGACTAGCTTGCCATTGATTTGAGCAAGCTTTTATAGATGGGGAAGGAGGAGTTGGGATCCCTATTATTATGGGATTGGCCCAATCAACAAGGAAGGTTCCATAGGAGGTGGCAAAACCACTCCCTTCCATAGAACTCCCTCAGCCAACCTCCCAACTCAAGATAGGTGATGGTTTGTGAATTTGTTAGAATTCAACTTCCGCCATCCATATTTAAAAAACAACTCCCAAATTGGGTGGCGCGACCACGGCTCTATGACAGAGCGCCAGGTGGCGCGACCTCTTTGCATTAATTTCCCCATTGGCGCGAGTATTAAACTGCTTGCCCGCGCCAATGCCAAAAGGGATGTTTTTCATGACTTTTGCAAGGAGATGTCTCAAGGGCAAATGAAGCTCATGTTCAGAGGGATGCATTGATGATGATTTCAAGGCATGACAATGTTCACAGGTCACAGAATGGGTCCTCCATTGTGCGGGATGGGGAATGGTAAGGATGGTGACAAATTACTGTGTAACAGATGCCCCCTAAAGTATGAGGCCCGAGAGGGAGAGGGGTGAAATGCTTTACGAGAACATGTTCAACTGAAGGCCCGCCGTCGGAAAACCTGCGCAGAAAGATACAACCGATATCTCAAGTACATGATGTATAAGTGGTATGGACGCAGCCATCCGAAACAGAGTATGATATAATCCGGATCCAGAGTATGGGCGCAGCCATCCAACTAAGATCAAATAAATAGACTCAGGTATGGTCGCAGCCATCCAATCAGTGAGTCATGTACATAATGATAATAATCCACAATCGCAGCCTGGATTGCAACAGACACAATCCAGGGTCTTGCGCTCCATCTCGACCCAACAAAGTACAAGTTCATGCATGTGAATATGTGAGCTGAAGTCGAACATGCAAGAACATCGTCGGATTACCAGCCAATGATGAAAGCCGTTAACCGACGCGAGAGAAACCACCAATAATGACAATGGTCCTCAAGGTACTACAGGTACAATCTACGGCGTGCGAATAAATGAACTGACGTCGAACACCCGCAGAATCACTCGATCGGAGGCCAATGATGTAAACCTCTCGTCGAATGCGACGAACCTGCCATTGAGGCATGCAGGCTCCAAGGTACCATAAGGAGTCTCTAGACCAACTTTCCGGATAATGAGTTGATGTCGACAGGAAGTGACCTTGATCGAAGGTGGGCCATAATGATTCCCACATCATCGACACGAGACAGAGGAACATGATGTTTTTGTTGTGAATCAGGATTGTATGAGAAACAGAGGAAGGTTGATATTTGCAGAGGCCAACTTCTCTTGAACATATGAACGGCACGACAATGGACTTGGCAGTATTTGACATCAACGGATCAAAGGTCATGGCGACGAGGCAGTGAACAGATGAGAGGTCAAAAGAGATTAACCAAACCCATGGAGGCAAAGTGAAGCAACGAGATGAGATGTCCCCAACCCGACACGAATGCAGACAAGTGCCATGTTCAAGAGCGACATACTGCCGACGACAACGACGATGGTTCCATTTTTTCCCCCACCATTTCTGGCGAGTACCCCAATTATTTTTTATAACAAGCTTGAAGGGGATAGCATATGCTTGTGATATAAGTCCGCCCTTCGGGCGAATCCATCCTAGTGCATTTAACGAGTCCTAGGAAGGAGAAACTCGGAGAACGTCATTTCAACTAAATCCGATGTCATCAGGTTTTAACGAGTCTGACAAAGGAAGAACTCGGCGTCTTTTCATGTTTAGAGAGTTTGAAAAGACAGCTGAAAAGAAAACTCCACAGGTCCCTTTTCGTAAATAGTTCCCCAGATCCGAAAAGGTAGAAAACAATACCCGGGAAAACCTCCTAGTCGCGATAGGCTAGGGTATTCCTTTTTCGTAATCGATCCAGCCCAACCCGAAAAAGGGTTAAACTTATACTGGGTGAATGTCGATTCGTGTCCATTTTAACGAGATCAAAACGACAAGGGCCTCGGCGATCTTTTCATATTTAGAGAGTCAGAAAAGAGCTGAAAGATGACTCCAGAGTGACTTTTTCGTGTATTTACCGAGTCCGAAAAAGTATAAAATACAACTCGTGTCCATCTTTTTAAGTCGCAAAAACCTGCTGCTGCACATACCAAGCAAGCGTAAAATCCATTTTCGACATAACATATGCAAATATTCGACAAAAAATAACTTTTAAAGCTCATTTAACGTCGAAAAAGTTATAAATATGTCTAATTGGTAAAAATGAAATTACTTTTTACTATTTACCTTGTGGAAAGCAACAGTGGTCCTTTTGGAACAGAATCTTCTGACAGTGATTGCGACCAATCCAGGCAACCATTCAGCTTCTCGTCTGTCACAGGTAATAGGCGCTCCTTAGCTCTTCATTTCTATACATTTTTTAATGGTTTTCCTTTAGAAATCAACTTTGTGTGGCCACTTTTTAAAATTTTAGGGCCGGGCCCAGTGGCGCGGGTATCGGGCACGGACCCGCACCACTGAGCTCTTTTTACTAAAGGGCTCGCGCCACCTGGCGCGACTGTTAGCAAAACAGCCGCGCCAGCGGCCGAACCTATATTTCCGCCCAAAATTCGTCATTTACACCAAATTTCTTGAAATTTGAAGCTCACCAAAGATCTAATCAGAGGTTTTTGACCATGTGAATGTAGACAACCACTCAAAATGGCAATCGAATGGAAGGAACGAGAGCACAGAGATGAGGATGAAGAGGCCATGCAAAGCCAAGCTTGCATGAACGCTCTAAGAGACTGTGGATTGAAAAAGTTCTTCCTCACGCCATGTTTACGAGCTCAGCCTGAGCTCCTCCAATATCTAATCAGCATCTGGGATGAAAATGAACAAGTGTTCAGGCTACGAGACCAGGTGTTAGAACTGGAGGTCACTGACATTTATTTCATTACTGGATTGTCCCGCAGAGGTCCAATCCCTGTACTGACCGGGAGAAGACCATCCGGGGAGAACATGGAACAGGTAATGGCGCGGGTGTGCCGAGGGGCACAAACAGGATCAGGAAGCAAGAAGGTATACATCTCCACCATCCCTGATCTAGCACTGAGAGTAGTTTTCCACACCATTACGCGGGCTGCTGGGTCGCAGGCTCCGCACGAGGCCACGAAGACTCAACTCCTGTTAGCCTCAGAATGCATGGGTCCCCTACTGTTCAACTGGGCAGAAGCAGTAACCATCAACATGAAAAGGCAGCTCACAAAGTGAAAACAGGGGAAATTGAAGCAGTTCGGGTACGGTTCCATCTTGGTATCGTTCATTCTGGAACGCATACCAATCTTCCAGGGCCAAGGGGCCGCAGTGGCGAGTCCGGTACCACGAGAGCCGCGAATGGCTCGCTGGGCAGCACTGATGCCCAGATCTGAAGGTGGCCAACAGATGTCCTGAAGGCCAGAATTCTTTAGGTGGCTACGGCGCCAACTGATCGTCGTGGAAGATTGGCCCTATTCGGGAACTGACTTTACCGGGGACCCAGATCTCCCATTACCAGAAGGAGACGACTGGGACGAGGAGCTGGGTAAGACCTCATATTTTTGATTTTATGTTTATATGTTTTTTTTGTTAATACACATTTGTCTTGACACGATTATATATGTATGCAGATGTAGGACCTGAGAGACCAGCCGGGATGTCTCCAATCTCCCGGAGGACACAACTCGCCCCTGAGATCCAGGGGGAAGGCACCGGAGGAGAGGACCTGATCCAGAACCTCGAGGGGATTGCCCATGGGATCCCAGACTATGCCCGACTATCAGATGTACCGATGGCATACCAGCGCCATACGGTGGGAGTTCCGAATCGGATCCACCGAATCCTGAGGCGCCTAGTGCGTGCAGTGACGTGCTATCATGAGCACCATGCGGATTAGTCTCTAGGATTTAGCCACACCTATTTTTTGAGAGACACAGTGTCTCAGGATGTATTAAGACAATTATGTATATTTTTTGAGTTTTATGCGACACACTCTATGTAAACATTTCGATATCTATATATATATACATATCTATTTCTGGATGAGTCTTTCTCTACATGTGATGATGATTATAAATTGCGCAAATGTCTGTCTAAAACCAAATTTGCTACTGCATCTGTTAATGTATTCAAATGCCTGGGTATATGATGATATGTAATGTAGTCAAAATTCCTTTCCAGTAATCGAATACGCAAATACAGACGTAAGATGGACGGGTTCCTTACCGAATAGTGTCCGTTCAGTTGTAACACTACAAGTTGCGAATCTAGATACACGAGCAATTCACGGATACCAAGGTTTACCGCCTCGGTTAATAATTCTAACACAACACTATATTCCGCGATGTTGTTCGTGGTACGTCCTAGACACACTCCTTGCAGGTCAATCAACTCACCAGCAGGATCATAGATTACCCAGGCTGCTGAAGACAGATTCCTGGTACTGCGGGAGGCACCATCCGTGAAACCAACAAATGGATGAATAGACATTTGCACAACCAGGAAGACCCGATCAGCAGAAAGATGTTTACAAAGCACACCACACTATGCACACAAATGAAAATCACACACCTATGTACACACACCACACCAAGAAATCACTTCAGGCGTAGTACTTCTTAAGGTACAGCCCATTTCTGGGCTGCGCCAATGGAACTCCTTCGTAATCTATAAGCTCGTAGGCCCCATTTTTCAAAACACGCTTTACTATATAAGGCCCGTGCCACATAGGCTGGAGTTTACCGGCTCCAAGCTTATCGTGTGCCTGATCATACAAGAGGACGAGGTCTCCTTCAATGAAAGAACGGGGAGAAACAGATTGATCAAAATGAGATTTGACCCTCTTCTTTTGTGCTTCGATGATCAAAGCAGCTAGACGACGGGTTTCATCCAAACGTTCGAGATACAGAAGACGTTCTTCCTCAGGGGAAGTATCCGGTAAGAGCTCCACAGCTAATTTAAGCGAAGGAATTTCACATTCAACCAGCAGAGTGGCTTCCAGACCGTACACCAATTGGAATGGTGTGAACCCGGTTGCACTCTTAGCAGATGTTCGGTATGCCCAGAGAGCTGAGAACAGTTGGAGATGCCAACTGGATTTATGAATCCCAATTGTTCGCTGAAGCATGGTGACCAAAACCTTGTTCACCGCTTCAACCTGACCATTCGCTTGAGGGTAGTATGGCGTTGAGCTGTCGTGACGCAAGCCCAACGCTGAAGTCAGCTCCGTCATCATGTAATCACGGAAATGAGTACCATGATCAGTGACGATGGCTTGAGGAACCCCGAATCATGCAATAACGTGGTTGAATATAAATGAAGCAGCCGTTCTTCCGTCAGCAGCTAGTGTAGGCATCGCCTCGGCCCACTTAGTGAAGTAGTCGACGGCGACAATGATATACGCATGCCCCCCGGCCGAGTGAGGGTTACACGTCATAAAATCCACGCCCCATTTCTCAAAAGGGCCGACGGTAATAACGGGATGCAAAGGCAATGGCGGCGCGCGCATCTTGCGCTGAAAAATCTGGCACGGATGACATTTACGGACTGCAGTGATACAATCCTTGAATATGGAAGGCCAGAAATATCCTGCCCTCAGAATCTTCTGGGCCGTAGCATATCCGGACATGTGTCCGCCACAGGCGCCACTGTGGCAGTCATTCAAGACTTTCTCAGCCTCTTCCAAGGTAAGGCATCGTCGGAGCACCGAATCTACTCCAATACGATATAAGGTATCTCCTACGATACGGTAGGGTTGGGACTGGTGCCGAATCCGACGGCGGGCAGTTTTATCCAACTCAGACCGAAATGTCGCGGTCTGAAGATACACTATGATGTCACCATACCAAGGATCACGAGTATCAATAAGAAACAACGTTTCGTCCGGTATATGATCTTCTGAGTGTGAAGGAACAGAGTCCGTAGGGAGAGAACATATCAAATCCGTGAAGACCAGCGATTTAGTTGACTTGGCAGTGGTAAACTCCAAGTCAAACTCCTGCAGGATCACGATCCATTTGGAGTACTTGCCCCCTAGTAATTGTCTAGAAAGAATATACGTCATAGGGTTGCAGTCTGAAACCACTGTTATCGTGCGCAAAAGGATGTAATGGTGAAAGCGTTGTACGGCATGTACTGCTGCTAAGGCCAACTTCTCGACATGTGCATAACGCGTTTCTGGGTCGAGAAGGTTCCGAGATAGGTAATAAACGACATGTTCGTCACCGTTCTCGTCATCCTGCACCAAGACCATGGCGATGGTGCTTAATGCGGCGGCTAGATACAAAGTAAAGTCGCGGTGGTAGTCCGGAGGACGAAGCAACGGAGCATTGACTAGCAATGTCTTCATCTTCTCAAAGGATTCCTGAGCAATTTCGTCCCAGTGAAAGGGAACATTCTGCTTTAACAAACGAGTGAATCCTTTGGCCACCTCGGCATAATTCGGGATGAGGCGCCTAAGAAAATTCGCTTTCCCTTGTAGACTCTGTAACTGATACAGGGAGGAGGGTGATGGGAGATTTATGATGGCCTCAACCTTAAGAGGGTCAAGGCGAATTCCGTCTTTCGAGACTATAAAGCCTAAAATACGGCCAGAATCGACGCAGAAGACGCACTTATGAGGGTTGAGCCTGATATTGTAGCGTCTGCAACGAAGGAATATCTGGCGGAGATGCTCAGGATGGTCCTCTCGCTTACCCGAATGGGCTGGCAAGTCGTCCAGATAAGGCTGGACGATATGGCGAATATCATGAAAAGCGTAAGACATCGCACGCTGAAACGTGGCGCCGGCGTTTTTTAAGCCGAACGGGAGTTTTTTGTACGCGAAAGTGCCCCACGGACAGATGAATGTGGTATTATGTTGATCCTCAGGTGCAATATTGATTTGGTTGTAGCCTGAGAAACCGTCCATTAAGGAATAGATCTCACTCCCGGCACATTCGTCGATGATCTGGTCGATAAACGGAGTGGGATAATTATCCTTAGGACAGGCGCGATTGATATCGCGATAATCCACATAGACTCGAATTGTACCCTGCTTTTTATCAACAGGGACGATATTGGACACCCATTCTGTAAGGGGGATAGGATAAATAAAACTCGCGTTCAGAAGTTTTTCAACTTCTGCCTTGATGGCGGCGGCTTTCCGAGGATGCATGGGACGTAAGCGTTGGCGCACGGGTTTCGCACCTGGGTAGGTTGGAATCTCGTGCACGACAATACTTGGATCAATTCCCGACATTTCCTCGTAAGACCATGCGAAAACATCTTTGAATTCTTTGAAAAGCTCCGTATAGACTTGAATCTCCTCGGGAGAACAAGTCACACCCACGTGAATGTTCTCAACAATCCCTGGTTTAATAGAGATGTTGATAGGAACAGTTTGAGTAATGTTACTCAGATTACCTTCCGAAAAGACCTCGTGCGTCAAAATCGGTGTTTGAAGAGGAGGGGAAGGAACCTGAGTAGCATAGCGCTCCAGACAATCAGTCATTGCCCCCAAGCTGGGCATAAACGAGGAGCGATGATGTCCATCGCCCCAGGGCAGCTCCTCAAGAGACATAGTTTCAATGATAGCCTCATCTGAAGGAAAAGTCTCTCTAAGAGGATTAGGTGAATCAGCCTGACCGAGCCAGGGGATTGTGAGTAGACGTCAAGAGCCATGCTCATCGGAGCATGCTGAGGAGGTGGAGGGTCCGATGCGGCAACAATCTCACAGTAGCTGATCTCTACCGGCGTTAAAGGCATGGATTCTCAAAACTCATATACCTGCTCAGGTGTAGGAATAAGCCAGGGGTCATCAGTCCTGGACAACATGTTGACTTGAGCGGTATTCGGTGGCGGTGCGGGGAATATACCCATGAGAACAGGGTCCTTGAAAAGACCAGGTCCTATGCTGTCTGGGGGATTCGGAATTTGATCCATGTATGGCACGTTGTTCTCAGAGCTAGAGGTGAAAAATGACAACTGATCTACCGTAACAATCTTGCCCTCATGGGGGAACTTAATGAATCGAAAGACAGTAGACGGCACGCAGAGCATGGCATGGGTCCAGCTGCGGCCAAGAAGTATATTGTAGTTGAGTTTAGCGTCAACCACTTCCACTTCTACGTTGACAGTTTTTCCCTGTAATGTGATTGCAAGACTCTCGAGAACTCCCAGGGGTTTAGACTCCCGACCATCAAATGCCTCAAGGGCATTGGGAGACGATGACAAGGCTGGAGAGCCAATGGCCTTCCAGCAAGCGGAGGACATAACGCAAGTAGATGCACCCTCATCTACGACGGCCCTATGAACGTTCAGACCGTTAATCCCGACTTGAATGACCAAAGCGATTTGATGTGGAAGTCGGGGAGTAAAATTCTCCAGATCAAAGGTGAGAAGGCTCGAGTCGGCGGGATCGATACCACCGATTGCAGACAGTAAAGCCTTCCGTTGCGAAGGACAACTCTGAAGAACCTCAAGTGCAGACATGGCACATGGCGCTTGTGCCAGATCCTCAACAATGCTGTAATGTTGAGCGGCACGAGCATTTGGATTATAAGAGGATCTTCGAAGAACACCCTTGGGAGGTGGCTTCACAACGGGTTCGAGAATCGGCTTCTCGATTTCCAATGGACCAGAAGCAGGTGGGGGAGGCGGTCCATCCGCAACTGCCTTCCCGGGTGCCTGCTGCTGACTATTGTAATCCTTCGATCTCGTAGCGATAGTGATGGGTGCATTAGTCTTCATCATGAAAACCTGAGACCCAAACGACGCAGATGATGAACCCTGTTCGACCATCTGGGTCTGCTGAGATGGAAATGGCTCTTTTAAAACAGCCGGAGTCCCTTTTGAGCCTTTAAGAAGTTGACTAATTTCGGACCGTCGTGGACAATCCTTAGTGTAATGGTCACCTTCACAGATGAGGCAAGGGAATTTCGGCTTACGTTGGGAGCCATCCTCAGTTGGAGTTTTAGATTCCGGTTTTAGGGCATCAGATTTCGATTTGCCTTTGCCCTTCTTCTTCCCCTTGGAGGATTTGTCCGCAGGATTGGCCTGAACGGTATTTACCTCCGCGGTTTTACCAGAATCGGATGATGCGGGATTAGCAGAGGTATTGTTGGAAGAGTTAGCCTTCTGCTTCCCATTCGAAGACTTCTTCGAATTTTGAGAAACGGAACCAATGACACCATCCACCGTAGGGGTAGGCGGGGCCTTTGTGGCTCCGGGCCGTGGAGCATCAGGCAGGATGTCATAAAGCGTGCCAGATTGCGAATAAACAAGATCCACGTACTGGGCACGCGCGATAGCTTGTTCCTCCGTCACACACGCTCCCATCGCGATATCCTGAGCGATTTTATTGACAAAGGAGGTGGTGAACCAGTGAGTCAAAATCTGATCAGGTATGTGAAACTTGATCAGTCGACGACGGCGCCGCCACTCATGGATGTGATCCGAGATGTGAGTGGCCGAGTCCTGCTTCAGGGAAGACAGGAGGTGCATCCCGGTCTCATACCGGACTGGTAACTGGAAATGCGTGAGGAAAGCCATAGCTAACGAGTTGAAATCCTGAAAAATACCACGGGATAGTTCTATGTACCACTTAGCGGCAGCTCCTGTTAAAGTACGCTGGAAAAGACGTAGACGAATCGAATCGTCGGTCCAAGAGTTAGACGAACACCAGAGGTGATACATCATCACATGCGCCTGGGGGTCTTCTCCAGCTTTGCCCTCAAACTTGGGACAGTCACCTGGTATCTTGGTTGGAACCGGGGGCCAATATGGATTATGAGCAATCGGATCATTGGTCAACTTCGAAACGTCCGGTAGATCCAAGGTAGCCAGGAACGGCAGTGGAGGGTTAACTCCCATGCCAGTCCCAGAATAAGGTCCGGTACCCGCGTTCCACGATGGTTGTGAATATCCCTGCCCCCATGGGTTCTGTCCCTGAGGATTCTGACCGTAGGGGGCATGGTTCGTATAGCCAGACTGATTTGGATTCTGGTAACCATAGTGCGGGGCTTGATAACCAGAGTTCGTGCCCTGATTAAGCGTTTGCCCCGTATAAGCAGCGTTTGGATTTGGTCGTTTTAGGGAGAACCGGGTGGGAGGATATCGGAGAGCCCCGTAGTGGTTATAGTTCGGTTGAGACCGACCATGAGGATAATAGAGAATAATAACCACTCGAGGATGAGTAGGCTAGCCGATAAGGGAAATACTGCGAGCTCGAAAATGAGGGCGAAACTCGGGTGATTTGGCCGCGGCATTGAATGGAATGTGCTATTGAGCAGAAAGAACGAATGAGAGGGCTGCCCCGAATGAACAAAGGACTCGAATGAGGGGGCCGGCTCGATGAACAAAGGAGCCCGGTGACCAGCAAGGCTGCTGCGTTGCCGACCCGGTTGTAAGGAGGTGCCCCGTGTTGTGCCGGTAATGAGTCGGCTGGCTCCTCGGAGGCGGACACCCAGTCGTACCTACGAGCCTGGGCGGGTTCGGTGGCGGAACAGGACCAGGTGCTTGCTGGAAACCAGTTTGACCTGAAGCAGAACCATAGAGTGGTCCTGGCTGATATGCAACGTTAGATACAACAGGATATTGCGGTTGCATTGGTAAAGAAGGCTGGATTTTCCCCCCAGGACCATAGGTCGGTCCCGGTTGATACCCCGGCTGAGGCTGAGCAGGTTGACCAGCAGGGCTGTAATATGGTCCTTGCGGATTGTACAATGGCCCTTGCTGGCCCGCAGAGTAGCCTTGGATGGGCTGTCCCTGCGGGTCGTACAGATAGCCAGGTTGGCCTGCAGGTTGGCCTTGGAAAGGCTGTGCCTGCAAGTTCTGAGCCTGGTTGTACGGTAAACCTTGAACATAAAGATAAGCTTCAGGAGCAGGAAGGCGCAAAATGTCCCCATGCTCGTCAAGCTGACCCGGAAAACCATACACGGGAGTGTCGTCTTGTGCATAGTGCGAAAAGAAAGATCGGTAAGGATCTTGGGGGAGCTGTCCAGCTCCAGCGTTCGGCTGTTGCAAAAACAACCGATACTCCTCCGGAGAGATATTCTCCGGTATAGCAGTAGCTAGATAAATGTCTTCAGGAGTTGGCCCAGATCTAGTAGCAGATGCTGAGACAACAGCAGAAGAGGCAGCCACACAAACAGTGGGTCGCACGGGAACAGAAGTGACGGGCGTCGAAGGGGACACCCCGGGTGTAGTGGCAGCTGGCCTCGAAGCAGGAGATGATATTCCCATAGAGGCAGCAGCTGAGATAATCTGACCCAGAGATCTGTATCCCTGTGGCAAAGAAGGACCAGCTGACGATGTGGTAGCCAGCTCAGACTCGTCTCCCTCAAACAATCTACGAGGGATGCGCCGATAGTCATCAGACCCGGGAATTTCCTCACCAGAATCACTCATGGTTGATCCTGCCGTTAAATCACGCAGAAGACGGCGAGGACTAGGAGGAAAAACAGCAGCAACAAACGGTGAACCCGATGTAAGAGAAAGGAAATCAACTCCTAATCTCAATTCAGACACAGGGTCCGAAAAGGGCCAATTGAACTCAACTGGTCCTCCAAAGGGTTGCTCGGCGAGAACCGGTCCCCCGTCAGGAAACTCGGAAACAACAGGCTGCTGTGGTTCGACAGAAGGCTCAGAAGCTTCTGAAGAATCGTCCGTGTAAGGACTACCAGTAGACGAAACCGATGGTTCCGCCACTATGGCAAAAGACTAAAAGAAAAAGGGCACACACACACACGGGCTGAAAACGAGTTAAGACACACGCTCAAACGGTCAACAAGCAACGTCTAAAAAGGTGTGAAATCATGGGCGATTAATTTTACCATATTGGAAAATAAGAAGTTCTACCGTTTCATATTTCAAGAGTCGAGAAACGATAAAAAGAGGACTCTATCTCTTTCAGAGTTGACACAAGCGTGAAAGGACAAGCGCTTGACGGTCTTTTCAAGTTTAGGGAGTCAGAAAAGACCAAATGACTGCTCAGGAAAAACTAGGCACAAAGGGTGTACCAAATATCCGTGAACTGCAATATACACCTTGGTTTCAAAATGAAACAGAAATCGACCAAAGACTTTCCGTACGTGCAGGTAGTCTCCCCGAATGCTGTGTTCGGTGTATCACGGGTATAGGGCGGCAGACTCGGCTTCCTGTGGATAAAGGATTGAAAACCTATGGGGGTCTCCCTTTATATACGCGACGGTACGGGGAGCGCAAGTCCATACTAGCGCTGTCTAAAGCCAAGAGGCGAACGACAGCTACTAGGTTTAACGACGCCGGAACACGTCTCTAGCCTAGACCTTCTAAATATGTTTCGTTAAGTTCCAATGCTGCCTTAGGTTAATTGAATAAATTTTACAGTTGATCTTCAATTAAGTTTCAATTTCCAGGCCCTATCGTATGTAGTGTCTCCTAAATGCAACGCTATATGCCACAATGCAACATTTCGTTCGATGAAAACTAATTAGAGAAGAGTTGAGAGCTTTTATACAAACGAAATGATCGGAAACCAAACAAAGAGCTCTATAATGCAACTAATGCAATTGACAACTTTTCGTTCAAAACACTAATCACTAGTGATATGGAAAAGATCACAATTTGCACTAATTAACAAAAGCAAAGAGATTTTTTTTTTTTAATTTTCAATGTTTAATGGCTAATATGCACTAATCAAACTTGAAAACAAATGGAGCAATTTGAGAAACGATATTCAAGAGAGCGAGACAAACACATTTCACTCAACCAACACAAGCAATCAGATTCCCAAATCGGCCGAAGTCTCTCAAAGCAAAGGAAAGACTCAAACGATTCCAATGGACTGTGTGATCTAGGTCCAAAGCAAGCCCAAACGAGTTTCAAATGAAGAAATGAACAATCACCCAAAAATCGCAATGAAACAATGAACAACTACTTAGAGAATGTGGAGAATCAATCAGATAGTTGACGGGACAATCCAAACACCAAAACTCCCAAGGAGGGCTCGATGCACTAAGCCACTAGATGACCTAGGGCTTGAATAGTGAAATCGGAAGATAAAAGCAAACAACCCAAGGACAGAGGTGAATTCCCAGCCAAACAAGACTCCAACACACTCAGGCAGTCGGGAAATCAAGAAGAGAAACACTGGTCAACTTCAGAGAGCTCAGAAATGAGAAATCTCAAAAACTTACAGGGGTGGCGCGACTGTAAGAGTGAAACTGGCGCCAGAAGGCTAGTGGCGCGGGTTGTACAAAGGCAACAAGCGCCAAGTGGCGCGACTGTCGGGTTAAAAACCGCGCCAGTCGAGTTTCTCAGCAAAAATTAAAAATAAGCCACTCCAGAAACAGACCAATGCAAGCTAAGAAATCCAAGAAGCAAAAACACACAAAAAATCCAACCCAGAAGGTTCATCAAGCAAGGAAAAACAAGATACAAACGGCAAGGCAAGACAAAGACTCCAAGTCGTTCAGTCCGCAAACCAAACCGGAGATCGACTGAAGTAGCGTTGATCTACTCCGCTAATGCTAGGCAGAAGCGTTTCGAAGGCTATCTGGCTGTACTTCAGACTCCGTCTATAGTTTACAAATCAAACAACAATCAACAACAAACTGGATCCCCAGTGGAGTCGCCAATTTGTTGAGGAGGTAAATCCCCTCTGCGGACAGAGGCGATCCCTACTAGCCCAGCAGGGGTCTAGCAACAAAAAAACAATGTCATGACGTAGGTTCCTAATTACGAATGAAAAGGCTGGAGATAGAAGCCTACCTGGATTCCAACGCTAGGATCCGAAGAAGAAGCGTCCCCGTTCCTCAGCCTCGGCAGATCACAATCCCTCCACGATCTCCGCGGATGAACACCTGCACACAGAAGAAACGAATAGATACAAGCATAGAAACCAGCATACGTAACTAAACGTCAGTCAGAAAGGACATTACTCGCATTAACATGATGGAAAACGGAGTGGAACCATAATCATAATCATCTATTAAATAACCAGCGAAGAAAGATTACAACCAAGTTCTGACGTCGCGGTCTCCTTCGGACGGGTTTCCAGTCGTCCACGTCTCGCAAAGCTTGCCAAGGAAAGGAAAAACCTCTCCAGAGTCTCGTGACAATGGTCTCCTTACTTGAGTCAGCCTTAAGGGAAAGAGAGGGTGCTTTACAACACAAAGGCTCTTGGGAATATGGAGATTCAGAGCTTAGGCACTTCAAGACTAGCTTGCCATTGATCTCAGCAAGCTTTTATAGATGGGGAAGGAGGAGTTGGGATCCCTATTATTATGGGATTGGCCCTATCAACAAGGAAGGTTCCATGGGAGGTGGCAAAACCACTTCCCTCCATAGAACTCCCGCAGCCAACCTCCCAACTCAAGATAGGTGATGGGTTGTGAATTTGTTAGAACTCAACTCCCGCCATCCATATTTAAAAAACAACTCCCAAATTGGGTGGCGCGACTACGGCTCTATGACAGAGCGCCAGGTGGCGCGACCTCTTTACATTAATTTCCCCATTGGCGCGAGTACTGAACTGCTCGCCCGCGCCAATGCTAAAAGGGTTGTTTTTAATGACTTTTGCAAGGAGATGTCTCAAGGGCAAATAAAGCTCATGTTCAGAGGGATGCATTGATGATGATTTCAAGGCATGACAATGTTCACAGGTCACATAATGGGTCCTCCATTGTGCGGGATGGGGAATGGTAAGGACGGTGACAAATTACTGTGTAACAATTATCCATGCACATCATGATATCATTATGCCAAATTTTATACAACGCAAAACACATAGACATAGGAGATGTCATGTGGTGGCCATACTCTCTCAAGTGAACCAAAATTGTGCATGCCTTCTCTTGCTGCAACATATCATTGAAATCCAAGGAATGATTTAGAAAATGATGAGCTATTGGGTAGTAACCATACTCACCCAAGAGCAGCCATAGCAATAAGGACTTTTTCAGCCTTCTTGCCTTATCAACATGTGGATCATGGAGCAAGACCACAATGATGGACATGTGAAATGTCTCAGCAACATAGTACAAGCAATCTCCCTCATACCACATCATGTGAGAGTTATCCCTTCTCCCGAACCAAAGTACATGCATGAAATATTCCTCAAACAGAAATACAGGTAGACATATGAGACATAATTCAAACATGGATGAATACATGGACATGAGATTTAACATGTGATGTCCAAATTCTCTTTTTAAAAACCACATCAACCATGCCTCCTTTTCATACACCCTATTAGTGATGCATAAAGCATGAGATGAGAGAATGAGAATCTTTGGGTAGTGATCATGCTTACCCCAAAGCAACCAGCGTTGTCATGCCTCCTTATTCATTTCATAACTATTTTTTAAGGTATAGATCAGAGAAATAGGTGCCTTTGGAGAGTGATAGATTCTCCCAAGGGCAACCAGCGTAACCAAGCTTGCTGGTCCATATATGTCTACAAATGATCATGTGACCTTTTTCTCACCATCCTCATGCACTCACTCAAATATGGAAGTTGAGTGATTGCTGCATAATCATGGCATCCTCACTTTCTAGAACACCATCTTCTTCAAACCGATGAAGAGTATTGTACTCCATGAGATGTTGAAGTACACCCTTTATGAGACCACTTAAAGAGACCTCTTCTTTCTTCATGACCTTCCAAGACCAGTGAGGTTTTGGATCTACTACAGGTAGAATTCTCTCTTTGAGCTATAGCATGCTCATTGAGAGAGTGTCATCTAGAGGGGAGAAAATGCTTCTCATCTCAAGGTGTCTACTCTTCCTCTTCTTCTTCTCCACTGCTTCAAGGTTGAAGCTGCCTCTAGAATTCTTCAAGAGAGTTGAAGCCTCTTTTTCACAGTCACTAAGTGACAGCGTTGGAGGTCTGCAGGGTGATGCATGCACTGTCTCAAAGTAAGTTACAATGTTGATCTCACAATCAGCCATTGAACATAGGATAGTACTAATCCCCTTTTTTGAAACTCTACATATCAAATCAAGAGATTGAATGTAGCTTAACAATGATGCACAAGGATAGTCTCCAGTCTCCTCCTTGATTAGTTCAAGGGTCCTCTACGCTGTGATATGTCTTTGCTTCAAATCAGCAATTTGATCTAATCCTTGGCTATGCATTGGTCTTGAATCAATATGTGCTGAAATTTTATGCATACCTTGGATCAACTAATATGTAGGAACCTCTTGACAGAACAAAAGAGTTCCTCCACCTGAATCAATGATGTCTCCAACTGTTGGCAAGAATGATGGCTTCCTTCCTTCAAGTATACCAGCGTTGGTATCTTCCTCTTCCTCATGCATTTCCTGATTCATGCATGGGAATCCATATGTTAAGAGCTCAAGGCTACCTTTCAAAAATGCAAGTGTCACTCCTCTAGATGCAAGTACTTTATCAGTAGGTGGTGAAAATGGAGATCTCTTGCCCAAAGTGACAAGATTGGCATCCTCCTTGGTTTCCTTGGGAGATATCTCTTTATGGCTCATCTTTTTCCTCTTCTCTTCAAACTCTTTGAGATCTTCTTCAATACCCTTCAATATCTGGAAAAGAAGCAATGAGATCTCTTCTTCAGTCATTCTCCCTAATTTGTGATGATAGGAAGTGTATAGTTCCTCCTCTTCATCTTGAAACCCTTTAGGAGTTTCTTTGCATCTCTCTTCTTCATTGCTATCCTCTCACCTTCTTCAAAGAAAGTAGGCATTGTGGATCTATGAGGAGACCTAGGATTCTTCGGTATTTTGATTTTCTGATAGGAAGTGCTGGGGCTTCCTTATTCTTCTTGAATCCTCATGCAGATCTCACTGCAGCTTGCTTCTTCTCAAAACTCTCTAGGAGTCTTGGTGCACCCTCTTTCTCTCTTCTGATTTACCTCTTGGGAGAGGCCTTCCTTAGATATGAAAACTGATGAGAGTAATCTCATCCTCTCCATCATTTTGATCTCTGATTATCTGATTTTCTCCTCTGATATCTTGATCTCACAGGCTGTGCCAAAGATCATGCTTTGATACCACTATAAGGTTCCAAACTAGAATTTCTACAATAATGAGAATACCCTAAGGTATTCCAGAGTTTTAGATGCAGCAATATGACTTATAAATGATTTCAAATCACTTCATCTTCCATAAAATATGCAGCAGAAACTTTATACAGCGTTTTATAGACCAAAAGGTGGGGAAACGTGATGATTTAGGCCCTAAAACGAGTGCATTCAGAGTTCTGCATAAAAAATAAGATTGGAAAGTGGTTGGATCTGATAGCTAGGGTTATGAGGAACTCCCATGTAAAATTTCAGCAAAAAAAAATGCGTTTTACTATGTTAAACAGTTCCTCCTTTCCTAACTAGGCTAGAAATCCCTGATTTCCCATGACCTGGAGTATGCAGAAATTTAATGAAGTAAAAGAGCGTAATTTTCTAAAGGATTTAGCTGAAATAGGGTCTAAACATTGAAAATTCAGATCAGTGGCATAGCTCATACATTTTACATGAGAAAGACAGAGAAATTACAAGGATAAACCCTCAAGATTGAGGTGGTTACAACACAAGAAAGTACAAGATGAAATGGACAGCGTAATATTTAATGCCTGAAGCAGTGTTTCATTAATTTTTAGATCTAGAAAAAATTTGAGTACAAAATTATAGATCTATTACAGATATGTATATCAAATGAGTTCTTTATTACATTCCTATTGGGGATCTCTACAAAATATGAGTAGCTGTGAGTAGATCTGAGATCTAAGTCACAGATTTGCAGTAAAATTTAGAAATTTCTAAATAATATGATTCCCAACAGATTAGATCTGAAATGGAACATATATTGGTTGGCCAATCTATGGATCACCACAGTGAATGGAAGGATCCCTTTCATTAGAGATCTATCCTCCAAACTAATGCAAAATCCACACTGCAACACTGACTGCAAAAATGACGTTGTTTCCTCAAGGAGCTGCGTAGATTAACTGAAGAACACTTTGGCCTGATGCCAAGATGGAGAAAATAAGCCCAAACAGGAGAGGCACTCTTCCAGGAGGTTAAAAGAAACACTCCATGAGAAGAGACTCCCAAAACAAGCTAGATCTAGACAGATCTAGACTTCCACTTATTGCAGCCTACAAAAGAAAACAAATCCTTGCTGGATTTGTGTTGCAGTTGGAGGTAGAGCTTGGACTATGCTAGATAGTGGATCAATGCAGCACAATCTCCTCCAAGAGACCCTCAAGAAAGGAGGGAGGATTCCTAAATAGGAAACCCTCTCTATTCTCTTGCTAAACAGCCCAGAGAATGATTCTCAAGAGTAATAATATCCTCAACAACCTTTTCCTTGAGTCTTTCCCTTCCTTATATAAGATTATGGTTTGCAAAACCCTAAACCATCTTCATTCATTTGTCCCCTTTCACATGGAGGACCTCCTCATAGGACTGCGTTGATCATCTAGGAGGTTCATTGTATCTGGACTACATTATGATTTGGTCCTATTGACCCATTCAAATAGCTTGAACCTGTTTCACATACAAGTGGATTTTCTTAAGTAAGCCCTGATTTGACTCTGTTCACATTGGGCATTGATTTATTTTGTTTCTTTGGAGTTTTAGAGTTCCTCCTTTACACTTTTATTCATGAGTTAGGCAAACTGAAAATAAAATGTTATATTCCCATTAGCTGCAAAAATTTGGGAATATTACAGTCTCCCCCGGAAAAATGTTGCTTGCCCTCAAGCAACTCTTATTGTATATGCAATTCATCTATTCCCCTCCAAATGGCATCCACATAAGGAAGGCTTCCTCCATTTTCTGCAATAGGTTATGTATGTTTGGTTCCATAGTTGTCTTCCACAAATGCATGAGATGACTTCCAACTGTAATGTTAGATGTACTCTTCCTATCATGAAGTACAAAATGACAATTACATGATGTCCAACACCATCATAAACACATGAGAGACATAAAATAAAGTAGCTCCTTCCATAAAGGAAAAGCTTCATCATGCAAAACATTCCTCCATTCATGTTTTATGACTTGATTAAGCATTGTTATGCTTTCATTCTTAGCCCTGTTGGCCTTGTTGGATCCAAAATCCATCATTCCAGCGTTATGCAAAAGAATAAGGGAAGGAGCAACATGGGTGGACAAAGTTGTGAAACAATATTTCCCAAATAATAACCACCAGAGCAAGGCCCTTTGCTGCCATCCTCCATCTTCTCCATGTAAGATGGACAAGCCAAGCTTCCCAAAAGATAATGTACATGCCTTTATTTGCTACAATTTATCTTTGATACATAAGGCATGAATCAGAAAATGATGAGCTACAGGGTGGTCACCATACTCATTTGAAAGCAACCAAAGCAACAAGAGGTCTTGCTGCCTTCTTTCCTCCTCATGTGCATCATGAAAACAAACCATTCTAATGGTCATATGATATGTCATATCAGCCCAATGCAAAGTATCATTATCCATGCACATCATGATATCATTATGCCAAATTTTATACAACGCAACACACATAGTTATAGGAGATGTCATGTGGTGGCCATACTCTCTCAAGTGAACCAAAATTGTGCATGCCTTTTCTTGCTACAACATATCATTGAAATCCAAGGCATGATTCAGAAAATGATGAGCTATTGGGTAGTAACCATACTCACCCAAGAGCAGCCATAGCAATAAGGACTTTTGCAGCCTTCTTGCATTATCAACATGTGGATCATGGAGCAACAACACAATGATGGACATGTGAAATGTCTCATCAACATAGTACAAGCAATCTCCCTCATACCACATCATGTGGGAGTTATCCCTTCTCCTAAACCAAAGTACATGCATGAAATATTCCTCAAACAGAAATACATGTAGACATATGAGACATACTTCAAACATGGATGAATGCATGGACATGAGATTTAACATGTGATGTCCAAATTATCTTTTTGACAACCACATCAACCATGCCTCCTTTTCACACACCCTATTAGTGATGCATAAAGCATGAGATGAGAGAATGAGAATCTTTGGGTAGTGATCATGCTTACCCCAAAGCAACGAGCGTTGCCATGCCTCCTTATTCATTTCATAACTATTTTTTAAGGCATAGATCAGAGAAATAGGTGCCTTTGGAGAGTGATAGGAGTCTCCCAAGGGAAACTGCGTAACCAAGATTGCTGGTCCAGATATGTCTACAAGTGATCATGTGACCTTTTTCTCACCATTCTCATCCACTCACTCAAATATGGAAGTTGAGTGATGTGCTGCATAATCATGGCATCCTCACTTTGTAGAACACCATATTCTTCAAACCGATGAAGAGTATTGTACTCCATGAGATGTTGAAGTACACCCTTTATGAGACCACTTAAAGAGACCTCTTCTTTCTTCATGACCTTCCAAGACCAGTGAGGTTTTGGATCTGCTGCAGGTAGAAGTATCTCTTTGAGCTATAGCATGCTCATTGAGAGAGTGTCATCTAGAGGGGAGAAAATGCTTCTCATCTCAAGGTGTCTACCCTTCCTCTTCTTCTTCTCCACTACTTCAAGGTTGAAGCTGCCTCTAGAATGCTTCAAGAGAGCTGAAGCCTCTTTTTCACAGTCACTTAGTGACAACGTTGTAGGTCTGTAGGGTGATGCATGCACTGTCTCAAAGTAAGTTACATTGCTGATCTCACAATCAGCCATTGAACATAGGATAGTACTAATCCCCTTTTTTGAAACTCTACATATCAACTCAAGAGATTGAATGCAGCTTAACAATGGTGCACAGGGATAGTCTCCAATCTCCTCCTTAATTAGATCAAGGGTCCTCTACTCTGTGATATGTCTTTGCTTCAAATCACTAGTTTGATCTAATCCTTGGCTATGCATTGGTCTTGAATCAATATGCGCTAAAATTTTATGCATACCTTGGTTAAACTGATATGTAGTAACCTCTTGATAGAACACAATATTTCCTCCACCAGAATCAATGATGTCTCCAACTGCTGGCAAGAATGATGGCTTCCTTCCTTCAAGTATACCAGCGCTGGTATCTTCCTCTTCCTCATGCATTTCTTGATTCATGCATGGGACTCCATATGTTAAGAGCTCAAAGATACCATGCAAAAATGAAAGTGTCTCTCCTTTAGATGCAAGTACTTTATCAGCAGGTGGTGAAAATGGAGATCTCTAGCCCAAAGTGACAAGATTGACACCCTCCTTGGTTTCCTTGGGAGATGTCTCTTTGTGGCTCATATTTTTCCTCTTCTCTTCAAACTCTTTGATATCTTCTTCAATACCCTTCAATGTCTGGAAAATAAGCAATGAGATATCTTCTTCAGTCATTCTCCCTGCTTTTTGATGATAGGAAGTTTATAGTTCCTCCTCTTCATCTTGAAACCCTTTAGGAGTTTCTTTGCATCTCTCTTCTTCATTGCTATACCTCTCACCTTCTTCAAAGAAAGTAGGCATAGTGGATCTATGAGGAGATATAGGATTCTCCAGTATTTTTCTTTGCTGATAGGAAGTGCTGGGGCTTCCTTCTTCTTCTTGAATCCTCATGCAGATCTCACTACATCTTCCTTCTTCTTGAAACGCTCTAGGAGTCTCGGTGCACCCTCTTTCTCTCTTCTGATTTACCTCTTGGGAGAGGCCTTCCTTAAATATGAGCACTGATGAGAGTAATATCATCCTCTCCATTATTCTGATCTCTTCTTCTCCTCTTTTCTCCTCTGATAGATTGATCTCACAGGCTGTGCCAGAGATCATGCTTTGATACCACTGTAATGTTCCAAACTGAAATTTCTACAACAATGAGAATACCCTAAGGTATTCTAGAGTTGGAGATGCAGCAATATGACTGATAACTAATGTAAAATCACTTAACCTTCCATAAAATATGCAGCAGCAACTTTATACAGCGTTTTATAGACCAAAAGGTGGGGAAACATAATGATTTAGGCCCTAAAACGAGTGTATTCAGAGGTTTGCGTAAAAATAAGATGGGAAAGTGGTTGGATATGATAGATAGGGTTATGAGGAACTCCCATGCCAAATTTCAGCAAAAAAAATGCGTTTTTCTATGTTAAACAGTTCCTCCTTTCCTAACTAGGCTATAAATCCCTGATTTCCCATGACCTGGAGTATGCAGAAATTTACTGAAACACAAGAGCATAATTTTCTGAAGGTTTTAGCCGCAATAGGTTTTGAACATTGACAAATCGGATCAGTGGCATAGCTCATACATTTTACATGAGAAAGACAGAAATTACAGGGATAAACCCTCAAGATTGAGGTGGTTACAACACAAGAAAGTACATGATGAAATGGACAGCATAATATTAATGGCTGAAGTAATGTTTCATTAATTTTTAGATCTAGAATAGATCTGAGTACAAAATAATAGATCTGTTACAGATCTGTATATCAAATGAGTTCTTTATTACATTCCCCTTGGGGATCTCTACAAAATATGAGCAGATGTGAGTAGATATGAGATCTAAGTCACAGATCTGCAGTAAAATTCAGAAATTTATGAAGAATATGATGCCCAACAGATCAGATATGAAATGTAACATAGATTGGTTGGCCAATCTATGGATCACCACAATGAAGGGAAGGATCCCTTTCACTAGAGATCTATCCTCCAAACTGATGCAAAATCCACATTGCAACACTGACTGCAAAAGGACAATGTATTCTCAAGGAACTATGCAGATGAACTAAAGAACACTTTGGCCTGATGCCAAGATGGAGAAATGAAGCCCAAATAGGAGAGGCACTCTTCCAGGAGGTTAAAAGACACACTCCATGAGAAGAGACTCCCAAAACAAGCTAGATCTAGACAGATCTAGACTTCCACTTGCTGCAACCTACAAAAGAAAAAAAATCATTGCTGGATCTGCGTTGCATTTGGAGGTAGATCTTGGCCTGTGCCAGATAGTGGATCAATGCAACACAATCTCCTCCAAGAGACCCTCAAGGAAGGAGGGAGGATTCCTAAACAGGAAACCCTCTCTATTCTCTTGCTAAATAGCCCAGAGAATTATTCTCAAGAATAATAATATCCTCAACAACCTTTTCCTTGAGTCTTTCCCTTCCTTATATAATATTAGGGTTTGCAAAACCCTAAACCATCTTCATTCATTTGTACCCTTTCACATGGAGGACCTCCTCATAGGACTGGACTGATCATATAAGAGGTTCATTGTATTTTGACTGCGTTATGATTTGTTCTTGTTGACCCATTCAAATAGCTTGAACCTATTCCACATACAAGTGGATTTTATTAAGTAATCCCTGATTTGACTCTGTTCACATTGGGCATTGATTTATTTTGCTACTTTGGAGTTTTAGAGTTCCTCCTTTACACTTGTATTCATGAGTTAGGAAAACTTAAAATAAAATGTTATATTCCCATTAGCTGCAAAAATTTGGGAATATTACAATAAAATCTAAGCTGAAACATAATTCTGATGTCATCATTTACTAATGTGATCTGCTATAGATATTATGCACAAATTACTACATAGTAAGCACCCACAACTCTTCACTCACACACATTCTCCAAGCACACACCACTATCACATTTTATTCTCACATGAACCAACCAAATAGACTCATGATCTCCATCTATTTGTAATATTTTGAAATATAAATTCCAATTCTATAGAAGAGCTTTGTTTATATGTTGGAAGTGGCCTGGTTCGATGCTTATTGACCCAATCAACCCACTAACTTTGTTTAATAGTTAATATTATCTTTTAACCAACCTCTAGAATCACAATAACCTTTTTCCACATTTTACATGACGAGTCCCAAATTAGATGAGTTGGAAAAGAAAATAAACAATCAATGAGCATGAGGAATGAGGAGGAATTTCCGCTCTGAGTCTCGGTCACACAAACAACACAGGACAATTTTGGCTCTGGTCACTCGCACAGTAACTGCAAGCCAATGAGTAGGGAGGTCCAACCACACCCACAAATTTTCATCCATGTGACTCAGGTTGGTTCTCTTCTATTCTGTTCTCAATACTATACGAATTCATCTAGAAAGATCTAGTCACTCCCATAGTCTTCTCTCCCAGTGACTGGAAATTTTCACTCGCTCTCATGACCTTCCTTCCATGCGATTGAGGCTAAACATGGCCTGAAACATAAGTATATGCCTTCATAATTGAACCATACTTGTTCCACTAATTTATCATCATCATTAAGTCCTTAGGAGCCTAGTATAGCCTCTACAACACTTCATAAATCCAATGATCAAACTCCATCATCATCACAAGTCAACTAGGTTGAATTGTATTCCATGCATCATCCACTTCAACACTCAAGCCATCAAACTTCACAACAGATACTCCAACCTCTGCAGCCATCAACATGTGGCTCCAGAAACTGTTAGACATCCTCCAATACTTGTATAATCATATTTAGCATCTACTTCCACATGTAGAATCTCTCCAAGACCAATGTATAACAAGTCAACATGGGAGACCTGATTTGGGACATGGAGACTAGGAAGACCTAATAAATAAGGCTCGTAAAATCTAACTCCTAAAGTAGCCACAAACATCAGTATGAAACAATATGATCATGAAGACCATCATCATGGGAAGGTCTCCAAGCTAGTGTAACACATCATCATCCTTCCTCCAAGTTCCAAGGACCATCTACCATATCTCCATCATCACCTCAAAAATCCAGCTAAGGTATACAAACAATGAACCATGTGCATATAAACATACAGCGTGGTTTGTATCAACACCAACCAACACCAATGCATCCTCCAACACCATCCTACTAGGTTGACATCAATTCCAACCACACAACTCATCACAACACCAATTCCAAAAATCTTCCCCTTTAGAATTGATGTCAACCCCAACTAGTTCAACCAAAGAAAACTCATTCACTCCCCCTTTGACATCAATTTAAACGGGTTGAAATCATCAAAATAACCATAACTGAATAGTCGCTAATCCCCCTGAACACTTCTTGTGTCTTAACAAGCAAAAAAAATCATAACCATCCACATTTTATGAGAATCTTCATACAACAAATAGTAGTGGTACCAGGAAACTATTTATCTCTCCTGAAGCAGCAACAACAAGCTCTCCATGAGCACCATTCTCAACCAATAACAACAACACTCAATCTCAATGTCAACATGAACATAAAAAACAATGAGAAACAACACTCTCTCCATTAGGAGCATAGCATAATCATCATCGACATCTAATGTGAGAAACAACAACACTCGTCACAACCAATCTCCTCCAAACCAACAAAAACATAGTGTACCAGAAGCAACAACAAACCATGTCTAATCAACAACAAAAAACTGGATATGCTCCCCCTGAGCATCATCATCATGTAGCCAATGCCTTCTAATTGAGTATAACTTGTGATTGTACAACACCCATCAGGCCATATGAATGGCTGCCATCATCAATGAATACTAACATCAAGACTCTCTCTTTAACATGACCATGAACAAATATAGACAATACAATGTAGTACATAGCTATATAATGAGATAGAAGTCTATCAAATGACCGTTAAATGATGTAAAATAGCCCAAAGATAGCTACAAAAACTCATAACAATGCCAACTCTAATGACTCATGGCCTTCCTATCACAAAATAATGAAAACATAAACTCGATGACATGACTCATGATTACATGGATTCATAAGAAAAATACATAAATGATAACTAATGAAGTTCAATATGAAGCATGTGGTTGTTACATAACCAACACTTATGATCAAAACACAAGACAAGCTCAAATATGATCTTCAACGAGTACTACAAAAAATTTTCCAATAAGCAAGATGATGAATTATTAACAATATATAAATCTCATAATGCATACAACCATCCAAGTGCATAGAGGCATCTATATCAAAACACCATCATCTAACAATAAATGAAGTGATAGCAACAACAAGCAATCATCATGGGATATGAAATAATGAGCAATAATAGCATATATACATGAAATCAATGAGAAGCATAAATCTCCAATATGTAGCATGAGCATAAATGTAGCTCATGTACTCGCCGCAACAACATATGACCATAATCTCTCATCATGCACATGATAGCAACAACAATGTCAAAAACATGTGCACCACTTGTAGCAACGATCATCCACTCAAAGTAGCAGGAAACAAACCAAAATTTCTTGCATCATATGATAAACCTAAAACTAATATGGAAGCATACCATGGATCCACGAAATAGTAAATATGATAAGAAAATCCTCTAACAAATACCATTATATCATGTAACTAGTAACCATCAAGCCATATATGCTTAATGCCAATAAATAAGCAGCAACTAAATAATCTTCAACGTGGAGAAATAATGAACCATAAGAGGATATACTAAATAAAACATAGGCCAAATAACCACCAATATCCTCAATGGTGACAATGAACATAGGTGATATATCATGTGACCAATGGATCGATAATAATAAAAAACCAGCAGTTGAAGAGAATACAAAGGCATACATATGGAGCATAAATACCGGAAGCATAGCTGACTGAAAAGTTATCTCATTTGCAAATGTACTATGTATTCTAATCACTGAAACTAATTCATGTTGATATCTCTCACAAATATCATACACAACATGTTCATAAAAGAGAAATTTTGCATGAATTCTCAACACAACCAACAATCTGAAAATAATCAACTGCATGCAATTGATACAAGGCTATGGAGAATCATAAAACCTCAAAATAGTTCTCCTCAACCTATAATAGCTCCTACAATTATTAATGTTAGATAATTATATGATAAACATATAAATTTCTTCCAAATAGTCTCATGGACCAAGATGTCATCAATACACCACTAGCATGTGAGGCTCCCCCCCTACACATGTGCCATCTCCAAATAATCCCCTGCAACAACAACTGTTAGTGCTACAAAATTTTGCAATTTCATTCTCATTCAAACTTTCAATATTGAAACACTTTTTATGATCCACATTCAATTATAATGCAGCCATATACTCCCGCTTAGACCATGTAAGCATCAATTCTTAGTGGGAGTGCTTTGTTGCTGCTTTCTTCTCCAAATTTTGTGTGATTAATCTTTGGCATACACATTCATATTTGGATTCTTGACTGATTGGCTTTGCATGACTTTATTCCTTTGATTTCATTTCCTGAAACACATAGGAAGCTTGTAGTCTTTGGCCTTATGGACCAAATTATGACAAGCATAACATCTAATATGCTCAAGAAAAGTGAGAAAGTGTTCAGATATTTTGTTGATATGTTTTCTACTTCTCACTCCATATGTCCTACAATCAACACCCTTGCGACCAAAATCATTAAATAAGAAAAAGCACCCATAAACTTAAAATTTCATACCTGTAAACTGATGGGACTCGTCTTTGATAATTCTCCTTCTTTGGCTGCTTATTTTGCTTGAAATGATTTGTCTTATTATTTATGCAATTGGTTGAAATGTGCCTGAATTTTTTACAGTTAAAACACTTAAAATTTCTCATGTTTCCTTGGCACACTTTAGGGCTCTTTCCTTGGCACTCGATTTTGTTGGTGATTTTCTTCATTTCTACTCAAAATTTATGCTTTGGGCTCTCCATTTTCTGCCTCATTTGTTTTTGTTAAATTTAGATAGCCATGGTGTTCTATGCTTGTTACAATTTTACTTCAATCTTTCTTAGGCCCGATACAAAATAGAAATCACATAAGCATGAAAGTAAAATGTTGATAGAACAAAATAATAGATCAACAGAAGACAAGGCAATAATATATACCAAATTTACAATTCCTTTTATCCAGCAAAGATATGAGATATTATGCATTATGGCAGTCAACATGATGCTTCAGCCAGTAAAGACTTTCTCGGTCAGCCAATCCTTCAAGTGCCACACACACAACCCTCAAAGACAGCTCATCACAAGTCAACGCTGGTCAACCCAAATTCAACGCATGATAGCAACAGAAAGTCAATGTTGTACATTAGGGCTTCGGTCAAACAACTTTGTTTTCCTCGATTTTAGTGCCTAACAATATGACCTCTCAAAATCATAATTTGGGAGAGTTTTGAGGTCAACCGACCAAGGGTTGACCATGGTCAACAATATTCAACGCTGCAATGATCCAGGTGGATATTGATGGCCAAACACCTATTTCATTTGGACCCGCAACATCAATTCTTGCAGCTTTTCACTTCCAGCAACTTACTATTTTTAGTAGGTTTTCGGGTCCTGCATGCCTAGAGCCATTTTGGGGCATTAATGATCCAGGTGGATATTGGTGGCCACCCACCTATTCCATTTGAACCCCCAACATCATTTATTTCTGTTGTTAAGTTTAAGCACAACTTACTATATTTAGCAGTTTTTCGGGTCCTGAACTTCTAGAGCCTTTTTGAGGCCCTAAACGGCGTTTTTTGGGAAAACCAAGAGAGCTCACACCAAAAGTTGCATTCCTCAAACATATATTTCTAACGAGCTATTGAGCATTTCAAATGGAGATCAGATGCCAAAGTTACGTCCCTAGGAAGTTGAAACACCAATTTACCCAAACAGGGCCCACAGTTTTGGCGCTTCATCTCCTAGGTTTAGATTTTTTGACGTTTCAAATTTTACATTGTTTCTCAACAATAAATAGGCCTTCGAGCCTCATTGTAACACAATTGAGGTGCTGGTAGCCATAACATCTCTTCTCAGGGATACACTACCATTACCCTAGCTCATCTATTTCCATTATGTCTGTAATAGGCCTTTGAGCCTCAATGTAACACAGTTCAGAGGCCTGCGTACGCCACATATCTTCTCAGAGATACACTACTAGCGCCCTAGCTTGTTTCCATTATGTTTGTAAGCTTATTTCAATCATTCTATTATTAATAAAATGAAGCATTATTTCCACTGCATCTTTGTGCTTATGGTTATATGTGTATTCTATTGTGTTCCTGCATAAATCCGGATAAGTGGTATCAGAGCGGGTCTACTATTTCTATGTTTTTTTTGCATGTCCCCAATGCGGTCAGGGTATAAGGAGTTCGGGCTCGATCCGGTTGCACCCTTTCAAGTTCAGCCTCGCAAACCCCAATGACCCCCCATGGAGGAAGGAAAGAAAGACGAGGGATCAGAAGATCCTATCAAAATCTTGTTCGATGAGGCCCTCGAGAAACAAAGGAATGCGATGATGGATAACTTTTCCCAAATCCTTCAACAGCTGCCCACCAACAGCACATCCCCCAGCAGGTCCACGACATCCTGGACAAATCCAATACCAAGTTCAACAGAATTCCCCCCACCCCCCCCCCATGGAGGAACTTAACGCAGTGGAGACCATTGCTTCCTAAGGAGGGAGGAATGATCCAGGTGGATATCGGTGGCCACCCACTAATTCCATTTGGACCCACAAAATCAATTATTGCAGCTTTTCACTTCCAGTAGCTTATTATTTTTAGCAAGTTTTCGAGTCCTGCATGCCCGGAGCCATTTTGGGGCATTAATGATCCAGGTGGATATTGGTGGCCACCCACCTATTCCATTTGAACCACCTCCATTAGTTCTTTCCATTTTTAAGTTTCAACACAACTTACTATATTTATTAGTTTTTCAGGTCCTGAACTTCCGGAGCCATTTTGAGGCCCTAAACGACGTTTTTTGGGAAAACCGGGAGCGACATCAATCGGAGATCGGATGCCAAAGTTATGTCCCCGGAAGTTGAAACACCAATTTACCCAAAAAAGGCCCACATTTTTGGCACTTAATCTCCTAGGGTTAGGGTTTTGGACGTTTCGGATTTTACATTGTTTCTCAACAATAAATAGGCCTTCGAGCCTCATTGTAACACAGTTCAGGGGCTGGTAGCCATCACATCTCTTCTTAGGGATACGCTGCCAGTACCCTAGCTCATCAATTTCCATTATGTCTGTAATAGGCCTTCGAGCCTCAATGTAACACAGTTCAGAGGTCTGCGTATGCCACATCTCTTCTCAGAGATACACTACCAACACCCTAGCTTGTTTCCATTGTGTTTGTAAGCTTATTTCAATCATTCTTGTATTAATAAAATGAAGCATTATTTCCGCTTCATCTCTGTGCTTATGGTTATATGTGTATTCTATTTCGTTCCTTCATAAATCCGGATCATGCAACAACAAGCCTGAAATAGATCCACAGAAAACAACTCCTCTAGATCCACACGTGTGAATGGAAGAGGCCTCCAAAGGCTAACGAACATATGAGAACATAATGAGAGATGTGTGATGAGTTGATGAGAAAATGACCTCCAAGTCTCTCCAATTTATGTCCATCAGTGATGGTGTGTCACACATCTATTAGGCATGTGAGCCTACATTAAAAATCTAGTCGACCTTGCACATGTGTGGAAAATAAATCAAAAATATATGTTCTACTCATCCAAACAAGATGATATTTAGATCAATCTTGCACCTCTCTGGAAGAGGAATCCAACAAAAATATGAACATCATCATATTAGTAGTGCAACATGTATTTTGGACCTAGTTTCCAAAAATTAAGACTCCCTCTCAACTATGGAAAAATCCATCTGTCCACAAGTGCAATATATTATACCATCATGTACTTTTTCCAAAAATCGTGTGTCATCATGTCGTAACTTGCTTTTCTGGCTCTCATTCTCAAATATAACAAAAAGGTGAGTCACAAAGACATCACACTCAACTGACTCGAAGTCAACTTAGAGGTTAAAAACTCTCTTGGACCCGAAAAGAGTCTCATACTAACCCGAAGTTATTTTACTGACTTGAAGTCAGTTTGGAGGTAAGAACCTCATCACACTTGATCCCATATCAAGGTGTTGGACATGTGCCATATTAGACATAGAGAGTACAACAATCTCTGATGCATCCATTGATCTTGCTATTGGTCTCTATCCACATTTCCCACCTCATTGGCCAAATGAGAGGTACTTCCCATGAGTTCGAAACTCCATGGGTAGGATGTGTGTGGGGCACAGATCAAAGAGAGGTGAACCAACTCAATATCATAATGGTGGGGCAGAAGCACAACAAAGTTCGACAAGCCTAGCCCCATTTGTGCTTATAGCTCCAAGAAGCTATCCCCAAGCCCCCTAGATTTTACAAATCTCATAGTCCAACTCAAGCAAGACCCTCAGAATATGGTATTTCCATGATTCCAAGCTTCTCACAGAAGGTTAGGAACTTGACCTTCCCTAGGGGCTTCGTGAGAATATCCGCGACCTTATCATTAGTTCCTATATGATCGAGCCTTATGGTGCCTCGTTGTACCATATCCCAGATAAAGTGCTACCTGATATCAATATGCTTGGATCGATCATGGAACACGAGATACTCAAAAAGACGAATCCCACTCTGGTTATCACAAAGGATAATGGTGGTATCTAGCACATGCCAAAATAGCTCACTGAATATATTTGACAACCAAATAGCTTCATAATAGGCC
Organism: Pinus albicaulis; assembly: GCA_034641835.2. Lineage (NCBI taxonomy): Eukaryota > Viridiplantae > Streptophyta > Pinopsida > Pinales > Pinaceae > Pinus > Pinus albicaulis. Next base: position 1,464,957,285 of record CM076582.1, read on the forward strand.
ATACTTGCTGCAATGTATTCGGCCTCAGTGGTTCTTAAAGCCACTGACTTTTTCTTCTTGCTCATCCAAGATATCGAAGCAGAACCCAAGGTGAAGAAACATCCAGATGTGCTCTTGTGATCCACCACATCGCTAGCCCAATCGGCATCAGTATAACCATGGAGTCTCAAAATACCGACAGTGTATCTCAGCCCATGGTTTATTTTTCTCGGAAGATATCTCAATATATTCTTGGCACCAATCGAGTGAATGTGATGAGGATCAACCATATGTTGACTCAAAGTGTTCACTGCAAAACATACGTCTGGACAGGAGTTCACTAGGAACATCAGGCCCCCCACAAGTTGTTGATCCTCAGGAGGATTTGCTAGCATAGGCCCAACATCATTTCCACACAACTTCTTGATTTTGAGTTCCATCCATGTCGACATAGACTTACAGTCTACCATACCGAATCTCTCCAACAACTTCACGACACATTTTCCTTGAGAAAGGAAAATCTCGCCTGGCCTCGGCCAGACCTCCAAGCCTAAGAAGTAGTGCATCAGTCCTAGTTATTTCATCTCAAACTCAAAAGCTAGCTCCCTCTTACACTGATGAATGAGAGGGTCAACACTTGTTAGGAAGAGATCATCCACATAGAGAACCAGAATGAGAGGCCTTTCTCTATCAGCCTTAAAATAAAGGTTCGGATCAACATTACTTCGAGTGAAGCCCAACTTCATCAAGTAGCTATATATCCTCTCATACCAAGCCCTGGGGGCTTGCTTCAACCCATAGAGGGCTTTCTTCAACCTACATACATAGATGTCTCTATCTCAGATTTCGAACCCCAAAGGTTGCTCCACATACACCTCTTCCTTTATAGAACCATGCAGAAAAGTAGTCTTCACATCCATCTGATGGAGACTCCATCCTTGCATTGCAACAAGGGAAATAATATATTTTATGGTGGTATAGTGGGCCATAGGTGCGAATATATCATCATAATCTATGCCTTCCTTTTGAGAGAAGCCTCAGGAAACAAAACTTGTGTTGTACTTTTCAGCACTTCCATCAGATCCATGCTTTATCTTATAGAGCCATTTCGAGGTGAAAAAATATTTGTCCTCTAGTCTCGGGACCACTTCCAAGACATCATTCTTCATAATGGACTAATATTCTTCGCGCATAGCATCCTTCAAAACTTTATGCTTTACGGCTTCTTCAAATGATCCACGCTTAGATTGTACTACCATACTCATGGCTGCTAGATACCCTTGGTATCTCTTCGGTTTCTTGCTTTCACGAAATTTCCCCCTCGGGGCAATATGTCTCTCGGCATTTGCGAGAGTATCCTTCAGCCATGAGGGTCTTCTCTTATTTGAAGGAGGTGTATCAGTAGGATCCATAGGTCCTTCAACACCGGGCATCAAGTCATCCTTCGACTCTTCCTGCTTCCCTACTTCTTCATCTTCTTTGTCTTCCTTAGAGCTAGGAATATTTCTCACTTTCTTGAGGGCAACATCTTCATTGAAGGTGACATCGTGGCATATCTCCAGTTCTCTTTGACCAAGAACGTAGATTTTATATTCCTTCAAAGTTTCACTGTAGCCCACAAATATTCCCTTCTTTCCAGAAGCATCCATCTTGATTTTATTTTCTTTCGGCACATGAAAGTAAATGGGACAACCAAAAACTCTAAAATGAGAAACATCAGGTTTCTTACCAGAGAGGACTTCTTTTGGAGTTTTTGAGTCCAAAGCGGAATGCATACATCTATTTTGAACGTACACAACAGTGTACGCAGCTTCTCCCCACGGAAACTTCGGAAGACCTTGGTCACATAGCATGGCGTGGTAGCTTCCATAATGGTCATGTTATTTCTTTCAGAAACACCATTTTTCTCAGGAGTATACGTAGTTGTGGTATCCCTCTTAATGCCAACTTCTCTAAAAAATTCATTCAACTCATTTGACTCATACTCAGTCCCATTTTCGGTCCTCAGAACTTTGAATTTATTCTTGGTTTGATTTTCCACCAAGGCCTTGAAGGTATAGAACCATTTGAATGATTCATCCTTCTTCTTAAAAAAATATATCCAGGTCTTGCGGGAGAAGCCATCTATAAAATTCATGTAATAGGAACATCCTCCCAAGGTTGTCATGGGAAACATACCAGATAAGTCAGAATGTATAAACTACAAGATATCAATTGTCTTTGTGACACTTGAGGGGAATGGTCCCCTTGTATGCTTCCCTTCGGCACAACCCTGACATATAACTTCATGATCATCTCTAAATTAGGGCATCCCTGTCACCACCTTCCTTGCTTTGGGAAGGGCTTTGTAATGAAGGTGTGAAAACCTTCATTGTCATAACTTTATTTGAAGAGTTGTATCACATGACATAGCCCCCAATGGACTTCCTCCAACCTGGTAGAGTGTATCAACTCTAAAACCAATAGAAGGAGCTTCCCTGAAGTTCTTCTTCTAGATGAGTACCTTTCCATCAAAGAATTCCACCTTGAACCCTTTGGCTTCCATTGCCGAAATGGACACAAGGTTCTTCTTCAAATCAAGTACGTACAACACATCTTATAATAAGAGGACTTGACCTTGAGATAGATGGAGGGTCACAATCCCTATCCCTTTGACAGGATAGGTGGAATTATCTCCAAGGATAATCTCCAGATTAGTATCCTTCTCAGTAAAATCAGAGAGGGCTTCTTTATAACCAGTGAGGTGCCTTGAAGCACCACTATTAATCAACCAAACTTCTAGGGTGTCAGGTGGAGTTGCAGTAGAGAGGGAAGATACAAGAATAATTTCATTTCTCTTATTATCAACAACATTTGACTCATCGTACCTGGAATTTCTTGACCTCTTGAAAGGTTGTCCATTTACACTATGATCGAAGGGAGCCCTCCTTTTTCCTTTGAACCTGTTGTTCCTGCCATTCCCTCTCGAGTTGTTTTTGTCATCATCCCTGTGAGATTCAATTCTATTAGGGCACTCTCTTGCATAGTGACCAGTCTTGTTACAAGTGTAACATCTTCCCTTCCTTCCTTTAGGCCCCGCACTACCATGGTTTTGATTTCTCGGAAAACCATGGTTCTTCTTCTTTGCATGAGCTAAGAAGGCACTAGGGTCACTTCTATTTCCACTAGAGGCATATTCCATCATTCTTGTTTCTTCTTGAGTGCATCTCATTAATATTTCATCAAAATCAGGAATCACATTATTATTAAGAATAGTGGTATTGAATACATACCAATCACGGGGGAGACCTCCAAGTGCAATAAGAACCATCTCTCGATCATATATTTCTTCTCCAATAGCTAGGAGGTTATTCCTGATTTTAGTGAGCCTCATAAAATAGGATTGAATAGATTCATCCTTTCCCTTCTTGATATTCTTCAATTGATTCTTGATGAAAAGGATTTGATTAGCATTGCTAGCCCTGAACATGCTCACTAGCTTATCATACATCTCTTTAGATGTGTTCAGCTTTGAAATGTAAGCAACTAAGATCTTATGAATTGAATTGTGGATAATCATCTTTGCTTTGATTTCCACCTTTCTATACTTCGTATTTGTGGCAGAAGTTGCATTTGATGGAGGCTCTTGAATCTCCCCCTGCACATAGTCCAAGAAATCTTGTTCTTCTAGTACCAAATCCAAGGACATCTTCCATGCATGATAATCAACTTATCAGTCAATTTATTATCAACCTTGAAACCCTTTTAGGTTGAGGAGGTCATTTGTCCTTTATAGGATTCCTTCCTTTAGTGATTGCTTCTAACACTAGCTTGGACTTTGTCTTCACCTCGGCTCTGATACCATGTTAAATTTAGATAACCATGGTGTTCTATGCTTGATGAAATTTTACTTCAATCTTTCTTAGGCCCGATAAAAAATAAAAATCACATAAGCATGAGAGTAAAATGTTGATAGAACACAGTAATAGATCAACAGAAGAGAAGCCAATAATATAGATCAGATATACAATTCCTTTTGTCCAGCAAAGATATGAGATATTGTGCATTATGGTAGTCAAAAGGATGCTTTAGCCATCAAAGAATTTCTCGGTCAGCCAATCCTCCAAGTGTCACACCCACGACCCTCAAAGACATCTCATCACAAGTCAATGTTGGTCAACCCAAAGTCAATGCAGAAAATTCAATGTAAGACAACAACATAAATTCAATGGTGCACATTAGGGCTTCGTTAAACAACTCTGTTTTCCTCGATTTTAGTGCCCATAGTACAACCTCTCAAAATCAAAATTTTTGGAAATTTTTTGAGGTCAAATGACCAAGGGTTGAGCATGGTCAACACTGCAACAACAAGCCCTAAATAGATCGGCAGAAAACAACTCCTCTATCTCTGCACATGTGAAGGGAAGAGGCCTCTAAAGGCTAACGAACAGATCAGATCACATGAGATATGTGTGATGATTTGATGAGAAAATGAACTTCAATTTTCTCCAATTTATATCCATCAGTGAAGGTGTGCGACACATCTATTAGGCATGTGAGCCTACATTACAAATCTGGCCGACCTTGCACATGTGTGGAAAATAAATTCAAAATATATGTTCTACTCATCCAAGCAAGATGATCTTTAGGTCAATATTGCACCTCTCCAAAATAGAAATCCAACAAAAATATGACCATCATCATATGAGCAGTGTAACATGGATTTTGGACCTAGTTTCCCAACATCAACAATTTTCTAGGTGCTCTTTTCCAATTCATACTCTAACTTCTCATAGTGGTTGATTCGATTCTTGAGCTAGATACTAATCTCCTATTCAATTCTCTTTCCTTTCTCCAACTAGTTTTTAAAATCATAAATCTCTACTTTGAAAGCATGCTCTCTCTCTTCAATAATCTGAAGAAGTATCCTCATATATTTATTCTCCATCTTAAGTTCTTCAATTAATCTTGCTTGCAATTTATTTTTGGCTTCAAGGGTAATTATGTAGAAATTATATAACATATGCATGTATATATCCAGATTCTCCTAATCTAACAATATTTATCTTCTTGCTAAATACAAAATCCTTCCACTGTTAATCTTTTGCGGAAATTTAAAAAATCAATTGCAAACACATGAAGCAATAAAAATAATCACACATAACACAGTTGTTTAACGGGAAAGCCTGAAGCTGAAAACCCCAAATATCATATATTATGTATCATGGAGATCATGTAAAAATCTCATACAAATCTTAGTACATCAAGCTCTTAGTACAATCAATCGTCACACACTAATAAGAAGAAATCTGCAAATCCATGCACTGATTTCTTGCCACCTGATAGCCTGCCTCCACTGCGCAATCCCTGCTGAAGAAGACCCCTGAATGAATTCAAAACTACCTTTCTTGCATTGCGCAATCCTCATTGGCAACTCCAATGTGTGTGTGGTGCAATCAATGCATCACTATAGCCACAACAGATAGTCCGTCTTTCCCTTTCACCTATCTCTCTAATGGGTCTCCACTGGAACTGACATGCACTGTAGTTAACTATTTTATTTGTTCAGTTGATTAATGAGTTATTATTTGTGAATTAATTAACTAATTAATTCACTCCACTCTCACTAGTGTATCATTCAGTTAGACTAGATACAACTAGCTCAACTGAGTTTAACTCCATTAATTGAGTTAAACTGAATAACAACTCCATGAACTACTCTTCCAACTCTGTCATAACTTTTCCACTTCAGTTCTAACTGAGTCCTCCATGCATAAACCACCAGTAAACCCTAGGAATTGTGTAATTCCTTCAGCCCACTAATTTGCCAAATTTGTATAGTGCTCCAAGAGAATAAGTTGATATTTAGAGTCTGATTATTATTAAGGGCTAATAATAATTGACACTTCTATTTTTAGATCGATGATCTACGAATAGACTTCGTCAAATATTCTAAAAATATAATTTCATCTATTTTTCCAACTTGACCAACCATCCACAAATAGCATCCTGCAACTTCTGAAATATGATCACCATGTCTAAAAATAGACATAGTCTAAAAATAGACTTACACCTAAAAATAGCCTGGCCTACGGGCCCACTTAGTGAAGGTGACTGATTTTCTCTAAGCTCATCATCTTGTTGAATCTCAACACTCCCTCTCAACAAGATATGGATTCCTTCACCTTTATCCTACCTCTATGGTATTCGAATTTGTTCTTGGTGAGCGCCTTCATCAGAATATCTGCATCCTGATCTTCCGTAGGAATGTACTGAAGCAACAGGATCTTCCGCTGCAAAAAATATTTGATATGATGATACCAAATATCAATATGTTTAGATCTATCATGAAACACAGGATTAATCAAGAGTTTAATGCAAATCTGATTATCACAATGTATCATTGTAGGATCTAAATGTGAACCGAACAAACCAACCAGGATCTTCCTCATTCAGATAGCCTCACATGCAACTTGAATTGTTACCATGTATTCTGCTTCTGCTGAACTGAGTGCCACGGATCTTTGTTTCCTGATGTACCAAGAAAATGTTGTAGATCCGATACTGAAAACCCCTCCTGATGTGCTCTTTCTGTCTGTTGGGATGCCTGCCCAATTTGCATCCGTGAAGCCATGCAACTTCACCTCATCCATCTGTCTGTACCATAAGCCATACTCAGATGTGCCCCTAAGATACCTCAGGACATGCTTGCCTACCTTCCAAAAGAGCTTGGTAGGCTTAACCATCGCTTGTGAAAGTTGGTTCACTACATAGCATATGTCCAGTCTTGTATTAACTAAATACATGAGGGAACCCACCAACTGTCGATGAACAATGGCATCCACTACCTCTACCGATGTAGCATCCTCTTTCCTCCAATTTCCTCGAAGAGGAGTTTCAATAGGCTTGCAGCCTTTCATGTGAAACTTCTCCAGTATCTCCTGAGCATACTTGCCTTGAGACACAAACAATTCACCTTCCCGCTGCCATATTTTCAATCCAAGGAAATAATGAAGGAGGCCCAAATCCTTCACCTCAAACTCCTTTACAAGATCTGCCTTGCATGAGTGTATCAACTGCTCATCACCCGTTAGTATTAAATCATCAACATAAAGAACAATGATTAAAAGCTTATGCTCCACAACAATTTGGTACAGGTTTGCATCCGCCTCACTCTTGGTGAAGCAAGTGTAGTGAAATGGTTGTCGATCCATGTGTACCAAGCACGAGGTGCTTGCTTCAGCCCATACAATGCTCTTTTGAGTTTTCACACATGTGACTCCCTTCTGAAGATCTCAAATCCTTCAGGCTGCTCAATGTACACCTCTTCCTCAATGATCCCATTAAGGAACGTAGTCTTCACATCCATCTGATGAATGTGCCAACCCATTTGCGCTGAGAGAGCAAGGATGGTCCTTATGGAAGAATACCATGCGACATGTGCAAAGGTTTCTTCATAATCAATACCCTCGATCTGTGATAAGCCCTAGGCAAAAAATCTTTCCCTATACTTTTTTATGCTCCCATCAGCAACTTTCTTTACCTTGTAGATCCATCTTGATCTTACAAATGATTTACCCACTGGCCTTGGAACAATCTCCCAAGCATTGTTTCTGACAATGGAGTCATACTCCTCCACCATGGCATCTACCCATGTGGGCTCCTGCATTACTTCTTCAAAAGAAGATGGCTCTATCACGATACACTTGCTCATAAGAGCCATGTATCCAGTAAAACGGTCAGGTGACTGTCTCTATCTACGCTATGATGTAGGTACTCCTACATTCTATGTTGCATCAAGATTTAGTCTCTCAGCTTTTGTGGTATGCTTTCTTCCCTGTCTGATGTTTGGTTCTGCATGAGTGGACTTCTCCACTCCATGAATCTCCTCCTGTGGTTGATCTACATCTAGAGGCTCATCTTTGGGAACAAGAAGTTCCTCCTCTGCATGCAAGTGTAGCTCCCTCTCAAGCGACAACTTCATGGCTTTCACCTCATTGAATTTTATATCCCGTCGCACCACATTCATCTGATTGTCTGGAAAATACACATGATAATTATGGGGTGTTTCTGTGTACCCCACAAATATCCCAAATTTTGCAGTCAGCTCTAGCTTCTTCCTGGCATCCTTTGTCACATTAATGTAAACAGATGAGCTAAAAATATTCAAATGAGAAATATCAGGCTTATTACTAGTAAAATATTCTTCAGGTGTACCCATGCCAAGTACTCTATGAGGACAACAGTTTTGCACATAAACCGCAGTGTTGCATGCTCCCACCCACAAGTGCATTGGTAGGCCCTAGTCATGCAACATAGCTTGTGCAACACCCACAATCGTTCTGTTCTTCCTCTCCACGACCCCATTCTGCTGTGGGTTATGAGGCACTATGAGTTCTCTTTGAATTCCTTCTTTGCTACAGAAGTCTTTGAATTCGCCCAAGATGTATTCACCACCATTTTCGCTTCGTAGAGCTTTCACTTGCTTCCCCAACTCCTTCTCCACCAATGCTTTAAACTCATAGAAATTTGAGAATTTTTTGCTCTTCTTCTGCATGAAGAAGATCCAGCATCTACGAGAATAGTCATCAACAAATATAACATAATACCTGTGTTTTTTTGTTGAAGCAACTGAGAAAGGTCCACACACGTCTGTGTGAATTCTCTCAAGGATCACCTAAGCACGGTTCTTCTTCTCATGAAAGGTGGCATTCACAAACTTACCCATAGTACATCCCTTGCATTGATCTTACTGCACAAGAGTACCCTTGGGAAGTCCAGTAGAAATCTGCTACAAAATCTTCAAAGCACCATGATGAAGATGGCCCAATCTCCTGTGCCATAATTCTCCCTCATCCCGGCTCACCACTTCTTCTGCTTTGCCCATCATTACAACACAACCATCTACCTCCAACTTGTATAGGTTCTTAACTCGAATCCATATCCTCTTGCTTTGACCTATTGTTTTATGTCACAGGAAAGCTTTTCCATTGCGAAAAACAACGTCATAACCTTTGTCTTCCAACATTTCTACCGAGACCAAGTTCTTCTTCAGAACTGGAACATGCATAACATATTTCAGCAGAAATGGATTACCTAACTCCCTATAAAAGGTAATGGTACCGAAGGCGGTCACACTATATCGACCATCATCACCCATCTCTATATGCATTTGGAGGTCCTTCCCCTCCAAGTCACTAAACAACTCCTTGTCTCCCATCATATGGAAAGACGCATCACTATCAAGATACCACACCAATCCCATTGAGCTTGAAACCAAGCATGCGATCAAATAGAAATCAAGTTCAAATTATGAGGCTAAGGCCTCACCCACTGTAGCTCCAACAACCTTATTGTTCTTCTTCTTCTATGGGCAGTTAGTGGCAAAATGCTGACAATGAAAACACTTCACTTTGGATAAATCCTGCTTCTTGCCTTTAGCTTCGAATTTTGGATGGTATTTCTTCCCCTTCCCTTTCCTTGATTTGGAAGCCAAAGTGAAATTCTCTTCATCTTCATTCTTCGACGAAGAGCCATCCCTGGTACTTCGCCTTATCTCCTCCTGCACAAGATCCGACCAAAGTCGCTCCCATCCCGATAGTTTCTCCCCTCCATTGACAGAGTCTTCGTAGCTATGCCAACTCTTTGGAAGCCCAAGGAGAGCCAAACTCACCAAGTCTTCATCATCAACAGTAATCCCCACACTTCCCAGTTCATCCCTACAGTGGACAAACTTCATGAGATATTTTGGAATATTGTCACCCTTCTCCATTTTTATTTTTTTGAGCTTATCTTTCAGCCAACTTCTTCTGGTCGCTGCTACTTTGGAACAAATCTATCAAAGCCTTCCACATTGAAAATGGAGTGGATTTCCCATGAATTCTAGACACAATATGGTCCTTCACACCTTCCAACAGAATTATTCTTGTCTTTGCTACCTTCTTTTTGCCATGCGTAAAGTAATGCAGCATCGCTAGATCCTGGCTTAGGAACATCGCTATCGATGAACTCCTTCAATCCATTATCTTCCAGCACCGCCTCCATCCTATCCTTCCAGGCTATGTAATTTGAGCTGCCCTCAAGGGCATACTCTAATCACAACCCATTGAAAGACATTTCAATGTATACTCAACTGTTGCACCAAGAATTTTCTGCAGCAAATTCGAATTGTCCACCAGCACAAACTCAGAAATTCTTCACAGTTGCAATCTTCAAGAATTAACACTACTCCGATACCATGTAGAAATTATATAGCATATGAATGTATATATCCAGATTATCCTGATCTAACAATATTTATCTTCTTGCTAAATACAGAATCCTTCCATTGTTAATCTTTTGCGGAAATTTAAAAACTCAATTGCAAACACATGAATCAATAAAAACAATCGCACATAACACAATTATTTAACGAGAAAGCCTGAAGCTGAAAACCCAAACTGTCATATATTATGTATCATGGAGATCATATAACAATATCATACAAAGCTTAGTACATCAAGCTCTCAGTACAATCAATCGTCACACACTAATCAGAAGAAATATGCAAATCCATGCACTGATTTCCTGCCACCTGATAGCCTGCCTCCACTGCGCAATCCTTGCTGAAGAAGACCCCTGAATGAATTCAAATCTACCTTTCTTGCACTGCGTAGTCCTCATTGGCAACTCCAATGTGTGTGTGGTGCAATCAATGCATCACTATAGTCACAACAGATAATCCATCTTGCCCTTTCACCTATCTCTCCACTGGGTCTCCACTGGAATTGACATGCACTGTAGTTAAATTTTGTATTTGTTCATTTGATTAATGAGTTATTATTTTTGAATTAATTAACTAATTAATTCACTCCACTCTCACTAGTGTATCATTCAGTTAGACTAGATACAACTAGCTCAACTGAGTTTAAATCCATTAACTGAGTTAAACTGAATAACAACTCTATGAAATACTCTTCCAAATCTGTCATAACTTTGCCACTTCAGTTCTAACTGAGTCCTCCATGCATGAACCACTAGTAAACCTAGGAATTGCGTAATTCCTTCAGCCCACTGATTTTCCAAATCTGTATACTTAAATAAAGTGCTCTAAGAGAATAAGTTGATATTTAGAGTCTTATTATTATTAAGGGCTAATAATAATCGACACTTATATTTTTAGATCGACGATCTATAAATAGACTTCGACCAATATTCTAAAAAAAAAGAATTTCATCTACTTTTCCAACTTGACCAACCATCCACAAATAGCATCCTGCAACTTCTAAAATATGATCACCATGTCTAAAAATAGACTTACACCTAAAAATAGCCTACGGGGCCACTTAGTGAAGGTGACTGATTTTCACTAAGCTCATCATCTTGTTGAATCTCAACACATTATTCTTTTAATCTCCTCACTTTCAGACACCTACAATGGAAATACACCTTCCTCAGTTCTTGAGGAATCAACTTCAAAACTTTGATCATCAACTTATTCAATAACTCCAAAATCATCATCATTAGAATGGCAAGGAAAATTTCCATGACTAAAAATACCTTTTTCCTTACCTTTTACCAGTAGAATAGGTTCTCTGGGTTTTTCAACATTCTTTTATTATTTTCAACTCTTCTTTTTCTGAATTTTCTTCTTCTTGTTCTTCTCCATAACCCCATGATCTTCTCTCAAGCAACTAAGCTTCACCGAGAGAACCCTTCTCTAATACAAATTTTTGGAAATGTATTCACTACTGTGGAGGGGTGGGGGGGGGGGGGTGGGGTGTAAATAAGTAGTGAGAAGTTATACTAAATTTTAATTCCATTTTAAATTACGGCAACACAATATTCATTAAAATATTAGTTGATTAAACCATATAGAAAAACATATGAGAACCATGAGAAATAACCAAATAATCTTGCAAAAGAGAACACAATATTTTCTGGTGAAAAACAATCCTCCTGGGTCAAAAACAAATCTTGTTGCTGCTACAATGCTCAATTAATTTTATTATTCATCAATCAATCCAATTACATAAAATATATAAATATACAAAATGGCTACTATCAGTAATGAAATATGATCCTCATCGCATGACTCTACAAAAATCTATCTGATCAACAAGCCTTTCCTAACCAGCATTGGACTCATGACTCTACAGACTCCTATCTGATCAACAAGCCTTGCCCAACAACCATTCAGCTTATGACAAAATACTTTCTCTATATTGAATTTTCTAGAGCCCCCACTCCACTCTTCTACGTGAATCAATATTTCAAACTGGAGTCAATATGAATCGCTTAAATACAAAAACATAACAACATCTAGCAATATAGGCTTAAAATATCAAAAAAAATCACAAAAAAAATCAGCATAAATCATTCACCCAATCACTACAAAAACTCAAGCAAAATTACATGCAACAAAGATAATTTGATCAAAACATGATAAGAAAGCATGAAGGAAATGATCTACAATCCTTCCTACTCTTTTATCATACTACTGCATAAAATCTAAGATGAAACATAATTCTATTATCATCATCTACTATTGTGATCTTCTATAGACATTCTGCATATTTTTCTACACAGTAAGCACCCACAACTCTTCACTCACACACATTCATCAAGCACACATCACTATCACATTTTCTTCTCACATGAACCAACCAAATAGACTTATGATCTTCATCTATTAGTAATATTTTGAACAATAAATTCCAATTATAAAGTGGAGCCTTATTCATATGTTGGAAGTGGCTTGGTTTGATTCTTCTTGACTCAATCAATCTACTAACTTAATTTACTAGTGAATATTATATTTTAACCAACTTATAGAATATTAATAACATTTTTCTGAATTTTACATGATGATTCCCAAACAATTTGAGTCAGAAAAGAAAATAAGAAATCGATGAGCACGAGGAATGCAAAGGAATCTCTGCTCTGAGTCTCGGTCACATGGACATCATAGGGAAATTTAGGCTCTAGTCACTAGCACAATAAATACAAGCCAATGACTTGGGAGTTCGAGCCACACCCATAACTCTACATTGATGTGACTAGGGATGATTCTGTTCAGTCACTTTCTCAACAGTACACAGACTCATCTTCCATGCTCCAATCGCTACAATAAGCTTCTCTCCATGCGAGTGGAGAGTTTCAGTCACTATCATGACCTTCCTTTCATGTGACTAGGGATGAACATGTCATGAAACAAAAGTATTTGCCTTCAGACATGCACCAGAATTGTTCCACTGATTTATCGTCATCATTAAGTCCTCAGGATCCCACTGTAGCCTCTATAACACTCTAACAATCAGCTGATCCAACTCCATCATCATCACAAGTCAACTAGGTTGACTTGTATGCCATCCACTAGTTACTTCAACACTCAACCCATCAAAATTCACCGCAACTACTCCAACCTCCGCAACCATCAACATACAAATATAGAACCTGTCAGACATCCTCCAAGACTTGTATAATCTCTAAAGCATCTACTACCACATGTATAAACTCTCCAAGTCCAATGTATAAAAATTTAAAATGGAAGACTTAATCTGGGACATGGATACCAGGGAGACCTAATCAACAAGGCTCCTTAATTCTAACACATAAAGTAGCTTGTGAGCCCTAGTATTACACCAAGAATGATACAACTCCAAGAGGTTGCCCTACTTTACTTTATCAACCTGGGGTTCGCACAAACTTGGAGGTGACAGTGATATATACACAGCAGATGCATTCTACTCATGTCATCCTCTTCTGACCTTTAGGAAGGGGTGCTACTTCTAGGGTTTCTAGGTGAAGTGTGTCACACTTCTGAAATTAGGCCTAGGGCTAAAACTGATTCAAATCCATGGTGCTATCAGTAAGTATAGAACTATACTACAACAAACAAGTACATCTAAATATTCTACAAGGAAATAAATATACATATTAGACTATGATAAGAATTGAAAAAAAAATTAGGCATCTTGCATGAAATACATTGCTAAATTGAAATGGCATAAAGGAAGCTAATATAATCATAGTTTACTAGGCCAAATGGCTAAACACACTCTATTTACCCTATTCTCTATCTATCATGCTTTTATTCTTGCAACTATTCATGGCCTAACTATGCTTGAAAATGTGTTGTTTTGCAGCTAGGAGAAGAAAGTGATAAGGTGGTTGATGGAAGGCTTGAACACATGGGGGCAAGGCTGGAAGTGTATGAGTGGTTTTTATAGGTTTATAATATGGTGATGGTGGTTTCTGGGCTTAAGGAGGGGTCCATAGGTGCTATTTCAAGTGTTTCTATAGGTTTCCTGTAGTGCTATAGGCAAGTCCCAAATTGCTACACAAAATAGGCCGAGGGCCATCTGAGGCCAAAAATTGGTGGAAAAAGGGTAGGGAAGGTGGTGCGAAGGTGGATGAGGATGAGTGGGAGGTGGCCCAATCCTTTCCCAAGCTCAAAAACTCTTGGGAGGTCTGTCTTGCACCCATAGGGTTTACTTACGATGTGGGGATGAAAAACCCGAAAACATGGATGATGGTGATTTTGATGAACATAGGGTTGATGGAAGATGAGAGATGAAGCTGGAGGGGCTGGTGAAGTTATCCTTGGTTCTGCTACCTATACCTACAATCAAAATACCTATTAATTAAATAAAAATGGCCAAATTCATGATAAATATAATGGAAAAGATGAATTCAATTTGTAAATAAAATCTACTCTAATCTACAAATAGAGATCTACCACAACATACTGAACATATTCATGGAATCACAACAACTAGTCTCACCCATTCCAAAAATTCATAAACTAAAAAACATTTTTGGTCTATGGGGAAGGTCTACCCTTATCAAGCTTTATTGACAGAGGTGAGAGGGGGAGGCTTGACTCACAGCTTTATGAAGTTATCACCTATTCTACCACTCATGTAAGAAAACTAAATATATAGAAAAAGAAAAATGGAAGAAAACTAAAACATTAAATGAATATACCAACAAACTAGCTAACTATTCATAAGAAAAACTAGCTAAATGACATGAAAGTAAAGAATGATTACACATGAGAGGATGAGGCACATGCATTGGGCCCTAACCCACAAGCCTAGCTCTCTGGAACTAGATTAGTCAGGCAGATTCTGAATACTCATTTCATTTCTAAAGATAGTCTCATTACATCAATATAAAAGTCTTCAAAAAATGATTAAAAGAGAAAAGAGCCTAATGGATTTCTACAAAGTTTGAATCATAATGAGCTCTTTCTCAACTCTATTTAACCTAAAGGGTAGCTACCAACAACTCCCTAGAAAATAGGTGATGAGCCCACTTGACTCGAAGTGAAGTGTGGCTTGAGTGAACTTGATCTTGAGTTTGCTTGGATGCCTTTGATTTTTAGCTACTGGAGGGAATCTTGAGGATCCCTTGGCTTCTTTTGGGATTTAAGGAGGGTGTACAATCCCCTAGAATCTCTCCTTGTTTTCTACTCCGATTCTTTATGACAAAATCTCCACAAAAATGCCATATCTTCATGATTTTCTTGCATTTAATCTTATGTTAGGTACTCAAAGTATGTTAAGCCTCAATCACCACCTACAATAGTATCATAAGACCATAATATGATTAAAATTCAAGAAAATGAGACTTAATAAGGCAAAAAGGTGGCCATTAACCCCTCCAAATGTACCTAATGATGCAGCTCATCATCAACCCCCTATTGAATGGTTGCTCTTCCTCTGAGCAAATTATCCTCCTTCTGCATTTCCTTTAAGGATTTGATGGACCCTATGACTTCCCAAGGAAGAAGTGTAGGAGTCCCTTCAGGAGGGTAAAATCCATCATTATTTTATGCTTCCTCCCATTCTCTCTTCTTCTCATCTTGGTCCTTCCTATCACTCAACCCCGGTAGTAAGGGTGGACTGAGCTTTATACCAAGCCACTAAATATTTTTGGCCTGCATGGCCCTATTATACAATGGTGCTCTCTCCAAGGCACCCCTCAATATTTCTGGTGTATGGTACTCCATGTTTCCAAGGCTGTGAGGGAGGTTGTTCCATCTTCTTTGGCTAGCCATAATGCACTCATCTCCCAATAACCTAGAAAAATCATCAAAGTGGGCCATTGCTTGAGCTTGTGTATGGAGGTATATTTCAACTAGTTTAGGATCCTTTTCAATCTTTAGATGGTTATTGATGACTCCTTTAGGGTTGAACAATTCTGCCCAAATGTGTAAGGGTCCTTTGTTTTCTCTTCTCATAACCCTCCTCATCTCTTGTGATATTGTCTCCTCATTCACCATCCATGATGCCAAAGCCATTAATTGCATATCCCCCATCCTAGGATTGGGGTCCCAAATATTTAAATATGTTAACACAAGGTTATGCATATTAAAATCTACCATTTTCGCCTTGTTAGCCATGCTAGATTGATTGAAAAAATAAATGAATTGTCTACAATTTTGGAAAGGTAAGGATCCATGGAAGGCTGAAGTTTTAATTTGAAAGAGGAGCCACTGCTTCTTGAGGTAAACTACATATGAATATGAAGGATACATGTGTTGAATGGACTCCATGCACATATCTGCCATAGTGGCCACTTTTTTACCTTTTTTCTTAAGCAACTCTTGTAGTGCTACATTCTCTGCCTATGCTTTCTGAAGCCGCTCCTTCAAAACTGACTCTTTGAGCCTCACATCAAATAAATCCTTCCCCAACTCAGTTGCCTTTCCTTCCATGACCCCTATGTCATATATTCTTTTAGATGTGGTAAGATTCATCCAATTATGAGTGTGTTCCCTCTCTTCCCCCAACTGATAAAACAAAGGAATTGTGAATTTTTGAGGAATTAATCTACCTCCCTCAATGTACGTGTAGTAAGAGATGAGATTGGGTTGAGGGCTAGGGTTTGGCACCATTGCAACATCTTTGGGATTTGATTTTGGTGAGGTGGCCTCTTATTTAACATCATTTCCTCTCTCTTTTTCATCATTTTTTTCCTCTTGTGTCTTGACCTTAGCTTCCTTGACCTCTTGCCCTTGTGTGGTTATCTTTTCCTCTTCAACCAAGGAAATTTTCTCCAAATATGTGCTTTCTGGAGTTTCCTGTAGAAAAATAAAAGTTTCGTGTAGCAAAAATAGAGTTTCCTGTAGCCAAATCTATTTTTCTTGCTGAAGACCCTCTTCTCCTTGTTTTTCACTCTTTTCACTCCTTGGAGGATTTGTGGAGGTTGCATGAGGTGTGTGGGTTGCCAATCTGGTTGAATGTCTTTTGATATATGTTACAAGGGTCCTTATGGGTGAAGTGACTTCTTGCACCCTTCCTTCCTCTAATCTGATTTCATCCTCTTTATTTGGTTATTCTTCAATGGTGATAAGGCTCTTGGTGGGAGCTTGTAGTTTTCCCTATCTCATCCTCCGTCTCTTCCTAGTTCTGAAGTACATAGTTGTCTGCCTCTTCCTTTTTATTTTGACAGGCGTGATCAAAATAGTTAGAGTGGCAACTACCTCTGGGTCTATGATGTCAGGTGACATGCTTGTGTCTTGAGGGGAGGTTTCATGGCCTAAGATAGGGTCCACATATTATTTTTCCTCAGTATTTTCTTCCACCTTTCCCTCAACTTCTTCTTTCTCTCTTTCTGATATCTCTATGTTTTGTGTCTCAATTTCAATCTCTTCCTTTTCTTCTCTGTTTTCTTCCTCTTCTTCTTGTTTCTCTTCCTCCTCTTATACTTATTCTTCTCTAGGGATAGAAGCAGAGGTTTTCCATGTTTGGGTAGCTATAAATGCTTCCCTATCCATGTATATGAAAGAAGACTAGGATACAGGTAGGTTTAGCCTTCTCAAAGCATCATTTACAATTAATTTTATTAGTCCATGATGGACCAAGTGTTGATATTTCCTTTTTCTCACTTTATGGCTCATGTTAGTGATGGATTTTAGGAGGAAATTAGGGTCACTTAATCTCTGTTCCAGAGGAATCTCTCCTTAGAACCTAAGTTCATTTAACAATATAAAATGATATCCATAGACCACACCCAATCTTCCTTCACAAGAGATGAATTTCAAGATGTGGAAGGCAACTTCATCCCAGGGGTATGGAAGGCTCTCTCTCCTCACACCATTTTTATTTTCAATATACTCCTCTCCTAGTAGGAAGAAATTCTTTTTGGTTGCAGTGCTAGGCATTCTTTCCTTGACCCATTTGAATCCTAAGGGCATGGTGGTAACTCTGATTATGAGTTCAGGAGATAGAGTGATGGTTAGTCCTCTAATCATAGTGGTGGATCTTTCTTCTGAATGGGACTGCAGCCACTACAAATTCTTTAGCTATTTCATCATCAGAACCTTTCAATAGCTCAAAGAACCCTAGCCATTGGTGATTTCAGAATATTTCCATAACTTGAGGGTGTTGCCTAATTCTATTAATTTATGTAGGCTCCCTTTTATTGAATCCCCCTCCCATTTTAATTCTGTGAGATGAAGGTGGTGAGAGGATTTTAGAGGAAGTATTGGATATGGAGGCCTTGAAGAAAAATGCAAGAAAATTATTTTACCCTTTAACTTTCAAATTTACTTTTGCTGAGTGTGAATTGTATGGAGAAATTTTAGTGTTGTAGGATGACAATCCACTTACCTTGGTCCTCTGCTATTTTGGTTTGATATATGGAGACTTTGGGAAGCCAATTCACCCATAGGTAACTCTATGTTGCCCTCTAAGCCTCTACTGGTCTACTGTTGACGTTGCTGTACCAAAATGTTGTTTCCTGTAGCACGATGGTGTATGTAAGCCCAAACTTTGATGCTACTCTTTTGATGGCTCCCATTGCTTTCCTGCTCTTGCTACTTTTCGAAATTCTCAACTCAATGGTGGAAATGAGACAAACCTTACCTTTATTGGATTTTTAACCAAATTTGGAGCATTGTGGTGACTCATACTTAACTCGAAGTTCCTCTTAGAGACCGTTGGCCCCCACTTAAGTTAATAATTTCTGACCTCTTGATCACTTCCATTCATACTCATCCACTCTTACTTGACTTTATTCGAATTTTCCAGGTGGCATGCAATTTCACTTTTCCTCCAGTTTCACTTCACGAAGGTGGCCAAGTTAACTGGCCACCTTTTTTCCTTTTAAACTTATAAATCTCGACATTTAACTATTTGGTCATTATGGATACACAGTGAGGGCTGAGAGGCCGCACCTGAGCTTACCTGGTGTTGGTGAGGTGCTGAAGGAGCTGGAGTTGGTGGTGGCAGCCTGAGTCTTTTATTTTCTATGTATTCATTTTTTTATTTGTTTTCTGAGTGAGATGCTTATCTTTCCTAAGTGAGATGCTTAACCTTTTCTTGTTTTCTTTCTATTTTAGGTACGCATGGAGGGCTTAGATGCCATGGCTGGTGTGCATGTCCCTATGGAGTCTTCTGGTGGTCTCTTGGAGTCCTCTACATCATATTTCCTTCATATTTTGACCTTGTTTTTCCACACACATATTTGCTACAGGAAACTTTATGATACCTGTAACAGTCTGTTTCTTGCCTCTTATTGCTTCAATTTGTTCATAAATGGATGGATATGGTTTATGGAGGCTATGGAGGAAGTCATGGAATGAATGGAGTGGAGTATAGGCAAGAGAAAGGGTTCTTATGCCAAGTTTTCAATGATTTAGTTGTCCAAGGTGCAACGTAGGGTTTAGATAGGGAAACCTTGCACATGGAGTGAAATAGGGGTTTGGGGATTGTAGGCATAGGAAAAACATGAATTATCATTCCATAATTGAAGTTTAGAAACCATTATGTAGCCTATTTACTTCACAAATGAGTTTCCTGTATCATTTACAGGAGTTTCCTGTAGTGCTACAGGAATCCTGCAGCTGCCTGATTTTCCCGTAGCAATTATAGATTAGGGGAAAAAAATGAAATTGTTGCCTATCTGATGGGTGAAATGGATGAAGGGATGGATGATGGAGTGGCTTATGGAGTTTTCAATAAGAGAATAAGAAATCATGAAGAGAAATCACTCCTCTGGATCCTAAAAACCAACTTCAAATGTTAACCTGCAAAATAGAAAAACACATAAATGCATAGGTATTTCTTTTTTCTTTATTTTTCTCTTTTTCTTTTTTCTTGAAGGAAAGTGGGCTGCCTCCACAGAGGTTTTCAACCCAGAGGCCTAGCTTGGGTGCCTTAGAGAGGTTTTCGCCCAAGGATATTTTATTCTCTATTTTTTTTTCTTGCTCCAGGACTGCCTCATGGAGGTTTTCAACCCTAGAGTTGGCCTAGGGCGCCTTAGAGATGTTTTCACACATGCCTCCTTTTTTTTTTCTCTTTAGGAGGCACTACAAAATATGGACTTTCCCTTGACATAAAACTCCTTGCTTATGGAATTTATAAATTTTGCCCTAGACATGGGCTTCTTGTAAACCTTGAGTTTGTAACCATTGACAAGTAAGGGAATTCCTTCCTCATCTATGGTTTTGATCTGAACTGCGCCATTCTCATAACATTTTTCCACTTTGTAGGGTCCCAACCATATTTTCATCAGTTTTCCTTTGAATTCATTTAACCTCGAGTCATACAACAATGCCCAATCTCCTTCTTGAAAGATATTTTCCTTAATGTTATTTTCATTCCAAACCTTCCTTTGCAGCTGAATTACCTCTATGCAAAGGAGTTCTTGCATCCTGAACTCATACAATCCATTTAATTACAACAACCTCTATTTTTGGGCATTTGATATGTCTAGGTCTAACTCAATTTCCATCCTTAAGGTGTTCAATTCAAATTCAACTAAAAGCAACGCTTTCTTTCCATGGACCAGGTCATAAGGAGTGAATCATGTTGTTGTTTTCCAAGTATTTTTGTAGGCCCAAGTAGCTTCTACCAATATGTCCACCCAATCATTCCTACTACTACTCATAACCTTGGTGAGGATACTCTCCAAGGCTCTATTAGTCACTTCCACTTGGCCATTCACCTGAGGGTGGTAGGGAGTAGAAGTCTTATGCTTTATCTTGTTCCTCCTTAGAATATTCTCAATGAGATGAGAAGTGAATTGTGCCCCCTGATCAGTGACTACTTCTCTGTGGTACCAAAAATTGTAAATCACAATCTCCCTCAGAAATTATGCTACTTTCTCCTTGATTTCTACCTTCACATCTTTTGTTTCAGCCCACTTTGTTAGGTATTTAGTGCAGACTATGATATACTTTTTCTGTCCAAATGGTGGATCAATAGGTCTAATGAAGTCCATGCTCCATTTTTCAAATGGATCAAGGGCCACCTAAGGGTGCAAAGGCATATCATCCCTTTGTGTAGGTTTCCCCATCCTTTGGCCTTGGTCACACCTGCTAGTGTATCTTCTGGAATCCTAGTGCAGGGTAGGCCAATAGTATCATGCCTACAAAACTTTGAAGGCAGTCCTTTTGCAACAAACTGGCCTCCACAAGGGCTATCGTGACATGCAGAGAGGATATCAAAAAATTCTTCCTCCATCACACATATTTTGATAATTTGGTCAAGGCCCGACCTGAAAAGATTCCCCCCAATCCATGTGAAAGGGGAGTTTTTTTTTATGATCTTGCTTTTCTCCTTGAAGGAGAGATTAGGAGGGAACTTTACAACAACCAAGTAGTTAGCTATGTCAGCAAACCATGGTGAGAGTGTTGATATAGCAAAGAGATGTTCATCTGGTAGCTAGTCATCCACCATTCCTTCTTCACCAGAAGATAGAGATAACCTGGATAAAAAATTTGAAACAACATTCTCTTTTCCAAGTTTATCAACAATGGTTAGGTCAAAATGTTGTAAAAGTAACAACCATCTAATTATCCTTTCATTAACATCTAGTTTTTTCATTAAATATTTTATGGTTGCATGGTTAGTGTGAAAAAAGGTCTGATACCCAGTTACATAATGTATAAATTTGTTTAAAGCATGGACAATGGCTAACACCTCCTTCTATGTGAAAGTATAATTGATCTCGACCTTAGACAAGTTATTACTGATGAAATAGATTGCATAAAGTAATTTGTCTTATAACTACCCTAATGTTGCCCCCACAGCTTTATCGAATGCATCTGTGTGGATGTGGAAAGGCAGAGTCCAATTTGGACTTTGGAGAATAGGGGCAGTAGTCAGCTTTCCCTTAACGGGCCCAAAAGCCTCTTGACAAGGACTGGACCAAGTAAACTTAGAATATTTGGCCAATAAACCAAATAGTGGTGAGGCCATCTTACTGAAATATTTGATGTATTTTCTATAATAACCAACTAACCCTAAGAAGCTCCTGACATCTCTCTGCTTTTGAGGATCAGGTACCCTTTCGATAATAGTGATTTTCCTCGGGTCCACCTGTATTCCTGCTTGGGAGATTGATTGTCGTATTACAACTCCTCCTCTTTTCAGGAATTCACACTTTTCTAGGCTCAGGGAGAGATTCATATCAATGCACATTCTCATCACTTTTCCCAAATTGGAGAGAGCTTCCTAGATTTCATCCCCATAGGGTGTGAAACCATCAATGTATATTTCAACAGAGTCATGGAATGGCTCAGAGAAAATGCTCAAAAAAAATCTTTGGAAGGTAGCTTGGGCATTGTACAACTCGAAGGGTAGGACTGTGTAAGCAAAGTTACCCCAAGGGCAGGTGAAAGTAGTCTTATCCTGGTCTTCAGGGCTGATTTGGATCTGGTTGTACCCACTGAACCCATCTAAGAAGGAAAATAACTTCTTTCATCCAAGGCCATCCAGGACTTTGTCTGTAAATGGAAAAGTGAAATGGTCCCTCTTGGTGGCTTTTTTAAGTTCCCGATAATCAACAAAAATTCACCATTTTCCATTCTTCTTTGGGACTAGGACAAGGGGAGATACCCACTCACTATCTGATATAGGATAAATGAAACCTGCATCCAATGGTTTCTGCAGCTCTTATTTGACTATGTCCTTTAGAGCTGGTTTCATCCTTCTCTGGGGTTGTCGCATAGGATTTCATCCTTCTTTTATGTAAATATGATGTTTTCATATTGAAGGATGCACCCATTTCATGTCCTTGTAATCCCAAGCGAATGCATCTAGGTTTTATTTTAAAATATGGCATAGGTACTTTTATTCTTCATCAGAGAGGTTTGAGTTGATTTTTAGATATCTAGATGGGCCAAAATCAACAGCCTTGGTGGTTTTAGAGGATGAATTGACCGAGTGCAATTCTATCCAAGGTCGGCATTCAGACTCTTTGACTAGGTCTTCAAGTGGACTGTTAGTGGGGGAAAAGTTTTGAATGGCATGGTTGATGAGTTCGTCTTCATCAAGATGCCCCCCTCTAACAACAACATCTATGGTACAAATGGAGGTAGTGTTATACAAGGAAAATTTTAGGGGCTAATATTTTCAGGTGGGCTAATATTCCATGCTTTTTCCAAAAAAAAAAGATTCGCCAATTTCCATTTTTCTAAAAATGAATTCACCCACATTTTATAGTATAAGATTATTTTACCTTAAAAATCGCCAATATTATATATTGTATAATATAAAATAATTATAAATCTAAACAATTTTACAAAATTGTCATCAAACATTTTAAAATTTGGATATTTGGGACTAGTAAGATTCACCAAGGTTTCTAAACTTTAAAATAAAATTCCATCCTTCAAATTTTCCTTGGTGTTATATACCTTATCTTCTTCATCCTCCAACCATATAGGTAGATCATGATCAATTGAAGGCTGGGTTGGAGGATATAATATGAATTGTTTAGATAAGGGCACATTTTTAATATTGATTTTTCTAGCCCGACAGCTGATATAAGCATTTGTAGTGGCTAACCAAGGTCTCCCTAAGATGAGAGGATATCGACTGAACTTGCATTTTGGTTTCAGAACCAAGAAATTTGTAGGATACTCCCAAGAGTAAATTGAAACCATAAAATCCTTAACAATTGCTTCTGGAGTTACTATGGACCAATATGCAAGTTACAAAATTGTTGTGGTTTTCCTCAAAGTCCCTTGGAGGTTGAGTTTCAATGTAGTTTCCTTGGTCATGAAATTGATGGCAGCCCCTAGATCAATCAGAGTATTGGGGACTATGACACCATCTATGTGCATATCTACAACTGGAATGTTAGGGTCTAGATACTTTGGAAATATCACCCTTCCCAACATTAAGTCAAATAGTTGTCCTACTACATTTATGGTGGAGATACCTTTCTTCTTTCTCCCAGGTTTCTGGAAGAAATTTTCCTTGATGAGTCTATTGTAAATAGGGACATGCTTAACTCTCCCATAATTTCAGTATCCTCTGGGGTGTGTTGAATAGGATGGATCAAGCTCTTGGGAAAAGAAGGCTATTGGATCTGAGTGTTACCTTCTTCCTTTTCCTACTCAACCTCTACAAGTGGGGATGGGGGGTGGTTGTCTGGGAGTAGTCTTCCTGGCCTGAGATTAATCTCTTGTATCTCCATATAATAAGCTAGATAGGATGTATCTCCACTATAAACCTATTGTGTTTTTCTGTTGTTCGGGTTCGTATTTGGCTGTGCAGGAATTTGAGGTAGCTTGGGCGAAGAATCATGAGTAAGCTGAGGCTGTGTTTGGGGTGGATCCATTACAGCATGTGGTTGGTTGTGTTGAGGCCTCCACCCTTGGGATGGATTGTTCCACTGAGTTTGTTGAGGAACATACTGCTGAAATGGTTGGTTCACAGGCTGAGGGTGATATGGAGGGTTGTAAGGCCAAGTAGGAGGTGTAGGCTAGGATGGAGGAGTGGGGGTGTACCAAGGTTGCATGGGTGCACTCTGATTATTGTGATAGTAAGAGTAAGGTGCACCTTGCATACCCTGTTGATATGACCTATGGCCTTGAGGCCTTCTATGGTTGATAAAACAAAGTTTCTTTGGACCCACTTCCCCACCTTGATATACAACTTTAAGTCCAAGTAAGGAGGGACACTTATCTGTGGCATGATTCTCCTCACAGACTAAGCAAACCTCTATGACACTTAGTGGAAATTCATTTCTAGGGTGATTTATGGTACATCTAGGGAAAAATACAGCCAAAGCTCTTTCTTCTTCCACATTCTTCCTTTTGACCTGCATTATGTCCATTTGCAAAGCAAAGGTGTGCAACATGTCACTCTTGAAGTCCTCCAACATATTTCCAGTCTCATGTTTGATGGAGGTGGAAGAGGAAGGGGTATTAGATGTACGTTTTCTAGCTCTGACTTTCTTCCTGATTTCCCTAGAATGGTTCCCGAAGATAGTTTTGATTGTTTCCTAAGGTAGTTGGTAGATATATTCTCCTCATAACATATTTAAGGTTTCTATCACCTCTTGTATGATCCCTCGGAGAAGTACTAGTTTAAGTGATCCAGGATCAAGAATACAATTGGGTCTCTTATAGTTTAACTGAAACCTCTCTTCATAGTATTCTAGTGATTCATCAGGCCCTAGAGTCACCCTAAATATTGTTGGAAATACTGAGAGGGGGGGGGGTGAATCAATATTCCTTTCAATTAGAGCATTAGTTAATCTTCAATTATTATCAGTGTTTGTACAATGATAGCAGCAAATAAGAGGAACACAAATGCACATAGCTTTTAAGGTGGAAACCCACTCCGGGACAAAAACCACCTAATGCTTTTCTAATAATTCTTTAATATTCAACTCCAATTGGAAATAAAGCTCCAACTTCCTAGAATATAGAAAAACATTCTTCTCCAGCTCCCACTAGATGGATGCTCCAACGCTCGAGATTCTTCAGTAGTCAACTAAACAGATGCCCCAACACCCAATGAGCTACAACTCACCCTAGCACCACCCTACCACCCTATAGAAGAATAAAAGAAGAATGGACTCTCGTACTAGGGAAAATGGTCCACTTTACAATAATATAGAATGATGTAGAAGAAGAAGATATACTAGACCATAACTCCAAATTTGACACAACCACCTAATGATGATCCTAGACCTCCCAACACTGCCTCTTCAACCCTTGGTAGATAGACACTAGTACAATTTGTACAATAATTTATTTACAATGACTAAGTACAATGATACCTTTACAATGATTGTATGCAATGTTGCCCACTTGAAGACTTCATAGGATGAACTTATTACTACTGTTATGCACCTTGGTTGATGCTCTTTTCATGCTACCCTCTGTTGCACCTTTCTTTTCTTTGCTACCCTAGAAAGTCTGGTCCTTTGCAACCCATGACAACACATGATCTAGCTTTTTCTTTTCCTTATAGGAGCTCGATATTTAATCTAGTGTATCTTTGTTATTTCAGATCCCCAATATTTAATTTTCAGTCCTGTAGTATTCCTCTGAGTCGTCTTTCCAATGCCACAGTTCTGACCCAATTTGGATTCTTCAAGAGATATTTATACCCAATCTCTCACAATTCCCTAATTATGGATTGTTTCAGCAGAGCGAAATTGTACGTCATGCCACGTGTCACTGTTTCTTCATTCAGCTCTAAAATTTCTAGTGAAAACTATAGTCTGTGCACTATCTGTCACTTTTTACGGAATTCAAATCTGATTCTCAGAGAGTGAGTTATGATGATTTTACCAAGGTCACTTCTTTGAGATGAATTTCAAGAGCCTGCAAAAACCCTGACTTCAACAGATCATATCTCCAAAAATATTACACACCTTGATCTAAAATTTTTACAAAAGCTTCCCCAAGATTTCAGCTTCGTCTCATAAACATTTCAGCTTCTGGACCTTCGTCGAAAAGAAGTTAGAGAAAAAATTCCACGATGACATGTTTTAGATGGCGAAATCCCTTGCATAAGGAGGAAATGAGGATCACAATTTATATAAATGCTTAGGTTGAGAGGGGCTTCAACAAGTGAACATGGGAGGGATTTTAGGAGCTTAAAAAATATTAATTATTACTTTTCAATGACCCATGCCCCAACCTCATGGGGTTTTAGCCCACTAACTGGGGGTACAAGCTTCAAACATTAATATCTCTCAAAACGTGAAGAATTACATGGTGTGCCATATATCAACAGAAACATATCGACAAGTAGAAACCATCAAAAGCATTATTGAACCAGAATATATTAATTTGGTAGGTCAAAATTCCCATGCAATATTGGGTTAGCCCTTGGTGCTGCTTGGGTTGACATCAATGACAACCGCTGATCAACAATCTCCCCCTCTGGCATTGATGGAAACACAAGTACTCCCCCTGTGATCATGACACCTCTTCCTACAACATTCTCTCCCCCTTTGACATAAATGGAAAAGGGTAACTCCCCCTAAAACACAACCATCCTGCGGACCTGTACACACTTCCACTCCCCTTGACACACAACCATCCTACAGACCTGTAATCTACTTCCACTCCCCCTTTATATTCTGAAAAAAAAAAGAAATTATAATGAGAACTTGGGAGAATCCCAAGCTTCTGGCAAAGATATTCCAATGTTGTCGAATATTTAATATGTGATTCTTTTGGTGCTTCTTGGAATTTTGCTACTTGTCCAACTGCTTGCATAATATCTGGTCAGGAGGCTATTACATATAGAAGACTACTAATCATAGATCTATACAACCTTTGATCCACATCCTTAGATGAGTCGTCTATGCTCAATTTGCAACCTGTTACCATTGGAGTAAGGATGGGTTTGCAATCTTTCATTTTAAATTTCTTGAGAATTTCCTTGATGTACTTGGCTTGACATATAAATATTCCTTTCTCTTGCTGAGATATTTGAAGCCCTAAGAAGTATGTCAGCTCACCAAGTAAAGAAATCTCGAAATCACTTTGCACCTTTGTAGCAAACTTCTTACTTAGTCAATCATCATTGCTACCAATTATTGTATCATTCTCTTTAGCTATTAGACATGCTTTAGTTTCTTCATCTAGAACATATATGTCGTTTGGAGCTCGACTTGCTGTAGCCACAATTTCACCATACATGCCTTTCCTGATTTCACATTTTGTGGAGTTGAATAGTATTGTGTGTCCTTGATCACACATTTGTCCAACACTGAGCAAATTGTGATTCATGTTTTCAACCAATAGAACATTCTTCGCTAGAGCATCTTTGCTTTCGAGAGTGACAGTACCTGATCCCATAACATTTGAAGATCCATCATTTCCAAAGGACACGGTTCCATCCTTCTTCTCTTTCAGAGATACAAATTTATTTCTATCTCTAGTCATATGCATTGAGCAACCGCTATCAACATACCACACATCTTTGTTCTTTTGAGCCTTGAAAGCTATTATTTCTTAAATGTTAAAATCTATTGATGTTTCTCTGAGCCCTGGGAGGTTCATATTTGATAGATCTCCTAGAATTGTATTCATTCCTAGGGTACGTGCGACATTCTACAGCTTTATGACCAAATTTTCCACATGAATAACAATAGCCATTAAAAATATGTTGGTACCTGGATGGAAATTTTCGTCGAGGAATTGTCTTCCAAGGCTGTTCTTGTGAATCTTTTCCAGTGAAGTCTACATGCATGTCAGATCTCATAGGTTCATTCTATTTTTTTGTAGAAGGTCCTGCTTCTTCTTCTTTGTAACCGATGTCAGTTCTCTCGTTGTAAGATCGTTGATTGTTCATGAGTTCTTCCAATGCCCTTGAGCTGTTGGCATAGTTTTGGATAGTTTTTCCTTTCTTCACTTCCTCACGTAGTGAGACTACTTCAGCTTCTAATTCTTCCCTTTCTTGGTTACTTTCTTCCAACTTCTTTTGAAGTGACTCTTCAATGCATTTGTGTTCTTCAAATTCAATTTTGAGACCTTGAACTTGTTCTTCAAGAGTATTGGAACGGATCTTCTCTGCCTTGAGATCTTTAATAAGCTTGATTGCTTCCTTATAAAATTCTACTATGGTCATTCCTTCTTCTTCGTTGTTTGATACCTCTTGTTTATTGTGCTTGGGTTTATTGTGCTTGGCCATAAACAATACCCTCTCATTGGCTTCTTCTTCACTGTCATTATCTTCATCGGATGATGAGCTATCTTATTTAGAGAGAAAGTTCCTTTTGGATCCTTGCTTGTTGAATTTCTTAAAGCCTTTCTTTCCTTTTGAGTTGCCATCACTTCTGTTTGGAAATTTTGCTGCAAAATGCCCAACCTCATTACAGCTGAAACATATCAATGGAAGTTTACCTTTGAATTTTCCCTTACCAATTTTTAGTTTTCTCGTGAAGTAAGCATATTCTTCATCTGAAAGACAATCTTCATCTGAAAGACCATCTTCATCATCTCCCTTTTCTTCACAGTTGCAGGTGCATGTCTTTTCAATTGAAGGTTGTTTATCCTTATTGGTTTTCTTAGATGCAACAAACGCAATTTCTATATGTGAAGTACCCTCTTATTCATCAAGTCTCATTTCATATGCTATGAGAACTCCATGTAATTCCTCTTTGCTGAGTTTGTCCAGATTTGCACTGTATTCTAAAACTGATACCTTTGGGTTGAATCTCGCTGGTAACGTTCTAAGAATCTTCAGTATAATATTCTTCTCGTCAAATGGCTCTCCCAATCCTTCCAGAGTATTGGTTATTTCATCAACGCATTGGAAGTATGCAGCAATTTTGCAATCTTCTTTCATTCTGAGTTGCTCAAATTTTTCTCTATAGATTTGAATCTTTGCTTCTTTGACATTTGAGTCACCTGCATATATATTCTCAAGCTTGTCCCATACATTTTTGGTGGTTTTACAACCCAACACCTTATGATAAGCAGATTCAATAAGTCCACTGATAATAATATTCTTTGCTTTTGCATCATTTACCAAATTCTTCTTACCTTGTTCATCTGTGGTTGATGTAAATCCATTTTGAACAGTGCCCCATACTTCGTAACCTTGCGCCAAGAGATAGACATCCATTCTTCCTTTCTAGAGTGCATAATTATTTTCATTGAATAGAGGTACACCATTCTTGGTATGCTCCATGACCTCCTTCCAGCTGTTAAACTGCTATTGAAGGAACCAAGCTCTGATACCAATTGTTGGAAATACTGAGAGGGGGGGTGAATTAGTATTCCTTTCAATTAGAGCATTATTTAATCTTCAATTATTATCAGTGTTTGTACAATGATAGCAGCAAACAAGAGGAACACAAGTGCACACAGTTTTTAAGGTGGAAACCCACTCCGAGACAAAAACCACCTAATGCTTTTCTAATAATTCTTTAATATTCAACTCCAATTGAAAATAAAGCTCCAACTTCCTAAAATCTAGAAAAGCATTCTTCTCCAGCTCCCACTGGATGGATGCTCCAATGCCTGAGATTCTTTAGTAGTCAACTGAACGGATGCCCCAACACCCAATGAGCTACAACTCACCCTGGCACCACCCTACCACCCTATAGAAGAATAAAAAAAGAATGGACTCCCGTACGAGGGAAAATGGTCCACTTTACAATGATATAGAATGATGTAGAAGAAGAAGATATAATAGACCATAACTCCAACTTTGACACAACCACCTAATGATGATCCTAGACCTCCCAACACTGCCTCTTCAACCCTTGGCAGATAGACACTAGTACAATTTGTACAATAATGTATTTACAATGACTAAGTACAATGATACCTTTACAATGATTGTATGAAATGTTGCCCACCTGAAGACTTCATAGGATGAACTTCTTGCTGCTTTTATGCACCTTGGTTGATGATCTTTTCATGGTACCCTCTGCTACACCTTGCTTTGCTTTGCTTCCCTAGAAAGTCTGGTCCTTTGCAACCCTTGACAACACATGATCTAGCTTTTTCTTTGCCTTATAGGAGCTCGATATTGAATCTGGTGTATCTCTGTTATTTCAGATCCGCAATATTTGATTTTCAGTCTTGTAGTATTCCTATGATTTGTCTTTCCAATGTCATAGGTCTGACCCAATTTGGATTCTTCAAGAGAGTGTTATACCCAATCTCTCACAATGCCCTAATTATGGACTATTTCAGCAAAGAAAACTTGTACGGTGTGCCACGTGTCATTTTTTCTTCATTCAGATCTAAAATTGATAGAGAGAAAACTACAGTCTGTGTAATATCTATCACTTTTTGCAGAATTCCAATCCAATACTCAGAGAGATATTTATGATGATTTTACCAAGGTCACTTCTTTAAGATGAATTTAAAGAGCCTGCAAAAAACCTGACTTCAACAGATCATATCTCCAAACATATTTTGCACCTTGATCTGTAATTTTTACAGAAGCTTCCTCAGGATTGTTTATTCACCTCATAAAAATTTCAGCTTCTGAACATTTGTATAAAAGAAGTTAGAGCGAAAATTCCATGATGACCTGTTTCAGATGGCGAAATCCCTTGCATAAGGAGGAAATGAGGATCACAATTTATATAAATGCTTAGGTTGAGAGGGGCTTCAACAAGTGAACGTGGGAGGGATTTGAGGAGCTTAAAAAATATTAATTATGACTTTTCAATGACCCATGCCCCAACCCCATGGGGTTTTAGCCCACTAACTGGGGGTACAAACTTCAAACATGAATATCTCTCAAACCGTGAAGAATTACATGGCGTGCCATATATCAACGGAAACATCTCGACAAGTACAAATCATCAAAAGTATTATTGACCCAGAATATGTTAATTTGGTAGGTCAAAATTCCCATGCAATATTGGGTTAGCCCCTGGTGCTGCTTGGGTTGACATCAATGACAATCGCTGATCAACAAATATCTCATCCTTCGTTTCCTTGGACCTATAGTAGTATTTTCACTTTTTGTTGAAGGCCTCTTGCATCTATGCTCAGCTAGTGATGTTGTTCCCAAGTAGACCCATCAACCAGCGCAAGGCTTCATCCTTAAGGATGGATGGGAATAGCTTCATTTTATGATCATCTGAGACATAGTCATAGGTCTTACTTACAAAAAAAAATTCAAACATGAGTGTGTCAGGATATTCTAAGTTAAGTCCATGAAAGTATGGAAGAGCCGAGGGGCTGATGTTTTTCATCTTAGTTTCCCCATCTGCCTCTCTAATGGGAAAGGCTTCCTGGGTTTCAGTTTCAGCCATGGTTGAGATAGGTGAAGTAGGTCCCTTAGCTGAAATAAGATCTTCTTCTTCTTCCCCAATAGGTTCTTAAAAATTTTCATAAGGCTCACCTATGGTGTGTTCAACCTCACAGCCACTAAAGAAGAGTGAAGGGTGACTATGTGGTGATGTGGGGGTCTTAGGTAAAAAAATTCCTTGAGTGTCCCTACTCCTACGAGACATGAAAATCAGATTTTATTTTTTTTTGTATTTTTTTCAATATTTCTAAAACAACATGAAAAAGGAAAGAAAAAAATAATACTAAAACAAAATCAAAGCATCTAATAGACACCTCCCCGACAACGACACCAAAAATTGGTGAGCCCTCGTTTTGCACCATGAATGCTGCAACTCTCAGAGGCTTCCCTACTTTACTTTATCAACCAGGGGTTCATACAAACTTGGAGGTGACAATGCTATATACACAACAGATGCATTCTACTCATGTCATCCTATTTTAAGCTTTATGAAAGGGTGCTACTTATAGGGTTTCTAGGTGAAGTTTGTCACACTTATGAAATTAGGCCTAGTGCTACAAATGATTCAAAGCCATGGCACTATCAGTAAGTACAAAAATATACTACATCAAACAAGTACATCTAACTATTCTACAAGGAAAAAAATATACTTATTAGACTATGATAAGAATTGAAAAGCAACCTAGGCATCTTGCATGAAATAAATTGCTGAATTGAAATGGCGTAAGCGTAAAGGAAACTAATCTTATCACACTTTGTTGGGCCAAATGGCTTAACACACTCTAATTACCCTATGATCTATCTATCATGCTTTTATTCATGCAACTATTCATGACCTAACTATGCTTGAAAATGTGTTGTTCTGTAGCTAGGAGAAGAAAGTGCTAAGGTGGCTTATGGAAGGCTTGAACGCATGGGGGAAAAGTTGTAAGTGTATGAGTGGTTTTTACAAGTTTAGAAGATGGTGATGGTGGTTTCTAGGCTTAAGGAGGGGCCCACAGGTTCTATTTCAAGTGGTGCTATAGGAAAGTCTTGAATTGCTACAGGAAATAGGCCGAGGGCAATCCGATGCCAAAAATAGGTGGAAAAATGGTAGGGAAGGTGGTGTGAAGGTGGATGAGGATGATTGGGAGGTGGCCCACCCCTTGGCTAAGCTGAAAACCTCTTGGGAGGTCTGCCTTGCACCACTAGGATTTACTCACAGTGTAGGGATGAAAAATTTGAAAACAGGGCTGATGGTGATTTTGATGAATAGAGGACTGATGGAAGATGAGAGATGAAGCTAGAGGTGGTGGTGAAGTTCTCCTTGGCTGTGCTACCTGTACCTGCAATAAAACTACCTATTTATGCAATAAAAATAGATAAATTCATGATAAAGACAATGGGAAATATGACTTGAATTTGTAAAGAAATTATACTCTAATCTACAAACAAAGATCTACCACAACATACTGAACATTTTCATGGAATCATAGCAAATAATCTCATCCATTCCAAGAAATCATAAATTAAGAAGAATTTTTGGTCTATGGGGAAGGTCTACCCTTCTCAAGCTCTTTTGACAGAGGTGAGAGGGGGAGGCTTGACTCAAAACTTTATGAAGTTATCACCTATTCTACCACTCATGTAAGCAGACTAAATCTACAACAAAAGACAAATGGAAGAAAACTAAAATAATAAATGAAAATACCAACAAATTAGCTAACTATTCATAAGTAAAAATAACTAAATGACATGAAAGTAAAGAATGATTACACAAGAGAGGCTGACGCACATGGATTGGGCCCTAACCCACAAACCTAGCTCTCTCGAACTAGATTAGTAAGGAAAGTATGAATACTCATTTCATTTCAAAAGATAGTCTCATTACATCAATATAAAAGTCTTGAAAAATTGATTACAAGAGAAAAAAGCCTAATTTCTTTCTCCAAAGTTCGAATCCTAATGAGCTATTTCTCAGATCTATTTAACCTAAAGGGTAGCTACCAACAACTCCCTAGAAAATAGGTGATGAGTCCACTTGACTCCAAGTGAAGTGTGGCTTGAGTCCACTTGAACTTGAGTTTGCTTGACTGCCTTTGATTTTAAGCTGTTCGAGGGAATATTGAGGATCCCTTGGCTGCCTTTGGGAGTTAAGGAGGGTAGACAACCCCCTAGAATCTCTCCTTGTTGTCTACTCCGAGTCTTTATGAAAAATTCTCCATAAAAATTCCATATCTTCATGATTTTACTGCATTTAATCTTATGTTAGGTACTCTAAGTATGTTAAGCCTAAATCACCACCTACACTAGCATCATAAGACCATAATATAATTAAAATGCAAGAAAAGGAGACTTAATAAGGCAAAAATGTGACCATTAAATCCTCAAAATGTACCTAATGACGAAGCTCAACAATAGCCACCAACATCTATATGCAACAATATGATCATGAATACCATCATCATGGGAAGGTCTTCAAGCTAGTGTAACACATCATCATCCATCCTCCAAGTGCCAAGGACCATCTGCCATATCTCCATCATCACCTCAAACATCCAACTAAGGTCTGCATGAACCATGTTCATAAACACATACAACCATGTTAAAATCAATTCCAACCAACACCAATGCATCCTCCAACACCATGCTACTAGGTTGACCTCAATGCCAACCAAATAACTCATCACAACATCAATGCCAAAATTATCCCCCTTTGGCATTGATGTCAACCCCAACTGGGTCAACCAAAGCAACTTCATTCACTCACCTTTTCACATCAGTGGAAAAGGGCAGAACTCATCCAAATAACGATAGCTAAATTTTCACTTCTCCCCCTGGATAATTGTTCTATCTCAACAAGAAGAAACAATCATAACCATTCACATAGTATGGGCAGAAACATACAACAAATAGTAGTGGTAGCAGGAAACACTCTCTCTCTCTCTCCTGAAGCACCAGCAACAAGCTCTCCATGAGCACCAATATCAACTAACAACAACAACACTCAACCTCAATATCAGCATGAGCATCAAATAAAATGATCAACATCACTCTCTCCATCAGCAACATGTAATGTGAGCATCAACAACACTAACCTCAACCACTCTCCTCCAAACCAACTACAACATAGTGTACCATCAACAACAAAAAACCATGTCTAATCAACAACAAAATACTAGATATGCTCCCCCTGAGTATCATTATCCTGTAACCAATGCCTTCTAATTGAAGGCTAAACCTCAAGGACAATGGACTGACAATATAACATATGACTGAACAAAACCCATCGACTCATATGAATGACTGCCCTCATCAATACTCTCTCTTCAACATGAAAATGACCAAATATATAAAATATAATGTAGTACATGGCTGTATAATGAGATACACGACTATCAAATGACTATGACATGATGTAAAATAGCCCAAATATGGAAACAACAACTCATAACAATGCCAACTCTCATGACTCATGACCTTCCTATCACCATCTAATAAAAACATAAACTCGGTGACATGAATCATGATTACAAGGCTTCATAAGGAAAATGATGATTGATAACTAATGAAGTATAATATGAAGAATGTGGTTGTTACATAACCAACACTTATGACCAAAACATAAGACAAACTCAAATATGCTCTTCGACCAATACTAAAAACATTTGGCCAATGAGCAAGATGATGAATGATTAGGAATATATAAATATCATCATGCATACAACCATCCAAGTGCATAAATCCATATATATCAAAACACCATCATCTAACAACAAATGAAGTGATAGAAGCAACAGGAAATCATCACGAGATATGAAATAATGAGAAATAATATCATATATCCATGACATCAATGAGAAACATAAAACTGAAATATGTATCAGGAACATAATTTAGCTCATGAACTTGTCACTGCAACATATTACCATGATCTCTCATCATGCACATGATAGTAGCAGTAAGCATGTCAAAACTATGTGCACCGATTGTAGCAACAATCATCTACTCAGTGTAGCAAGAAACAAACTAACATATCTCGCATCATAAGATAAACCTAAAACTAATATGGCAGCATACCATAGATTCATGAAACAATAAATTTGATCAGAAAATCCTCCAACAAATACCAATATATCATGTCACTGGTAACCACCAAAATATATATGCTTAATGCCAATAAATAAGGAGCAGCTAAATAATATTCAACATGGAGAAATGATGAACCATAAGAAGATCTACTAAATACAACTTAGGTCAAGTAACTACCAATATCCTCAATGGTAAATGAATATAGGTGAGAGATAATGTGACCAATGGATCAATAATAATAAAAAAACTAGCAATTAAAGAGAATCCAAAGGTATGCATATGGAGCATAAATACTGGAAGCATAGTTGAATCCAAAATTTATCTCAACTTTAAATTTACTATGTCTTGTAATCACTGAAACTAATGCATTTTTATCTCTGTCACAAATATCATACATAAAAAGTTCATATAAGATCAATTTTTCATGAATTCTCAAGACAACCAACAATCTGAAAATACTCAACTACATGCAACTGATACAAGACTATGGAGAATAATAAAAACTCAAAACAGTTCTCCTTAACCTCTAATAGCTCCTGCAATGGGAAATGTTAGATAATTATATGATAAACATGTAAATTTATTCCAAACAATCTCATGGAACAAGATTCCATCAATACACCACTAGCATGTGAGGTGCTCCCCCTACACATGTGCCATCTCCAAATAATCCCCTGCAACAACAACTCTCAGTGCTACAAAATGTTGCAATTTCATTCTCATTCAAACTTTCAATATGGAAACACTTTTTATGATCCACATGCAATTCTAATGCAACCATATGCTCCCCCAAAGACCATGCAAGCCTCAATTCTTAGTGGGAGTGCTTTACTACTCCTTTATTCTTCAAATTTTGTGCAGTTGATCTTTGGCATACATATTCATATTTGGCTTCATAACTCATTGGATTTTCATGACTTTATTCCTTTGATTTGATTTCCTAAAACACATAGGAAGCTTGTATTATTTGGCCTTATGGCCCATATTATCACAAACATAGCATCTAATATGCCCAATAAATGTGGGAAAATGTTTATATATTTTGCTAATATGATTTATACTCCTCGCTCCATAAATCCTACAATCAACAACTTTGTCACCAAAATCATTACATAAGAAAAAATACCCATAAAAGAAATTTGTATACCTGTAAAACGATGGGACTGGTATTTGAGAATTCTCCTTCTTTGGATGTTTATTTTTCTTGAAATGATATTTCTTATTATTTCTACAACTATTGGATGAAATGTGCCCGAATTTTTGACAGCTAAAACACTTAACATTTATCATATCTTTCCTTGGCACACATTTCGGCTCTTGTCTTGGCACTCGATTTTTCTAGAAAATTTCTTCATTTCTACTTTGGGACCTCCATTTTTTTCCTCATTTGTTTTCTAGATGCTCTTTTCTAATTCATACTCTAACTTCTCACAATGGTTGATTTGACCCTTGAACTGGATACCAATATCCTCTTCAATTCTATTTGCTTTCTCCAACTAGTTTTTCAAATAAAAAATTTTCTTTGAAAGCATTCTCTCTCTCTTTAATAATCAGAAGAAATTCCTTGATATATTTATTCTCCATCTTAAGTTCTTCAATTAATATTTCTTGAATTTTATTTTTGGCTTCAAGGGTCATTATTATTTTAATCTCTTCACTTTTAGACACTTGCAATGGAAATATACCTTCCTCACTAATTGAGGAATCAACTTCAAAACTTTGATCATTAAATTCTTCAATAAATCCAAAATTATCATCACTATAATATAAAGGAAATGTGCATGACTGAAAATACCATTTTACATACCTTTTACTAGCAGAATGGGTTCTCTGGGTTTTGCAACATTCTTCGATTATTTGCTACTCTTCTT
Organism: Pinus albicaulis; assembly: GCA_034641835.2. Taxonomy (NCBI): domain Eukaryota; kingdom Viridiplantae; phylum Streptophyta; class Pinopsida; order Pinales; family Pinaceae; genus Pinus; species Pinus albicaulis. The sequence goes on from CM076582.1 coordinate 1,464,995,155, forward strand.
TTTTTGAATTTTCTTCTTCTTGTTCTTCATCATAACCCCATGATATTCTCTCAAATGATCAAGCTTCACTGATAGAACCCTATTATGATACCAATTATTGGAAATGTATTCACTACTGAGAGGGGTAGGAGTGAACAATAGTGAGAATGTATATTAAGTTTTAATTCCCTTTTCAATTAAAACAACACAATATTCATTAAACCATTAGTTGATTAAATCTTATAAAAAAACATATGACAACCATGAGAAATAAACAAAGAATCATGCACAAGAGAACACAATATTTTCTGGTGGAAAACCCTACTCTTCGGACAAAAAATACCCTTGTTGTTACTATGCTACTCAATTAATTTTATTATTCATCAAGTAATCCAATTACATAGAATATACAAAATTTCTACTATCAGGTATGAACTTCGATTGTCATCTCATGACTCTATGAACATATATTTGATCAAGAAGCCTTGCTAAAAAACCATTGGAATCATGACTCTACAGACTCCTATCTAATAAAGAAGCCTTGCCCAACCAAAATTGGGCTCATGAAGAAATATGTTCTCTATACCGAATTTTTCGGAGCCCCCACTCCACTCTTTTATGTGGCCCTCGTTTCACAATATTTGAGACTAGAGTCAATCTGAATCGATCGACTAGAAAAACTCAACAACCTTTATAAATATAGGCTCAAAACATCAAATAAACTCACTAAAAACAATATGCATAACTCATTCACCCAATTGCTGCAACAACCCAAAAAACATTACATGCAACAAAGATATTCTGATCAAAACATGAAACAAAGGCATGAAGGAAATGCTATACAATCCTTCCTACTCTTTTATCATACTAATGCATAAAATATAAGCTTAAACATAATTCTTCTATCATCATCTACTACTATGATTTCCTATAGATATTCTGCATAAATTCCTACATAGTAAGCATCCACAACTCTTCACTCACACACATTCTCCAAGCACACACCACTATCACATTTTCTTCTCACATGAACCAAATAAATATAATCATTATATCCATCTATTTGTAATATTCTAAACTATAAATTCCAATTCTTTAGTATAGCTCTGTTCATATGCTAGAAGTGGCTTGGTTCAATGCTTCTTAACTCAATCAATCTACGGACTTCATTTACTAGTGAGTATTCTCTTTTAACCAAATTCTAGAAGCATAATAACCTTTTTTCTAAATTTTACATGATGAATCCCGAACAAGCTGAGCCATAAAAGAAAATAAGCAATAAATGAGCACGAGGAATGACGAGGATTTTTCTCTCTGAGCTTGGTTGCACAGACAACACATGACAATTTTGACTCTGATTGATCTCAAAATAACTACAAGCCAACGACTAGGGAGTTCTAGCCGCACCTACAACTCTGCACCCATGCGACTGGGGATGATTCTCTTCATTTTATCTCTCAACACTGCACAGATTCATCTGGTAAGCTCTAACCACTCCTATAGGCTTCTCTCCCAGTGACTGGAGAGTTTTAGTCACTCTTGTGACCTTCCTTCCATGCGCCTGGGTTTAAACATGGTCTGAAACATAAGTATCTCCCTTTATACTTGCACCAAACTTGTTCCATTGATTGATCATCAGCATGAAGTCCTTAGGATCCCAGCGTAGCCTCTGGAACACTCCAACAATCCATTCATCCAACTCAATCATCATCACAAGTCAACTAGGTTGACTTGTATGCCATCCATCAGCTACTTCAACACTCAATCCATCATACTTCACCATAGCTACTCCAACCTATGAAAACATCAACATGTAGCTCCAGAACCCGTTAGACATCCTCCAAGACCCATACAATCATATTAAGCATCTATTTCCACACGTATAACCTATCCAAGTCCAATGTATAACAAGTCAACATGGGAAACCTAATATGAGACATGGAGACGAGGGAGACCTAATCAACAAGGCTCCTCAACTATAACTCCTGAAGTAGCCACCAACATCTTTACGCAACAATATGATCATGAAGAGAATCATCATGGGAATGTCTCCAAGCTAGTGTAACACATCATCATCCATCCTATAAGTGCAAAGGACCATCTACCATATCTCCATAATCACCTCAAACATCCATCTAAAGTCTGAAACAAATGAACCATGTGCATAGACACAAACAACCAGGTTAACATTAATGAAACCAACACCAATACATCCTCCAACACCACACTACTAGGTTGAAATCAATGCCAACCAAACAACTCATCACAATACAATGCCAAGATATTAGTCTTCGATTCTCAATGATTTTCAGGAAAAGAGTGTCCTGAGTTGGAGCCAATATGTTGTAGCTATATCATGTACAATAAAAAAATTAGTAATGAGAAGAAAACTAGGGGCGAGTGGCCAAAATTAAAGGAATATTGTCGTGGTGAAATTCATGTGACGTTGTTATGGTTTCTATTAAAAAATGAAGTCCAGTGTTTCATATTTCATAAAAATAAATTATTTTCTTATGTGAAAAAATGGGAAAAATGTATTATTTCTCTAGGTTGCTTGTACCAAGAGTTTTTTTTTTTAATTAAAAGAAATAAAACTGGGCCTAACGACAACTTTTAGTTCCTAAAATTCACCAAATCGATGGGAAATTCAACGATGGTAGCACACACACAAAATGCCAAGGGAGGGTCCCACAAGGAGTATAGGATTATGCATAAAGTGTTGCTTAACAATGTCCGCAATGGGTATTATAAAAAACATACCATAATGTTACCATGTTAATTTCAGATATATCCTAGCTATGCATAAGTTCCTTTTATGATATGAGTACCTAAAGTCCATCCACGAGCCTGGTATCGCATTTTACGGTTGGAAATAAAAGACCACTTGTTGACAATAACCCTATTCTATCTATGCCAGTGCACTCACAAGGCATTGAAGCAAGAGCCCACAAGATATTACAAAACTTGTTAGAATATAATATGTATGGAATCAGGGTTATTGATGAAAATCAATGCAAACGACGCAAAAAGAAAAGCTTGGTTGGAATGAAATTATTATATCGTGTAGTTTCATTTTGTATTTCTTATTGGTTGACACATAAAATTATTTTCATCACAACGATTAGTAGAAGTACCCAAGAATTCTTTTTGATAACAATTTCATTTATTTTTTATAACAATTTTATTGATCAAATAACTTGAGGCAATCGACTTGGAAACTGAAGGAATTAAAAACTCATCAGTATTGTGTCCCATGCTCTTATCAAAAGATGAACGGATCATTGTGATACACTTATTCAGCTGCCAGCTCTCCCAGTTGCCTTGTTGTCTTAAGTTCTACCATTTTGAAAATGAAGAGATCTCAAGCTCCTACGATAGACTTCCTTTTTGTTCAACCTCCTCCATTACCAAGTACAATGCTATCTCAAAATAGTGAGAATTTGGTGATGAATTTGTATTTACAGGTGTTAATTTATATTATTGGGGTCACATGCTTATTATCTTGGGTGGATGGAAAATGAGATTGCTTCCTTATGCTGTTGATAGTGAGTCCATGTCCAACAACTGCTAGAAATATGTCATAGAGAAATGAGTATTGGATTTGAGTCTCACAATAGCAGGGGTCCTTCCACCAACAAAGAAAATGGGTCTGTGATGATAGAGCCAAAACTTAACTATTTAAAGAATATTGGTGATGAGATTGACTAGTTACTAAAAAAAAAAATTAATCGAAAATATTATCTCAAATGAAGATTAGATCAACGTTTCTTAGTTTATGAGAGGTGTGCCCTAAAGTGATATCTCGACTTGGAATTTATGGTAGTTGTGAATTGATCAGTCTTAGTTTTAGATGATGCAACAATCCCTCGAGAATAGCAAAGCTGAGATGACTGCCAAGGCTGCAAGGTTTTTGGAAATTGAATATCCCATAGTCCATGCTCTATTCGATGGTGAAAAGTTGAGGTATTTAAATATTCGAGCTACAGAGAATATACAACAACAATTTGAAGTGGGGAAAAGTGATGATGAGGAGGTGAACTATAAGAATGATTGTAGAAGAGTTCTCTATCATTTTTGAGCAACCTCTATATTTTCACATTTACTTTACACAGATCAATGCTTGCATTTACGTGCATACTGGGTTCAGTTGAAATATCAACTTGGCACTACAGGTAAAAATGAAATCAATGGCTCACATCATCCATTATACATATAAATGGAGTCCTGACAACATAAAATACATGAAGCATAAGCCTAGAAGTGGTCCCAAGAAGGGTATTCCCAGACCACTTACTTTCATATCTCTGGCGAATATTATATCTGACATCACCTCCTCTCTATTTTAGAAATCGCTGGGCGTGGTCTTGGGGGTAGAAAATGGGTTTCCAAAACCATTACCTAGGATCGCAAGTGTCAACTTTAGTACAAATGTACTATATTTTTCTAGCTTGATGGGACTCACACATATTTTATTATGCTCTGAAATCTCATTTTTATATGGTTTAAAACTCAGAGATATTTTTGAATTGTAATGTACAAAATCATGTTGAAAGGAGAGAATTCTTTTATTGTTTACATATAAAAGATATAATTCACTAGTATATATATTATGTTATATATAATATTAAATTCATAAAATAATTCCAAAACAATCTATCGTGTATTTAAATTAAAGAATTATTATTATTGAGAAGAGACTGTTAGGTAAATGTCTATGTGTTAGTTACATAACTAATTATGGGACAATTAGAGTAACGGAAAAATAAAAGTTTGAGAGCTATATTTTGTCAAGTTTCAGAGTGTTGGAGTCATAACTCCCTTGTAATCATAAAATATCTCTAAAATCAAATAATACAAAGAAATTTGATTCGAACTTTGGGTAATTGTAGAAATGTTTTCTTTTCTTTGTTTTCATTTTTCCATTAATGTTTTTCCTTTGTTGGCATGAGTGTAATGAAGTTACTAGCTTCTTTTTCATTAGCATATTTAATAATGTTGTGTCCTCAGTAGAGAGTAAATGCAAATATTACTTAAAGAATCCTTAAAGGGCACTCCACCATGCTAGAAATTCATCCACACTTGCTCATTCTTCCATTGTTCTCTCTACAGATATTTAGATCCTGATTCTTAAGTGCCTAATTTACACTTTTTCCTCTATTTATCCTCAAACAAATACTTCAATATAAGGCCTTGCAACCCTTAGAGTTTTCTACCATTTTGTTTTGGAAATAGGGTTTTAGAATTAGAAGTTTTGGTTGCAAGCCCTCATGGCTTGTCCCTTCAACCATTGATTTGAACAATTTTCATTCAATATTGATATATCATGGGAATTGGTTCCCTTGCAGCAAGGAACCATCTTCGAGGAAACAATACACATCACGAAATGCATCTCCTCATACGTAGGGGTACTGAGATCAGTCTCTGGAATTATTAGACCTAGATTTTTTTTTCATATGATTCTTGGTAAACATTATCACCTCAACTCTATTCTACATATTCACCTCCTCTAGCTTCCCTACCTTTGCTAGATCTCTCACCTCCACTCAATTCTCTATTTTTTAACTATGGCATAGCCAACACTTCATCTATCTTCTTCAACTACATTCGTCTCCTTTGAATCTCTCTCATATTTATTTCTTTCCACTCTTCAGATATACGTGCCCTTCTCATTGTCCTAAAATCTCATGCATTCCGCCTGTCTTCCCTGTCAATCGCAACTCTCTCTTAACCTTTGTAACAAGTCATTTCCTACCCCAAGACCCTCCCCCAATATGAGGGTTTTAAGATTCCATATTTTTTGGAGGAAATGAAAAAATTCTTTATTCCACCAGTAAAACCTTGATATACAATGAGATTTATTTTAACATTCGTCCCCTTAACCCAAATTTGAAGACCACTTATATTTTTGAAAGGATTAGCGGTTCTCTGCAACAAAATCAATAATGTATCCCTCCAAGGTAGCTTTCACCTTGTTGACGGTGTTAGATACTGCCAGCGTACAGGGGGGCTCCATGATGTGAAGTCCCAATTATACCTCACACCATTTGTAGTAGGAGTTTCATCCGAAGTATTATCCAAACCACCATAATTGTAAGGTTCACCTTGGTTTCAATGAATAACATAAGAGATTATGCACATGACCTTTGAATAAGCAAGTAAGTTGAAATTTTGGAACATCGATTGCAATGTGTAAAAGGAGACCTTGATGAGAGAAGGAAAGAGAGAGTCTCTGGAAGGAAAGTAGTAGTACTAACCTAAGAGAGGCACACAATAGCAAGGGAAGATTCGTTTTTTATCCAGCGAAATGGTTCACATAGATAGTGTAATAGCCATAGTGAAAATTCCATGTAATAAAATCTAATAAAGAAAAAATAATAACCAAGGTTATGGGACACATATTCCAAGTTGAATGTTGGGAAAAATATCCTAGTGCGGGTGTTCATATGGTTTATTATGGCTATGGCAATTGGAAAAGGTGATGGTTGAGGCTTTGGAAAGGAAAAGTAGAATTTATTGGCATTTATTTATGAAAATAATGGAAATTAGAAGAAAAGAAAGGTGAAAGGTCATAGGTTGCATGTGAGGATGAAAATGGAGGAAAATAATAGAAAATTGAATAAATTAGAGGCCTCATTAATAAAAATTCTTCTGAGGATTAGTGGGTAACCTTTTGTAAGTTTAGTTTTTGGAGTTTTCATTCTATTCTCTCTCTCTCATACTCTTGGACACTTAGAGTTTCTTAGAGAAATCTTGGATATTGTGGTATACTTGGAGTTTTGGAGCAAGAAGGCAAAGGAAGATCAAGAAAGAGCAAGAGGACATCGAGATCAATAGCTACATCGGGTTTTGTTTGAAATTATCGAGTTGCATGTATGTTTTCCTCACTAGTTTTGGAATGAATGGCATATGTATGTGGTTTCTTGTTTATGATATGTCATTCAGATGGAGGATTTCTTGGATTGACATTGGATTTGCTTAGCCTCGCCATTTCCTGGATAGCCATGGTTGTGTGGGCTCATTTCATTGTTTTTTTTTCTAGTTGGTTCTCATGTGCCTTTGGATGTGGGTTAAGTTATTAGTTCCTCAAAGCCTTGGTTGGACAAATTCTCTAGAAGACATGTAACAACTTGGGTTGAGTTACTTCTCTTTGAAGACTTGGTTAGAAAAATGCTCTGGAATCCCTTGGTGGGTTGAGTTACTAGTCCTGGAAGCCTTTGTTGGTCAAATTCTCTGGAAGCACAATGACAGCTGTGGGTTGAGTTACTAGTCCTGAAATCCCTAGTTGGAAAAAAATCTCTAGAGCCTTGTACAACTTGGGTAGAGACCAATCTAGTGATGGTAGTGATGTCTGACAGTGAGATGGAATCAATGGTTGAGGGTTCAGGTGGTTTGAACTCTTGAAGCCCTAGTTTGGCTTTGATTGATGATTTTTATGAGATACCACATTAATGCTTGGAATATGGCACAGGGTTGACTCGCTGAAGCGATATTTGGCTCAACCATGTCTATGATCGGGTGGAACATGGAACTCCTAGACTTGGTTGCATTTCGCTTATGGAAATAAGAGTTATTTTCCTCTTGTATTGATTGGTAAATATGATTGTAATTATGTGGCTTATATGGTTGTTATGTGCTTATCATTTTTGTTGTTTATATGTTGGTTATGAATGTGTTTTATGATGGTGATGATGTATGGATGTCATCATGTTTTGACTAGTAAATGAATGAACAATTTATCTATGACCAAATAGATGATAATGTAGTTAATGTGATGAGGTAACAATGCTTCTTAGAAATTATTAGATAATTATGAGACCCCTATACTCATATATATTGTTTAAACATGTAGATTCCATGTTTGATGAAACACCTTTCATGGCTAGTAAGGGTCTAGTCAATTCCTTGTTCAAGTATTTTATTTTACATCGTTATTCTATTGTTATATTTTAGTTCTAAAAGTTTCATGGAATTATAAGCAGTGACCTGGGATTTGGGCCTGAAAAAGTGGCAAAAAAGTGGGGTCGCATGCTCAAAACTACTAGGAAAAGTCCCCAGTAACATGCATACACATGATGTTCGTGCGACTAGAGGGTCCCAGTCGCACTCTTTCCCATGTCAAGGGAGCGACTGGGGGATGGATGCATGAAAAGGTCAGGTTGGTTCAGGGGCTAGCCTCTTGGAAGGTTGGGATGGCTCCTAGGTGTCCTATAGCATGTGTAGAAGTTATTTGTTGTGGTGTGGCATCGGTTCCACTTCATTAAGGTGAACTAGGAGGTTGAATCAAATCATTGTAACTCTTCATCACATGTTTACCTCAGTTAGTCAGTTACTTGGGTAAATGTGGGAGGAGGTTGTTATAGAGTGGTATTAGAGCATGGTTCACCGCTCAAAATGGATGGGCAGTGTGTTTGTCATGCATTAATGTTGGTTGCATATGTATTATTCATACTTGTGGTCTATGTGCTTATTTCATCCGCATGGTGTTGGTCATGGTTGCAGTGATGTCTCCATGGGAGAAATAATGATGTTGTTGTGAAACGTATTGTCGTTAGTGTATGGTTGGTTATGTGTTGTTTATATATGTCAAGTGCTTACGTATTGTTAGTGTACATTGGTATGGTTGTTGTTGTTGTCATGCATGAGATCATGGTATGTGTAGCTGATATGGTCATGCATTGATAACTGGACTCTAGCTAGAATGATGTTTTTATGTTGATATACCTATGTGTTATATGTATATATTTTATTATGATAATGTTTGTTCTTGTATTATGATGATGGGTTGATCTTTCAAATGAGATATCCTCCCCAAATTATGCTAAGTTACGTTGGTTTATTGCGATTTGGTTTAACTTAAATGAGATTCCTTGCAGGAAGAAATCAAAGATGACTAGCAAGATGATAGACTACATAGATTCTCCCTATGAATCATATGAGTAGCATGGTGTTGGGAACTCTTCTTACTCAGCAGACACATTGAGAAGTGTTAAGGAAGAAAAAAGGAATTGTAAAGCATGTAATGATAGAATCATGTAGGCACATAAAAAAAAACCATAGGTGAATGCAGTAATCCTTCATAGTTTTTTAAAGTTGCAGCGATAGGGACCACTTCGGATCATCTATGGGTAGGAGGATCAGACTAATGGGGAATACGAAACTAGGTCTCAAGGGGGTTACAGGTCGTATAGAGATGAGATGATCAGAGATGGCAGGTTCTTGGACACTCCAAATAGGAGAGGTGAGAGACACAGGTGTTATTCTAGTTCTGGTTTTGACAGGCATTATGATCATCATCATTATCATCCTTACAGGAGGAGTGACAGGAGATATTTTCCGGATGAGTTTAAGAAATCAATCCACCTACATTTGACGGAGAGATGAATAAATCATAGGATTTAGAATCATGGTTTCTTAGTACGAGGAATTTATTAATGTAGCATGATTACTTAGAAAACATGAAAGCCATAATAGCTACATTCAGCCTCAAAGGTAAAGAACTAGATATTTGGTGGGAAGATGTGAAGAATGTCAGGGATATTTATGAGGAGGAGTTAACTTGGAGTGAATTCGAGAGACTATTCTAGAATAAATATCTATCAGAGAGATACTATGATGACAGGGAAAAAGAGTTTTAAGAGCTAAAGATGAGATCTATAACCAATGAAGAGTACACTAGTATATTTATGGATTTGTTGAGGTATGTGCCTTACCTCAAGGAGGAGAAGAAAAATATTCAGTGATTCATCAATGGGTTTCTGATAGCATTTAAAGATAAGATTCAATTTGATGAGCCTAGATTATTGGAGGAGGCCATTCGGAAACTAAAGCATTGTTATGAGTAATCAAAGAGAAGATCTGAGAAAAATTTGGGTTGGAAAGGTAATGATAAGAATAAAGTAAAATGGACAAGAAGTGAGCAAGACCTCAGGATACATGTAACAAAGAGAATGTCGCACACCTAAAAATTTCAATACATTTGGAAGAGGATAGTGAATTCAATCTAAGGATTAGAATAAGAATGAAGGCAGTAATCCTTTACAGTGTTGGACTTGTGGAAAATATCATCACAAGAGAGATTGTCCAGAGCATCATGTTGATAGGCTGAAAATCTATAGTGCTCAGGAGGCATAGATAGTGGGCGATGTTGGACAGAGCATTCCTTGGATATATGCAGCGCTGGATAATAGGTATCCATATCACCAAGCATCTATTATCAAGATGGACTGTAAGCTTTGTGATCAAGTTGTTCCTATTTTGATTTACCTTGGATCTAAGTATATTTATGTTAATCCTCATGACCTGGTGGATAAGTGTGGTTTTAATAAGGAAGTGCATTCAGAATATTGGTTAGTGTAATTGGCAACATGTCCAAAAAGATAATTCATCATTGGGTAAGAGCTTGTGCATTTGACTTGAATGGTATGCCTACCTCAACACATATGCATGTATTGTCATTGGGATCGTATAGCATGATTTTGGGTATGGAGTGGTTGTATCTTCATGGGACCAAGGTGGATTGTTATGACAAGGCTATTGAGTGTTTGGATGACAATGGGGAACACAGAGTCTTACGAGACAAGAAGAAAGAAAAATCAGTTAGAATGGTGACAACCATGCAGGCCAAGCGTAGTCGAAGGAAATGGTGTTTGTTATTTGCATTGCACATACATAGTGATGAAGGTAAGGAAGCTGAGGATGTGAATGTGTTAAGCAGGTACCTAGTTCTACAATAGTTTCAAGATGTATTTCCCACAAATATTTCAATTCTTCCACCTCCCAGGGAAGCATACTTTTCTATTGAGTTGGTATTAGGAGTAGCGCCATCATCTAAGGCGCCTTATAGGATGATCACACCAAATTTGGTAGAGTTGAAGCTGTATTTGAAGGAAATGTTGGACAAGGGATACATTAGGCCAAGTGTGTCGCCTTGCGGTGCACCAATATTGTTTTTGAAGAAGAAATATGGTGCTCTCAGTTTATGCATTGATTACAGACATTTGAAAAAGGTTACCATCAAGAACAGGTATATGTTTATGAGGATTGATGATTTTTTCAATCAGTTGAAGGGAGCAACATTGTTCTCGGAGATTGATCTAAGATCAGTATATCATCAGGTATGGATTAAAGAAGATGGCATTCACAATATAGCTTTTTGGACCAGGTACGTAGATTATGAATTTGTTGTAGTTACTTTTGGTATGACTAATGCTCCAACTACCTTTATGTTCTTGATGAATAATGTGTTGTGTCCTTATTTGGACAAGCTTGTTATAATATTCATTGATGATATATTGGTATATTCTAAAAATCAAGAAGAACATGTCAAACACTTAGTATAAGTATTGAGATTGTTGAGAGAGCATCAACTATATGCTAAGCTTAGCAAGTGTAGTTTCTTTCTGACAGAGATACATTACTTGGGACATGTTGTTTCCAAGTAAGTCATAGCAGTGGATCCGGAAAAGATAAGGGCTATCATGGAATTGCAAGCTCCTAGGAATGTGGATGAGGTAAGGTCCTTTATGGAGTTACTATGTTATTAGAGGAGGCTCATTAGGAACTTCTAACATATTTCTTATTCTATTACATTATTGTAAAGGAAATGTAAGAAGTGTGAATGGACAGAATAATGTACAGCAATTTTTTAGCAATTGAAGCAGTTATTGAAACATGCTCTAGTGTTAAAGATTCCTAATCCAGACAAGGAGTTTTTGGTATGTGCAGATGTTTGCAAGAGAGGGCTTGGTGGAGTCATTATGCATGAAGGATAGGTGGAATGTTATGAGTCATGGAAACTAAATGAGCATGAGCAAAACTATCCTACACATGACTTGAGTTGGAAATGAACATTCATGCATTGAATATGTGGAGGAACTATCTTCTGGGAAGATGATTTATATTGATGAGTGATCACAATGGATTATGATATCTATTTGACCAAATGAATATGAATTCTAGGCAAGCTAGATGGTTGGCCATGATCAGTGAGTTAGACTTCGAGATCAAGTATATCAAAGGTAAGTAGAATAGGGTTGCAGATTCTCTTAGCAGGCGGATGTAGGTGAATCATATAGCAACTACAAGCTCCTATGGGACATATCTATAGGATAGGATATTGTAGGTAGGTCAACAAGATGTCAGGTATATGGAGCTTAGGCAAAAATTACAGTATAATACAAGTACATGTACAAGACTAGTATAGGTACAGGTACAGGTAATGGTACAAGTATAGGTATAGGAGCACAGGATGTTAATTATTGTCTCAAAACAGATGGCTTGATTAGGTTTAGAGACAAGATATATGTGCCAAATAGTAGTGAACTCAAGAAGGTGATATTGAGGAAGTTTCATCTGAAACTGTATTCAAGTCACCTAGGCTATCAAAATACATTAACCACAATAAAGAAGTTTTATTATTGGTCGAATCTGAAGGAGGATGTGGACAAGTTTGTAGCTAGATGTTTGTATTTTCATCAAGTAAAAGCAAAGTGTAAGAATGAATGTGGACTACTACATCTAATTATGATTCCACAATGGATATGGGAGGTAATTTCCATGGACTTTATCACAGGCTTACTGATGACATCTAGACAACATGATTCCATCATGGTTGTGGTGGACAGGTTGACGAAGGTAGCGTACTTCATTCCAGTGAAGTCTACATAGTCATCGAATGATGTAGCACATGTCTCCATTAGGGATGTGGTCAGATTGCATGGTGTTCGACAGAAGATTGGATTAGATAGGGATGTGAAGTTCACTTCCAAGTTTTGGAAGGAGTTGTTTGTAGGTTTCAACAAAGAGTTGGCCTTCAGTACAACTTGTCATCAGTAGATAGATGGAAATACAAAGAGGGTCAACAGGATATTGGAGGATATTTTGAGGATGTATGTGATGCATCAACAACTAAAGTGGGAAGAGTATCTTTCACTGGTAAATTTCTCTTACAATAATGGGTATTGGGAATCTTTGAGGATGAGTCTGTTTGAGGAATTTTATGGGCAGAGTTTCAATACTCCCATAAGTTGGAATGATCCAGTTAATAGGGTGTTGATTGTACCAGACATGTTGGCAGAAATGGAATAGAAATGCAGGTAATCAAGAAGAATATGAAAGTAGCATAGGATAGGCAGAAGAGATATGCATATTGGAACAAGTTTTTTAAGGAGTTTCATGTTGGGGAATAGGTTTACTTTCACATAAAGCTCAAGAAGAGCTCCTTGCGGATTGGGTCATGTCATAAGCTGGAACCTCGGTTTTTTGGACCTTTCAAGATTCTTAAGAGGATTGGGTCAGTATCCTATCAATTTGCAATGACTCCGACAGTGAAAGTACATGACGTTTTCCATGTGTCATTTCTTAAGAAGTATGTTAAATATGTTGATCATGTGATTGAATGTTATGTATTTTAGGTGGAGACAAAAGGAGAATTCTATCCAGAACCTTAGTGATTTTTGTAGAGAAAGATGCTCATGTTGCGAAACCGAGAAATTGAGCAGGTTAAAGTGAAATGGAAGCACTTTGGGTGCAATGAAGCTACATGGGATATGGCGAATCATATGTGGGTTATTTATCCTTCCTTATTTGTTGGATGAGTGAATGTTTTGGCTTGTTTTTTGATATATGTTTTTGGTATATCATGGTATGATGTTTTGGTATATGTAAATATGTATATGGATTTAAATATTACCATGAGATATGTTATAAATCTCCAATAAGCGATATGGGTGTCATGTCATTATGATGATATGGTTGTCATGTTTGTTACATAAAAAACTGCAAGGAGATGTTGCTCTGTGATCTAGTGTCTGATAAATCACTAGAAAAACACAAGCACAATCAAGAAGACATCCTAGATTCCCAATCTTTCATGATTCACAAGAAGCATGAAATCATTTAACGTTATGAAAAAGTATAAACTACCTTGACTCCTCACAGGTTAGGGATGGATATTGAGTTTGATGCAGACCTCTTGCGCTCGTACACAAGCAATCTATTTGATCTGCTTCCGATACCAATATTTGCACACAATCATGAACATATAAATACGGCAAGGGATCTTCCTCGCAATATCGTTGGATAAAAAATATCATAAAACAATTACAAGATCTGAAACAAAATCATATACGAGAGGAAACATATATCTTCATTAATGCTTCAATACCTCAGTTTCGACTTCTCCTCTCCATGATCCAGAATATTTCCCCCACTAGATGAGAGTATGAAGAGAACTATCCTATAGCATGAGACCTCAAAAGATCTCAAATTAACGGCAAGATAGCAATAGGGTATCAATATCTTAGCACAATAGTAGCATGGATTTCCAAAAACTCACTCTCTCTGGAACTAAAATTACCACTAGCTAGAACCTATATAATAATCCAACATAAATAGGTGAATGAAATTTATTTGGAGGATGAATGTAGATGCTTAGGATGACGAGAAGTTAAGGAAACTTCTAGTGGATCAATCCTAGCCAACTCGAATCAATGAGTAATCAATCTCATCTCCTAGGAACTCAGTGCATTTATAAGGTTCCCTTGGTTGTTGGCACTGAACTAATGAATTATGGCCTAAGCCATGGTCATAAGAGGCCCTAGTAGCGAATCAAGCCCTTGGGCCATGGGCATAAGCCTGCTAGCCCACGACCTAGGGTCAAAACTAAGAAAAATAGACCCTCCTACTAGGGAAAAGCCAACAAGTAGTGAGGACAAGGGGTCAATGATGTGAGAGTAGAAAAATAGCCTGATAACAATTTTGTCATGTTGGTTTTCTTCTCAATAGGTTTATCGTTGTAAATACTGCAATGAGCTAATTAATAAAGCTCGATGGGTAGTATGTTTTTCTAACAACAGTCTTTTTAGTTGTAGGTGTCTTTGAACACTGAGGATGGCGTTCCCCCGGGGGGGGGTGGGGTTTTGTAACATCCCTGGTGAAAATTACATGCAATAAAAGTTAATAAAGTCAAAATAATAATCAATTTTGGTAGGCCCAACCAGATCATGACCTCTGCTGAAATGAGGTTCTTTTGGCTCCCACTATTGACAGTGAACTGCAGTGGCGAACCCTTCACCCACATTTTTGAGTGGAAGAGACGCTCCCCCTCCTCTCAATCTTCAGGCTCAATCTTCTGGGCCTTCGCAGTGGCAATGGTGGAATTAGGTTTAGCAATTAATAATATGTTTCCCCTTGTCATTCCCCTTATCAGGTTCTGGCTTAGAATCATAACATGCATCAGACTATGAAGCTTTCAACTCGGGCAGTAGTGACTTCTTGGTGTGACACTCATTTGTGTTGTGAGTGAGACTCTTGAGAAACTCACACCACTTTTTTGTGTCCTTCTTTATCTTCATGGTGCCATTCATTTTTTTTTATTTCAATTTGATGTCTTAGGTCACTCCAGTTTGGCTCTATCCTTTGTTGTACAGTTTGGGGGTGATCTTGACCTACTTTTGATTTGCAAAGCCAAAGTCATGCTTCTTTTGTTTAAAATATTTGTTAAATATTGGCAGCATATCAGTATGTTGCACCAAGCAAGGAGATGTCCTGGAAATCCATTTATTCCTGAATGTATTTGTGTAGAAAACCATGGTACTTAAGAACCATATGTTTCTCAGAGTCTTTGATACCTGAATTTTTACGGAGAGTATGAAAAACATTTTTGATCTCATGCACGTATTGGTTCCTTTATTGTCAGTGTGGTCCACTCCATGTAATTTTTGTCATATCTCCCCATGGGATAATATTGTTCCTTGGCAGCATCTTGCAAATAGTTCCAAGAGGGAGCAACTATAAATAGAGAGGGTTCCTCGGCCCTTTTCTCATAGTAAGTTTCCCACCAGTCCTTGACATGGGGGGAAACCTTGAACAGTGCAAAAATAATGTTCTCCCTATCAGAGAAACCATGGACTGAAAAATAACCTTCCAACAGATTCAACCATTTATCTACAACATCTGTGTTGGACACCTAATCCCTCTAGGGTTAGTGTGAAAGTTAAAGAGTCTTAGGGAGTCCAAGAGACATTGGAATATGAATCCATTGGTCATCCCACAATGTATTATAAATTTATATCATGTTAATGGTAATAGTATCTCATGCTTATATTTCCTATATTATGCATACCATACTTGTGTCTTCCTCATTATGCATTTATGTGTTAGGTTTTCTGCCCTTCCAACTTTGTCAACCCTAATTCCTATTTATTTTCAAGCCAAACAATAGCTGGGGATAGTTGGGGATGTTTTGAAGGATATGCCTGCTCTTAGCTACCTTGAATAGTGTTGGTCTCTGTGTTCCAAACATCATGCAATACTATAACTCTCCTCCTTCCACCACATATCACTGAGCATAAATTACTAATATCATGAGAGCATTCAGATGAGGTCCTATACTGTCTGGACATGGGAGAATAGGACTACATTGAGCCTAGAAGCATTTAGTAAATTTTTTTCATGTTATGTTCTTCTGAGCGCTGAGAAGTTTGAGAATAATTCTAAAATAAGAAACCCAAGAAATGTTGAAGGCCGAATTTCGCAGGCTATCAGGAGGGGTGCTCTCTCGATGCTGCATCCATAATGTTGTGTGGAGGATGACAGTCACCCATCCCTCATCACGTAGTAGTCCAGAGCATAGTTTCTACTCCAATCTCGCTCATCAACACCCCTCCATCTTACTCATGCACACTCAGCCCTCCACCAAGCACCACCGCCTCCTCACCTTTCATGTTATCCCCTCCACGCTCCTTCAAACAAAAATTCCGCTTACACCTCAGCCCTCCATGTGCACATTTCACACCATGGCCTCCTCCATACTACTCGGGCCTCCCTCCACTGTTGGCTCCCACTACTGCTCGACCTCTCGTGGCACATTCATACAACATATATGCATTGTCCCATTCCCATTGCCTCTCGTTCCGATGTAAATGGAGCACTAGCTAAAAAATGTGCATTCCATATAACATTGGTTAATTCATTGTTAACTTCCCTTCTCCCACAAAACACTTCCTCCTCCCGATGCACCGATCTCCCATAGAATCGACCTCAACACTAGCACCGACTCGAATCTACCAAAGTATCCATTCATGCAATATTCATGTTGTCAATCAGATATAGCACTTTCTCTTAGTTTATTTCGCCTTTCTCATGCACCTCAAATATATAGTCCATCCCACACTTCCATTCGCCCTTAGTAACCCCCAATTTCTTTCTCTCTTTGATAAAATATTTCGTAAACAACGCTTTCTTATTTTCCTTGACTTGGTTGTAGATTTTCATATATCCTTTGAGCAAAGGACTAAAGATGGGAATAAAATCACCATATTTATATTCAAATCTCTGGCCCATGCGGCTCCTCTCAGCGTTGAGATATTTGAGGTGAAGAAAGAGGATCCTATATCTGGTCATACGACCTCCTCCGTTGTGGTTGCACTATCATACTGCTACCTTCCCACACATATCGACCATCACTTTGGCATAACACTGAAAGGTCATTGGTATATAAATGAGGTATTTTCGATGGCATAGCACTAAAAGGTCATTGGTATATAAATGAGGTATGTTCAATGGTATAGCGCTCAAAGGTCGTTGTAATATAAATGAGGTATGTCTGATGGTATAGAACTCAAAGGTCGTTGTAATATAAATGAGGTATGTTCAATGGTATAGAACTGAAAGGTCATGGGTATATAATGAGGTATGTTTGATATGATCATTGAGCCATATATTGAATGCATTGATATAGCACTGAAATCATAAGTGTGTTGAATTTGAAACAGTAAGTCCATTGGAATTGTAAGTACATTGAAGTTGAAACAGTGAGGGCATTAGAATTTGCATTCAAATCATGCTGTAAAATGCATTGTTAGAATTATGGAAATAAACTCTCTCTGACATAATGCACAAGAAAACATTGAATTTTTGAAGCTTGAGTCACATCTTCAGCAAGAAGAATTACAACAATGGAGTGATCATTCTAAACATGTTTTTGTTGAGAACATTGAGAAAAACTCTCATAAGCAGCAAGCCAATAATGTTACATTTGGTTCAGATCCAGTTCCCAATGAAGTAGAAAAGTTACATGCAGATACAAAAGTTGAGTCTGCACTTCCCAAGCCCATCATGAGACCATGGAAAGAGCCGGTACATAAAAAGCATATAACTGGTCTTGGATATGACAAGGATGTGTCCTTTCATATTCTAGATTACTCAAAGCCCATCCAGTTCCATAGTAAAGGATTTATTTATGACAATTCACCTTAAACTATTCCAGATTATGCTCCTCTTCCACAACATATTTTGAAATGCAAACATTGTGACCGAGTTGGCCATATGAAAAACCATTGTTTTGATCTTCATACGTGTGAGCATTGTCATAAAACCACTTATTCTTCTCACAGATGCTTTAGAAATAAGCCTCCTACAAGAAAAAATATTCATCTTGGATGCATCACTTCTTGGAAATGGGCATCAACAACCAAGAATATGTTTCAGTCATATGTTAGAGTCTCTTCTAGAATATTAAAATTCCTTGCAGTTGATTTTTCACCATCATCTCACTTTGTATCTAACACAGGGGGAAATGATGGTCATATACAAACTTCAAAGCCACATCAAGCGACCCTAAGCCACAACCTGCCATACCAGATTTAGAGTTGTAGATAGAAACACAACAGTTCAAGAGATCTTGAGCCACAACATGTCATACCAGATTTAGAGTTGTAGCCAGAGATAGATATAGCCATGATCATGCCTTTATTTTGTGGTCAACCTTAAACCATCTAAGTGTGGTTGAGACCTCCCTTTTTAGGTTGAGCTTCTCCCTCTTCAAAGAATTTTGGGCACTTCCTCTAGAAGAATACTTCAGCTTCTTGACATATTTGGAGAGTTACGGGAATTGCATTAAGCATTCTAGAGTTGGTGGTCATCCTTAAACCACCGCAGGATGAGACCTCCCTTTTCAGGTTGAGGTTCTCCTTTTCATGCAGGTTGCATACCTCCCTTTTCCAGGTTGAAGGCCTCCCTCTTCAAAACATTAGGAGCACTTCCTATAACATAATACCTCAGCTTCTTGCCAGATTTGGAAGAGTTCCAGGAACTCCACTAAGCGTTTGAGTGTTTGTGGTAATCCTTAAATCACCACCGTATACCTATATCTCAGAGAGCATATTCAACAGAGTGTTTCCATGCATATTTTTGAAAATTTGTATTATAGCTCTCTTCTAGTACTCATATATACCCCTTCGGATTAACGGTGGGAATGTTGGACACCTAATCCTTCTAGGGTTAGTGTGGAATCTTAAGAGTCTTAGGGAGTTAAAGAGTCATTGGAATATGAATCCAACGGTCACCCCACAATGTATTATAAATGTATATCATGTTATGGTAATAGTATCTCATGCTTATCTTTCCTTCTTATGCATACCATGCTTGTGTATGACAATCTACATCTATTTCAACTTTGAATATAGGGATATCGAAGTTCATTTGTACCTTGAAGGAGGCGACACCTCCGAAGTGACTACTGGATGAAGATGTGTCATCGATAGCCATCCTCCAAAGGATCTAGGAAAATTTCTCCATCATCGTGTTCCTTTATCACTTGAGGGATTCTTCGAGAAATATTTTGAAAGGATCTCCTACACCTTTATATTTATTTTTCCTCCATGGGAGCTCATTGGGGTTGACGAGGTCGGTCTTGTAAAGGTTCAACTTGTTTGAGCCCTAACTCCTCTTATCCCGACATCGTTGGGGACATACACAAAAAAAGAGAGAAAGAGAAGACCACTCTAATACAACCGATCCATATTTATGAAGGAAGTAAATGAAATACATATATAAAAATAAACATAGAGATACAACAAAAACATAGCTTCAATTCATTAATAACAAAGTAATGTAAACTATTTACAAGAAAAATGGAAATAAAATAGCTCATACGATGATATTTTATCTCTAAGAAGAGATGTGGTGGACACATTCCTTCTGAACTATGTTACAATGAGACTTTAAGGCCTATTTATTACTGAGAAACAATGCAAGACACTAAACATCCAAAAGCATAACCCTAGGATATGAAGCACCAAACTTTTGTGGGCCCCGTTAGGGTAAATTGGTACATTGACTTCCCGAGGTCATAAGTTTGGCATAGAATCTATGTTTGACATGTACGATAACTCATAAGAAATATCTATATAGGAACTACAACTTTTGACTAGAAAACCATGTTGTGGGCAAAAAAATTTCCCGTTTTCCAAACAAACATCTTTTATGGCATCAAAACAGCTCCAAAACTTCAAGACTCGAAAATACTTCCAAAAATAGTAAAATTTGCTACAATTAAGGAAAATAAAAGAAAAAATGGTGGGGTTCCAAGTGGAATATGTGGGTGAAAAACAACATCCACCTAGATCATCATTCCTTTGGGAGGATTAACAGGGGATACTTTTCTTCCTGAAATTGGTTTCTTTTGCATAAGAGTTGTATGTGTTGAATATGAAGTTCATTGTGTTGTAATTTTATTTGTAGAAGCTCTTTAAGTTGAGGAGATAAGAGCTTTTGCTAAAATATCCTCTCATGTTGCATGTTGTAAGATTAGTGGCAATGGAGCTCACATAGTGTCTATGTACACTATAAAAGGTTGATAATGCTCTAGAGGTAGCTCTTTAGCTCTTCTACACACCTCTTGTTAGGAACCAAATTATTTAAATACATCATCATATATGGAAGATTCATGTACATACTTTTTTATACCAATATTGGAATTTAACTTATCAATTACCTTATAAGGATCATTCAATTTGAGAGGAATAGTAGACAACTTCAGAGCATAAAAAGGAACTAACTCTTTCTCTAAATGTTTGAGATTTTAAAGAGATTAAATGCCAATTGGAATTGGGAACTCAAACCACAACTTATTATATGCCCTTCTTAATTCAAGGTTAATTCTTGTACCCACTGTTTGATACTCCACCTCTCTACAAATAAGAATGTCTGCTACATAGAAGGGAAGTGAATGGGGGGGACCATAGCAACCTATTACTCTAACATATGTGAAATTATCCTCAGCATACTAATCTCCAATTATTTGTAAAAAATCCATATTAAGATCATAAATACTTAGAGGTTTCATATTGAATAATTCCTGATGAAACGAAATCATGAAATAATTAAATATTTGGTTGAAGTGGTCATAATAGTTTACTTCCCATAATTTATTGTGATAGACATGGATGGACATATCTTCAACAATTTTCCAACTCCAGCTCATTGCATGAAGGGAGGTAGAAATGAAAATGGCATCTATGATATATGTGGACATATAAAAAGTGTGGTTATGCATAAGATTCATTTCTTTTAGAAAGATGATAATATTATAGGAAATGATATTAGGTTAGATATCATCCCAATTGACACTAAACTCCCTACAACTCTCTAAATAAGACGGATCTAGTCTGAGGGAATGTGTGAAACATCCCGCATACCATATATTTAACAAAACATGAAGGAAACATAACTAAAATGGGGGTATAAAGAACCGATAACATATTTAAGAGGAGATTACCTTTATTATTATTTGGGCCTCTCCTCCAACCTTTTATCAAACTATGCATAGTTATATCAATTACTATTCATTACTCATAAACAATTTGTTTAACAAAATCAGGGTCATAATTGAGTTCATCTTTGGTCAACTTATACATACCCTGGATATCCGAAGGATGGAAGGAACCGCCACTCTGCCATGAGAAGCGATAATTTTCCCTTTAGTGGTATCGATATAATTCCCACCCTATCATATTTTTATATAGTAGGATTCTCAGTCTAGCACCTACTTTATGTAACCCTGAACTTATGATATTTTCTAATGTAAGTTCTTGGCTTTTTAAGCCTCCTTCATTCTCTATTACTATTGTAGGGGTTGTCTCTTCCTCCTTGGTGTCTACTAATTCATCATCTAGAAGCCTGTACATACTATCCTAAGTAGAAATGTGTGTGTCCTACGTATTTATTACTATGTATGAGAACTAGAAGGTGCCTGGGTTTGTATCATCAATTTCCTCCATGACTAGTCCAGAAGGTTTCTGTGCAGGTGGATTTTTACTTGGTTTCCCCATATCAATAGGCTTAGAAGAACTTGCAGGTTGTAAATACAAATTCTATAATGAGGATTCATAGCACAGGAATTTAGATTCAAACAATAAATTTACAATAACATTTAATACACATCAATTAAAAAAATATTGCATGAAGAGTATAATGCACATTAAGACTAAAATACATGCAATTAAAAAAAAAATGTGTTTATTGATTTTCTATGTGGATTATGGCCTTGTGAGAGAGACAAATGTCATGCAGGGATATCAGTGTGTGCTGAGTTTTCCATCGTTGTGGCCATCTAATTCATCTCGGGAATAAAATCCCGTGTGAAACAAAAAGGAGTGCTTTAAGAAAACATTGGAGTTTTTCCTTTGATATTATGTGGAGAACAAAAAAAATGGGCATATTGAAGACGAATGAGAGAGGTTACATGACACAAGAAATGACATGTTAACTTGTTTAGTCACCCCGATGTTAAAATCTCGAGGAAAACCCAAAGTTTCCCTTGCTGAAAATTTTAAGATTCAAAAATTTAGGAGGATGTGAATGGTGTGAAGGATCAAGACCAATGAAAAATCATATACGAGGGGACCCACATTAACATATGGTGCATGGATGAATGTTGAGTTTTCTCGGTGATTTTAATAAGTGAACAACAATAAATATTTGAAGAGAAACCTCTGGGATAGAAATTGTTGACACATATGTGCTTATGATAATTGTGGGGAAAATTTTTGTCTTAGGAGTTATATCTCATTTTTTTCTAGTGGAAGTTCATGAGAAATATTCGAGATATAATCTCCAAGATGAGGTGGAATGTGGGACCCTATAAAGGACCACAAAATGAAATAATGATTTTTATTACATATGCAAGCTTTATTTTCTATACTTTGTTTTTTTTAATGCCTCGGTTGCAGTGGTTCTCGGCCTTTATACTTTGTACATTTTATTAAGTTTCATTTGATTTTTATTAAGGCTTAGAAAAGGAAAACTTAGGGTTTTTAAAAGAAATTTTTGATATTTTTGGGTTTTTTAAAGATTTTTTGAAGGTAAAATGGTTTTAATAAAAGGGAAAGGAAATTTTGGAAGGGTTCCCATTTATAATAAATGGGGGTTGTTGTTTTTCCACAACAATTAGCGACAAGCTAGAAGAACTTGTTATCTTTGTTTTAAAAATTAGAGGAAATTGATTAAATTTCAGTAGAAGAATATAAATTTATAAAATTAAAAGTATTAAAAACAATTTCTTTTATGATCAACTAGAAAATAATAAGGATATTTTATTACTCATACTAAACCGTTGAGTTTATCCATAGGGAAAATTGATTTAATTAAATTTCATTATATAAAATAGGAAAATAAGATTTTACTATGTATGCTAAGCAAAGAATAATTACCATGAGCATATGCAATCCATTTATCGTCACTTTATTTTACCCATTATTTCTTCAATGCCAACATGAATATTCAATTCCATGATGAAGTTACCTTGATATCATGTATGCATTGAACCGCTACTAGAAAGCTTGTCCAGTACCCCGACATGATTGCATACATTTCCCAAAAATTCTTATATTAATATAATTGTAAACCGCCTTTCGATGTTATAAATTTGGATAGTTCTTATTTTAGCAATAATGAATAGGGAGCGGGGAGATATGAAATATGTTATGATATATTTCATCTCATCGGGTAGACTAAGTGTTTTTCCTTAAAAAAAATTATTCGTATCACAACATATTTATTTATAAGGAAGAGTTAAACTCTCAAGAGATTTCAATTTGAAGTATTTTCTAATTAATTTATCATATACGATAAGGTTATGTTGGTATATAATAATAGTTTTCTTTATTTCTTGTAATTGGTTAATGATAATATTCTTAAAGATATCAGATAAAAGTAAGATATCACATGTCACCTATTGTTGTCAAAAAATAAAACCCTTTTAAAACTTATTATAGGATATATGAAGTTATTTACAAGGCTATTTACATATTTACAAAAAGCTACCGAATTTCTCAAGAGAAATGTTTTTTTTTTTTATTTGGCCATTCACAGGTAGAGTTTCCTCTACTCCTTCAAGAGTTTGAAACATAAAAGTGGATGGACCAATCTTCTAGGAGATATTAAGGGGACCAAGCCAAAGCTTTTGAAATTTGGTACATTTCCCTTTATCTTCATGGGCTTTATCCCATTTCAAAACCAAATCACTGACATCAAAATGTTTATCACCAACCAAAATATTATCAAACCATTGTTTAATTATTTTTTGATGATTATCATTAGTTTGTTTGACTTTAAAGGCTAGTTTCTTCCAACCTAAAATTTTTCTCTAAGTGATGTTGTAGGTTGGCAGAGGGTTACTCGTGGATTGATTCCACTAGGGTTAAAGAAGGTAAAGAAAAATTTGGGGGTAAAATAGCCTCCTTTCCATATAATAAATAGTATGGGGAAGTACCTATTGTTGCCTTATAATTTATTCTATCATCCCATAGGGCATAAATAGGGCATAAATGAGAGTTTTATTCCAATTTCTCTAATTATTTCCAACGACTTTCTAAATTATTCTCAAAAGGTTTTTAATTTTTGATTTGGCTAATCCATTTCCATGAGGATAATAATTAGAGGAATATTTTAATTTAATACCCTTTTGAAGAGAAAATTAAATAAGTTAAATGATAGAAAAATAAGTTGTGTTAATGATAAATTGATCTATGAAAGATATTACAGATCAGTAGTAACATTTTTTCAATGGAATTTCCTCCACCCATTTTGTGAAATAATAAGTTGCGGTGAGAATAAATTTATGTGCATTGAATATTTAGGGACAATCTCACCAATAACATCAAGAACCCTCTGCTCGAAAGGTTTCTCTATGATCACAGGCTATACCGGAAATGTTTCTTTCTTTTCTATTCCTACAGAAGTCAAGTAAACTTTGCATTTTCATATGTAGGAATGTGCATCTTTGAAAAGTGTTAGTTAGAAATATCCTATATGTATAATTTTTTGAGCAATAGTGTCACCTGCAAAATGACCACCTACAGGTTCATCATGTAAATTATTTAACACTTTGTTAGCCTCATGTTTTTCTAAACACCTAAGAAACATGGAATCATAGTTTTTTATAAATAAAACTCCATCTATAAGTTTGTACTAATTATATTTCAACCTTAAAGCATGCTTTTTATTTGGTTCTAAATGTAATGGTGTTGTGCCATGAGTTAGAAAATAGATTAGATCTACATATTGTGAGTTTGAAAAATAACGCATGAAACATACCTGTTGAGGATCTTGTGACTCCTTATTATCTAAAATGTTTTCTGACTGTGAATCATATGCTTTGGGTAACCAACTTACATAATCCTTGACCATGAACAATTTTTGCAGGCTTTACCTCCAAGTCATAATCTTTTGGTGCAGTCATCGAGTGAGCTCTTTTCTCTCCAAGGTCTTTCTAAATCACTAAATTTCTTACATTTGAGTAAAGTACAATTAGCTTAGTATGAGATTGGATTAAAAATGATCTGAAATGATTAATAAACTCGAAACCACATAAGCCTATTTCTCGACAATTGAATGCCTTAACTCAGTTCCTTGGAATCTAGAACTATTAAAAACTATTGGTACTTCTGCGACCTGATCATTTTTTTGAGTTAAGATGGATGTGTATGATTGATAAGAGGAAAATGTATATAAAATAAATTATTTATTATAGTCAAGGGAAAATAAGGAGGGAGCTTGAATTATTTCCTATTTAATAGAATCAAAATCATCTCTTTCCAATTCATTCCATTTAAAATTTATTTTTTTCTCGATCATGTGTTGTAAGGGAAAAAATATTTGTGCAAAATCGGGGACAAAATTCCTTACAAAATTAATGTGGCCCAAGAATGATTGCATATACTTTTTGTTATAAGGAAGTGGAATTTCTGAGGTAGCCTTAACTCTATCAAGGTCATTAGTAATTCATTCTTTAGACACAATGAGTCCTAACATTTCACCTTTACATAATGCAAAAGATGATTTCTTAGGATTCAAAGATATTATATATTTGTAACATCTTTCAAAAAATTTCTTTAGATTATGAATATGATCAATGTGTTTTTTGGAGAATATGGTGATATAATCAAGATAAATGACAACATTTTTATTGATTAAACCTCTGAAAGAAATGTCCATTGCACGTTGAAATGTTGCACATACATTTATAAGACCAAATTGGAATTTTTTTATAAGCATAAGTACCCCATTTGGTTCTAAAAGTTGTTTTTAGTCGATCACTAGGATGCACTAATATTTGATTGTAACCAGATAATTTTTCAAGAAATGAAATTAACTCATATCTAACAACAAATTGTAGAATATGTTCCATAGGAGGTAATAGAAAATTATCTTTCTCTGAAGCTTATTAAGCTTTATAAAATCAATACAAATTCTAATGTCTCCATTTATTTTTAAAACTGGAACAATATTAGACACCCATTTAGAATCTCTTACTAGGAAAATAATTTTATCATTTAACAACTTATTTAATTCATTGTTGATCCGAGATTCTAGATTAGGATGTATTTTTCTCAATTTTTGTTAAATGGGATTTTCATTAGGGAGCATGGAAATTGTATGTTGGATATTAATGTGATATAGGTCTTAGGATCATCATAGGTCCATGCAAAAACATCCTTATATCTTCTAAGAAAAACTAATAAATGAAATTCTTTCATTTGATGATAGTCCAATTTCTAGGTTTACATTGTGTAGATTTTGATCTAAGACAAGATTAATATTTTCAAATCTCAAGGTGGAACTAGTATTTTTTAAATTTGTAGGTTTTTTAAACCTATCCTTGAGATCAAAGGACTAGCATCAACTAGGGTAAGTGTGATGTGGGTCAATTCTAATGGTTGCAAGTCTGGATTCAGACTCTCCTCTCTCCCACCCAAAAGGGATTGCTTGTGCAATGTTCTAATTGGCCCTTAGCCCTTTTCCTCACTACCAACATGAGTCAACAATACCCACCTTTAGTTTATTGCATGAGGTTACAATTTGACAACAACTCTAGCACTGGATTTTTTGGATTTGCTTTCATTTGGTGGCTTATTAAATTCTTGATCATGAGAAAAATCATTAATGATTTGGTCATCATCCATTCCATATAATGTGAGGAAATTAATAATGTCTTCATCATCGTTGAATATTCTCCAATTAGAGATATTTTTTGGAGGTAAGTGTAATATCCTTGGCGTAAGCCACCATAAAAACACTCGTAAAATTAGGGTTGTTGAATAATTAAATATTATTAATTCTTATATTGATATTACATGAAGAATATTCTTATAATTCTTAATTATAAGAATATTGGAAGAATTGTTTCTTAATTATTTTATTTAGAAGAATTTATATTCTTCTATAGAAATAAATTATATTTCCAAGTTGGTATCTTTTATGGGTTTTAGAAATAATGAGTAATAGTTTTGGAAAAAATATGGATAGGTGATATTTTTCTCATAAGGAAAAAACAAATATACCTTGAAAAGAAAATCATGAGAGATTTATGGAGTATTTTTGTGACTTAGGAAAAATCAGATTTATGGGTGCTTTATGGAATGCTTTTAATATTTAGAAAAGCTATCCATTTTCTTAATTCTATTTATTGTAAGCCTATGATAAAAATGGAGGAAGGAATGAGAGAATACATGGAGAATGGAGCCAAGGAAGAGGAAGAAGGGATTCCAAGCATGCATCAAAAGATAAGTAACTATGTTCTTTGAGAATTCTTTTGTTTTCATATGGGGCATGATGATATAATAACTGAATTTATTTGCAAGGAAAAGTTCATATGATAAAGAACAAGATTACTTGATAAAACCTCTATATAATTTCGTGGATAGAGGAATAAGTGTTTTATTCATTGAATTCTTAGAAGATTTCAAGTGTTTTGAATTCATAAAAGCTTTTCATGACTAAATAATTTTGTGAGTTGCATGAGTTATTGGAAAATAGGGTCCAAATATGCCTTTGTATCTCCCAAGTCGGGATAGATATGTAAAAAGTGAAAGAGTTTTTTGTAAAATAGGATGTTATGGCCAAAAGAATCTTTCCGATTTTACAAATTCATTTCCCATGTCTCTAAAACCGTTTCCACAATTGATGAAAAAACATGGAATTATTTAATATTTAAATTTGGAAAACTAACCTGCAAAATTCATTCGAATCTTCCAAACCGTAACACATATATAAAACCTGTGAGAGTTTATTTTTAATGAACCCATTACAAAGAAAAGCCTCTTTGTATTTTCCAAAACTTGTTTCCATTTGTTTGGAAATTGTGTCCAAAGCTAATGATAAAAACAGGAAAATATTTAATATTTAAATCTGGAAAAATGGGCTGAAAACATTCATTCAAATATTCAAAATTGTGGCACCTAGGAAAGAAATCAGAGGGGTTATTTTTAATAATACTTTTCAAACAAAAACCTCTCTTTGTTTTTTGAATTTCATTTCCATATTTTCGTAAGCCGTGTCCAAAGTGGATGACTAAAACAGGAAAAACAATGTAAAATAGAGTGCTTCTATTTGAGTTTTCAACTGGATAAAAATAATTGTTTATGTACATATAGACATAATAATTATGTTTATAATTTTTTAAAAGGAATTAAGTTATTTTATTTAATAGATTACCAAGTATGTTTTCATGATGCATATGCATTAAAAATTTAAAGATAAATATTAGACTCTTGAAAAGAGTATGTGCTTAGGTGCCAATGAATAATTATCTAGTATATTTGATCTACTAGAATTTATTATGTGATTTTACATGCATGAGGAGCTTGAGTCATGCAAAAAGATATAAATATTTTTTGTGAGAAGTAGTGCACATAAAACCTTTGCATAAAAGGTAGTTGGTTGTATTATTTGAGAAGGATTTGTTTTTCATGTTATTTTTTAAGGAAATATTACAAATCTCTCTGATGTGTGAAATGAGAAGAAATATTTTGTATTTCATGCATAATAGCTAGTGAGTTAGCGATCTTTTGGAAAAAGAATAATTAGGGTGTTAAATTCCTTGGAAAATAAATACATATATTTGTATGCAAGGAAGCATTTATTGTGTTAAAACTCTTCAAAAAGAATAGAAGAGAAAAATATATCCTTGTATGCATTATTGGATTATATTCTTGGATACGAAAATTAGTAATCACATGCTTTATTATGTAAGATTATATAGAGAAACATATAAGCTTGCATGCATGGAAAAAGTATAGTTTTGGGTATTAGAGTTCTAGAGAAAAGAAAGATGCAATCACATATATTGATTGTGTTAACCTTATTTTGGAAAAAATAATATGTATTTTTCAAACCTAAAGGGATTAGGTATGGTATTAGCTTTATTTTGGGAGAATATTATGCATAGTTATTGGGTTAGATATTTTGGATAAGAGGGAAATGTCCCTTTGCATGCATGAAAGAATAAATGATATGTGTTTGATCCCTTGGAAAATAAATGTGTTTATTTTTCCATGAAATATTTATTTAGTTTCCTTTGGAAAGAAATATATGTTTTACATGCAAGAATAACAAGCTATGTTATTGCATGCACAAAATTATAACTAGTATGTTAACTTTGGTTGAAATAGAGCTGGCATTTTTATACATAATAGCCATTGTGAATAGCTCTAGAGTGGAAAAGAGTTTTTTGGAAAATAGCATGTATTCGCATGCATAAGTATAGAATCTATTGTGTTAATCACTTTGGAAAAGAAAACATAAGAGTAGGCACAAAGGAAATTGCTTGTTGGGATAGTTATCTTGAAAGATTATTATGCATTTTCATGCACAATATTATTATATGGTATGTTAGATTTCCTTTGGAAATAATATGAAAGTGCATGCAAGATTTTTTTAGTGTTTATTGGAAAAATGAGGCTTGATAGTGATTTGTTTGTTACTAATGCTTGTGAAATCACGTTAAAGAAGGCATTTCATGTCATTTTGTTTATGTTTTATACATGCATTCAAATAGTTGTGAAAGTGCCACAAATAAAAATTGATTATTGGTTTATTAATATTTTATCTAATCATGATAACAAGTGTGCTAATGAAAAAAATGGCAGGAAAGGAGGGTGACTTGAGAAAATGATTGTTCAAGCTTAACGTTGTGGAAGATAAAGAGGTTTTAGTTCATGAGGGTTTAGGAGTCCCAATTGCAAGATGACCCATTGAAGGAAACAGTTTGATCACAAAGATAGAGATTGAGGATCCATGGGTAAAATTGTATCATGATGATTGTAATAGCTTATAGCTATTTATGTTGCATTTACGATTATTTTTCTATGTAATCTTTATGAAAATGGTCAAGGGATGGACTTCCTTATAACCATTGAGTGAGGGGTGAAAACCCTTGTTAAAGTTTAATAATAAAATTAAACGTTTGCTGGTTTTCACTCTACAAGGTTTCCAGGATATATCGGTGTCTAATGATGTGATTGTTCATTGTGTCATTTTCATGATGTGATGTTTATATTATTAATTGAGTTAAATTGATCATGGTATCGATGCATAGTTATAGTAGGAAATGTAAGTTAATATGCTACAACAAGGAGAGTTAATGGTTTTGTAAATTACTATGTTTTTTACTAAATATTTCTCTAGGTGATGATGATGGTTATTCTAACGGTTAATGAGGGAATATAGAAAGTAATTTATAAATTTACACATTGGTAAATGTTGAAAAAAATTCCTAATTCCATGCATTTTCCTGCTAGGTTACTGAGGTATGTTACAAATGGTATGAGAGAAAAATGTTGCAACACTGGCGCCTTTTGAGAATCATTAAGTAAAAGAATAAGTAGAGGTATGATGCTAGTGGGCATCATATCAGGTATGATTCTAATTGTACTTGTAGTTGACTACAATTTACATGAGATGCATGATGCATGATTAATGTCCACATTTAATAGTAGAAAGTGATAATGTTTCTTTAAATGTTATGCTCATGAAATTTGAATATGAATGCAGATAAAAGAGAATGAGCCCTCTATTTCACCTATGAACAACCATGATTACTCACTAGTTATAGTGTGAATTAATTACCAACCTTTGCATGCATACTATTACAACAATGATTATGGTGCATAAAAAAAAAGGAAAAACATAACTATTGTCATAATGCACTGGCTATAAAGAATGAGTGCATGTTTGGTTTTTGTGATAAACAAATAATTTAGAAGTTGTGGTTAACCCTGAAGAGGAAAATGGAATGTTGTAAAAAAAAAAAAACGAACCTCTTTAGTTGTTAAAAATAAGCAATGAATGAAGTGGAACTCACATAGTGAAATCAAAGTCAATGAAAAACTCATAGTAGCATAATTGTGGGTTTTCTTTCTTCATGTAGAGTTGTAGAAGAAAGCTTGCATTTCATGTGTTCGACAAAAGTGGTAAATGAAATCCAAAGTTTTGTTGTTTTAAAAAATTGCATCGGTGGGAGTTTTGGATGTGATTCATCATAACATCAAGGTGTTTTAATACCTTAAGGTCATGTAACCCCCATGTTGATTTCAAGAACAACTTTTGTTCAGACTTGGATCTATAATGGGGTCGAATTTTCCGATTAGACACACCTGTAGAGTTTTTTGGTTGTGTTGTTTGGAAATTTTTTTACCACTGATGATATTATATAATTCATGATATTTTGTAAATTCTAGTTTTACTATCTCTCTGATAGTTTAAACATATTTATGGAAATTATTTCATGTCCGCTAACTAGTTGTTAAAATTCCTCAATGGCAATAAATTGTATGCTTGCCAACCATTTGTTAGAGTGTCTCATTGGTTTTAGATTTCATTCTTGAAAACTATTTGATAAAAGTCTACTGTTGTTGTAGATTGCATGATTGCAAATTATTTTCCTAAAATTCCTCAATGGTTGTTGCTTACATGGCTGCAAGCTAATGGTAAGGAAAGAAAAAAATCACTTTTTGTGTCCTAGTGTTCAATGGGACTGTTATTTCTCTATAATATTGCTGGTTGGTAAGGTGATATTAAAGAAAGTATAATGCTATGGTATGCAAGATATGTTAATGTATTTTTTCTAAGTTGCATGATTGTTATTATGTGGAAATTTGGAATGTATACCACCTATATTACATGTGACGAGTTGTTGTTAATCTACATTGACAAATTGTGGGACCCATGTTGAGGGTCAAGTATAGATGCATGGTGTACATAAATGTTCATTTTCCGTAATTATAATATGCAAATGGAAAATTAGGTAAATTACAATGGAGTTTTAGACATTGACTATTTTTAGACATTGAATTTTTATTGGATTCAATGGCTATGGAAGCCATGATGGGGCTGATGTGATGATGTAATATTTTATTATTGAGTTAATGAATACATTGGTTGGGGTATTTAGGAAATAACTCTAGATTTTCAGAAGACTTCTTTCCATCTTATGAAAATATATTGGTGGTTAAGTTCAAATTGGACCTTCCCTAAAAGTCTCCTAAAAATCCCTAGGAGAAAATAATAAAGAGGAAGATATTAACATAATGGGAGAGAAAGATTATGTTAATCACTTAGTTGGAGATAAATCCTAAGTGGGGTAAAATAAATCACAAAGTGAGAGAAAGGCATGCTTTAAAGAAAAAGAAGAGTATCTTTCTCGAAAAATATAAAACAAAAAGGCCTAGGCAAAAGGTTGGCAAACCTTAAAGCAGGACGCTCCTAAAAATCTGTTGGGAAGAAAGCACCAATGAATCAATGAGGTTGTTGATTTTAGTGGCAAGTATACCTTAGCTCGGTGGGGAAATATTGGAGATAATTCAAGGTTGGGTGGAATATGCTCAGTTCCTCAATAATTCCAAAAAATTAACTACGATTAGACGAAATTATGTCTATGTTCTGTTATGGATTTCAAAATTATCTAAAGATGTTGAATGTTATAATAGACTGTAAATTGCATGTCTCAAAGTTGTTGCATGTGTTATAGTTTTGCATGCATGATATATTAATTTATCTAAGCAACAATTTTGATGAAATAGGTTGTGTTTGTAGGTTTTTTTGAGCAAATGAGTGTGTCAAAAATGACTTATATATATGCATGCATAGAGGAAATAAATTGAAATATATATGTGACTGAAATAATTCATGTAAGATAAAATAATGAGTTATTGATCTCTAAATTTCTGACTAACTACAAGAAAATGGCTAGAGATAAATGCCATGAGTTTGAATTTGATTGAAATTTATGTGGGAGAGAAAGATAGTAATTCGCAAACAACACTAGTGGGAAAGAAAGACTAGTGTAACTCCTAAATAAAATACAACATGCACTCGATAGAAGGGCTAGTGCTCCTCGAGTTTTTGAGGAAGTATTATGATTGAAGTATTATTTTAAATTGCCTAAATAATTGGTAATGAAAAGTAAAGTTTAATGTTCCAACAAGAGAAGAACATCGAGGACGATGTTCTCTTTAAGGGGGGAGTATGTAATATCCCTGGCATAAGCCACCATAAAAACTCTCGTAAAATGAGGGTTGTTGAATAATTAAATATTATTAATTCTTATATTGTTATTACATGGAGAATATTCTTGTAATTCGTAATTATAAGAATATTGGAAGAATTATTTCTTAATTATTTTATTTAGAAGAATTTATATTCTTCTATAGAAATAAATTATATTTCCCAGTTGGTATTTTTTATGGGTTTTAGAAATAATGAGTAATAGTTTTGGAAAAACTATGGATAAGTGATATTTTTCTCATAAGACAAATGCAAATCTACCTTGAAAATAAAAGCATGAGAGATTTATGGAGTGCTTTTATGATTTAGGAAAAATTAGATTTATGGGTGTTGTATAGAATGCTTTTAATATTTAAAAAATCTATTCAATTTTCTTAATTCTATTTATTGTAAGTCTATGATAAAAATAGAAGAAGGAATGAGAGAATACATGGAGAATGGAGCCAAGGAAGAGGAAGAAGGGATTCCAAGCATGCATCAAAAGATAAGTAACTATGTTCTTTGAGAATTCTTTTGTTTTCATATGGGGCATCATGGTATAATAATTGAATTTATTTGCAAGGACAATTTCATATGATAAAGAATTAAGATTATCTCTTGAGAAAACCTCTATATAATTTCGTGGATAAAGGAATAAGTGTTTTATTCATTGAATTTTTAGAATATTTTATGTTTTTTGAATTCATAAAAGCTTTTCATGGCTAAATAATTCTGTGAATTGCATGAGTTATTGGAAAATAGGGTCCAAATATGCCTTTGTATCTCCCAAACCGAGATAGATATGTAAAAAGTGAAAGAGGTTTTTGTAAAAGAGGATATTATGACTAAAAAACTCTTTTTGATTTTACAAATTCGTTTCCCATGTCTTGAAAACTATGTCCAAAATTCATGAAAAAAACAATGAATTATTTAATATTTAAATCTAGAAAATTGAGCTACAAAGATTCGTTCGAATATTTGAAATCATATAACTCGTATAAAAACCTAGATAGGTTATTTTTAATGAACCCGTTACAAGCAAAAACCTCGTTAGGTTTTCCAAAACTTATTTCTATTTTTTTGGAAACTGTGTCCAAAGTTGATGACAAAAACATGAAATTATTTACAATTTAAATATGGAAAAATGGGCTGCAAAGATTCATTCGAATATTCAAAACCATGACACCTAGGAAAAAAATGAGAGGTTATTTTACTAAGAATGTTTCAAACAAAAAGCATTTTTATTTTCCGAAATTAGTTTCCATATGTTCGTAAGTCGTGTCCAACGTGCATGACTAAAACAAGAAAAAAATAGTAAAACAGAGTGCTTCTATTTGATTTTTCAACTGGATAAAAATAATTGTTTATGTACATATAGACATAATAATTATGTTGATAATTCTTTAAAAGGAATTAAGTTATTTTATTTAAGAGATTACCAAGTATGTTCTCATGACGCATATGCATTAAAAGTTTAAAAAGAAATATTAGACCCTTGAAAAGAGTATGTGCTTAGGTGCACATGAATAATTATCTACTATATTTTATATACTATAATTTATTATGTGATTTTACATGCAAGTCATGCAAAAAGATATAAATAACAATTGTGAGAAGTAGTTCACATAAAACCTTTGCGTAAAAGGAAATTGGTTGTATTATTGAGAAGGATTTGTTATTCATGTTATTTCTTGAGTAAATATTACAAATCTCTTTGATGTCTGAAATGATAAGAAAATATTTTGTATTTCATGCATGATAGTTAGTGAGTTAGCTATCTTTTGTAAAAATAATAATTAGGGTGTTAAATTCCTTGGAATATATATATATGCAAAGAAGCATTTATCGTGTTAGAACTCTTCAGAAAGAATAGAAGAGAAAAATGTATCCTTGTATGCAGTATTGGATTATATTCTTGGAGAGGAAACTAGTAATCACATGCTTTATTATGTAAGATTATTTAGAGAAAATATACACTTGCATGCATGGAAAAAGTATATTTTTGGGTATTAGAGTTCTAGAGAAAAGGAAGATGCAATCACATAATATTGATTGTGTTAGCCTTATTTTGGGGAAAATAATATGTATTTTGCAAACCTAAAGGGATTAGCTATAGTATTCGCTTTATTTTGGGAGAATATTATGCATAGTTATTGGGTTAGATATTTTGGATAAAATGGAAATGTCCCTTTGCATGCATGAAAGAATAAATGGTATGCGTTTGATCCCTTGGAAAATAAATGTGTTTATTTTTCCATGAAATATTTATTTAGTTTCCTTTGGAAAGAAATATATGTTTTACATGCAAGAAGAACAAGCTATGTTATTGCATGCACAAAATTATAACTCGTATGTTAAATTTGGTTGAAATAGATTTGGCATTTTTATACATAATAGCCATTGTGAATAGATCTTATGTGGAAAATATGCTTTCATAAAAGAACATGCATTCACATGCATAAGTATAGAATCTATTTCATTAATCCCTTTGGAAACGAAAACATAAGAGTAGTCACAAAGGAAATTGCTTGTTGGAATAGTTATCTTGACAGTGTATTATGCATTTGCATGCATAATATTATTATATAGTATGTTAGCTTTCCTTTGGAAATAATGTGAAAGTGCATGTAAGATTTTGTTAGATTTTGTTGGAAAAATGAGGCTTGATAATAATTTGTTTGTTACCAATGCATGTGAAATCATGTTAAAGAAGGAATTTAATGTCAATTTGTTTATGATTTATACTTGCATACAAGTATTTGTGGAAGTGTCCAAATAAAGATTGATTATTGGTTTATTAATATTTTATCTAATCATGGTATCAAGTGTTCTGACGACATCAATGGTAGGAAAGGAGGGTAACTTGAGAAAATGATTGTTCAAGTTTAACATTATGGAAGATAAAGAGATATCGGTTCATGCAGGTTTAGGAGTTCCAACTGTAAGATGACCGACTGAAGGAAACAGTCTGACCACAAAGACAGAGATTGAGGATCCATGGGTAAATAGTATCATGATGATTTTAATAGCTTATAGCTAGCTATGTTGCATTTATGATGATTTTTCTATGTAATTTTTATGACAATGGTCAAGGGATGGAATCCCTTATAACCATCGAGTGAGGGGTGAAAACCATCACGAGCGTTTAATAAGGAAATTAAACGTTTGATGGTTTTCACCCTACGAGGTTTCCAAGGTATATCAATGTCTAATGATGTGATTATTCATTGTATCATTTTCATGATGTTAATTTCTTTAATGATGTGATGTTTATATTATCAATTATGTGATTTACTAATTGAGTTAAATTGATCATGGGATCGATGCATATTTGTAGCAGGAAATGTAAGTTAATATGCTACAACAAGGATATTTAATGTTTGTGTAACTTACTATGTTTTTTACTAAATATTTATCTAGGTGATGATGATGTTTATTCTAATGGTTAATGAAGGAATATAGAAAGTAATTTAGAAAGTTACACATTGGTAAATGTTGAAAACATTTTTTAACTCCATGAATTTTCCTGCAAGGTTACTAGGGTATGTTACATTAAGGGTTCAAAAATCAACTCAATAGAAAAATGATCAAGGCTAAAATATTCTAGTGTAATAATTCTATAAGAAATGTTGGCTAAGAAATCAATGCTTTCATTTTGCGGTCTTGGAATTGAACTAATATTGAATGCAAGAAATTTTGAAGTCAATTCTTCAACAAGCAATCAATGGAGTTTAAGATGATTATAAGCAGAGTGGATAGTATTTTGAACATCTTTTATGGCGATCTCTGAATCACATAAAACCTTCAATTATTTGACATCCAACACTACAAGGAAAAGACCCTCTAGCGGAGGTTATAAAGGAGGTTTTTAGTGTTATAAAATTGGCCAAAGTTTTCAAAAAAAAAAATTCTACAACATCCATTTATGGTTACGGAGGTTTTGGTGGAGATTTTAACAGAAATTCAACACAACTAAAAAAAAATGGGCGGCCGGAGGTTATTACGGATTTTTTTTTCATCGGTGCGCTACTCTGGCTTTAACACACCGGTGCGTACATGTAGAAGGTGCCCCGGGGTGGTCGAAGGAGAATGCACTGAGTTGTTAAGGTATAAAACTACACCAAGCATAGTGCTGGTGATACAACGCATGGGACCGTTCTAATTGGTCTTGGGATTTTTGCAGTGCCCATAGGTCATATCAACACACTGGTGCGTAGACTTATAGAAACGCACCGATGCGCAGTACCACACAAATGCACCGAGATTTATAATTGGTATCGGTATTTGTGCGGTGCCCATAGGTCGTGTAAATGCACTAGTCCGTATAGACACATAAACATCCCGGTGCGCAGTATCACACACTAGTGAAAAATGGCTAATTAATTACTAAAAAAACGACTAGAATTTGCATATAAACGACTATTTTTTGGTCAGTGAGCAATAGTAGCTAATTTATAGTATCTTATAATGCGACCAACTTTTATTCATTTTTAGCTTAGTCATTAATTGGTTATCTCAATTTTTTTGTCTAATAGTATATTTGGTCATTAATTTAGTCAGTGATTTGGTCATTAATTTAGTCATTGATTTTATCATTAATTTAGTCACTAATTTAGTCATTAATTTGGTCATTGATTTAGTCAT
This sequence comes from Pinus albicaulis, assembly GCA_034641835.2. Classification (NCBI taxonomy): domain Eukaryota; kingdom Viridiplantae; phylum Streptophyta; class Pinopsida; order Pinales; family Pinaceae; genus Pinus; species Pinus albicaulis. The sequence goes on from CM076582.1 coordinate 1,465,033,381, forward strand.
TGATTTAATCTTTGTTTTGGTCATTAATTGTCACAATTAATGACCAAATATACAACAAAATATATTACTATATGATCATCCAAGAAAACCAATTAATGACCAAAGAAATATGACCAAAATATTGGTCGTGTTATAAGATATTGTAAGTTAGCTACTAATAGTTATATATATGCAAGTTTTAGTCATAGTTTGAAACCAATTAATCACCAAAGAAATATGACTAAATTTTGGTCGTGTTATAAGATACTGTAAATTAGCTACTAATAGTCGTATATATGCAAAATTTAGTCGTCATTTGTAATAAAATTTATCATTTGCAGTAGTCATTTATATTTTTCTGGTAGTTTCATATTCATTATATAAACTACTAATTTAGTTGTTTATATTCATTTCATTTACTTTCATTAATAATCATTATAAATGACTAATTTAGTCGTATATTCATTTTATTTGTGTTCATCAATAATCAATATAAACTACTAATTTAATAGTTTCAAATTGATTTTGTGTTTCTTATTAATCAACATAAATTAATTTGTATAATTTAAAAAATGTCATACAATGTGCATGTTCATCTAATATGAAAACACAAAGTTGCATATGTTAATTAGAATACTAAACAATATCAAGTGTAACTATAAATAATTTCAACCCCATAAATTATGTTATATTAAATGTTAAAGTATTACAATATGGGTTTCCAACTTAATATTGGTTGGACTACAATTTACACACAAAATGATGTTTCATTACTTCAAAACATTATCATTGTGTTGTCAAGGCATTGTAGATGAATTCACAAACTTGGAAGACTTGACCATCAGTCTTTAAATGTGTGTCTTATGTGGGATATTGGCTCTAAGGGTATCACCAGACCAGTTCTCCTTTCTCTCTTTTTTCATTTGTCGCTCCAATGTTATTGCTTCTCTCTATTTTCAATTCCTGCTTCTTACCATCAATACTGAGTTTATTTTCTGAAAACAAAAGAACATACAATGTAGAGTGTAAGACATGAAAGACAATGAATACTAGAATATAAATTAAATTAGACTTTAAATAGTTTATACGACATATGCCTCAACATCAGCAATGTCAAAGCCAATTTTCCCCATACAAGTAAGAAACTCGAACAAATTTTCTTCGTTGGGGCAATAATGGCCACTATAATGTGGCCAGATAACCTGTATAAACAAATAAAATAAAATGTCACCATATATAGAAAATAACACCTTATTAACTTAGTATGAAAATTTCAAGGAAAACTTAGGAAAAATCATGTCAACTAAGTTATATGCTAAAAAGCTCAAGCTTTAGATAACTTGTGAAAACAAATAATATGAGGTGTGATGTTTAATCCTAGTCGTTTTATTCACAACAACATTTCATTTTCTAACGCATGAACTTAGTCAAGTACATAAAAAACATGTACTCAAATAACAACATGGAAGTAACCTTTTCTGATAGTCATGAAAATATTTTAACACAAAATAGCTATAAGGATTCCAATCAATATAGTGTAATACTAATTTCATCTTCAAGCTTTGGTTTTTGTTTAAATGAACATGATAGTAAGTATTTTCAATTTCATAGTTAAAAGACAAAACAAAATCAAAAGAAACATCCAAAATACAATCAAACAATAAAGAGAGGATATCATGGAATGGAAATTGCAATTATAAAATATGTGTTTACCTGTCCACCAATGTCGTGTCTGGCATTCCTAAAACATTTGCCTACCCAAAATAACCATGAGGTGAAATAATCACAACATTAAAAACCATAGGAATTCCTACAAGAAATATTTCCAAAGTCGATGGCTCAAGTGGCTAAGCTATCTCTAACAGAAAATGAACCATAAACAAGACATGATATGCATTGTTTCCCCATCCTTTTTCCAATCACATTTCCTGTAACATGCCCACAGTAGAGTCAAGTAACAGTCAAACACACAGAAAGAAAATTGGTACAAGGAAAGAAAATTGTGGACATTCCTTACAACTCTTTTCCCAAATGTGACACGTGAGGATGTATGCTTATTAAAAAACTATATTTGAGAACGTGCACCATTTGAAGGCAAGAATATTTTGGATGTAGGCACAAGAAGCTTGACACAGGCTCCTGCACCTGACCCGACAGTCCACCTGCTCACCTATGACTATGATCTATGCACTTCCCAGCTTGTCAACTGCAGTTGCTCCATTTCTCAGTCATATTGTGCCTGACAGCACATCGTTGTGACTTCAACTAGGCTACTCGACTGCATGTGTGGTGGCTGCTAAACCTGCACTGACACAGGTCTAGCTGGCTCTGATAGCAATCCTCCATACATAAACTAATTATGTTGAAAGCTACCCTTCTATTCGTCATTTGTGTGTCTTTTCCCTCGCGATTTCTCAACTGCTGAGTGGTGTCGACTAGTCTAGCACGTGTTTCTTCCTTCTTAGTGAGTTTCCACCTTATGCTTCTTGTGGTTTTGTTTTCTTCGAGTGCAGGCCACAGTTTTCCCACCAACGACTTTCGACAATACCTTCCAACCTCTCCTAGCAAACTACTCTCGAAACTATGTGCTTTTTCGAGGTGATGCTGGTAGATCCTTTTCTGCCAACCAAAATGTCGCCCACCCCTTCTTTGCACAATTTTATTTTCCTATTGGCAGCCTGGTTTGACCCTTATTTCAACCACTTTTTTTTTGCCATGATTGACACAACCTTGTCACTTGTTGAAATTCAAAATTTGCAGTCTTCCCACCTCTGTCACTTGATGATTATGAATTCTTCAACTCTCTTCTATTTTTTTTTTCAAAACATTTCTTTCTTTGACATGTTATTTTTGAAATAAAGGTTTTTTTTCAGCATAGTTCCTAGTCAAAATTTCATCTCTCATATCAACTGGCATCCGGTCAGAACTGCAACCTGAAATCAGACATACACCTATTCGTCTATTACTCGGAGATGTGAATGGTGGAATATCTGCTAGAGCACTCTTAGCATATGGCAGAGGCTGAGCCCTCCCTCCTATTCCCTTTCCAAGACCTCCCTTAGGACCAAGAGTCAAGTGGCCATCATTAGAAGCTCTATGTGTTGAAGGGCTTAGCATGGACCGATTTTCAAATTGAGCCCAATACACAATCTGAGCATCTTGACTGGTGAATCTAGAGTCACATGGTGTTGGTGAAGAAATAGGTCTCGCAAGTAAGACCCAGGTTCAAAGATTGGGGCCAACAAGGGAATCCGCTGTAGTCTAGAACCACGCCGGCATTGTCACCCTACTCCAGAGAGCAGAGAGTCAAACCCGAGGCATGGCGCGACCACATGCAGAAGGGGAATAGATTGATAGTGGTGGAAGGATCCGCAACTCATGATTAACATTGAATTGATTGCATAAACATCATTATATATGCAAGAACATTCAGAAGGTCGAATAGGTAATAAGCAAATAAAATTTTAAGAGATCACAGACATTATGCATGCATGTAACTCATGGAATAAGACAGCAACCTGCAAGTATATTGATAATCCTCAACCAAATCCACAATTACATCGCTTCCATAGGAAGAGCTTACGAGTCTATTACAGACGTCTTATCAGACAGAAATGTAGAGTAGAGAAGCCTAGGAACTGCAGGGATGTCATGCCCGGAATGGATCTCTCTTGCAGCATCCACCCGATCCTCTTCAGTCACTCTGCATTCGTCTCTTCTTTCGGTTGGGTGACGGCTATTTATTCACCCGACGTCGCAATCGTTAGTTCCTCTTGCGTTCTTCTTCAGCTGCTTCTGGCTTCTCTCTTGTTGTCTATGAGTTCTTCTCTTTGTCTTCTACTGTATCTTATCTTTGTCTGTACTCATGCATCTGCTTTCTTCAACTATCTCTTGTTCCCTTGCAACCTCGGTAGCTCCACTACTCACCATAGTTGCGACTTGGTTGCGACTGCCATGTGTCGTTCCGCAACCCAAAAATTTGTTCTTTATTCAAAATTCAAAATATTAAAAACAAGTATTCAAAACAAGGGCCCCAACAGGCCCCGACCACAGTTTCTTGACTCGTCTCGAGTCAATCACAAATCACAGTCTCTATCTCCATCGCCCCACTAGATCCTGTGCCCTGTTCTTGCTATGTGTCTTCAGCTTGCTGTCCAAACAAGGGCCCCAACTCTGGGACTTTGCTGAACGTTGTAACCTTAAGCTCATGGAAGGTCCTCACAGCTTGGTGCCACCCCTGCACCAATGAATCTGTTTTTGCGGAAATCTTAGTGACAGCTACCTCCTCTACATGCGTCGGTACAGTCCCGAACACCGTGCCGATTTGGGTTTCAGCCTCGGCAGCTAGCTATTGCATTGTCCTAGCGTTGCGTTGGAGGGGTGGGCGAAGCTCACGAATTACTTGTTTGGCCATTGCTGAGCTGGCCTATGTTTGTTGAATCTGCACCTCTAGAGCATCCGCCTGGATGTATAGCTGGTCCAACCGCGCGGGGTCCATGGCCTCTTGGATTTCCCTCGAAATTTGCTGCAATTGCGCTGAAATTGGTTGTGTTTTGACTGTAAGGGCCATTGAGCACTCCTGAAGACCCTTCAGGGGGTCGTAAGCATCATGCGTTGTAGAGTTGAGAGTTTCTTGCATCTGGTGGACCTGGCCCTGCTTTTCTACAATCTGTGCTGAATAGACTGCCTCTGGATCGGGCAGCGCTAGCCGGGCGGTTAACGCTGCTTGAAGCTCCACATTTTCCCTGTGGAGGCCATTGAATGCGATCCGGAGGTGGAGAGCCTATGCTACGATACTTTTCTCTGGTACATATGCAGACAGATGAGTATAATGAGCCCTGACAGTTGGCCATAGCTCTGAAAGCACCTTGGTGACGTCGTTTATCTTACCTTTCAGCTACTCCTGTGCCATTATGAGCCGTTCGCGCTGTTTAGTAAGCGCGGTGATCTACTTCTGTTGTTCATCGCACCTCTGCTGCAATTCAAAATGGAGCCTTTCAGCCTAATGGGCCACCCTCTGGATAAAGAAGTATAGCTGAGCCGTACCCCATGTTTCTAAATCGGTGACCCCCGAAGTGGTTTGGTCCGGCTACCTTTCTTGCAAGGGTTGCCCATTGGCAACTGATCGAGTAGAGTGCTCTGGAGGGGATGGCGGTGGGGTCTGGTGAGCTGTTGAGTCGGCCATATTCAAGTCCGACCATTCATGCTGATCTATCTAGACATTCTGTGGAAGGACAGTAGGCTCAGGATGAGCCTCGGCTGAGTCGGCAACAATTTGTGCCATCTGGGTAATGATATTAGACAAAGAAACTTGGGGTTCCCCAGCAGGGTCGACCAGTGGTACTACTGCTGCAGTACTGGAGTAAACCTTGGCCCTGTGTTCCCCATTAAGTAATTCCCAGATGATTGGGTCTGACACGGTGGCGGATGAATTGGATGGCGTGAATGAAGTGGTAGGTGGAGGTGGAATGGTACGTGGTGGTACAAGTTGAATGTTGATGAACTCGGAGGGATCAATGAGTGGTTCTTCCTGTATCGGCACCCCGGTACTTGGTGGTTGGGGTGGATCCTCCTCAGTGAGGTCCACCACCAGACTCGACTTTAAGGTTCAGGCCTGCTTGGCCTGAGGAGCTTCCAAGGAGTCAGCAGTCTTGCTTTTTTCCCCCACTGGGGTCATCACCGGACTTGGAGAAGTAAATAAAACAGTGGGGATGGGGGAGGTAATGGAAGTTGGGTGGGGATGCGATGGGGAGTGAGAGAACTGGAACTCAGAGAACAAAGGAAAAGGAACAACATCGCTTGAGATGACCTTGGTCGCCTCATTAAAACTACGTACCTGAGTGTCTAAGCGGTGGATGAGGGGGGTGAACTTGATAGTGGAGTCCTGTTGTGCTGTCTCCACATCTGTCTCGGCAGGCCGTTGCTGCGGTAGCATCTGATCAAAGTTGTAAATGGGTACCCCGTTGCGGATTTCCATCGCGACCCCCGGCCACGAACAGACTTCATTGTGGAAAGTGGTATCTTCAAGCTGAACTTCAGCAGCCGCATGTGAAATGTGTCCTCTGGCACGCAAGTAGGTTGGATATAAGTATGTCTGTGACTGACCCCGAATCATATTTGCTCACTATAATCATCTAGCAAGTTCCTCGGCACCCTTTGCTGGTTGGTCACCACGTCCGTCATTAAACCATACCAGGACCGAAATGCCTTGGCATTGACTTCTTTGGTGCTGGGATCAACCGACACCTTCCACGGAACGAACTTCATCACTAGAGGCTGGCCCTCCGGAATTTCCACTGGTAACCTAACAAGGGGAGTGTGCCACTTCTACATGGCAAATGCAACTATCAAATAGCCGTAAATGAAGCTTGTAGCCCACTTGTAGTTTTCCTCGCACGCGTCAAGCAGCTCCTTCAACAGGAAGGAGCACCAGTTCGGCTTGGCACCCTGAACGCAGTGCTCTGCAATGGAGATAGTATCAAGGGTGCATTCTCCCTTTGTGTAGTGACTCATTGTTTTTCTGGCAATGATGTAGCATGCGAACTTAATCTCGGGCTTATTGATAAACTCCATCTTGGCTCCCTTTCCTCCCCGTCATGTGCCATATTTGACATAATAGTCGGCGTCTCCCGACTTCCTCGCTCACTTGGAGGTGGTCTGACATGCAGTCGAGACATCCGCGCCATTCTGTGAAAGCCCTGTAAGCCGGTGGATATCCTCAGCATGAATGGGAATTTCCTTATTCAACCACAAGGACCCATTTTGGACGCGACTGAATAAGAACTTAGTGCACTGCATGGCCGGTCCTGTGGTCCCGAAGACTGGAATATTTCTTAAGTTTAGAAGAGAATATTGTTGTAGGCCTCGGAACTCTGGTCAAAATTATATTCGTTGAACGCCCGACTTCTGTGAAGTAATGTTCCATATAAACATTCTGTTAGCCCCCTATGAATTTTTTGAAAAGCAAACAGGGGGCTAAATTTTTCATAGAGCCTTCAAGGAATGCATCTCCCCTGAAGAAACATCATCCTTGAAGCCTCCCTATGCCTAGGTCCTTTGATAAATCCTCACTGTTGTAAAGCCTCTCTGTTGTGGAAAATTTTGATTAGAACAGTCCCCCATTTGCCCTTGTACTTCTGCAAATTCCTCATTATTAAACCTTTCCCATTTTTAAAAATTTCCCCTTTGACTCCCAAAATACCTCCTAAATCTTCCAAAATGCCCATTCCATCCTTTAGAACCAAGTGAAAATCCTTCATTTGGTTGTAAATCCCTCTTTTACCCCTATCGAATTCCCCTTTTAGCCTTAAAAACCCTCCTTTTTGGCTAAAAAGCATTCTTTTCTAACGTATTATGGCTTAGCACCTTTCGGCCCTAGCCCCGCAAACCAATTCCCCATGTGACCTGGGCGCTAGAACCAAGCGCTAGCCCAAAAGGCGCTTATCGCGATCTGATAAATGAGTATCAGGAGTGTTATCCATCGTCGATTTCCCGTAATCCAATGGTCATCGCAAGCCCCAGTGCTCTCACGTTCCCCGTTCATTCCCCGATCACTTCACAACCATCGATCTGATCCATAGATCGATGGTCCGCATTTCACCCGCCCCGGTGGCCCCCGAAATCGCGTCACTGTTGCAAACCACCGGTTTCTATTGCACCGCATTTGGAGGGAGGGAGGTAATTTTTTTTTTACAGCGATGCCATACACCGGCTGACACGTGGCTTCGAGTACTGTTGAGAAACCGCTTTCATCGCGCATTAATGTTCATCCGTGGATGCGTACACCATCCGATCTGAAGCTGTCCATCCAACAGTGATCGCGCCACGATGATGCTCGGGAGTTATCCCAAGGCAAATAGGACCCCCGGCCCACCATCTGTCTCCCTCTGATGCGTTTTCCACCGTCGATCTCCTCCTGAGATCGGACAGTTAGAATTAAATTCACACCCCGCCATTGACCGGGTCCCGCCACATCACCCATTCCACGTGTTTTCGTTGCATCTTCATCCGTTTCCTATATATTTCATTCAAAGGTTGAATTTTAATATTTTACATTTAAATTTCCACCATCTTCCAAGTGCATCTCCCGCTGTTCCACGGGGTTCATCCACAGTATCCTCTGCATGCATCGTCGTCAACCGTGCCATGTTTCCATTTTCGCAGTCCTCCACAGCGTCCCACCCCATGCATGGATTTTCTTAACGTGTTTTTGTGTTTTGCAGGGTTTCAGGTGGTGAAAACCTCCACTGTTCCAGTGACACAAAGCGCAAAGAAGGCCATTGTTAGAGCCTGATATTGTAGGAAAATATTCGAGGAGGTCTCTGCAGGAAATACTTCATCCAGGTATGGTTTTTGACACTGATTCATCTCCCCAGCACCATTAAAACTTGAGATTTCACAGACAAAGAACAGTAAAGGAGCGGCAAAGAGTATCAGCGGAGAGCCAGAGAATTTAAGGCCGGTAATCGAAGATTTTTGAAGCCTTAATTCAGTAATTGAAAAGCAATGTACCAGATTGAATACCTAGAAAATAACGCAGAGGTCTTGATAGGGCCTAGGACACAGAAAACAACACCAACAGTGTTTCACCATCAGCAGAATGTTTTTCCCATGAAATTACGGAGTGCCCATACAGTTTTCATTCTATGTCGTGTTCTAGAGAGGTTTTCTGCCCTGACAGTAGTCCTGATGCTATCAGAGCATTTCTTTCACAGTATGGTAGACCCTAGCATCATTATTCTACCTTTTTGTTTAATTCACCAGAGTACTGCAAGTATTGCAACCGAGAACACATCAGAGACATACCTGGAGTAATTTTCAGCCTGACAAAGGCCACTCTTTCATCCAAAGAGTACTGAAGATTAATGCTCAGACATTAAAACAAAATGGGCTTCAACCCACCACTTCTACTTTGTTTTTAATGTTCATTTAGTTTTTCATCTACCTCCTCTGCCTCTCTCTCAGCTATAAATTTCATGAAGAAACTCATTGTAAGGGTTGTTGATCGGATATCTGTGAATTGCAAGCTGTTTCTCTTGATACATGTTCTCTGTGTAAAGTTGTAAGATAGGTTGAGGAAGATGTGTGCAGACTAAATATCAAGCTATTCGTAATGTTGTACTTGACTGGTGTTTCTCTTTAATATGACAAGCACATTTCTTTGGATCCTGATTTAAAGCAGTGGTGATGTTTTCCTATCTCTGTCTTTTAGTTCATTACATTTCATTTCTGCTAACTCGCATTAGAAATCTGGCATAGGATTTGGCCTTGTTAGGTACCCTATGTTTCTTCTCTCCTTGCCTTCAATGTTTTCTGCTATATGTATGATCTGAGGATTGATTTCAAGCTAATTTAACCAGTGTAGTGGTCAGATATACTGCTAGCTGATGTATGAATTAATGAATTTGTTCTTAGATGTTCTTGTTAGGCTTTAATTGGATGAATTGGGATACTGGGAGTCTAGAAATCTGTCTCTGTCTCACTAGGGTCCTTTTCATTAATTGAACCATTTCAAGTTCCCTTAAGTTGGATGCCAAAGCATTGAGAGTTCAAAGTCTCTCTCTGATCTCAGGTTTTCACCTTTGTGTTTAAATCTTTTCATGTTTTCTTGTCTAAAGAGTTAACCTTCTAGGTTTTGGATCACAGGTTGTCCAATGGCATGTCCTGTCCCTAGATATGATTCCTAAAGGTCACCTTGGATGTTTCCTTGCTTTCACCTCCTCTCTTGCCATTTCATGCCACACTATCATCTTTAAGATCCAATGCTTTAGATGACTAGCCCAACTAAAAGCTTGCATATTGAATAGCAAGTAAACCCTTTCCTAACTCCATTTCCCAATGGTATTGAATTTTCTCTGAATCATGCCTCCTTTGCCTAAAATCCTCTTTTCTCATCCTTGTCTTATATTGAACCCTTCTTTCCTGATTCCCAACAACCAAACAAAAATCAAACAAACAAACCCCATGCCTATAACTAGCCTAATATCTTAACTTTGAGCTTCAAAGACATAAAACCTTTGCTTATATAGAGAGATCCCTCTCTGGACCCAGGAGGGCTAGATCCTGAGGTCTGAAAGTGGTTCTGATGTTTTCTCATCTTTTGGTCTTGCTAATCTGGCAAAAACATAGGAACCCCAACACATTCCACTTGAGTGCCGGGAACTCGAAGAGGTCCGAGAGGTTTGCATCTATGAGGGCCGCATTGTCGTATTTCCTAACGAGGGATTCTATTTTGTGAATTTTGCTATCAAGCTCTGGTTTTAGGACTAATGGGTTTGCCTTTGGCATCTTTTCTCGACGTTGATACACCTGTAGAATTGGTCTCGGCGTCTTCTCTCGGCGCTGTGCTTCTGGATACTTCTGCTGCTCTGGTTCGGCTCCAATTTCTAATTCTAACTGCTCCGGCATTCTCATGCTTTTTTTTCCCATGCAAGTTATGTAATTACCTGGCACGAGTGAGGTTGATGAGACCCCATGACGAGTTAATTCCTGCTGGCATTCTTCTCAGCGATAATCGTGTGATCAATCTCCAGCTGAGGTGTAGTTTGACAGTTGCTGACGGTGGCATGGGGAAATGGGTGGACGTGACAACTGAAGTTACTTAGAATTATGGAAAAAATATTATTGCAGGGTTACTTCTAATTATGGTCATTTATGCTGCAAATCTAGACAATCCTACGGACTGACACAACTACTGACGGAAATGATATGGGTTGACACTGACACGTTTGCTAATCCTACGGGGATGACATGCTGGACACGCCCGTCCCCGACCACAATCGGTTGAGGTGAGGTCCTCACAAAAAAGCGGTTATTGACGACCTATGCATGAACGATAAACCCTACCTATGCTCATCCTGGTTGCGGGAGAGTTTATTAATCTACGCTACTCTACGACTTCTCTCGGTTGCGAGAGTTATTAATGAAAAGTGAAAGGACTTACTCATGGTAGGGTTTCAGGCATGTGCCATTCACCCACCCAGGTAAAACAGTACCGTCCAACTGAGCCAATCGGACGACTTCGGAATCTTTAATCTCGATGACGAAGTAAGGTCCCAACCAGTGCATCTGCAGTTTTCCTGGGAACTTCTGAAACTTGCTATCATATAAGAGGACCTTTCCTCCAACCTAGAACATTTTTTTCTTGATGTGGCAGTTGTGCCACGCTTTCTGCCTGTCCTTCTGGACGTTCTGGTGAAATTCGGCCAGAAACCGGGCCTCGTCGAGTTCTTGTAACTCGTGGAGGCACTCCTGTAGTGACTCCTCTTCTGAGAAATTGAAGGATGTGGCAATTAAAAGACTCGGTACGGTGAACTCGGAAATAATCACAGCTTCCTGGCCATACACCAGCTGGAACAGTGTGTGATTGGTCAAGTGCTTCACCGTGGTCCAGTAGGCCCATAGTGCAGCTGGTAACCGCTCATCCCAGTCATCCCGCTAGGAATTGCAGATCTTCTTCAACCCCTTTTTGAGGATTTTATTGAATGCTTCAACAGTGCCATTGGCCTGCGGGTGGTACGGGCTGCTTTTGTGATGTTGAATCATGAATGTGTCCAGCAACGATTTGACCGTTTCATTAATGAAATGCTTACCCTGATCACTGGTTAAACTTCGCGGGTAGCCAAACCTGCTGATGATGTGTTCAAAAATGAACCGCGTTGTGGTATCTGCCGTACAATCCTATACCGCCACTGCCTCAACCCACCTGGTGAGGTAGTCAGTTGAGGTAATGATGTACCGGGCCTTGGAATTCCTGGCAACCGGGGCTATGGGGCCTACGAAGTCGACAGCCCACTTCTCGAATGACTGCAACACATGCACTGGGTGTAGCGGGAGCTCATCCATGTGAGAGGGCCTCCCCGTTCGCTGACAAACATCGCATTTTTTAACAAATGCCTTACAATTTACATGGACTGTCAACCACCATAGTCCAGCTTGGAGCACCTTCCTGGCAGTGGGTTTTTCCCCCACATGCCCGCCCGCAATGCCGCTATGGCATTCCCACATCACGGCTTCACGTTCGTGGTAAAGTATACATCTGCGCAGAACCTCATCGAGGCCCAGTTTGTATAGCTGCCCTGAAATCAGTTGGTATTCGACGGCGCGAATGACCAAGTGTCGTTTCTGGAGCGGGGTGTACTGATGAGGGCATTGCCCTGTGGTCAGATAGGTGGCAATGTCAGTCAAATAATATGGTATAGCTTCGACTCAGAAAAGGTCAGCATCCGACAACTAATCATCGAGAGAACTGTTGTTCTCCCCCGTCTCCAACCTGGATAAATGATCAGGCCCGACGTTCAACCTCCCGGGCTTGACGATCACCTCAAACGTGAATTCTTGGAAGAGTAGAAGCCATCGACAGATCCGTCCTTCCAAAACAGGCTTATTGACCAGGTACTTTAATGTAGAGTGATTCGTAAAGAACTTGAATTTTCCTCCTATAAGATAGTGGCGGAACTTCTGGAGCGAGTACACCATTGCCAGGGCCTCCCTCTCGGTCGTGGTGTAATTCCGCTCGGCATTAGACAGATTGCGGCTGGCGAAGTAAACGGGGTGGTCAACTGTCGTCTCTCCTGTTTGTGCCAAAACAACCCCAAGTGCAATACTGGAAGCATCAATATGCACATGGAAATTCTTATCCCAGTCCGGGTGAACAAGAATAGGTGTCGTCGCTAGCTTTTCCTTTAGAGTGTCAAGGGTCATCCGACACTCCTTTTTCCACTGGAACACTTTGGACTTCCGCAGTAGCTTTCCTAAGGGAGCGGTGATTTTCGCATAATTTCGGATAAACCGTCTATAATAACCTGTGTGCCCTAGCAGTGCCCACAACTGCTTCACCATTTCCGGGGCTTCCATGTGGACAATCACGGCCACCTTGGCGGGGTCGACGCCGACCCCTTTCTTGCACACCACGTGTCCTAACAGCGTGCCAAAAGGAACTGCAAAAATGCATTTCTTCAAGTTCAAGGAAATCTACAGCTGTCAACACCGATCGAACATGATATGTAACAGGGTGGCGTGGTTCTTCAGCAAACTATAGAATGTCCAATCGTCCATGTATACTTCCAAGAACTTGTGGATATACTCCCGGAAAGCAGCGACGACGATCCGGGAAAACACGGCCGGGTCGTTCTTCAATCTGAATGGCATCACGTGGTATGAGAACGATCCCCACTTAGTGGTGAACGTCATCTTCGTTTTGTCCTCTTCCGCAATGCGCACCTGATGATAGCCCGAAAATCCATCAGTGAAGGAGTAAGCTTCATTTCCCGCAACATGATCCAATACTTCGTCGCTGAATGGAGTGGGAAACGGATCATGGATGCAGGCGTTGTTCAAACTTCGGTAGTCGACACAGACTCAAATTTCTGACTTATCCTTCTTATTCTGAATGACGATGGGACTCACCCACTCCGCTTCTTCCACAGGAAAGATTAGACCTGCGACCAACATCTTGTCGATCTCCATCTTGACCTTTTCTTTGATCCGTGGGTTCAACCAATAAGGTCGATCCTTTATGGGTATAGCATCCGGTTTTAGCGCAATCTGCATTTCTCCAAGGTCACCTTTGATGCCCTTTAAGTCTGCAATCGATGAAAGAAATAGGTCCTCATATTCCTAGAGGAGGATGAAAATTTCCTTTGTCGTCTCCTCGTCCCAGTAATCCCCTGTTAGGTCCCTATATCACTAGTATAGTCCCTTATTATTGTTAGTGAAACCCCCTTATTGTTATTATTGTACCCTTGTAACCCCCATTTTGTTATTATTGTGCCCTTAAATTATTATTGTTAGGTCCGCTAGGAATATATCATGTCTGCTACTTATGTGATTGGTTATGGCCCTGCATGGACTCTACATAGAAAGAGGCTGTACTAGATTAACTAACAATTGTTCATTTATGTAATGTATTGGAGGTTGCCCCCTCGAAGTGGCTTATTTCTAAGGCGTTGATATCCTTTTTCTTCTATTTTTGGAGCTGGTTACACAACATTTGGTATCAGAGCTTTGGATTCTAGGGTTTCGCTGCTCCAAACAGGTCATCGTGGCATTTTCGCTATAACTTTTTCTAAGTTTTGCTTATAATTTTAGGTGCTGTTTGTGTCGAGGAAGGTTTTCTAAAAATTTCAGATCTTGGTTCGCAATATTTGAGGAGATATCATCTGTGGAAGTTAGGTATTTTTTCAGGCTCATAAACATGTCATCGTGGCATTTGCGCTATAAATTTTTTTGTACGAAGGGTCAGAGTCTGAAATTCATATGGTGCGAAGCTGAAATCCTGAGGAAATTCGTCAAAAAATTTCAGAACTTGGTTCGCAATATTTTTGGAGATATGATCTGTGGAAGGTAGTGCTTTTTCAGGCTCCTGAATTTCATCTCAAAGAGGTGATCGTGGAAAAAGTTCAATAACTCTCTCTCTGGGCATCGGATTGGAGTGACGTAAAAAGTGGTCGCAAGTACACAGACTGTAGTTTCTTGGCTATCAATTTCAGAGACAAAGTGTTAGATAAAACAAGTGAGAATGCGGAACAGGGCTTAGTAAAGCTCACTCATCGAACCAATTAGATTAGGTCATTAGTGGGAGATTTGACACAACTTTACCTGAGAATCCAAATCAAACTGCACTGTATTTAGTTCAAAAAGACCTCGTGAGGAGCTTCTTTGGGTTGAATTTCAGATGAGAAGAGCCGCAATCACAGAGATACTACAATTTCAATATCGAGCTCCTCAAAAGCAAGTAAAAGGTGTGTAATTTTTTTCCGAATTGCATAAGTCTTGTTTGAAGAATCAAGTTGAATTGATTGCAAGGGCATATTGTAGAATAGATATCAGTATTGGATTATAAAATGGCCCCTAAAAAGAATTCAACACCTATTAAGCCTTTGGAAAGCTCTACTATGACTCATGAAGACGAAGAATGGCAACATGACATATCAAAATTACAAGAGCAAGTGCAACAAATTTCGCTCTCGCAAAGAGCAACAAAAAATGACATGGAAGTTTTGAAGAAAGGCCGTGGAAGCTAAGATGGATGGTGTGCAAGCTAAGATGGATGGCGTGGAAGCTAAGATGGATGGCATGGAGGCTGGTATGGAATCTAAGATGGATGACATGGAAGCTAAGATCGATGAGAAAATGGAAAACATGAAGAATTTTCTAAAAGAAGACATGGAAGGTTTGACAAAGTTGATACAAGAAAGGTTTCCTAATGGTGAAAAGATAGTAGAAGAACCTCATGATGAGAACAAAATAAATGTTAATTGTGATTTCATAAACTCTAATGTTGGCGGGAAGAACCACCATATTCCCAAGATGGATATGAGGAAGTTTGATGGAAAGGATCCTGTAACATGGATACTACAGATGGAGCAATATTTTGATCTCCATAACGTGCAAAACACACAAAAGGTACGCATTGCAACTTTACATTTAGAACAAAATACATTTGTATGGTATCAATGGCTTTGCTCCCGTAAAAAAATTGTCACTTAGTCAATTTTTACGGAGGAAATGATAGCACATTATGAGGATACAAAGAGCAACACCTTCTTTAGCCAATTGATAAATCTCAAACAAAAGGGTTTAGTGGGGCAGCACATTGACGACTTCCAAAAATTGAATATAAGGGTAACTAATATTCCAGAGGAACACATGATTGATCTCTTCTTAGGTACTCTAAAGGATAACATCCAACATGAAGTTCGTGTTTTGGAACCCGATTCATTGGAGAAGGCATTCAGGTTGGCAAGAAAAGTTGAATGTAAAATTATGGCGACAAGGAAGCCTACCACTCAATTCTATAAAGAAGAAAGTGTTTCTACGCCTAGATTTCCACAACCTACAAGGTTGACACCACAAAAATTGGAAGAAAAAAGAGCAAAAGGGCTTTGCTATAGTTGTGATAGAAAATACACTAAAGGTCATAAGTGTGCTGAGAAGAAATTATTTTACATAGATTGTGAAGAGGAAGAAGAAATGAACAAGAAGAGGATATACACCAGGAACCAGCCCTAGAAGAGGAAGAAATGAATCCGACCATATCGTGTAATGCACTGGCAGGAATTACCACTCCTCAAACTCTCAAGATAGTGGGACAAATCAAGAAGAAAAAGGTAATAGTGTTGATTGATTCAGGTAGCACCCATAATTTTATTCATTGTAAGGTAGCCAAGGAATTAAATTGTTTCCTATACCCAGCACCAGAATGTCAAGTGATGGTTGCAAATGGAGTAACTATAAATTGCTCTGGAAAATGCCATAATATCAAGCTAACCATGGGGGAATATGTATTGACTAGTCCAATGCTTTCCATTCCTATGGGAGGTGTTGATGTTGTACTAGGAGTACAATGGTTACAATCTTTGGGGACTATAGCTTTTAATTTTCAAGAACTTTTCTTGAAATTTTTTTCAGAAGGAAAGGAAGTCGAATTACAGGGTATTGAAGGGAAGCCAGGAAGGATAATAAGCTCTAATGTCATGACAAAGCTTATAAAGAAAGAACAACGAGGTGTAATTGCACAATTATTCTCTCTAGAAGTTCCGACATCAAAATCATCTATTTCTGCAGATCTCCAACAAGTCTTGTACAATCATTCCAAGGTGTTTGAAACTCCCAAAGGACTCCCACCTATTCATGATCATTATCATGCTATTAATTTGATTCCAGGAAGTGTTCCTCCAAACATCAGGCCTTATAGATATCCTTACTTCCAAAAGAGCGAAATTGAACGTATGATTGCAGAAATGTTAGAGGCGTGTATAATTCAACCTAGTCAAAGTTCTTTCTCTGCTCCTGTAGTATTGGTACACAAGAAGGATGGATCATGGCGAATGTGTCCGGATTATAGGGAGCTCAATAAGCTCACCATTAAAGACAAATTTCCCATTCCTGTGATTGATGAACTATTGGATGAATTACATGGAGCAAATTATTTTACCAAGTTGGATCTTCGTTCAGGATATCATCAAATTAGAATGAAGACTGAAGATATTCCAAAAACAGCATTTCGAACTCATGAGGGTCATTATGAATTTTTGGTCATGCCTTTTGGCCTTACCAATGCACCTTCTACATTTCAAGGGTTGATGAATTCCATTTTCAAACCCTTCCTCAGAAAATTTGTGCTAGTATTTTTTGATGATATACTAATCTACAGCAGGTCTTGGAAGGATCATGTTGAACATGTTGACAGGGTGCTCAAACTATTGCAGGAGAAACAATTATATGCAAAAAAATCCAAATGATTCTTTGGAGTACAAGAGGTGGAATATCTGGGTCATATTGTATCTCACGAGGGTGTTAAAGTAGACCCTAACAAAATTAAATCCATTAAGGAATGGAAAGTCCCCACAACCATAAAGAAGTTACGAGGATTTCTCGGGTTAACAGGGTATTATCGCAAGTTTGTTAAGAATTATGGGAGAATAGCAGCACCTCTAACAACATTATTGAAGAAAGATGCATTTTCATGGACTCCTGAAGCAACTAAGGCCTTTGAACGCCTTAAAGAGGCAATGTGCCTAGCACCGGTCTTAGCTACACCAGACTTCACAAAAACCTTTATTGTGGAATGTGATGCCTCAGGAAATGGAATTGGTGCAGTTTTAATGCAGGAAGGAAGACCCATTGCTTTTGAAAGTCGTCCAATCAAAGAAAAGTATTTACAGAAACCTATTTATGAGAAAGAAATGTTAGCAATACTGCATGCACTAAAGAAATGGCGAACTTACCTAATGGGAAGACACTTCAAGGTAAAAACTGATCATGATAGTCTTAAACACTTTTTGGAACAAAGACTATCTTCAGAAGAGTAGCAAAAATGGGTCACAAAGATGTTGGGTTGTGACTTTGAAATAATCTACAAAAAAGGAAAGCTTAATGTTGTTGCAGATGCACTCTCAAGAAAGAATGAAGAGGTGGAAGCATTGCTTTGTGCCATTTCTATTATCCAACCAGATTGGATAATTGAAGCAAGAGATGAATGGAAGAAGGAAAAAGATGTATGGACACTCATTCAAAAGTTGCAGCAAGATCCTAGTACATCTGATACATTTAGTTGGAAAAATGATTCCCTATGGTACAAAGATCGCTTATATCTTTGTAATAATTCCCAACTAAAACAAAAGATTCTTCTGGAATTGCACACTTCTCCTTTAGGAGGACACTCAGGATTTTTAAAAACTTACCACAGGGTGAAGAAAGAATTTTTTTGGGATGACCTTAAATCTGATATTCGAAAGTTTGTGGCGGAATGTTTGGTTTTCCAGCAGAATAAAGTGGAAACAATTAAGACCCCAGGACTTCTACAACCTTATCCATTCCAAGTCAACGTTGGGAGGAGATTTCAATGGATTTTATCACAGGTTTACCTAAGTCCGAAGGAAAGAGTGTCATCATGGTGGTAGTTGATAGACTTACCAAGTATGCACACTTTGTGCATTATCTCATCCATTTAAAGCAAGTACAGTTGCTACTACATTTATGGACAGAATTCAAAAGCTACATGGAAGCCCAAGGGTTATTGTGAGCGACAGAGATCCCATTTTTACTGGAAATTCTTGGACGGAGTTATTTTCTTGTTTGGGTACTCAATTAGCTCATAGCTCATCTTATCATCCTCAATCTGATGGTCAAACTGAGATAGTAAATAAATGTTTGGAAGGATATCTTCGTTGTTTTGTATCTGATAAACAAACACAATGGGTCAAGTGGTTACCTCTTGCTGAATGGTGGTATAACACTTCCTTCCGTACTGCAGCAAAAATGACCCCATTTATGGCACTTTATGGATATCATCCACCATCCATCACATCATCTTTAAGGGAAAATTCGAAGGTTCAAGCAGTGGAAGATCACATCGAGCATCCGCAAGAAGTTCTCCAACTCTTAAAGGATAACCTGAATTTGGCACAAAATCGAATGAAACAACAGGCAGATCAACATCGTAGCGAGAGAAGTTTTGATGTAGGAGATTGGGTATTTTTACGGCTACAACCATACAAACAAATGTCCCTCAAGCAAGCAAAGAAGGATAATAAATTATCGCCAAAGTACTATGGTCCTTCCAAGGTGTTGCAAAAGATTGGTACTATGGCATACAAATTGGAGCTTCCTGCTTCTTCGCGAGTGCATCCAGTTTTCCATGTTTCATGCTTAAAGAAGGTTATAGGTGAAAATATTCCAGTTCAAACAATATTGCCAGAACTTGAGGAGGAAGGAAAAATCATATTGGAACCATGGAATCGATCACTTTGCATCTCCTTCAAGTGTAGCGTTAATTTATTCACTCAAGATTCTATGATGGGATCCTGAGAATTTTATATTAAGCACTGTAGTTACTCAAGCGTTGGAGGTTGCATTAATTTTTGAAGGAGAGGGGCATGTTAGGTCCCTATATCACTAGTATATCCCCTTATTATTGTTAGTGTAAACCCCTTATTGTTATTATTGTACCCTTGTAACCCCCATTTTGTTATTATTGTGCCCTTAAATTATTATTGTTAGGTCCGCTAGGATTACATTGTGGCCCACTAGGATTACATTATGGCCCCATGGACTCCTATATATAGAAATGAGGTTTTGTAAATTGTATCATCCAAGAATTGTGCATTTATGTAATGTATTGGAGGTTGCCCCCTTGAAGTGGCTTATTTCTAAGGTGTTGATATCTCTTTTCTTCTATTTTTGAAGCTGGTTACACAACATCTCCAACTGTGGCCAGTTTGGGTTTTTCCTCCGTACCGATGTTCAACTTCTTTGTCTTCAACGGGAGTAGATGGATGCCCTCAGTGGTCGGCTCTTCTTTGATGTTGCGCTCACCTTCCTTCTCTTCGAAGTATAGGTGCCTTAGGTCCTCTAGAATATCATCGTCTGGATCGCTAGCGATCCGTTGGCAAGCCAACTCATGCCTGCCCTCAGGCTGTGATGTAAAGGAGCTCCCGTCAATTCCTGGATCACAGAGAAAAAATACCCCCTTGATAGCTTGTAATGCCCAGGATACCAGCTTTGTCTCTCCTTCGAAGGAAAAGCATCGAACAAATTTGTTCGTGACCTCCTACCAGGAGCTGGTTCCTCTTTTTCTCTCTTCTTCTAAGTACCAGGCCTGGGGGATGGTATCTAAGGAGTGGATGAACCAAGGGACCCACAGCTCCTTCGGGTACCCTAGACTTCACCACCACTCCTCACAGGTTTTCAGGTGGTCCCGCGGATCAAAATTCCCTTGGTACCTGTGCCTGCTTCGAGGGCCTTTGTCTTCCTTAAACCGCGCCCTCAAAGCTTCCGCCGCGCAACTCCACCGCGACAGGGTGTTGTGGTGATTTTTCCACCACCTGGTTGCTGTGGACTGTAGTGCTACGTCCAACAATGGTATCCGGCTTCCTTCTGGTACCATGTCTTCTACTTTTTCAATAAAGGTATTGATAGCTTCCATGTTCAACAGGGTGGGATACTCCCTGATTTCCACGCCAATCCAACGGACTCGGGCAATGTTGGCACACCTGCGCGTGTTGGTCTCATACCCACCTTGATGCCAGTCTTCCCAGGCTAGTTCCGATCTGAGCTCCAAGCTCTGGACGCTGCACCAGCTGACGGAGCCGGTGGCGGTCGGGTTAATATAGTCTTCCCGCTTCCCTGCTGTCATCTGATAAAGGTTGCCCAACATCTGAGCATCCTCCCGGCTGTCCACAGTTTTTGTATAGTGCGAGCCTTGATACGGGTCGAGAGGCTGAGTGACCCGGACCTCTCCATCTTCGAAGATCATCAGTTCCTTTTTGAGGTCGATGATGGTGTAATTCTCAAAATCCCAATCGATGCCTAGCAGGGCAGGGTAAGGATCCTTGTCTCCCATAATATAAATAACCTCAAAATCGGTGTAAGTCTTCACCCCTACACTGTCGACCTCGACGCCTTCGAGTCGACCGATCGGCACAATGTAGTACTGGTTTGCCATTCTGAGCTGGATTACCAAGTAGATCAGCCGTGGGTGTCCAAGAGCCTCCCACGTCTTCCGTGGCAGCATGTTAACGTCAGACCCTAAATCAAGCATGATTTGGAATCCCGCAACCTACGTGTTAACCCAGAACTCTTTTCCCGTTCTTCGCTTGTTCTGCTTGACCCACTACACGTACTGGGGTGCGGTGTTCAAAGGTTCCTTCGACCTTGTATTCCCTCGTAGTACATCCTCCAGGGTACGCTTAAGCTGGTCCCACATCGAAGCATTATCAACAATCTTCAGAAACAACTGAAGCCATTCGTCAATCAGGGTTGTCGTTGCGCTCTATTCTCTGGGATCGGTTGGCAAGGGTACCTCAAGGTCTTTGGCTCCTCCCAACTGAGCAAATGTCTCCACCGCCTCCTGAAAATACTTCTGCTATGCGTCCGACCGGTATACCTGTTTCGGGGAGGTGGGTCAGATAACCTGCATCGGCTCCTTCTTGCGAGCGTCCTCCCCCGTCTTCTTTCTTCCTCACGTCACAATAGCTACATTTTGCATGGCCGAAATCGCGGTTCCTCGGGGTTCAAAGGTTACCAGATTCATGCCCCTCTGCTGTGCCCGTTCCTCCCACTTCTTGATAAGTTCGGGGCAGTCCTCTGTTGCATGGGCGTTCACTCGGCACTAGGAACACCATGGATGGCAGGGAAGGGGGAATTCCCAGGCCACATGACCCTCCTGGTCACATTTGTAGCATTTCAGCGGACCCCGTCCCTCTGTGCGGGCTCCGCGCATACTGCCTCCTCTTCCCCTGGAAGCCTCATTCACCCTGTAGGACAGTCGGTCCAACCGGTCCGCGAGTGCATCGAGAGCCCTGCATTGCTCAGTTTTGTGAGTCATGGAAGCACAAAACTCACATTATAATTTTTTGGGACGTTGGAGTACTTCTGTAGTATTGGGCACATCTGGGGTTGATGCCCCACCGTCCAAAAAATCTCGCAATATTCCGTGGCGGTTGGGTTTGGTTGAGGTGGGAACCCCACGTAAGGCTGTTACGGCTAGTATACCCCCTGCGGATTCATCGACGCACCACCCCCCATGGGTGGACCCCCCTGGATTGCCGCGACAGAGGGTCCCACACCCATGCCACGCAACCGGGGACACTCGATTGTGACATGTCCTTCGACCAGGCAATGAGTGAACCAAACGTTCAGCCTGGCTAGTCTTATAGGCTGCATCTCTTTGATATTTTCAGTCAGATTGGTGATCTGATGTTGCAATCCCACCAAGGAAGGATCCTGCGGGACCGGCCCTCCTCGATATTCCTAAGGGTAGCCCGCCATGGCCTCTATCTTCATGGCCTGCTCTAGAGCATCCTGCAAGTTGTCAATCTTCTACTGGGTGAGGGTAGTTCGTGTCAAGGGAAGCAGAGCCTTGATGAACCAATCCCTCTGATGGTTTGGGTCGATCGGGTAGCTTAGTTTCCCAATCGCGTCCTTGAATCGGTGCATCAGCTCCTAGGCAGTCTCCCCTTCTTTTTGCTTCATCTCCCAGAGCTCAGACAGACCTTGCTCGTCTGTCTAGGGGAGCTTAAATTCTCGGACAAAATCCCGCTTAACGTCCATGATTACTGGATTAGGATGGGCCTCGGACCACTTGATAAACCATCACAGAGCCCTCTCTCTGAGTGTGGTTTGGAACTCTATTAGCTTCCCTGCATCTGGTGTCTACCGAGCCCTCCATATGGCTTCGCAGAGATACCATTGTTGCTCTACATAATCGTTACCTCGGCCATAGAATTCTAGACACTGAGTGAATGACCCAGCCATATTTACTTGCGAAGGGTTGACCAAGATAAACCCTCCGGGTCCTGGTTGCGTGACTGTACCACTGGGGAATGCAATACTACTAGTGACGTTGCTATTAATGTGTGTCATTTTCGACAATGAAATACTATGCAATTGACTCAATGCTTGTAACTTAACAAAAATATTACTTAAAGGTTGATAGA
Organism: Pinus albicaulis; assembly: GCA_034641835.2. Lineage (NCBI taxonomy): Eukaryota > Viridiplantae > Streptophyta > Pinopsida > Pinales > Pinaceae > Pinus > Pinus albicaulis. Next base: position 1,465,056,300 of record CM076582.1, read on the forward strand.
GTTCCAGGGGAAGGTAGGGATCCTTGCCGTGCAAGTTTTTGGAAGTAGGGCTGCCTGGAGAGATGAATTTTTTCCACTCTTGAAACAACCGCTGCATTACAACGTACCATTCGCCATCTGAACTTTCTTTAGGATGCACACCTGCATCGTCTTCGTCAGTCGTCGTCTCCCTTTCTCTCCTAGTTGGGCTCCCATGCACCGGTCGCACTCCCATAGCGGTCCCTTCCCTTTCCAGGGCATCCGCTTGAGTGTCCATAATTCCTATCCTCTGAGGCGCCTCCTCTTGATTCTTCCTATTGGTTTCTCATCGTCTCAACTCCTGCATCACCCTTTCTCACCACCTGTCGGCGATCTGCGCCCGCCGATGTGCACGTCGCTCCCTCAATCTCCTTGCGGCCTCAGCATCCATCCCCCACTCCCCCGCTTCACACCTCACTTAGCATATGTCCCTTCAGCCCTTCCCCCAACACTGGAGGTTTACGCTTCCATGCTCAACTTTTGGAACTCTATCAGCCCTTCGTCCACCATCATGGCCTTAATCCATAGCGGAATCTCCTTGAGCAGCTTCCCTCTTAGCTTGGAGCGGAAGATAGCTTCAGCCTTCGAGAAGGATTGGTAGCACTCTGCAGCAAACTCCACAATATATCTATCCAAAGTGGTTTCTACCCAAAAATCCACTGCGCGGGTCAACTTAGTATCCAACCGATGCAGGGCCACCAGATCCCCATGCATCCACTTGCGGTTTATCTTCCGTGAGCTATCCCTAGGCACCTTCATCTATAACCTCCGCAACCAATTATAGAGGTCGCTAGGGAATTTTCCCCAGAGGATCTCGTAGGTATCACTGGCAAAATCCGAGAAAAGGACGAGATCCTTGAGCACCTTCTCCTTTTGATTCGTTAACTCCGCTTGTTGAGCAACAAACTGGTCCAAATGGTTATCCCACCATCTCTGTATTTCTCCTTCGAAGACCCTCGATACCATGATCTAGTTCCCCTCATAACATGCAGGGTCCCGGCAACGGAACCATTTGTTGGCGAAGAAATAGGTCTCGCATGCAAGACCCAGGTTCAGATATTAGGGCCAACAAGGGAATCTGCTGTAGTCTAGAACCACGTTGGCATTGTCACCCTACTCCGGAGAGCAGAGAGTCTCACCCGAGGCATGCCGCGACCACATGTAGAAGGGGAATAGATCGATAGTGGTGGAAGGATCCGCAACTCATGATTAAAATTGAATTGATTGCATAAACATCATTATATACGCAAGAACATTCAGAATATCAAACAGGTATTAAGCAAATAAAATTTTAAGACATCACAGACATCATACATGCATGTAACTCACAGAATAAGACTGCAACCTGCAAGTATATTGATAATCCTCAACCAAATCCACAGTTACATCGCTTCCACAGGAAGAGCTTACAAGTCTGTTACAGACGTCTTATCAGACAGAAAGATAGAGTAGATAAGCCTAGGAACTACAAGTATATCATGCCCGGAATGGATCTCTCTTGCAGCATCCACTCAAACCTCTTCAGTCACTCTGCATTCATCTCTTCTTTCGTCTGGGTGACGACTATTTATTCACCCGTCGTCGCAACCATTACTTCCTCTTGCGTTCTTCTTCAGCTACTTCCGGTTTCTCTCTTGTTGTCTATGAGTTCTTCTCTCTGTCTTCTATTGTATCTTATCTTCGTCTGTACTAATGCATCTACTTTCTTCAGCTATCCCTCGTTCCCTTGCAACCTCGGTAGCTCCGCTACTCACCGTAGTTGCGTCTTGGTTGCGACTACCATGTGTCGTTCCGCAACCCAAAAATATGCTCTTTATTCAAAATTCAAAATATTCAAAACAAGGGCCCCAACACATGGTCCCATATGGATTTTTGGCCCTTTAATCACACCCATATGTGGAAGTGAACCCATTTTTTTACATGCCATGTAAGGTGGCATCGCAGGTCCTCTCATACCATGATCAACTGGTGTCACAAGTCTCCGACTTGCATGTCCCATATTGGTACCTTGAGAGCGGCCTCCCTGTCCATGTAGTTCTTGCATAGCATGCCTATGCACTTCCTCTATTTTCTTGTGGCCCTCAACCTTCCACCTTTGTTTCCATCCATTCCTCCTCATATCAATTAGATCCTTCAACATGAACCTCAACCTAGAGGGAATCCCTTGGGTATTGGACATTTTTGTCATCCTATCAAAGTAAGCATCAATATTTTCCTTGGCCTTTGAATGGTCAATCATATGACCAATAGTGCTCATCATTTTGCACAAAGCTTCAACATTTTCATCCTCTGCAAGCTAAAATTCACCAATTAATTTCCTAGCATTCATCCTTGTGTTGCAGCCTTCTTCTCTCATATTTATTCTACTAAAAGGATTTTTTCACCATCCTCTTCTTCTTTCTTAGCCTCTTCCTCTTCTCTTTCATATTTTTCAAATTCTTCCTGAAATTTTTTCAAAAGAACTCGCTTGAAAACAACCTTCTCATTATGTTCATAAAATTTTGGTAATCCTACAGCAAGATGAAAACAATTTTTTTCATACATTTCAAAAAAATTTGGCTCCATCAAGGCTTTGTCAAATATTTGAGATATTATACCATGAAGACATGATGCAGAGTCAATTTTCACTTCTTTAACCTATTCAAAAAGTTTTTCAAAATTTTGGGGCGTTAATTTATTAAGGATGGATTTAATTTGTCATTTTTTCAACTGATCCTCATCAGAAACCTTTCCCACTTCATATCGGTTCTCTAATTTATGAATTGTGGGCAGAGAAGGTTGTGGAGGAGGAATCAAACCATTCTGCGAACCAGAAGCATGCTGCCACCTATCAGCGTCATAATTATTTCTCACTAGTCCAACTTGTGGAAATGGGGCTTGCACATAAGGCCCTCCAGGAAGGATGCCATTCATACTCATTTGTGTTGCACAAGTATTTCTTGCAAAGCCAGTATTATAACTTTTTCCAAGTTGAAACATAGAAGAGGAACCACTTAGACCTGCATCCATCCGCATAACACAGCCAGCAACAAAATCATCCACCATCTTGGACCATCTATCATCATCCAAACTAGCCATATTTCTCCCATGACATTCAAGTAGATAATTCCCACTCGGCTGCCTTTCAAGACCTCTTGCGGTGCTTGCTAATGCATCAGCCTCTCCTACATGACTTGCAAGTGCTTGGGAATTTCCAAGTAATTCAACAGTGTCTAGACAAATTTCAAAATGATTTGGTAGATATTTTCACTAATCCTTGATTGTCAAAAAAAAATCATTGGAGTACTTTCCGTCTCCTGAACATTTAGTAACTAAAATAGCTACTTGACTCATAGGATTTGAAAGCTTAGCTGCATCTTCCTAGTCATCCACTTCTTTCAAGACATGCTTCTCAGGATCTTTTGAGGAAGTCTTACTCTTGACAACACCGGTTACTACTTTGGATGGTTCTAGAAGGTTCACATCTTCCTCTTTCTCCTCTTGAACCTTATAAGCATTATATAAATCACCAGTGGGAGCTGCAACATTTTCCTTACTGGAAAAATATTCTTCTTCTTCTTCTTGTTGACAACTACCTTGGCATCATCACCAATATTTGCAAAATTATTCTTCATAGAAACATTGGAAGAATTTATATTCTCCTTTTCTGAAACTGCTACCCAAAATGCTGAAAATTTTGGTGCCTCTAAGTTGGTTCTTGTGTCAGAGAAACCTCCAGAAAGTGCACCATCTGGAAAAAATGTCCAAAAACGTTATTACAAGAAAAACATGGCCAACAACCTACAAAATATGTACAATCAAATGAGACGAATGATAAACGAAAACTAAGAAATATGCAACCAATACCATCTACTACTGTCAAAACTATTGAAGTAATGGGCATATACAAATTTGTTAGATTTATAGGTTAATGATTAATCATAAGAAACCGAAAAAATTGTATTCACACAAATGACAACTCTAATATTTTTGGACATTCAGAGGATGAATAAGGTTTAAAAAAATGTGTCTGAGGTACTTTGTGTTTAAATGTACATACTTAATTATGTTTTAACTCAGAAAAATTAAAAGAAAGTCATTGTATTTCATTTCTGGAATTTCTGGGCAGAAATAAAGGGATTTGTTGTACTTTTTCTAAGTTCATAAATACTTAGAAATTTAATTATTTTAGCAGAAAAATCAGATCAGTGATTTGAATATAAATCTGGGTTTAGTGTAGAATATTTTATATACCAATAAATTTTCATATTTTTCTGTGCCCAAGTTCTGGAAATATTGTTATTTGTCTTTTATCCCTATTTGGGGATATTACATGGTACAATTGGTAACAGAAACTCTAGCTATTTGGAATGCTAAATCTAAACAATAGTTCTAAATTTGGGACAAGTATGAGTCTGGTAAATTCCAATTGGAAGCATGCATGTGCCCTCACTTTATCTCTCTATATCATTGCCACTTTCCTTTGACAACAAATTAGTGTCCAACCATCACTTTTCTCTCTCTTTGTTGCACATAGGAAACTAGTAAGATGGATCTGCTGGAGCATATCATTACATGGTATAAATCAGTCCTATTGATAGGCCATCAGTGATAGAGAGCTAATTGAGCAATAGATAAAAACTATAAATGCTTTCTTTGCAAGGAAAGTGTTCTCCACCAAGCCTAGTCTCTCCCTCGGCATCTTAAACTTTTCATTTTCTAGGGGATTTGTAAAAATATTTTCAACTTGTGAATCCGAAGGAATGCTCAAGAACCACCACCCTTGTAGTGTAATTAACTCCAAAATTTAGAGAAAACACATAAATGTAGTGCAGAACCTAAGAACATAAGAGAAAAGATAAATAAACCCTAAGAAAGATCTATTTGATGATAAAAATAGATGGCTATGTTTACTTTCCACTTCACGGGGGCAACCTCCAATAGGAATTCTCCAAATACATACATAATTCTTGACAAAACATTACATATCCTTCTACTTGATATATAACTATCCATAGAAAATCTTATCTACCTATGGGCCCACTTATAATAAGAGCCTACTAGCTATTTTGGGCCTTATTAACAAACTTGATCCTTTTTACAATGAGTGAATGTTAACTAACTATTCAATGGGCCTTATGGAGTGAAGGTGGCCTCATATGTTGATAAATATAAAGTATTTCTTCAATGGGCCTTATGCAGTGAAGGTGGACAACTCTAATGTTAGATTTGTTGCCAATATTTTTTATTTACTGACAGCTCTAATAGTAACACCACTGCTTGCTTTCCTTCCTCTGTATACCATGCTAGCGCACCTAAGGGAATGCTAGATTTGTTTCCAATTTTCATCAAGCGCACTTAAGAGGAACTAATTTGGACAGGTGGCAACTATACATTCCTAAGACAATTGAGGGACATCTACCCATCTTCAGGATAATTTACATCACCAATTTTCTGGGATGTGGGTAACATCCCAGAAGAAAAAGAGATGTCCCCAATAGTTGCTTTGTACCTCATGGACAGGGAAACACTAAAGTATAAGCCAACCCACTTTCATTTTGCATATGATGATGGAAGTATCCATTCAGGGGGGACTGACAGTGAGCATAGATCCACTGATTGATCCATCAGTGGATGCATCCCTTAGGGGTGGGACACATCCTTAATGCAACTAGGTCCCATCTAAGATAAAAGAGACAAGGATAAAAAAAATATCATGCATACATGAGAATGGACTATATCATTTATCAGTGACAGAAATAGAACACATAAAATAATAAAATCATTTCATCTAACACAATTATGTATGAATACTTAAGTCTTCGACTCTTACAGAAATTGTCACATGTCATTTCTGATGTATGTATGAGTAATTTTCAGGGTAGGTGTCCCCATGTGTGGGTGCACATCTCACATATTTGGTAGGGAAATGACAACATATCCTCCCAAGTTGGTGGGCATCCCCAACCAATAAATAAATGCATGATTGGTGAACCCTGTTACCCATCATATGGCATGAGAATTAATCCAGTAGAAGACCGCACCCAAGAAGGTTGCACTTGGGGAATTTTGGCCCTCTAGCTTGTTACCTCTCATGTTATAAGAGGCTTGTTACCTCTCATGTTATAGGAGGCCTACACTTGTGAATATTTTCAATACTCTTGTCATTTCCATCACAAAGGGAGGAGAAGCAAACTTATGTTTTGGGCCACAGACATAAGAGGGTTGACATCGTGGAGAAGAGGGCAGTTCAGGGCACTCTTGGTGACTGTTATGAAGGCATATTTGTTGTTCTAGAAGGCCGAGGTAGAGGGGAGAATTTTTGTATGTTTTATGGTATGTTAAGGTGTTTAGACCCTTGGAAGAGACAGTTTCATCCCTAGATGATTGTTGTGGGAAGGCCACAGTCCTAAACCAACCTAAACAGAGTTGTGTGGGGCAGTGTTAGGGTTGGTTCATGCCCAGGATGATCCAAGTGGATATCGGTGGCCGCCCACCTATTCCATTTGGACTCGTGACATCAATTCTTGTAGCATTTCACTTCCAGCAGCTTACTATTTTTAGCAGGTTTTTGGGTCCTGTGAACCCGAAGCCATTTTGGGGCATTAATGATCCAGGTGGATATTTTTGGCCTCCCACCTATTCCATTTGAACCCCCACCATCAGTTCTTTCCATTTTCAAGATTTAGCACAACTTACTATTTTTGAGTGAGCAACATTGTTCTACAACAGGACAACAACGTTGAGGAGGAGGGTACTTTCAAAGGGAATCCACTTTCATCTAGAGAAATTCTGGGCAGAATTGAAGGCTAGAAGAATGGACTATTTGATGCCCTAACTAGACCTAGATTGCAGCAATGAAGGAGACCTCAAAACAGTGAGATTAAGGTATGTATTTCAGTGCATTCTTGTAGATGTTGGATCCTAACTTGTGGATCAGTTTTAAATCGTGATAGGGCAGCATGTGGAATTCAATGAGGAGGGGGAATATCTCATGGTTCGATGCCCTAAACTAGTGATAGTTTCCACAGTGATTGGGCAGCAAACTTGGAGTGAGAGTTTGTCAAGTATTGGGTCAAAGTAATGACTATTGTGTGGATTAGTTTGACGGGCAGCTTGAGGAGGCCTTAGGAGTTGTTTGGAGGAAAAATTTGGAAAATGAATGTCAAAGTGATCTTCATTGATACAGTACCGAAACAAAGGACGTGGTGATTTCTTGCCCAAATCATATTATGATCTTCTAATCATGGGCCTATCCATACACTCAAACATGAGATCCACATTAGGTACAAAACCAAGATATTGTTCCAGTAGCTACAACAATCCCCAAATTGTAAACATCGTTACAGAGGGTCAAGAAAGCCCATCCCTGCCTGAAAGGAGGCTAACCATATTATATGATTTGTAGGATATCTAACTTACAATCAAGGAGAGGACAAAAGTGTTCAACCAGATGATGGCTTTCATGTCCCTGCAACAACACTTTGTAAATATCCCAAAGTAACTGAACTTCGTAATGCAAAAATTCCTTCTATGTTAGTTGGAGGAACCAACCCTATTACTTTAGCATCAATGCTAGCAAACTTCTCTTTCAATTAACAATATCTACTTAAAGTAGAGATGATGTTGGCAATCAGCCTTTTGATGCAATATCTCAAATTGCATAAGCATGTTTTAGGAATGCTGCTCAGATGAGTAGTTATAACTTATAAAGAGTCTAGACATGAATTTTGGTGCATTTTCATGTGTTGTTTTGAAATAAACTTACAGGAAGAATTAAAGCTCTCCCACCTTCTTATCTTGGATCCTACTAATGAGACCCTTTCCAAACTGATTCATGAAATCTACAAGTGGTAAGTGAGCACTATTATAGACAGTTTTAGATATTTCCAAAGCATATCAGGACAAGAATTTCTTGTTATATTTGAGAGTAAATATTGGTGTTCAGTAAACACATGACACAGAGGTATTTGGACATGATCAAGATAACGATTTTGCAGTGCTATGGATGAATGCGCCAAAATATAAATTGATACCCATGGCGGTTAAAATTTCTGAAAATCTTTTGTAGGACAAAAAAGTGTATGCAATTGGGAATCCATTTAGTTTGGATCACACCTTGATGACTGTTATCATTAGTGGGCTTTCCAGGTAGATAAGTTCAGTTGCAACTGGCCATCCAATACACAATGTGATTCATACAGATGGTAAAGGACCATTGGAGGTCCTCTTCTTGATAGTTCAGGAAATTTGATTGGCATAAACACTTCTATGTACTCTCCATCAAGAGAATCACCTGGTGTGGGCTTTTGAATTCTAGTAGATCTATAAGTGTCATTTTTTATCAGTTAGTAAATTTTTGGAAAATTTCTTGACCCATTTTGGGTACTAAATTTGCAATGGATGAGTCTGTTGAGCAACTGAGTGTCACTAGAGTTCTGGTGCTTGATGGTCCTGTAGATGGACCAGCTGGAAAAGCTGGACTGAAAACAACAAAATGAGATGCTTATGGCCAGCCTGTCTTGGGAGACATCATTACAGCTGTAAATGGGAAGAAAGTGTGCAATGGACGTGATCTCTATAGAGTACTTGACCTAGTAGTTTTTAAGGTAGGAATTTTAGTTCCTCAAGGGTGGGGTCCTTAAGCATAATTGCATCTGCCTTGTGTTGGTTCTTCAAGGTGACTGTTATAGGAAACCTCTATGATTCTCATTCAATTGTCAACCCAGGGTAAGTATTCTTATTTTAAGAGTGCGAGCACAGTATATGCGAGTGACATCGGAAATAGCTACTCTATATAACTATGAAGAAGATCAAATAATTCTCGAAGTTCAATCAACTCAAAAGGAAATGGGATTGTAAAATGTCGTTAACTATCCTGTCTGAATGAGCTTAGTGAGAATAATCTATGATTGAATAGCACACTCGATGAATTGAACAATAGTCCTACTAAATGGAACAACAAACTCGATGAATTGAACAGTAATTTCTTATTTTAATTTTGCAATGGAATTCTCTTGCAAACTAACCGGCTAATATTCTTTTGTATTAAGCACAACAAGAAATCCTATAGTACTGATGGAAATATCTAATTCTTGGAGATATAAAGAATTGAATAGAGATCGTGCTAAAGCTTATAAAAATATATAAAGGAATTGAGAAAACAATGAAAATGTCTAACAGTTATAAAACTATTACTGCAAACCAGAAACATGAGCAATAAATTGCCTGAGTGGCATGGGAAACTGCAGCATCACAGGCATAGAAGTTTAACAAGTAGAAATATATCTCACAGAATGCATCAGATAACTGAACATAAATTCTGTAATTAACATAAAGTACAGAGGTGAGCGTGGGCACTCCCAGGGCTGGGCCCAAACCACCAGAATTCCAACGCGATGGAAAACTCAGGAAATGACTATTCAAAATACCAAAATTATTTATTTAAAAAAATTCAAGACATGAATACAACTAGAGAGTTCTGTCCTAATACACCTATTACAGAAGATAATTCTTATTCCGCCTCCCCTCTTTCGTCCATACTTGGCCTTTTTAAAGGAGATTTCGCTCAGTGGAATGGTATTTTCCAAACAACAGCTCGCTGCTCGTGATTGTCATTTGAGTTATTCGGACGTGGATCTGTCTTTTCGCCTTCCGCTCATCCCTCAGGTTTATTGTGGATTTGTGTTCTCTGTCTGTCAGTTGTCTTTTGGACATCATCGATTCGGTTTCCTTATTTTCCTGTGAATAATGATGAAATAAGTCAAATCCTTGTTTTTTTAAACATGCTTCTTACTGTTAGTCTATTTGGCCTGATTTTTCATTAACCCTCCTTTCCTTTAATTTTAAGATGAGAGAAATTCTAAAAGTGTATGATAATTCGAAGTAAAGGTAGGGTGAAAACATACCTTAATTTCGGCCCAACACACTCCCTCACTTACCTATTTTCAAGTCCTCGTGCAAACAAATGGTTGATATGTAACTGTGTCAAGGAATAGGCAGGGTAGACTTCTTCCTTGTATGCTCTGAAACCCTGTTTCTTTCTAATTCTTGCAAACGCAGCATTTGTGTGCCCTTCTGGAAGTTTGTAGTCATGATAATAACCCTCAGGGGTGTACCAGATGAGAGGGCATCTATACCTGCACCCTAACCATGCAGGACCCATGTTGAAGACCACATCGCTATATAAAAGGAATCTGGAGGTGGCCGCTTTGAAGTTTCTGTAGCCAAATGGCTCCTTATTTTTTATATTTTTCGTGGAGGCCATCCACCCCAAGGCGGCTTCCTGAATGTCTTCAAAATACTCCCACCCATGATGTATAATGTCTTTATGGATGGGTCCCAGCTTAGTCCTTACCCCCTTTCTTCGCATGAAATTCTTGTGTTGTATGAACAACTGCAGGGGTTTAGTAGGAAATCCTCCAACCCACAGGTCTAGGCCATGTTCTCTCTTTTGGAAAATGTTATAGGCTTTGGCCCACCTAATTTGGTTCTTAGTGAAAGAGAGGAAGACCTGGAACTAAATATATCCTATAAAGGGACTAGGATTGTTGTCCCTATCCTCTTCTAGAAAAATGTTGTGCATGTAAAGTTCACATAAAAGGTGTTGGACCTGTTCATCTTAATCATTGCAGCAATGAAAAAATTCCTCTATAGTTTTGAAAGTTGTGGGTTTCCCTACCCTGACGGCCTTGATCTTCAGCAATAAATATCATTCCACTAGGAATAAGGCATAGTTGGTGGCTGGTGCCCTGCATGTTAGTGCATCAGAATACAGAGAACAAATCATATTGATTTGTTTATTGGCTTGATCCACCTGCTCCTGTGCCCTTTTTACCTTTTCTTGTTCTTCTCTGAGTTGGGAAAATGTTTCATCTTCTGTGGTAGAAAGGTTCGTGAATTTCTTTAGCATTTCCTGATACTCTTGCGCGGGTACTACTTATTTTTTGCACTGTGCCAACTCATGTTTTTTTTGAATTAATTCATTAAACCATTTTTTACTGATAGCTCTTTCAACTAGAGGAGCATAGGCAGGGGTTTCCTCCGTTTGGGTTTCCTTTTCTTCGGTGAATTCTTTCCTAGTTTGAACAGAGTCTTCTATAGTTTCCACCATGTCTGTTTGTACCTCGATCTCAATGGTGCTTGCCAAGTCAGTCTGCATCTCAGCCTCAACAATATCTACTAGGTCAGTCTGCATCTCAAGCTCATCAATATCTGCTAGGTCAGTTTGCATCTCATCCTCAACAGTATCTAACAAATTCGTGACCACTTATGTTTGGGTTTCTGTGGTGGTCAATTCTTTCTTAGGCTTCCGGACCTTGTTTACCTCTTTCAACTGCTTCCTCAAATGTTTTACCAATTTCCTTAACCTTTTACAGGTTCTTCTTAATTTCTTTAACTTCTTTTCAACTAAATTTTCTCCTGGTCTAGTTTCAGCAGGGGGTGGAGGAGCAACAACCTCTTTTTTAGGGATGGCGATGTCAATTTAAGGTTTTCTTGTGGTGGTGTTTTCTCCCTGTACTTTGAAGTTTATTTCTGAATGAGGGTCCTGGCTGGGTGAGAAAATATTCCCTCAGGTGTCAGAGGAACTATTTCCATGCTTGTGTTTTGTTCCAAGGGATGGTGTCTCCTAACTGATTTTTAGGTTCGGCCTCTGATTCTGCATGCTCCCCCTCACTCGCTCCATCACTCTCATGAGGAGACAAGGCCCTAAAAGCCTGTGTTACTCTTGATAGGGTAATACCTCAGTGTGGCCGGAGCTGCTGGTAGTGGCAGATTGGTCTAATGGCTCTTCTTGTTCTCCATTTTGCTCATATAAGCTTTTAGTTTCATGGGATGCCCTCATTTTCTCCAAGACTCGAGCCATCTCCTCCTCATAACCTTGTAAGGGTATATTTTGAGGGCTTGAGGGCAGTGAGTGGGATGGCCCTGCCTCCTCTATGAATTCTAAGGTTCCTTGTTGTAAATGAAGTCATTTGGACCGCTTTTGCCTGCTTGTTTCTGAAGTTGAGGCACGAGTCCTTTACCTTCTAGGTATGTTCATTCTTGGGAGCTCAATTTCAGTCCCGCCACGGTTTTCCTCAGGTACATATGCGGCAGGATTAACAAATTTGTCCCAAGCTATCTGCTGCTTTCCCAACTCATGCATGGTAATTATTTTGATTAACCTGTGGTGACTGACAACTGCTTGAGGGTTTCTAGATTTTCTTATTCGAACAACAGTTTCATGTAATATAGAATTTAAGAAAGTAGGTAGGTTAACTGAAATATTTTGTTTAAGCACATCTAATAGTTTGAGTTGAAGGGGTTTTACCATGTCTTGGCGTCAATCACATGTGATGAATCTATGGATGAATGCCATCAATTCCTGCCACGGTTGATGTAGAGAGGTAGGGTTAATCCCTTTTCCTTTTCTCTCCAATGGCTCTTCTGGATCCTAGTATGCTCCGACTACCTCTCATAAGAGAAGGTGTTTCTCTGTCCATCTCTCTCCTTCCACTGGTATTTCGGAGACTTCAAAAATAATATCTTTTGTGATCGGTATAATCCTTCCCTTGAGCCTAGTTTGTCCCTCCTGTAGGTTTTGCAAGAACTCAAATTCTATCTCTGTATCAAATCCTTGTAATATGTGTATATATGACAGCCAGCTAGCTTACTGGAAGATAGTGCTAGTTGCATCTGAAATCGGGAAGTTCGAAGTTTCATTCTAGAGAGAGTTTCCTCCCATGGCTGATGCAATTTCTTGAGCTAATTTCTCCTTCTGATTGTGTTCTCTTTCGTCTTTGTTGTTTAGAATGAAAATTGTATGCAAGAGAAAGGGAAATTGCAACCTTCTGCAGGTAACTTCATACCTTAATTGTGATGCTCCTTTGGTCTTATCAGCTTATCCAATGGAATTTGTGCAGGGAATTCACATGCTTTCTTATTTATGAATAATTACACCCCCTCTCTCGAAGTAAGGGTGTCCACGTCCTCAAGTACAAGAGGGATTTGATCAATCATGAATGCATATAGGGGGAATGTCAGGGTTTAGTAATCATAGCCTATACGTGAGAGCGGAGGTTATGGCTTTGGAGCTCAAGGAAAGAGGAGTGATTGGGTAATTATGAGCGCATGCAGTGTAAAGGTCAAATTTGGAAATTTCATAAGTGTATCTCATGCGGAAGTGACCGGAGAGGGGGAGAAAGAAGTATAGCTATTATTATGATAGGATGTCCTTCTTTAATGGTAAAGTGTGATGGAAGCAATACTGAGATAGGTAATTATTGGTGTCATCATCCCGAAGTTCAAACATGTAAGCATATATCACTTATAGTTACTTATGTGGTAGACTAGAAATATCACCAATTCAAGTAGTGGGATTATGTTAAGAATGGAAGAAAAATTGGAGATAAGGTATAGGTAAGGGTAATTGGCTATTGTTGAAACATACTCTCATACCATAATTAGAGCCACTACTGCCAGCAGGCGTTCATAGCCTCGACAAGGTCGCTATTTTAACCTGAAAAATGAGCCAGGATCCTTTATGTAAAAGTAGTTATTCTTCCAATTTTGTGGAGAGATCACCGTGCTGGTATGATAGCCAGATAGCCACATTGCCACTCACCAGATTTGTAGCAGAGTGATCAGGCTGGCTCATGATGAGACCTCATGTCCTTTAAGCAGTTGAGAAGGTCATTACCCTAGTGTGGTGGGCATTGTGGGCATGTCACTTGCTAAAATCTTATGAACATGGTAGGCTGGCTCGTGATGAGACCCCCTATCCTCTCTTGAAAATTTTCATATGACCATAGTACTTCTATTTGAAACATAATCATTTTGATTTATGAGGAGGTCACTGTGCTGGTATGATGGCCAGATAGTCACAGTGCCATTCACTAGGATTGTAATAGAGTTATCAGGCGAGCTCGTTATGAGACCTCCTGTCCTTCAAGAAGATGAGAAGGTCATTACCCTAGTGTGATGGACATTGTGGGCATGTCACTTGCTAAACCCTTATGATCATGGTAGGCTGGCCCATGATGAGACCCCCTATCCTCTCTTAAAAATTCGCATGTAAACTTAATAGTTATTCTTTATACATGAAGGGAGGCTCATTAACTCCTTAAGAGTTAGGGATGGTGAGATAAGTAAAAATAATGCCAATACAATTAATACCCCTTATTCCTATTTCTTTATATAGGAGGGAAATACTACTCGAAAGTGCAGAAAGATATACCACATAAGATCATGTATTGTATGATAATATATTTGAGCTGGGAATGACATAGCCCTTAATTTCATATATGTACAATTTCGACTTCTGGGTTAGAGATTATAGTGTCAAAGGATCATCATATTGGTAATTTTACTACTTCCCTGTTCTCTTCAGCTGTCAATTCCTATTCAGAGATGCCTTTTATAGCTAGGGTGTGGATCGAGGGGAGGATATCGACAAAGGAAAGAAGGGTCGTGTTTATTTAAAGGGAGGAAAATTAAAAATTAAAAAAATGAGTTGTTCAATCCCCTTGAACAATAGTTGTTCAATTAAGCAGTCATTCAATGACTTTAACAACGAAAAAAATAAAAAACACAAAAACACAGTTGTTCAATATGACTGAACAACAGTTGTTCAATTGGATTGAAAAATAGTCATTCAAAGAATTTGAACAGCAAGGATAAATAAAAATAAAAATAAAAAAAACTTGGTTGTTCAATCCAATTGAAAAACAGCTGTTCAATTGGATTGAACATCAGTCATTCAAATAATTTGAATAGCAAGGAAAAAAAAAACAAATAAAAACACAAAAGCACAGCTATTCAATCCGTTTGAATAGTAGTTGTTCAATTGGATTGAACAAAATTTGTTCAAAGAATTTGAATAGAAAGGAAAAATAAAAATAAATAAGAACACAAAAATACGGTTGTTCAATCTGATTGAACAATAGTTTTTCAATTGGATTGAACATCAGTTGTTCAAATAATTTGAACAACAAGGAAAAAAATAAATAAATAAAAACACAAGAGGATGAGAAGAATGGTACAATTTTGAGTATGAAGAATGTACAACAAATAAGAACTAGGAATTGCAAGGAGATTATATACATTATTTACAAATTATGGTAGAAAACTCTTATGTACTTAAGGTTGTGGGGTTATCACCCCCTTCTGCCACAACTTGGATGATGGGATCATTTCGTACCTGCTGATAGAAAGACTCCTTTGTGAGAGGTTTGCGATAGAGGCATACTTTGTGCCCATTGAATTGAAATGTAGAACCAGACCCATCTATGGTGGTCAAGGTGAGGGTACTATTTTTATGCACTTCTTGGATTTTGTATGGACCTAGCCACCTTGTCTGCAATTTTCTTGGAAAATATTGGAATCTAGAGTCATAGAGAAGTGCCCAATCTCCTTTCTGGAATGTCTTCCTTTTTATGAGGTTGTCATGCCACTTAGCTTGCTGTTTTTGTATGATCTTGTGCGTTGTAGAGACAGTAGCCATGTTTCCAATTCATTTATTTGTTGGAGTCTTTTAATCTAGGCCTCCGTCAAGTCCAATCCTACTTCCTGGGCTATCCTTAATGTTTTGACTTCGAATTCAATGGGAAAAATGGGCTATCTTCCAAATACCAGATGATACGGAGAATATCCAGTGGTGTTTCGCCATGTTGTGAAATAAGCCCACAGGGCCTCTAGAAGTCTAATGGCCCAGTCTTGACAATGTGATGATGCCGTTTTATTAAGGAGTGCTTCAAGGACTTTGTTGGTGCTTTCGACCTATTGGTTCGCCTACGGGTGGTAAGGAGACGTGACTATGTGGATGATGTGGTGATTCCTTAGGGTGGTCGTGATTTTATTACCTACAAACTATGCCCATCCATCAGTTATCACTTCCCTTGGTAGACCATATTTCACAAATAGCTTGAACAAAAAGTTAATCACATATTCCTTCATGGCTCTTGATAAGGCTACTGTTTCCACTCATTTCATTACGTAGTCCGTGGAAACCAGTATGTAGGTTTTCTGATTTGATGGTGGGTTAAACGGCCCAACAAAGTCTATTGCCCACCGTTCGAATGGTTCTATTACCAATGGTGGTTGTAGTGTCATTTTGTCTGCTTGGCTTGGGCGGCCCATTATTTGGCAACTGTTGTAGGCTTGGACATATTTTTTTGCATCTTTGAAGATCGTAGGCCAATAATAACCCAATTGTAATACTTTGTGTCTCGTTCTACGATCTGCGAAATGGCCACCACATGGCTCACCGTGACAGGCCCATAGGATATCATAGATCTCGTCTTCCCGGATGCATCTGCATATATGCATGTCGGCCCCTGTGTGGAAGAGGTATCCACCGATCCAGGAGAACCTAGCATTGCATTATACAATCAGCTTCTGTTCCCTTGATGTTAAATGCCTGGGCAGTTTTCCTACTACCAAGTAATTTACTACGTCTGCGTACCATGGCATTTTTACTGCTACGACAAAAAAATGTTCATCAGGGAACTGATCATCAACTGCTAGTGTGTCATCTGTCTTTGTAACTCTGGATAGGAAGTCTGCGACCACGTTTTCTTTTCTTGGGCGATCCTTTATGGTTATGTCAAATTCTTGCAAAAGCAACAACCAACGAGTTATTCTCCCATTTTTTATTGGTTTATTGGCTAAATATTTAATGGCAGAGTGATCAGTATATAAGAGTATTTGATAGCCCGTTATAGAATGTCTAAACTTATTAATAGCATAAATGACTTCCAGGAGCTCTTTTTTTGTCACTGTGTAATTTAAATCAGCAAGAGTAAGATTTTTGCTGATATAATAAATAGCATAGGGATTTTTGTCTTCTTCTTGACCAAGAACTGCCCCTATCATTGTATCGGATGCATATGAAGAAATGTGAAAAGGAAGCTCCCAGTTAGGACTGCGTAAGATTGGTGTTGTCGAGACCAGTCTCTTTAAATCTGCAAAAGCAGTCACATTTATCAGACCAATGAAATTCAACGTTTCTAGTTAGAGCATACAAAGGTGCAGAAATTTGTGAGAAATTATTTATAAACCTATGATAATACCCTGCATACCCTAGAAAACTACGCACCTCTGTCTGTGTGCAAGGTGTGGCTAATGAAAGGATTACCTCTATTTTTTTTGGGTCTACCTATATTCCTGCTGTAGAGATATAGTGCCCCAGGATTACTCCTTCGGTCATCATCATGTGGCACTTTTCATTTCTTATGCATAACCTAGTAGCAATACATCGTTCCAATACTTTTTCTAGTGTTTCTAATGCATGATCAAAATCATCACCATATGGGGTGAAGTCGTCCATGTAAATTTCAAGCCCCTCATTTATTAAATAAACAAAAATGCTGAGTATGGCTCTTTGAAAGGTTGTTGGGGCATTGCATAGTCTGGAAGGTAGCACCCCGTAGGTAAATGTACCCCATGGGCAGTTGTTATGAAGGTAAATCCTCTCTGCGGACAAAGATGATCCCTATAGCCCTAGGGTGGGTCTAGTAACAAAAGGACACACTAAAGTGTTGCTTCATATTAAATGAATCAACAAAAGACATGGTAGATTGACCTACCTTGAATCCAATGTTGTCGATGTTGCAGAAAGAGTAGTGGTCTCTCGTTCCTACCTTGGAAAGTCACCATCCATTCGTTGTCATGCTCAGATACCTACACATAGGACAAAGAACAAGAACAACATATGACAGAATAGTTTAACTCACAACTATTATCCAGTCAAATAGGGCTAAACATATCGCATCAAATAAACATCATAACACAATATTGGAACCAAACAGTAGTCCTATATATTAATGAGTAGAAGGAAGAGTACAACTGATGCTTTTTTGTTGCAATCTCCTCCAAGGGGGTTCAGACGAAACACGTCTCAACTATCGGCCATGGAATTCGGACTTAGGCTCTCTTAGAAGGCATCGACTCGAGCTCTCTCAACACAATCTTTCTTACTCTATCTCCTCTAGTAGCTTATCTATAGTATAATTCTCTTAGTTCAAATATTCAGTCGTTCAGCTAGCTTCTACTAAAGGAGATAGTTTCTTATATAGAGGGAAAAGAGGAGGTTGGGATCCCTACAAAGGTGGGATGGATTCCTATCCTTTAGGAGAGTTCCAAGGGAGGTGGAAACTACTAACTAAAGGAAGAAGTTTGTGGTTGTTTCAGTTCAACCACTCCCAATGACTCATCCCCGAGATGGTTGGAATGGAACCTCTGCCTCTATTTTTTTTTTAAATTCCATAAATATCTTGGTGTGGGTGTCTAACTAGCACAGAGCGCCAAGTGGCGCGGGCTCAGTGCTAAATTTCTTGGTCGGTGCGAGGATGTAACGGGCTACCTGCGCCAAGGAAAAAATAGGGATTTTCACAGCTCTATTTATGGAAATGTCAACAAGAAGAATGTTGTTTTCATCAAAAGGGATGTAAGGATGGTATTTGCAAAGAATGACACTACATATTGGTCACATAAACGACCCTCCAATGTGCAAGTTGGGGATTGCAGGGACAGTGACAAAATGCTGTGTAATAGATGCCCCCTAAAGTATGAAGTATGAGAGGGAGGGAGGGGTGAAATGCTTTATGAGAATGCGTTCGAACCAAACACCACTATCGGAAGACCTAAAATTACAAATACAAATGATAACTCTGATACATGAATCATGTGGCATGGGCACAACCATCCATAATAGAATATATAAAAAACAGAGATCCGAGGTATGGACATAGCCATCTAGCAGGAAGGATCAATAAATAGACTCAAGTATGGTCGCAGCCATCCAATCAAGAGATTCATGCAATAAGTCATCATAATCCACAAAAATCCCCAGCCTGGAGTTTATTAGACAAAATCCAGGGTCTTGCGCTCCATCTCGACCCGAAGATGTACAATTTCGAGCATGCGAATGTATGAGCTGAAGTCGAACATGCAAGAAAATCGTCTGATTACCAACCAATGATGAAAGCTCTTAACAGACACGAGAGAAACCACCAATGATGACGATGGCCCTCAAGGTACAAAAGGTACAATCCACGGAATGTGAAAAGTGATCTAACGTCAAACATCTGCAGAATCACTCGATCGAAGGCCAATGATGTGAACCTTGCGTCGAATGCGAAAAACCTGCCATTGAAGCATGTAGGCTCCAAGGTACCAGAAGTGAGTCTCTAGATCAAATTCCTAGATAATGAGTTGAATTCGACAGGAAGTGACCTGGTCGAAGGAGCGCCATAATGTTTCCCACATCATTTACACGAGACAAAGGAACATGATGAAAGTGGATTAGGACCAACAGGATATCAGAGGAATGTTGACAACTACAGAGGCAAACTTCTCTTGAACATATCAACAGCACGACACTGAATTTGGCAGTATTTGACATCAAAGGATCTGAGGTCATGATGATGTGGCAAAGAGAATATGAGAGGTCAAAAGAGATTACCCAAACCCATGGAGGCAAAAAATAACGAAATGAGATATCCCCAACCCGACAAGAATGAAAACAAGTGTTATTTTCAAGAGCGACATACTGCCAACTTAACTAAAACTTGGTTCCATTTTCCCCCACCATTTCTGGCAAGTACCCCAATCATTTTTTTAAAACAAGCTTGAAGGGGATAGCATATGCTTGTACAGTAAGTTTGTCCTTTGGAAAAATCCAACCTAGTACATTTTACAAGCCCTATGAAGGAGGAACTCAAAATAACGTCATGGTGACGAAGTCCGATGTCATCAGGGTTTAACGAGTCTGACAAAGGGAGAACTTGGCATCTTTTCATGTTTAGAGAGTTTGAAAAGAAGGCATAAAAGAAAACTCCAACAGTCCATTTTCATAGGTAGTCTCACAGATCCGAAAAGGTAGAAAATTGTTTCTGCGAGAACCTCTTAGTTGCGATAGGCTAAGGTATTCCTTTTTCGTAAATAATCCATCCCAGCTCAAAAAAGGGTTAAACGTATACTGGGTAGATATCGTTTTGTAGCCATTTAACGAGTTCAAAACAACAAGAATATCGGCAATCTTTTCAATTTTAGAGAGTCATAAAAGAGCTAAAAGATGACCCCATTAGTGACTTTTTCGTGTTTTTACCGAGTCCGAAAAAAGTATAAAATATAACTCATTACTTCATCATTGTCGCATGAAAAACCTGTTGCTTCACAAGATACATGTGTAAAACCCATTTCTCGAAAATAATATAATAAAATAATCGAAAGCCTTAAAACCTAATTAGGGTTGTGAAAAAGTTATAAAATGCAAAAAATGGTAAAAATAATTACTTTTCACTTTTTACCTCTTGTGGAGCAATAGTTACCCATTTCACTGTGCAATCTTGCGGCGACGATAGTCGCCAATCTAGCAGATCAATCGCAAATCCATCAACTCCAAGTAAGAGCTGAGATCCCCCTCATCATTTTAAGTCATTTCTTGCTTCCTGCAATTTTCAATTTCAAATTTTGGGGGAGGAAATGTAAAAATTAGGGCTCCACGGTTGGCATGGGTTTCGGGCACAGAGTCACGCCGACCAGCTGATTTTTAACACTAGGGCGCACCCATTAGCGCAATTGTTTTGGAAACAGTCGTGCCAATGGCGCAAACCATTTTTAGCTAAAAATGCTCATCAAATACCCCAATTTTTTACAGTTTTAAGAGTCAAAATTGACTAATACCACTCATATGAATGTGTTTGCAGGTAGGAAGAGGTAAAATGGTCATTGAATGGAAATAACGGGAACATAGCGAAGAAGATGAACTGGCCATGGAAAATGAGGGAGTCATGGAAGATCTCAGAAATTGTGGTCTGAAAAAATTCTTCCTAACACCATGTCTCTGAGCCCAACTAGAATTACTATAGTATCTTATCAGTATATGGGATGAAAATCAAGAAAATTTCATCCTACGGGATCAAGAACTTGAGATTGATGTCTCTAATGTGCATTTCATCATAGGATTATCATGGAGGGGTGCAGCACCAATCCTAACCGGCACCCGACCCTGCATGGAAAACATGACCATGGTGATAGGCAGGGTATGTCCAGGAGCACAGAAGGGATCAGGTAGTGGGAAATTTGATATACAAACTATCCAAGATTTGACACTATGTGTGGTATTGCATACCATCACCCGGGCTGCATGATCACAAGCACCGCACAAAGCAACAAAGACACAGTTGCTTCTTGCTATAGATTGCATGGCACAGACCATCTACAACTGGGTAGAGGTCATGACCATAAACATGAAGCACCAACTAACCAAATTAAAGAAGACCAAACTGAAACAATTTGGTTATGGATCTATTCTAGTATCGTTCTTTTTGGAACGACTACCCATTTTTCAGCGATAGGAGGTTATAGTCCCGACACCACCAGCAAGAGAACCACGGATGGCTCGTTGGGCAGCTTTGATGCCAAGGGCAGGGGTGGTCAACAGATGTCCTGGAGACTGGAATTATTTGATTGGCTCCGTCGATAGCTGATTGTTGTGGAGGACTGGCCCTACTCTGGCACAGATTTCACTGATGATCCGGACCTCCCTCTCCCGGAGGGAGAAGATTGGGATGAATATCTGTGTGAGACCTATTTTTAAGTTTTATGAGTATTATGATTTATTTATTTATTTATTCATGTTCTGACATTAAATCCATGTGATGCAGATGTTGGCCCAGAGGGACCTGCCGGTATGTCACCTATAGCGAGGTGAATCCCTCGCAATTTTGACCCCCAAGGCGAGGGCGGTGAGGAAGACAAGATAGTGCACAACCTAGAGGGGATCACACAAGGAGTCTCGAATTATGCACGTTTTTATGATGTTCCTCGCGCCTACCAGAGACATACTGTATGGGTGCCCAGCCGAATTCAACACTTGCTGAGGCGGCTAGTACGGGCCATGACATGTTATCATGAGCACCATGTTGATTAGACACCTAGGTTTTATTTTATCTGCATATTTGAGAGACATGATGTTTCAGAATGTAATAGAAACACACATATATTTTTTGAAGTTATGATGCACACAGTTGCAAACATGTGATATATATATATATATATATATATATATATATATATATATATATATATATATATATATATACATCTTATTTCCCTACACATATATTTTACATATGATGATGATTTTACAAATGATGCAAATTTCTATCTAATACAATGTTAGCCACTATATTAGTTAATGTGTTCATTCGTCTAGGAATATGTTGATAGGTAATAAAATCAAAATGTATTTCCAACAAACGAATACGTAAATACAATCTCAGAATGTGCAGATTTCTAACTGAATAATTATTATTGAGTTGCATAACAACAAGCTATGAATTTAGATTTACAATAAATGCACGTATGCCGAGGTTGATTGCCTCGGTTAATAGCTCAATGACAGCACTATATTCAATGACATTGTTTGTAGTTTTTCCTAGACAAATACCTTCCAGATCTATCAACTCACCAGTAGGATCATAAATTACCCAGGCTGCTTAAGACAAATTCCTGGTACTGCAAGAAGCACCATATGCAAAACTGACATAAGGGGTAATAGACATCTGCACAATAAGCAAGACCCAATAAGCAATAAAATGCTCACAAAGCACATCAAACCAGAAAACATGTACAAAAATGAAAACAACACCTATGTACACTTATTACGCATGAATGACTCACGCATAATATTTTTTGAGATACAACCGATTTATGGGTTGTTCAAGAGGATGAAATTCGTAGTCAATTAGCTCATAGGCCCCATTCTGCAACACACGTTTAAGGATGTAGGGTCCATGCCACATAGGTTGAAATTTTCCTACCCCCAGCTTATCACAAGCTTGGTCATATATGAGGACAAGATCTCCTTCAACGAAAGAACGAGGGGAAACTGATTGATCAAAATGAGCTTTGACCTGCTTTTTATGTGCTTCGATAACGAGAGCAGCAAAGTGGTGGGTTTCATCCAGCCTTTCTAAATAAATGAGACACTCTTCTTCTGGCAAAGTATTTAGCAGTAATTCAAAAACCAACTTGAGCAAAGGTATTTCACATTCAATCGGAAGAGTAGCTTCTAGGTCATAAACCAAATGGAAGGGAGTGAACCTGGTTGCGTTTTTTACTGAGGTTCAGTACGCCCAAAGAGCCAAAAATAACATGAGATTCCAATTTGATTTGTGGATCCCAATCATATGTTGAAGCATTGTGACAAGAACTTTGTTCACAGCTTCAACCTGGCCATTGGCTTGAGGGTAGTATGGCGTTGAGCTGTTGTGACGCAGGTCCAACTTAGAAGTCAACTCCGCCACCATATAATGTTGAAAATGGGAACCATGATCAGTAACGATGACTTGAGGGACACCAAACTTAGCAATAATATGATTGAATATGAACTGAGCAGCTGTCTTACCATCAGCGGCAAGTGTAGGCATTTCTTCGGCCCATTTGGTGAAGTAGTCCACAGCTACGATAATATAAGCATGCCCCTCAGCCGAGTGAGGGTTACACGTCATAAAATCGATGCCCCATTTCGCAAAGGGACCAACGATAATGACAGGATGAAGAGGAATAGGTGGCGCATGCAACTTGCATTGATAAATTTGGTAATCATGGCATTTATGAACTGTGACAATACAGTCTTTGAAAATAGAAGCCCAAAAATAACCAGCACGAAGAATATTGTGTGCAGTAGCATAACCAGACATGTGACCGCCACAAGTGCCACTGTGAAAATCATTTAGAGCTTTCTCAGCTTCCTTGAGAGTCAAACATCGTCGAAGTATGGAATCAACTCCAATACGATAGAGAGTATCTCCAACTATACGATAAGGTTGTGACTGATGGCTAATGCGTCAGCAGGCATCTTTCGTCAACTTAGACCTAAAAGATGAAGTTTGGAGATAAACGATGATATCACCGTACCATGGATCGAGGGTGCTAATCAAGAAAAGAAAATCGTCTGGGATGAATTCCTCGGAACGAGAAGGAGCGGAATCGGAAGGGAGAGAACAAAGTAAATCATCAAAGACCAATGACTTCTTAGATTTGGCAGTAGTAAATTCCAAATCAAGCTCTTGGAGGATAAAAATCCACGTTGAGTATTTTCCCCCCAGCAATTGTCGAGACAATATGTAGGTAATAGGGTTGCATTCAGAAATCACCGTCACTATACACAAAATAATATAATGACAAAAACGTTGAACAACTTGAACAGCAGCCAACGCTAACTTCTCGATGTGACCATAATGCGTTTCAGTGACAAGAAGGTTATAAGACAACTAATAAATAACATGCTCATGACCATCGTCATCGTCATGTACCAAAGCAATGGCAATCGTGCTGAAAGCGGCAGCCAAATAAAGGGAAAAATCACGATGATAATCTAGAGGGTAGAGGAGAGGAGCATTGACCAACAATGTTTTCAACGCATCAAAATATTTCCGAGTGATCTCATCCCAGTAAAAATGAACGCCCTACTATAACAATCGTGTGAATCCTTTAGCTACTTTGACATAGTTAGGTATAAAACGGCGAAGAAAATTAGCTTTCCCTTGTAAAATCTACAACTGATGTAATGAGGAAGGAGAGGGGAGATTGATAAATAGCCTCAACCTTGAGAGGATCTAGGAAAATTCCATCTTTAGAAACAATAAACCCTAAGAGTCTACCAGAATCAACGCAGAAGACACAAGTCGAACGTTATAGTGTCTACAACAAAGAAAAATCTGAAGAAGATGGTCAGGATGATCCCTACGCTTAGCTGAATGAGCCGGAAGGTCATCTAGATAAGGCTGAACGATGTGACGAATATCATGAAAGGAATAAGACATCGCGCACTGAAATGTGGCCCCGACATTCTTCAAACCAAAGGGGAGATTCTTATATCCAAAGGTACCCCAAGGACAGATAAAGGCAATCTTGTGTTTATCAGTCGGGAGAATATTGATCTGATAATAACCCAAAAAATCGTCCATAAGGGAAAAAATCTTGCTCCCGGCACAGTCATCAATGAATTGATCGATGAAAGGAGTAGGATAATTATCCTTAGGAAAATCTCGATTGATATCACGATAGTCAACATAGACACGAATAGTGCGTTGCTTCTTATCTACAGGAACAATATTAGAGACCCATTCTGTCAATGGAATTGGATAAATGAAACCAACTTTAAGAAGCTTTTCCACTTCGGCTTTAATGGCAGCAACTTTCCTAGGATGCACTGGACGAAGATGCTGATGAACAGGTTTTGAACTAGGGTAAGTAGGAATCTCACGTACCATGATGCTAGGATCAATACTGGGAATTTCTTCGTAGGACCATGCAAAGACATCACGGAATTCATGAAAAAGGCTGGTATAGACTTGCACTTCATCCAAAGAACAAGTAACCTCAATATGGATGTTCTCGACGATTCCCGGTTTAATGGAAATGTCGGTAGGAATCATCTCTGTGATGTTACTCAAGTTACCTTCCAAAAAAACCTCATGGACCTGAACAGGTGTTTGAAGTGGAGGAGAAGGAACCTGAGAGGCAAAATGCTCAAGACAAGTAGACATGGCTCTGAGGCTTGGTAGAAACAAGGAGTGATGATGACTATCATCACACGGTAGATCAGCGAAAGATAGAGTTTCCATGATAGCCTCATCAGAAGGAAACACTTATTTCAAATGATTCGGTGAATCAAAATCACCAAGCCAAGGGGATTGAGAGTAGATGTCAAGAGTCACGCTCTAAGGAGAAAAATCAGAATCAGAATCCGATGTAGCAATGAGTTCACAATAATCAATTTCAATCGAACTCAAAGGCATCGAATCTTCAAACGAATTGATTTTTTCAGGAGAAGGGATAACCCAGGGGTCATTGGTTTGAGAAATCATGTTGACCTGAATAGTATTTGGTGGTGGAAGAGGGAAAAAACCCATGAGGGCAGGATCCTTGAAAAGGCCTGGCCCTACACTCTCGTAAGGAGTAGGAATCTTGTCCATGTACGAAACATTGTTCTCATAAGAGGAAGTGAAAAAAGACAATCGATCAACAGTAATAATCTTTCCTTCGTGCAGAAACCTAAAAACATGAAAGAGAGTGGACGGAATGCACAACATGGCGTGAGTCTAAATGCATCCTAGGAGGAGATTATAATTGAGTTTTTCATCAACAACTTCGACCTCTACATTGACTGTCTTCCCTTCTAATGTGATCGGTAACCTAGCGAGAACACCAAGAGGTTTAGATTCTCTTCCATCAAATGTTTCAAGGGAATTGGGTGATGAGGTAAGAGTTGGAGAACCAATGGCTTTCCAACAAGTAGATGACATAACACAGGTAGATGCACCCTCATCCACGACAACTCGGTGAATATTCAAACCATTAATACCAACTTGAATGATGAGCGCAATTTGGTGTGGGAGTCGCGGGAATAAATTCTCTAAATCGAAAGAGAGCAAACTAGTATCGGCAAGATCAATCCCACCTATCGCAGATAGCAAAGCTTTCCATTGTGAAGGATAACTCTAAAGTTCTTCTAACGTAGACATTGTGGATGGCACCTGAGCCAAATATTCAACAATACTGTAATGCTGAGCAGCACGGGCATTGGGATTATACGAAGACTTACGGAACACACCTTTCGAAGGTGGTCGCACAACGGATTCGGAATTAGGCCGTTCAATCTCAAGAGGACCAGAAATAGGAGGGGGAGGAGGACCATCAGTGATCTCTTTCCCCGCTGCTTGATGCAAACCAGAATAATCTTTCGATCAAGTAGCAATTGAAACGGGTGCAGAACCGTTCATCATGAATACTTGCGAACCAGATGGAGCAAAGGACTGAGGGTGCTCTACCATTTGAGTCTGCTGAGGGAAGGGTTCCTTAAGAATGGTCGGAGCTCCTTGGTGAAGTGCTCATCATCACAAATCAAATAAGGATACTTCGTTTTACATTGAGAACTATCAGCAGAATGAGGTTTTGGAGAATCCTGTTTCGGGGTATCGGCTTTGGCCTTACCTTTACCCTTCTTCTACCTTTGGAAGTGTTATCTATAGTATTGGCCTGAACATCATTCACTTCTGCGGGTGTGCCAGAATTCAAATTTGACTGAGAAGCTACATTACTGGAAGAAGTAGACTTCTGCTTCCCAAAGTTAGATGAAGGAGACTTCTGAGAAGTCTGCGATACAGAACCAATACTACCATCAACGGATGGAGTCGCTGACGGTTTAGAAGTTCCAGGTCGAGGAGCATCAGGCAAGATATCGTACAATGCACCAGACTGAGAATACACGAGATCGAGGCACTGGGCGTAAGCAATGGCTTGTTCCTTGGTTACATATGCTCCCATAGATATGTCTTTGGTAATCTGATTGACAAAGAAGGTAGTGAACCAATGAGTCAGAAGCTGATCAGGTATCTCAAATTTGATCATGCGACAATGACGCTGCCACTCATGAATATGATCTGAGATATGAGTAGCTCGGTCCTGTTTCAATGAGGTGAGGAGGTGCGTCCCGACCTCATAGTGGATCAGTAACTGAAAATGTGTAAGGAATGCCATGGCCAAAGAATTGAATTCTTGGAAAACTCCACGAGACAACTCAATGTACCACTTTGCAGCAGCACCAGTAAGAGTTTGCTGGAAAATACGGAGACGAATAGAATCGTCAACCCAAGAATTAGAAGAACACCAAAAATGGTAAGAAATCACATGCATTTGGGGGTCTTCACCAGGTTTACCCTCAAATTTAGAACAACCACCAGGAATCTTGGTCAGAACCGGAGGCCAATATGGATTATGAAGAATAGGATCATTTGTCAACTTCAACACATCGGTTAATTCCAACGTAGCAAGAAATGGTAACTGAGTATTGAAAGTCATTGGAGATATTTTATAAGGACCTGTATGTACATTCCACCCAGTATGAATGGGATTCTGTCCCCATATATTCTGTCTTGAAGAATTTGGATTACAGGGATTAAAAAAAGGATAATTCGGTTGATACTAGGATTGAGGACCAGGATATTGAGTCAAAGCATACCACTGAGGTCCTTTCTGAGTAGCAAAAATATTTTGTTGTTGAATGTAGGTATGACTTTGAGGTTGCTGATACACAAGTTGATTTTGAAGGTACAAAATCTGAGGTGTACTATATACTAGTTGATTTTGAGGGTATGGAATTTGGGGTGCATTATACATCGGTTGATAGGAAACTTGAGGGTAATAAGCACCCCACGGTTGCATAGGTTTACCTTACGGAGCAGGTTGAGCAAGCTGCTGAGTAGGATAAACATGTAAAACTGGCTGCGGAAACGAAATAATCTACTGGTCGGCAGGTTGCGACAGTTGCTGAGCTAGTTGAACCAGCTGTTGAACTCGTTGTTGAACTGGTTGTTGAGGGCCACCAATTTGAATTTGTGGTAAAGGTTGGCCTGATGGTTAAGACAGTCCAGGATGTCCCTGATGACCAGGTTGACCCAGAGAAGGACCATAGGATTGTCCTGGTTTCACAAAATTTGGGCCATACTGCACATGTGGCTGTGATTGAGGTGTAATAGGTTGTCCTTGCGACGGATAAACTTGCCCCCCAGGACCAAAAAATGATCTGGATTGAACCAGAGGTTGACCCAAGAGACCAGAGGATTTTCCATGTTGGACCAAAGGTTGTCCTTATAAAGGTTGTCCTTGTGTACCGTACAGTTTTCCCTGTGGACCAAAAGTAGGGCCCTGCTGAGCTGAAGGTTGTCCCAAAGAGGGTTCTCCTTGTAAGCCAGAGGGTTGCGTAGGCAACGTAGGTCCCAAATGAGTAAAAAAATCATAAGGATCATAAACGACCTAATAAGGATCTATAAGAGGCAAATAAACTGGATTCCCACACTCATCATAATGGTGCGAATATACATATATGGGATTACCAACAGCATCATAGTGATGAAAACAAGGATTTCTAGGAGGCGGGGGTTGTTGAGAACCTTGAGAACTTTGTTGAAAAGCTAACAGGTAGTTTTCAAAAGTGATACCACTAGGAATCATAGGAGTAGTGGAAACTGAACTAGAAGCCACATAGATTGTAGGTTGTACTGGAACAGATGTAACAGTAACCAACAGATCTGATGCCGAAGGTAATGGTACTGACGAAGATTGGACCAAACTCCGAGGAGGAGTTACTATGATGGATTGTGCAATGGACGCAACACCAGACATAATCTGACTCAGAGACCTATAGCCAGCCGAAAGTGACACCGAAGGTGAAGAAGATTGGACAGAGGCATGAGAAAGATCTTCAGGAAAGAGTTGATATTCTCCTGTGGATACAGGCATTCATTCACTACTAATATAACTGGAGGAATCCATATCTGAGTCTTCCGTAAGATCTTCGAAAAGACTACGGGGACTAGGAGGTACCGCAGCAGCAACAAAAGGAGATCCAGATGTAAGAGGAGGAAATTATCCTTCGTCCCCAAAACCAAACCAAGCACTTGAATGAGGACAATTTAATTCAACTGGCTCATCAAGTGGAGATTGAGTAGCAAAGGGCTGGATAGATGGTAGAATAGGCTGCGAAAAATCGGCAGACCTAGTAGATTGAGGAGTTTCGAAAGAAACATCTAGAAATGAACCACCACTAGGAGGCAGTGAAGATGACGAAACTGGAGGTTCCACCACTTTGACCGTAAATCAGAACAGGAAGGAAAAGAGATAACCAATCGAAAGTACCAAAATCAAAAACCAAGGAAATCAATCAGACCAAGTAACAAACTTTTAATAAGCATGTAATCGTAGGTGATTAATTTTATAACACTGAAACCAAAATATGTTGTTTCATGTTTTAAGAGTCAAGAAACAAACAAAATATGACTCTAGTCTCTTTCAATTTGAAACGAGCATGAAAGGACAAGTGCTTGATGATCCCTTCTCTTGTTTAAAGAGTCATGAAAATATCGAAATGACCTCTCAGGAATTCTAAGCAAGAGGGTGTACTAGGTTTCCATAAATTGCCATATACACCTTGGTGATCAAATGAAACAGAAATGACCAAGGACTTGATGTACGTGTAGGTAGTCTCCCCGATTGCTGTGTTCAGTGTATCACGGTGACAAGGTGACAGACTCAGCTTCCTATGGATAAAATTATTGCAACCTAGAGGGGTCTCTCTTTATATACGTGACGGTACGAGGAGCACAAGTCCATACTAGCATTGTCTGAAGCCAAAAGGAGAGCGACAGCTGCTAGGTTTTAAGATGCCAGAACACGTCTCTAGCCTAGACCACTAGAAATGTTTCGTTAGGTTGCAATGTTGCCTTAGGTTCATTGAGTAAATTTAAAGTTAATCTTGAATTATGTTTCAATTTTCAGGCCCTGTCGAATGTGTAGGCTCAAATTCCTAGATGCAAACTATATGCAAATGAATACCATTTCAATTCGATGAATACTAGTTATAAGAAGGATAGAAATATTTCAAACAAGTAAACAAAGAAAACATGTGAAGAAACTTCTAATGCCTTTAATGCAATCAATCGAAAACGAAATTCCTTTCTAGATTGAGAAATACTAGTTATGTAAAGGAACGTTTCACTTTTCGATGCAACAAAAGAATGCAAAGGTAGTTTTTGATTTTTTTTGTTGAATTTTCAATGAAATGAAGCACACCTTGTACTAATTCAATGGAAAACAAAATAAACACTAGTTTGAGAACGTAAGGTTTTGAAATTGAATGACTCAACCAAAGCGAAACAGACACAAAAAAATGCAAGCTAATGAAGCAAACCTTCAATCAAGAAAGAGAGTTCTCAAAATGACCCAAACAAGCAAAGTAATCAATGCTCAAAGTATTGAAGAAGAAGGACTTATCAAAAAACGAAAATACCATTCAATCAGCAAAACAAAAAGGATCAAGAAAACTTAGTCTAAAAACCCAGAACAAGACTGATAATAATCAAAGAGTCTTGTTCCTGAACAGAAGGCTCAGTGTGCAAGAACACCTAGAAACCCTAAGGTCTTAACTGAAACCGAAAAGAAAACAGACAAACAACTGAGGGAAACAAGTCTACAGTAGTCAACATAGTCTGCAAAGGCTTAAAGACACTCAAACATAACCTAGAAACAAGAACAAATGACCAAAAAATGCATTAGGGAGGTCAAACAAAAACCTACAGGGATTGGCGTGACTATAAGGCTATAATCCATGCCATACAGAGGTTGGTGCGAGTGCTAAAAGAGAAACCTATGCCAATTTGCACGACTATCTAGACAAAAAACGTGCCAAGCTAAATACCTATGGGAAAAAGAAGAAAAACCTTAACGGAATGAGCAGAAGTCAACCTTGACTCTTTGGAGCTGAACAAAGAATGGAAACTTAGCAAACAAACTAGAAAAAGGTAGATAACTAAGCCAAGAACTGAAACTGACCCAACAAGATGACACGACAAACTCACACTGATCCCTAGTGGAGTCGCTAATTTGTTTTGAAGGTAAATCCTCTCTGCGGATAGAGACGATCCCTCTATCCCTAGGGTGGGTCTAGTAACAAAAGGACATGCTAAAGTGTTGCTTCCTAGTAAATGAATGAACAAAAGACATGGTAGATTGACCTACCTTGTATCCAATGCTGGTGATGTTGCGGAAAGAGTAGTGGTCTCTCGTTCCTGCCTTGGCAAGTCACGATCCGTTCACTGTCACGCTTAGATACCGGCACATAGGACAAAGAACAAGAACAACATATGATAGAATAGTTTCGCTCACAACTATTAGCTAGTCAAAGAGGGCTAAACATATCGCATCAAATAAACATCATAACACAATAGTGGAACCAAACAATAGTCATGTATATTAATGAGTAGAAGGAAGAGTACAACTGATGCTTTGACATCGCAATATCCTCCAGCAGGGTTTAGACGAAACGCGTCTCAACTGTCGGTCAGGGAATTCGGACTCATGCTCTCTTAGAAGTCATCGACTCGAGCTCTCTCAACACAATCTTTCTTACTCTATCTCCTCTAGTAGCTTAGCTATAGTATAATTCTCTTAGTTCAGCTATTCAACCATTTAGCTAGCTTCTACTAAAGGAGATAATTTCTTATAAAGAGGGAAAAAAAGAGTTTGGGATCCCTACAAAGGTGGGAGGGAGTCCTATCCTTTAGGAGTGTTCCAAGGGAGGTGGAAACTACTAACTAAAGGAAGGAGTCCTTGGCTGTTTCAGTTCAACCACTCCCAATGACTCATCACTAAGGTGGTTGGAATGGAACCTCCGCCTCTATTTTTAAAAAACATTCCATAAACAGCTTGGTGTGGGTGTCTAACTGGCACAGAGCACCGAGTGGCGTGGACTCAGTGCTAAATTTCCTGGTCGGCGCAAGGACGTAACGGGCTACCCGTGCCAAGGAAAAAATAGGGATTTTCACAGCTCTGTTTAGGGAAATGTCAACAAGAAGAATGTTTTTTTCATCAAAAGGGATGTAATGATGGTATTTCAAATAATGACACTGCGTATTGGTCACAGAAACGACCCTCCAATGTGAGAGTTGGGGATTGCAGGGACAGTGACAAAATTCTTTGTAATAGTAGCTAAAGGTTGTTTTATCTTGGTCTTCGGGGGCTATTTGGATTTGATTGTAACCACTGAAACCGTCAAGAAAATAAAATAAACGCTTCCATACCAATGTATCTAGGACCTGATCAATAAAAGGGAGGGGGAAGTGTTCCTTCTGTGTTGCCTTTTTCAGTTCTCGATAATCCACACAGATTCTCCATTTCCAATTCTTTTTAGGGCCGACTACCAGAGGGGAGACCCACTTGTTGTCTGAAATAGGATAAATGAAATTCACGTCCAGTAGTTTTTGTAGTTCCTCTTTTACAACGTCTTTTAGATGAGGGTTTAACCTAC
Organism: Pinus albicaulis; assembly: GCA_034641835.2. Lineage (NCBI taxonomy): Eukaryota > Viridiplantae > Streptophyta > Pinopsida > Pinales > Pinaceae > Pinus > Pinus albicaulis. Next base: position 1,465,089,154 of record CM076582.1, read on the forward strand.
ACTAGGGTTGTCGAATAAGCCAAGCCTCCTTTTCAATATAGATGTGATGGGTGCATAGCTGGGGGTCTATGCCCTTCATGTTTGGGTAGTCCCAAGCAAATGATCCCTGATAATTTTGTAACACCTTTATGATTTTCTGCCTTTGGTCACTATCCAGATTTCCATTGATATTCAAAATTTTCCCTGGCTCAATCTCAACGGGTATGCTGTTGCGTACAACGGTTGTAGGTATATGTTGATCATAAAGGTTTTTCAAGAGATCTTCTTGTGTTTCCTCTTCAAGAACTGTCTTCAGCATTTGTCATTTCAAGTTTCCGAATGTAGGTGGCTGATTCATAAAGTTATTGATTACATCATCTTCAGTTTGATCTTTAAATTCAATAGCTTCGATTAATGTCAGAGGTGGATGGATATTTTGCTCCCAATATGTATGCAGATGCTTGTGAATGTGTACCATGGGTAAATTTGGTTTGGCAGGTGGGTAAATGATAATGTTCTTTATGGAATCTCCCCTGGCAATGGTCATGCTTCCTGTCTGGCAGCCTATGTAAGCATCGACCGTTGCTAACCAAGGTCGTCCAAGAATCAAGGGGAGTCCGTCCATTCGATTTTTTGGGTTAATAACTAGGAAATCAGCCGGATACTCCCATGAGTCTACAGAAGCCAGGATGTCCTACAATATTCCTTTTGGCCTGATAATAGACTTGTCGGCGAGTTCCAACAACGTAGCTGTGGGTTCTAACGCTGATATGCCTAGTTTTTCGCAGTTCCCTGTTGTTAAGATGTTAATGGCCGCTACTAAGTCGACGAATTTGTTTGGAAAGGAGTGGCTAGAGATTTGTACAGTTACTATGGGATTCCCTGGGTCATCGTATTTAATGGGGGCCTCCTTACCCAATAATAAGTCAGAAAGTGTTCCTACCACATGAACGGTGGGAGAAATCTTTGCTCTTTTTGCTTGCTTCCTTCCACACAGTTCTTTAATTGTCTTGGCATAGATGGGGATGTCTTGTATGGCCTGCAGAAGAGGAATTTTGATGCAAAGGTTTCTCAATTCTCCAAAAATATAAAAATATGGGGAGACCATTGGTCTAGGCAACGTTAACCTTTCAAGGAAAGGAGTTGAAAAAAACCTAAGATTTTCAGGCTTCTCTTGGTCAACCATTTAATTTTCTTGCTCCACTTCTGCTTCAGTTACATTTGTTTGTCTGGGATCTATTGGAGTTCCAGATTCCAATTGTGGTGGGGTTGTCCCTTGTGTTGGCAAGATAATACGTCCTGATCTCAGCTTTATTTCATTACATTGCTTTTGTTCAGTTTTGGGGTTGGGATTTTCTATAATCTAGATTAGCTGAACCGACCTATTGTTGGGGTTACGATTGGGATGGGCTAGTAGCCGAGGATGGATGATAGGCTGAGGGTTGTGCTGGATAGGGTACGGAGTTGGCAGTGTAGGATGATTTTGAATTCCTGTCCCCATTTGTGGGTGGGTCATTCCCAGAGGTCGTTTCCAATTTTGAGGCCAATTTGTGGTTTGAGAAGGGGATGTTGGCCACTGTTTTTGATATGGGTTTTTTTTCCAATAAGGAGGAGAACAAGGAAAACTTGGCCAATTATTCCCTATATAGGGTTTCGTTGGCCAAGGCAGTATAGGAAACGACTAAGACAGCCAAGTGGAGAAAGGCAGTTGATTTTTCCAAGCTGCTGAGTGGTTTTGTTGGCTAAATTGTGGAGAAGGAAAGAACGGAGGTAGGTCTTGAGCATACCTGGTCATGTTTTCCATTGTTGATGCTGGTTCATTAAGTAGATAGGTTTTGTTTCCTCTTTTGCTTCTTTATAAACTTCTTTGAGTCCTGGGAGTGAAGGGCAGTGATCTGTGGCATGATCCTTAGTTCAGATAGCACAAGTCTGAATCATGTCTAAAGGGCATTCCCTTTAGCTGTGCTTCTTCTGACAACATGGGCAGAAGATGACCAAGTTATTTTCTGCTACAGCTTGCTTCTGCTTGGCTTGTAGGACATCAAGTTGTGTTGTCAAAGTACCTAAAATCTCAGTTTTGAAGTCTTCCAAAAGATTACCAAACTCTGCTCTGGTTACGTTGCCACCAGAATTCTTGAGATCTTTCTTTGTCGAGTCTCGCCCAATTGGCTTATTTCGTGTATTGCCCCGAGAGCACCTAATACATAGCGAAATAATTCGATCATATTCTTCTTGATAGACGTCCCCTCTTCCCATTATATTGAGTGTTTCAACCCATTCTTCTTTCATTCCCTTAATTATTGTTGCTTTCAGGATGTCTTTGTATAATGCAGTATATGGGGACCTTTGTAGCTTATACTGAAATATTTCGACATACTCTTCTAATGTCTCATTGTCTTTTGCAAACATATTGAAGATTTCATCTTTAATTCCTGAGTCCAGCAATAATCTTGATATTTAGTTAGAAAAATTTTCTTCATTTGGTCCCATTTATTGATGGTTCCCCACTAAGTCCCATGAATGAACGCAATGCCGCCCCCTTCAAAGTATAGGGGAATAATTTCCGTTTCTGAGGGTCAGTGGTATAGTCGTATCCCCTACATAAGATGTCAAACTAAAATAAAAATGCATCAGGATATTTCAAGGTCAACCCATGGAAGGTGGGGATGTTTTGCAGGGGAATGGCTTTCATAGGAGCGTTAGTAGCATGGTCAACAATGGGATATTCCAATGTCGACATCTACCTTTGATTCTGGTTTTGATTATTTTCCATTTGATCAAATATATGCTAGTACTCTTCGGGGATCTCTTGTTCAAGAGGAGTTATCTTAGCGGGATCGGGTGGCGTGTGGGGAAGAGGCTTTACAGCACTCCCTCGATCTAGAATACCAAGCGTCTTGGTCTCGACCACTTTTTCAAGGGATTCAAGCTCTAGAGCTCCTACCTGTATTGCCCCACTAGTTTCTCCTTCTCCTTCTTGTAAATTTCAATAACCTCCCCCTCTCAAAGGGTCAGTATCTATGTGTTCAGTAGTCTAAAGGCTTTGTTCAGACCCTTTATTTTCACTGTGAAACTTGGTGTGGGTTGTAGATGGTGAGGCTGCTGCCTGAGGGAGAGTAGTAGGACTTTGAGTGCGAATGATTCTGGGTCCTACAGATGCCTAGGATTCAGTTCTCTTAACGATTTTGTCTATGTATGTTTTTCTACCAAGGATTACTGGTCCTTTGGGTCTTGTAGACTTTTGCGAATGATTTTGATTTGTTTCTATCCTTTTCTTCCTAGTCATAAAACAAGAGCACCTATTATACTAACCTTTGAACAATTTTTTAGAATTGGGTTAGGGGGCAAGCATTTTTCTTTCCAGTACGCAGGTTCTTACCTCTTGTTTTTAATACCCAATTCTTCACAGCAATAGAGAAGGAATGAAGGACGTCTCTCTTCAACACTCTCCCCGACAACGGTGCCAAAATGTTGGTTCTTCAAGGTGACTATTATAGTAAACCTCTATGCTTATCATTCAATTGTCAACCCAGGGTAAGTCTTCTTATTTCAAGAGTGCGAGCACAATATATGTGAGTAACATCGGAAATAGCTACTCTATATTACTATGAAGAAGATCAAATAATTCTCGAAGTTCATTAAACTCAAAAGGAAATGGGATTGTAAAATGTCGTTAAATATCTTTTCTAAATGAGCTTAGCGAGAATAATCTATGATTAAACAATACACTCGATGAATCGAACAATAGTCCTACTGAATGGAACATCAAACTCAACGAATTGAACAGTAATTGCTTACTTTAATTTTGCAATGGAATTATCTTGCAAACTAACTGGCTAATATTCTTCTGTATTAAGCACAACAAGAAATCCTATAGTACTGATGGAAAGATCTAATTCTTGGTGATATAAAGCATTGAATAGAGATCGTGCTAAAGCTTATAAACAGAAATAAAGGAATTGAGAAAACGATTAAAATGTCCAACAGTTATAAAACTATTACTACAAACCAGAAACATGAGCAATAAACTACCTGAGTGACATGGGAAACTGCAGCATCACAGGCGTAGAAGTTTAACAAGTAGAAAGATATCTCACAGAATGCATCAGATAACTGAACATAAATTCTGTAATTAACGTACAATACAGAGGTGAGCATGGAAACTCCCAGGGCTGGGCCCAAACCACCAGAAGTCCAACGTGATGGAAAACTCAGGAAATGACTATTCAAAATACCAAAAATCTTTATTTAAAAAAATTCAAGACATGAATACAACTGGACAGTTTTGTTCAGATACGCCTAGTACAAAAGATAATTCTTATTCCGCCTCCCATATTTTTTCCATCCTTGGCATTTTTAAAGGCGGTTTCGCTCAGTGGAATGGTCTTTTCCAAACGATAGCCCACTACTCGTGGCTGTCGTTTGAGTTTTTCAGACATGGATCTGTCCTTCCGCCTTTCGCTCGTCCCTGGGATTATTGTGGGTTCGTGTTCTCTATCTGTCAGTTGTCTTTTGGTCAACGTCGATTTGGATGCCTTATTTTCCTGCGAATAAAGATGAAATAATTAAAATCCTTGTTGTTTTAAACATGCTTCTTACCATCAGTCTGTTTGTCCTGATTTTTCATTAACCCTCCTTTCCTTTACTATTAAGACGAGAGAAATTCTAAAAGTGTATGATAATTCAAAGTAAAGGTAGGGTGAAAACGTACCTTAATTCTGGCCCAACACCTTGGTTCTATCATCCAAAATAAAAACTTAATCAACAAAGAGTAAATATGTCAAGTTTAGGGTAATTCCTATTTGTATAGTTGTCAAGATTATAGTTCTTTTTGACTCTGTTATAACTCTGTTGAGACCACCTACTCTACAGCCAAAAATAGCAGAGGAGCCATTAGTCATACCTACCCATGGTCTCTTGTAGGCATGATAGAAGAATAGGCTAAGCCATTAATTAGAATTGCAAAGATATTGCGGAAAGATAGTTCATTATTTGGTTAACCAATTGCACATTGAACCGTATATGAATGAGTAGCCCTAAATAAAGCCAATTTTCTCTATCATATGCCTTGGAAAGACAAACTCACTAACATTGCTTGTAATTTTTGATTTTATGTTATAAATTACTTCTTGGGCTACTCCTATTCCGTAATGGATTTGTTTCCCAGGAAGGATGAAAATTTTTTCTAATGACATGGAATCAACTTAGTGGATTTTGACCCTACATGCAATAATTTTTGCAATGATTTTCTAGATGCAATTACATAGTGATATGGGTTTGAAATCATCTCATTCTTGTCTAATTTTTGGGATTAAAGCTTGAAATGTTGAATTGAAAGCTCCCAAATCTTGTTTGTGTGTTTTAAATTGTTAGCAATTCTTGGTTTGTTTGAAGGAAGTAATAGAACCACTAGAAGAATTCTATTGTCCTACGAAGTGACTGAGGGTTCTTATACTTTTGGAAACAATGCAAAATTGTTTGTAATTCTTCCTTTTATATTTGATCCATCAATGCCTCATTACCCACCTCCCCTACAAAACTAGGGAAATATGAAGTCATCTTTAACTATCTCTCTTAAATTTATTCTATCATCCTCTTTACAAATTACCTCAAAATGGTCAGTTGATGAGAAATTGCTCGTCAAGATAAGACACCTTCTCATGCGGAAAAGTTCATTGATAATCAACATCTTGAGGCAATTGTTCATTACAGTTATGAGATGTTGAAGAGAGAAAATATCTGATATTTAGTAAAGGATATGCACGAATGTTAGTGATTTGGTACAAGGAAAGACATGGGAAGTGAGGGAATTGTGGAGATTCCCTACAACTCTTTTCCCAAATGTGACGCATGAGGATGTTGGGAATGTCATATATGTTTATATATATAAATAAATTTATAAATAACTTAATAACACATTATCTTGCAAGGAAAAGGGGAATAAGACCCATACATGACAAAATTAGGTTCCTATCAGTCAGTACAAAGCTTAACAATGCCTGACACAGGGCATGGTTGTTCCAAAAAATAAAATAGGATAGGTTACAAAGCTAATAGGTTGTGTAAAAGTAATATTTTAGAGCCTTGTTTTTACTTCAAGTATATCAGACCTTCTAGTTTGGTACTGTCGAAAATATATTTGAGAAAAAACTTAAAAATGTGAAGGTTTCCAGCTAGTTAAATTTTTCTACATATGCCTCACATCATCAACCATGGCATCCACTATAAAACAACAATTTCCTAAAAATAAGGAAATCCTCCAATGATGAATGAGACAAATCATCATATCCTGAAATGGGTAGAGCCGAACATGCATAGTGCAGTAAAATATGTGCATATAAATGTGTGTTAGTAGCATCCTAAATAAAATCTACCCAATAATAACCAGCCACTTTGATTAGGGAAAAGTATAAATTTAAAGATAAAAGGGGTTAAGATATCCCTTGCATACACCTAAGAAGGTGTGCATGAAAGAAGGGTTTGAAACTCTAAAATGAAGATGATCTAAAAACCCTAGTCTTGCAACCCTTGGGGAAATTCCATTGGCCATTAGTCTAACAGATCGACTAATTAACCCAAAAATTCCATTGCTAAGCAATTCCCTTGATCAAAATAGTAAAAATTGAGCCTTACTTGGAAGCTCTAAAAGGAATAAACCTTAGAAAATATGATTTTGAACCACTTCTGGATCAGCATTGCAGTGTGCCATTGAAGATGGGTGAAACCCGAGGAAAAAATTTAGAAAACCCTCGAAGAAATGAGATAATCTAAAGAGGCAAGTTCACACCTACTATGATACCATGTTGAGATTACAAGAGATCAACAAGGATTGAATGTAAACAACCAAAAAACCATAAATAAATAAATAAGCATAAACACAAAGAGGAGAGAAGATGAACCGATGAACATGAGAAACATGAGATGTAGGTGCCCATAAGATAAAGAATTACATAAGACAACACTTAGCTCATGACAAAAGAATTTGTGATGAAAATAATGATGACAAAGCTAGTACTAAGGACATCACCAAAGCCCAAGAATATTTTGGAATGTTAATAGTGAGGACATCTTGACAAATTGAGGATAGATGTAGAGATGGCTAGTGGGGTGCTAGCTTCAAGGAAGTTGACTACGTTGGCCTTAGCCTAAAATAGTATATAATGAAAAAATACAATAAATGTTGTGGTTTCACATGTGCAAACTTATAGCCTTGATTACATGTAAGGTTGGCATGAGGCTACAAGTGAATATTACACTGTCATTTCAATATTTTATAGGTATTACAAGTCTCATGGCATTCACAGAGAAAGAAATGTTGTAAAGGAAGGATAAATGTAGAGATGGAGAGGAGAATGATAAAAGGTAAAATCTATAAAATAATTTTTAAGTTGAAGCAATTAGTACACCAATGTATTTTGTTGATAGAAATACAAGGAATGTTACACCTAAAGAAGCATGAAGTGATGAGAAACTAGGGGAGAGTCATCCCAAAGTGTTTCTTTGCAATGTCTGTGTACTTGTTTCTCAAAAAAGTGCATAAGCACGAGGATAAAGGTTTGAAGTATTTTTGATAGCGTGCATTGGAGAGTCTATGGGATATCAAATTTTTTATTTGGAAAAATATACACTCAACAGAGATGTTATATTTGAGGACGACTATATCCAAGGTAACTCAAATGAAATTGAAGTCCATGGCCTATTGAAGAAAGAGGCAAAAAGGTAGCAAAAGACAGCATTCCAAGTCAAGAACAAAGGAGAAATTAAGAATCTAGTGATAATGAAGTCAATGATGTCAAAGCTAGTACTAAGGACATCACCAAAGCCCAAGAAGATTCTGAAATGTTAATAGTGAGGACATCGTCAAAGCCCAAAAATATTCTGGAATGCTAGAAGTGAGAACATCAATGCCCAAGAATATTCTGAAACAACATTTGTGAACATTAGATGGCTCAAAGCTATAGGAACTACCTAAAAGCAATAAAGGAAGCAAGAAATCAAGAAGATTGCAGCAGTCTCCTTTACAACAATTATATATGGATATGATCACAAATTCACGACAATTCTGGTAGAATGTGATTCAATGCACATGGAAAGAAGAATGGGACAAAATAACAGAGGTGGAATGTGATTCCATACAGAGAAATGAAACACTGGAACTTGAGGATATGCCTAAACGAAAAAGTGAAAATGGAAATGGGTCTTCAAGGAAAAGTGCAAAGTAGATGGCGCAATTGACAAACACAAAGGAAGACAGTGACAATAGCATTATTGTTTCCTTCTATTGAGGTGATATTCAAGTCACCAGTCCTCCAAGATCATAAAAGACCGCCTAGTCTTGTTCTTGTCATTTGTCCTACTAGGGAAATTGCAAGTCAAGATGTTGCAATGCACTCCCCTTCTCCTACTATGTAATGAATCAATGATACATCACATCATCTAATGAATTAATGAATCCACTAGAAATGTTGCCACAAAAATTGTTTCTATAAACTAAACATTTGGAAATGAATAGGAAAGTATGTATATGCATCATGAGAGGAAGTAAATAATGATAAAAACTTAAAACATGTTAAGAGGGAATGCAACTGAAGAATTTTTTTTTGGAAAAAAGTAATGCTGGATCACAATCATTCTTAAAAAACAAAAAAGTACAGGTACATGCACTGTTTTGACAGGATTTGAAACTGAAGACATCAATTACAACACTTATGGAATAGTAGATTTCCAACTTTACCTGTTTACCAGCTCGCTTATAGATATTAAGAGCCTTAATAGCATCATGGTATTGCATTTCAAAGAACTACAGGTAAACAGTTACAGCTATCATTAGCTACAAATCAGGGATGCAGTTGTCTAAGGAAGAAATTGATGCTTTGCACAATAAGGTCAATTCAACCTTGATGAAGATTTCATAAACAACAAGGAGTAAAAGTCAAGGAGTTCATGGTGAAAAGTCAAGAACTGCATAGAAATGGCTAAATGTGGTTAAGGATTTCATGATTATGTATTGAGCCTTTCTGAGAAAAAAAATCTCAAAACAATGTTGTCAAACCCCCAATGCTAAACAAGCCAGTAATGTGTGGTGGGGATTGATTCCAAAATTCTAGAACTGTATGACTGTAAAACCTAGATATGTTTTTTAATGTTGTTTAAGAGCAGGATATAGCTTAGAGTCAGAGAGGAAAATATATAACAATTAACATATGACTTTTGCATTGGTGTGCTTGTCTACTTATAGTCATCGGACTACCCAGTTTTCCTTTGACACCATATATAACTTGTGAATATTTAAGAAAATAGAATTAAATATACTTGGGTCAATTAATTTCCCATTTATCAACATACACATACTTATCCACTTTCCCAAAGCATATGTTTGTTCTAAGTGCTATTGTGCATGGTTATTTCTTTGGAATCATTCAAAGTTAAGTTCATTATTGACATTTAATAGGCCTGTGTAGTTATTTTGCATTCAATATCAAACATGGGAGGTATATCAAACCTACTTCTGGATATCAAACCAGGCAATTATAAATCTTGAGTTTTGCATATGTCTGAGTTGTAACATTAATATGTTGAGCATTTGGGTTCTCAAGAAATGCACCATGCATTAGCAATATTGACGTGAATGTGTCCATATTCAATGTATACAATGCACCATCACACACAGTGTGAATGAATTAACCCATCTCCACCTGGCTTCCACAATGCAGCTTGATTCGAGATCTAGTCAAGAGAAAATATTATAAAATAGATAATAAATAAGAAATACAGGAGAATCAGGCCAATCAAAAAAAAAAAATTCTAGGTTTGGTCAAGGGGGAATATTAACCTAGAACACACTAGGTTCAATCAGTATTGAACCCAGCTATTGTGAAGCTAGAGATTGCATAGGTCTTAGTTCCAATATCTGATATGATGACCATTTGGGTAAACTGAAGAAATGCACCAGAGGTTGGCAACTTCAATGTTCATATCATGACAAGGGTTAGACAAACCTATGCCAGTATTCCTACTTAATGTGCCCAATGTACAGTCTAGATTCAATGCACCGTCAGCCCCACCATCGCCCTGGTTGTAAAATTCCTTGCAATAGATTTCTGGGTTTATGTGGAATTTATGTTCATATCTATGTCAAACAATTTTTCTCGGTGCACTATTAGCCCCACCATCACCCTGGATGTAAAATTCCTTACAATATCTTTCTAGGTTTATGTGAAATTTTAGTTCATATCTATGTCAAACAATTTGTCTGGGTACTGTTGTAGGTGCTTTACTAACAATTTTAATTCAGAAGATACTCATATTAAATGACATGCACCGAAAATAAACCACCCAAAGTTCAAACTAACATATTCCAAGCATAAGATTCACACAAGACTACCAAATATAACTCAGAAATAGGAGTAATGAGTATTCATATTAATTCCCAGAATGACATCCACTACAGCCAGAAGACTACCAATATTTTATGCTGTCAATAAACACATGTAAATAATTAGGGACACTGAGTATAGAAACCTAGGACTAATGTGTTCCTTTTGCTGGTTGCCAGATGACTATCTCACACGCAATGAAGAGTCCAGAAGTTCATTTTATGCCCAAATGTTTTCATTCACCCATACCAGAGATAAGAAACTCGTGTTTCCCTTAGTGAGAAGCAGTAAATACATGAGTTAGTGATGCCAGGACCTCTAAATAGTGTAAACTCATACTCATATAGCTTATACACAGCCTTCAGAGAGTAATTTGCTTGGTCGTTGCAAGGGTGCACAACAACTATTATACGGTTAGGAAACTCGTGCTAATCAATATGATTACTTGGCCCTTCTCAGCATATTCATCCAGCAGATGGAATGTGGAATATCAGCCCTCAAGCTCAGGTAGATGCGGCCCAACAACTCCAACTAGAACTGAGAACTTGTAAATGTATGTATCAGCTAGTAAAAGAATGTAGCTTGACTAGAAAAATAAAAGGGGACTCGTGCAATGAAATATTAAAGTTTCATTTATATCCCTTAGAAACTCATACGATGCCAGCCAGAAATTCGAGGTGTTGCAGATTGGTAGTCGTGCCTATTTCTTCTTCTAACTGAACCAAAAAGAGTAGATCTGGCTCCCTTTCCCTTGGCGTTTGAAGAGGAGAGGGATGCAAATAGAATCCCTTCTCTGCAATGACTCTCTCCTCTTGGGAAATCGAAGTTTCATCACATGACATCGAATTAGAGGGGAAATCAAAGGGGTCGGAGCCGAGAGGTGTCACTGGGATGAGAATGAGTGATGGGAGATAGAGCATGTTGGGTGACAAGATTTTGGGTGGCGGCATCACCCTAGTAGATATCCTTCCGTTCAGATTGAGGCGGAGAGGATTGATCCCCAGACCTATCTGCATATTTCTCAAATTCTGACGCCTTTCGTGCAGCTTGAAGGCGGGTTTTCGAGGACCCACTTCGATTCCAGGAAGTGAAAGATTGAAATTTCGTTTCTATCCCTTAGAATCTCATACGATGCTTCCCACCACTCAAAATCAAAAATTCGAGGTGCTGAATATTGCTGCCACTCAAAATTTAAAAATCGCAAAAATTCGAGGTGTTGAATATTGCCGCCACTTAAAATAAAAAATTCGCAAAAATTCGAGGTGCTGAATATTTCCGTCACCCAAAATAAAAAAATCAAGGTGTTGAATATTGGTAGATGTTAAGTGATTGGTTCAATTCCTTTTTTTTTATTTTTTTTTATTTGGGTGTTATTCTTGGACCATGATGTAGCCTCACCGGTGCGTAACTAAAAAAAATTAACAAAAACAAAAAAGATATAATTAACAAAAAAAAAAAAAACCCGAGGAAGAACTAGATAAAACCAACCAAAAGAATTAAGTTCTATGTCATGTCAAATGGAATATTAAACTAACACAAACTCATCTAACCCCAACTATTCCAATCAATACTAAGCCCAACTATTTTGAATATTGAGTTTGCATATGAATAAGTTCCAATATTTGATATCTTAATGATTTGGTTAAAGTTGAGAGCTGCACAATAGATTGGAAACCTCAAGTTGACTACCATAACGACATTTAGACTATGCAATTATTTAATTTTATGATTTTAGCCTTTTGGAAACTACATGTAGTATTTTTGGCTCAATGGTGCCCATGCAATAAATTCTTGTTGAGCAATATCCATATTACTAAAAATTATATTTGGTGCTTGTAGGTATTGTCTGTCCTATGGGGCTTGGATATAGCCAATATGTATGTATTTCTAGGGGAAACAAGAGATAATACTATGAAGAGTTGATTGGAGGAATGCATAAAATAATGATATTGAAAGGGATCGTCATTGATGGAAGTGAAAATATTTTGAGGAGTCCTACGAGTTATCGAAGTGAAGATGTTTTGCCTTAAGAAAGTCCAAATATAGTGTTAGTTATTGTAAGTGATGATAAATAAGAATTCAATAACCAATAAATAATTGCATCTCTACATTGGTTTGAAGGATAACTTTGCATCCTATCATATGTAGTTACTTCTCATTGTCATAAGTGATGATAAAGAAAAATTCAATAGCCAACAAATAATTGAATTTGGATGCAGAGTTAGTCTATTGTATATAGTTACTTCTCACTGTCATCGCTTTTTGACATTCGTACATATGTGCATGAAGAAAAATCAAACCACTAATATATACTTCAAAGGAATTGTGAAATAAGTCTAATATTGATGAGAAAATTAGAACTTATGTGGATAATAAAAAATCCCAATTTTTATCTAATGTAATAATTCCATCTGTAACATAAATGACTTCACTTAAATTCCCTTGATAAAGTTTCACATTTCATTGTCAATCAAGCAAATCTAAAAGTGAGGGACACAGGGTTCATCAATTACCCTTACTGACAACATAACTCAAAAACTAGCATCCATAATTTTACCACATAGTTGCATAAACTCAAGGGTACTAGTGTGCCCAAGTAGTCATAATAGAGGTGGGGAACATGATACAATTTTGAAATGATAGATCATAGCTGACAAAATAAGTAAAAAATTTCAATGGGACCATGTTTATCTAGTGAATATGGTGGCATTTCATTAGGCCAACTATCAATATTCACTTCTTCACAGGCATAAATAAGAGGTTTGGGCGAGGTGCAATTTATGGGTTAACCAAAAACTAAGCGTGATGCATCATTCCAAGCCATTTCTCCTACAAGTGATGGCACCACACATCTTAGGAAGAGTTGAAATGAAACCTTAAAAAATTATTGATACACACCCAAAAAAGGAAGAACATAACATTATTGCAACATTCACTTGTCATTTACCCTAAAAGAAGCATGGAGAGAATGATAATAAGTGCCATTGATCTATCCCTCTTGCATGCACAACTTCTCTACTCAATCAACCGTCAATCAAGGAGGCCTTACTAATAGAAACAAGCAGATGTAGAAATAAATGAAAGATATAAGGATAACTAGAAGAATGAGAATGAGCATACCTATGGAGTTGGGGTTCACATCTCTATTATCATTGGGATGGACTTGGGTTTTGGGCTTCTTACCACAATCCATTCATGAACACCTGCCACCACTTTTCACAAATCTCCTTTTCTATCTCTTTTCTCCTAACTTCTTTTATTACGGACAACCACAAATGTAGATAGATATCTATAGCAACAATAGGCACCGAGGACATAAAAAAATTCCTCCCTTGCTCACGTTTTCCACTTTTTTTCATTTGAATGCCTAGTAAATAGAAATCTCGAACTTGTCGAACACCTGCCAAAATGTTTCATAGAACCTCCTTTTCTATATATTTTCTCACGACCCCTTCTATTGCCAGGGACGATCCCAAATGTAGATCGATATATGTAGCAGCTATAAGTGCCAAGAAAATTTAAAAAAATCCTCCCTCGCTCACATTTTCCACTATATTTTCATTTGAATGCCTTGTAAATAGAAATCCTGAACACTACGTATTGAAAATGCAACAAGATGATGGAGCTTAGTGAAATGAAGTCGCCTTCACTAAGTGGGCCCGCAGGCAAATTCTGGCGCAAAATTCTATTTTTAGACTATGTCTATTTTTAGACATATGGAGCATGGTCTGGGGATTGCAGTATGTTATTCTTGGAGTATTGGTCATGTTGGTAAAAAATAGATGGGACTCTATTTTTTGGACCTATAGGTCGAAGTCTATTTTTAGACTGCCTCTCCTTAAAATAGGGAAGTCAAATATTATTTACCCTTAATAATATTTGCACTATAAACTTCAGTTTACTCTCTTGGAGCACTTCAGTTCGAGCCTTGGAAGTGGCTCATGCATCTGATAGAGGAATTACGCTATTCCCAAGGGTTTGGTGAGCACATGCATGGTTGACTTCAGTTAGGACTTCAGTGGCAGAAGTTTGGTGGAGATAATGAGACAGCTAGTGGAGTTGTGTTCTGTTTATTTTAGTTGAACTGGTTGAGATTAGTTTAACTAGCTAGTCAACTAGTTATGAGTGGAGTGAATTAAATATTATTTAATTCATTAATTAGTAACTCATTATTCAACTCAAGAACACATCAGTTCACTACAGTGCATGATCAGTTCAGTGGAGACCAGTGAAAGAGGTAGATGAAAGGGTGGAGTTAGCTATCAGTGGCGACATTAGTTGTGCATGAGATTTGCACCACACTTGGAGGAAGTGCCCATGATGATTGCGCTGTCAAGCCAAGGAGATTCGAACCTTGGATCTCTATATAGACAGGCCTGGATTGCGCAATAGAGGCAAGGCAATTGGCGGTGAGTTTTGAACCAGTAACCTGTTCAAAACCAAGCTAGTTTGTGTGTAACTTTATGAGAAAGTACTGAGTACTTGTGAGGAGTATTGTACTGAGTTTGTTACATGATTTCTCCATTATAATGTACACAATAGCTGTGGGGTTTTCAGCTATAAGCTTTCCCCATACATACTGTGTTAATGTGTATGATGATTTGATGTGTTATCGCTTGATTTTATTTCCACATGTTTGATGATCTGAGTGGAAGAGATTATGTGTTGCATATAAATTCGAATTGTATGTGATCAGGATAGTCTCGGTGGATAATTAATCATTATTCAGCAAATTTCTACACTACGATGTGTCAATGGGGGAACTTGTTATTTTGGTCTTCTGTGGTTTTTAGTATGTGCGAGTTCTTGGTCTGATAGAGGTGCACGAAGGTGGTATTGAAGGAGGTATTGTTGGGGGTGGCAGTGCTTCTGTGTGGAATTCTCCATTTTTGGTGCTTGGTCTGGAAATTGGTGTGCCTAGTGGTTTGGTGGGTGGTTCTTGGCGTCTAGTGGCAACAGGAGAGTTTCCCTTTTGGAATACATAGAGTCGATATCCTAGTGTGGGTTGTGTGAAGCATCAGCCTGGGGCGTGTTCCTCCCGCCTTCTCCTTCTCCAGTTGTTCGGGTTCTTGCCGAGTTTCCCAACTAGCGGCAGGATGGTAGCTGGGACATAGTGTGTGGTTTCCTAAGGAAATTTAAGGGTGAAGAGAGATTTGGTTTTTGGGTGTGGTGGTAGGGGAAAGTTCCAATAGACTAGAATCTAATAACAGTTGGAGTTGGCCCTCCTGGTTTTATCACAATGTGACCATCCTCACGGCGCGAGAAATCCTCACCCCCCGCCAAGAAAGGATATGTTGGCTCAGATGATATTAAAATAGTGGTGGTAGGAGTGCACCGAGGTGTTAAAATCGTTGATCACTCCCATCTTGTTGGTGTGGGAACGCAAGGCGGTCGTGGTGGAGGAAAACATGCCTTCTGTGGTGGTGGAAGTGTAAGTTCACAACAAACGCAACACCAGGGTGGTGGAACGCAAGGAGGAACAACTAAATGGGGAACTTGTAGGCGTGTATCTCCCGACCTGCGGTAAATTCAATATTGTTTTCTAGAAAACTGTCGGGACCTAATTCAAACTCTGATAGATCGGGTGGACGTAGCGGAATGGGTTCATAGGGAGGAGCATGTTGATTTTATGGCCACTTTGGATAGGATACACTACTTCCAGTGCCAGGTCAAGGAACGAGTATTGGTGGTGGTCTAGCGAGGCCAAACCCACCTTGTAGAAAAAGTGGAAAAGTTGGACACTTGGCTCGCACACTTCGAAGGGCACGTCCATTGCAACTTTTGTCCACCACCCCCTCTAGGAACAACCCTAGAAAACCCAGCATCCATTACGTTGGATGACTAGTATTCTCTCATGTTTTTTTTATGTATTACATGTATTTTGGTGTCTTTGACCCTCTCATTTATGGATGTTGTCCTTAGCCTCATTTTTGTATTTTTGTCACTTGTTGCAAACATTGGTCAACAAACCTAGTCGGGGTGAGACCGCCTATTTTTTTCTTTGTTGGTTGTACATATTTTTCACCATATGAATGAATATCAACTTACAAAAAGAAATGTTATGTTTATTTATTCATTAAATGTAAATATGAAGATTTTACCTTAGATTTAAAACAAGAGTCACACTTTTAACATAAATCAATGAAGTTTAAAGATTAAACTTTATGGCCAAAGAAATATAAATATACATATTAATTTGACTATCTAAATATTACCTTTACTAAAACTATAATGAAGGCATTAGTGTAAAGTAGATAGATGATACATGCAATATTTATGTTAATTGTAGATGAATCCATTTACGGTGTTAAACTTTAGAGACAAAAGAGTATTCGAAATTTTAACAATGTAGATGGAATCAAATACCCCTTTGTCTCTAAATCTTAACACTGCAGATGGATTCAGAGACTCCTTTAGTGAAATGTAACACTTCAGTATCAAAATTGCAAATTTTCATTTATGGAGTGATACGATTAAAAATTACTAACATAAATGACTAATTCATATACTTTTTGTACTTGTTATTTGGTCATATTTTTATCCTTGGACTATAATAGTTATTTGCATTAATCATTATTAATTTTTCCACTTATTATCTAGTCATATACTTTAATCCTAGAATAAATTAGTTATTTAAGTTAGTCACTTTTACTTTAGTCATTTATTATCTAGTCGTATATTTTATCCCTAGACTAAATTAGTCATTTAAGTTAGTTGCTTTTAGTTTAGTCACTTATTATCTAGTCATATATTTTATCCCTAGACTAGATTAGTCATTTTTAGTTCGATCAATTAAAATTTCTCCAATTTAGTAGTATTTCACTTGAAATAATTGCGGTAACTAACTTTTTTAGTCACCTAGTCATTAATTTCATCATTTTCTACTAGTGACACAAACACACCGAGATTTATAATTGGTATCGGTATTCGTGCGATGCCCATAGGTCATACAACGATGTCGGTGCGTATAGACACATAAATGCACCAGTGCGTAGTATCACACAAACGCACCGAGATTTATAATTGGTATAGGTACTTGTGCGGTGCCTAGAGGTCGTAGAAATGCACCGGTGCACTTCAAAATACAAATGCACCGGTGTACAGTAACTGACACGCACCGGTTTTCATTTTTTATTGTTTAGAAACATCGACCTATGATAGTGCAATTATTGTGATTTTTTTAAATTCATTATTCATCAAATGTCAACACATCTTATAACAATATTCATATTAATTAAATTTTTATTAATGCATTTGAATGTGTATATCATATCATAATTATTGTGATTTTTTAAAATTCATTATTCATCAGAAGTTGACACATATATATCTTATAACAACATTCATATGAATTAAATTTTTATTAGTGCATTTGAATGTGATGTTTAGATTAATTTGTTATATCATATCATAAAATTTCACATCTCTTCATTGTAATATTTAATCATCCATAAATTTAATCAGTGGTGTTATATTTCACAGCGATAATGGAGAATGCAGTAAAATAAATTAAAACGTATATATATATATATATATATATATATATATATATATATATATATATATATATATATATATATAAGACATTCTTTGTCATACAAAATGGGACAGTTATTGTTATCCCTTTGTCTTTCAATTGGGACACTATGTCCATTACATTAAAGAAAATGTCTGATTTCACAGACATATTTCAAAAAATACAACACCTTGCTTTGATATCCAAACATAGTGATCATCATTCTTCGCATGAACTATTGTCACTACTAGAGCTACTTCCATGACTTGGGTTATTTTCAGGAATGTTTTGTTCATGGTGTTGATTGTTTCTTCTTCTTCACCTTCCATCTACAAACATAAAAATAAATTGTAATGAGTGTATATACATTGGTGAGAATAATGAAAATTGAAATATTAAATAATATACATCAATGTAAATCGAAAAGAAATGACGTACCATTGCAACAATTGACTCATAAATTATACAGATTCTTTCAAAACCATGTAACATGCCATCTTTCAACATTTCATCTGTTGGCGCAGTTCCATACTTTGTTTCCTGCAAGTTTTATACCCCATAACAAATCATATGTTTAATATAAAAGATTTTTTTGTTCTATTAATTATAGACAGAGCTAAGTAAAACAAGATCGATAGATGCTTACAAATTCCACAATTAAGTTTGATATGCCAACATATACTCATAACCCATAGTTAACCCAATTTCAATCAATTCCTCTGATGGTTCTTCTTTGTATGTTAACACCTGTTTGAAGATATTCAATGATGATTTTTGTAAAACAACCTAAAAAATACAAAAATGAAGTCTAGTTAAGTTGTTATAAGGAAGTAATTAACAATTACTCAAAATCTTATATATCAACCCTTTTCTTCCTTGTCGTCCTGTTTTATGTGTTGAATGGGTTCCATTTTCTTTTCTTTTCTGCAAGAAAATGATTGAAAATTAATATTTAATGATAAATTGTTTATTTATTGTACCTAATGATCGAAAAATTAAATTATTACATATTACATTTGAATCACGTTGTTGTTGAGATGGCTCCTCCTACGATGCAATTTTGTCCATTTCTTTGACCATCTCCTTGTACACCTTTTTGGACATTCCTACTGGCATATTTTTGATATCATATCGTTCATCTTTTGAGATTTCATAATCTTCCTGAAAATGTAACATGACAATAAACTATTTAATTTTTATATTGATATATGAAAATTAAATATAACGAAAGTGATAATTATAAACAATTCTAGACAAACATTTAAAGGAATATTACTTTTTCATTCCTTATTTTTTGTTGTTGTATGTTTTTTCTATTAAAAGTCTGACATGTCTCATTAACTAATTCTCTAGAAACTCTTCTTTTAGTTTAGATAAAATTTGGTTCTTGGAATCATTGGTTTGGTTTTTGTATTGTAAGTGGAAAGAACGTCTATACATTCGTTCCACTAGATCCCTCAAACTTTTGTAAAAGATTTTCCCCCTTTCGTTAACCTCCAACACCACTCCAGATGAGCTAAAGAGCAATTCATTTTCATTTGCATGTTCTCTTTTTTTTATTTTCTTAGAACAACATTCCTTTTTTGAGTTGTTGGTCCCTGTAGAACATTAAACATATGTGAATTAATAGACTGTTTGACACATGTTATCTAATAATTTTAATTATATTATTAATGAAAATTTAAAAAAAAAAATCATATTGGATCGATAGTATTTTTTCATTCACCTGATTCATCCTTTTGCAATTTTTCCATCAAGCTTTTACGCTCTTCTGGTCCTAGATAAAAAATAATCTTATCGAGCTTCGTCATTTTGTGGCTCTACATGATACACAGTAAACAATACATATTAGTTAAACTTACATATAGTTCAAAAATAATATTTTTTGTAAAGAATTTACAAAGAACTTACCTTTTTTTCTTTTCTTGATGTGTTATCAGTATTTTTGTTACTTGATCTCTTGTCAGTAATTTCTTTATCAATCTCAAACCTGTACCATATCATTCATTAATATATTTATAAATAAATTTTCAACTTTTCAGGTAAAAAAAAATCTCAAAAAACTGGTGTGCCATTCATGGTGTACGCACCGACGCCGATGCGTGGGGGTATTATAAATGCATCGCACAAAGAGTATAACAGACCATATGGTGCTCTATGTCAAAAAGGAGCACCGGTGTGCTACATGTCAACCACTACATCGATTAACCATAATAAAATAATAAAAATTATCCAATGTTAGTTTTTGTCTCATAAACCGGTGCCATATTTTACATATGGCGCACTGATAAAAAAAAATTGTTTTTAATTTTTTATCATAGTACTTTTGCAATATTCTTGTACAATACAGAGCACCGATGTGCTAGGTTAAGTCGGGTGCACCGATGAAAAAAAATCTGTTTTTTTTAAGTCACGCAAGGGCCGACATGGATTGGGATCCGACTATGCAAATCGTCTCGTCGGTTGGATGTCTTAGGTCTATATTTAGCAATACAAACCCTATAAATATAAATTGAAAAGCCTTGATTCTGAAATCACAGAAAGAGGGAGAAGAAAGAGCAGAAACAGAAAGAATGTAGGGTTTGTTTCTAAAATGGATTTTTTTTTGGTGCAAAACAAAACGTTCGCGGTGTGCCATAATGAAATAGCGCACCAGCCGCATATTTTAAATATGGCACACTGAGAAAAAAATATTTTTTATTTTTATTTTTTATCATAGTACTTTCACGGTGCACTGGGAGAATAGAGTGCACCAGTGCGCTAGGTTACGCACGACACACCGATGAATTTTTTTTTTTAATTTACGCAAGGGTCGACATGGATTGGGATCCAACTATGCAAGTCGTTCCGTGGGTTGGATGTCTTAGGCTTATATTTAGCAATACAAACCCTATAAATATAAATTGAAAAGCCCTAATTCTGAAATCACAGAAAGAGGGAGAAGAAAGGGCAGAAACCAAAAGAATGTAGGGTTTGTTTCTAAAATGATTTTTTTTTTGTCTAAAACAGCACGTTCGCAGTGCACCATAATGACATAGCGCACTAGTGCCATATTTTACATATGGCGCACTGATAAACAAATATTTTGTTTTTTTAATTTTTTTATCACAGTACTTTCGTGGTGCACTGGGATAATAGAGCACACCGGTGCGCTAGGTTACGCATGGCACACAGAGGAATTTTTTTTTTTTTTTAAATTCAAGCAAGGGCCAACATGGATTGGGATCTGACTATGCAATTCGTCCCGTGGGTTGGATTTCTTACGCCTATATTTAGCAATACAAACGCTATAAATCTAAATTGAAAAGCCCTAATTCCGAAATCACAGAAAGAGGGAGAAGAAAGGGCATAAACAAAAGAAATCTAGGTTTTTCTTCTTAAAATGGATTTTTTCTTTTTTTCTTTTCTGAAAACTGTAGAAAATTTAAAAAAAAATGCAGAAAAAGTAAAAAAAAATAATAAACTTTGATTTTGTTCTTTTACTGCATAAAAAAAACTGCAAAAAAGGTAAAAAAAACAATAAACTTTGATTTTTTTCTTTTACTGCAGAAAAAGGTAAAAAAAACAATAAACTTTATTCACGAGATCGTTTGAAATTCTATGATACAGGGTTTGAATCACTAGAGTTTTGGAATTCTGATTGTCTGAATACTTATGTTCCAACGTATTTCCCTACTCCACAATGCTCTCGTGCTCTGTTTGCACCAGGTATGTCTCCTACAAATCTCTGGCTGAAAATTTTAAAAAAAATAGTGAAATAATGAAATTTATTTAATATTTAAAGAAATATTTTATGAAATTAGATTTTTGAAAATATTTTGCTGCCCATTTTTCAATTTACTGCTTTTTTTTTCACTTAAGGAAAATAGAGTTGCGCTTTTTTAATTTGTGGTTATTCGTCACCGATGTGTCCCTTAATCGAACCACACCGGTGCATCTGTGTATAAAATGGCACCGATGCACATTACCAAAAACGCACTAGTGCGGTGATCTATATAGTGGGAACCGAAATTACTTTTAGGTGTGTGCACCAAAATTTATTGTTGTTTTTCTCAAATGCAAGGAGAAAATATCATATTATATTGAATGGACAATTCTTAAAAATCTAGCTCATTCCATAATATTTCTCAAAGTCCATCGCAGAGTTCTCCCTATCCATCTCGAGACGTAATATTTACTTCAGATTTTATTTATATTTTCACTATCTAATTTAATTTATGTTTTTTATCCATGCAGTCAATCATGCACAACTTAATTAAATTTATAATGTATACAAATTTGCAGGTTCATGCAGATTCAACATCGAGTTCAGATGCACAAAATATTCAAACTGCTCCAAAACGTTGAAAGTTATTATCAGGAGTTGCATACGGCAAGGCAAATTTGGTAGATGAAAATGGACAGTCGCTTCACCCTACCAATTGTAACAATATTTCATCTTCTAGCCACAATCCCGGGAAAATTATGGTAATAAATATAATTTTTTGGTATATATATTGATTAATATGTAATTATTTCAACTCAAACCAGTTTATAATCATGAAATATTGTCAATGTGGTTAATAATTGATATCATATATTTTGTACTAATCATGTTCAAATATTTTTTTTTAAATTATTAGGATTCTATTGATGATGAACGACCTACCTACCATCTTCCGTTGCACCCCACGACAATGTAAAATCGAGAGAATACTGAATTAAAAGAAAAAATCGAAGAGGAACGATACCAAGAATGGTTGAATCAACCACCGATTCAATTCCCGCTACATCGAGATTCACCAATTAGGAATTACTACAACAATATTAGCTCTTCACAAGCTGGCAATGGAGGCAATAAAATAGAGGTTTGTATGGATGATTACTTAAGGGATACGACTGCCATGGAGACAATGTTGTTAGATGCATTCTAAAATGATGATCAGTTAGGGGATGATGCTCATATCGCTGACACCTTTTTCGAAAGCCTTAAATTTTCTTCCACCACCACTCTCTTTGGACCTGGAAATCAGTCAAAGTCTACCCAGTTGGGGACAACGATGTTACTATACAACTTGAAATCAAGGTTTGGCTTGTCGAATTCATGTTTCTCGAAACTTTTGAGGTAAGTTCCATAAATTACTCCCTTATATATTTGAAATATAATCCATACACTGCAATGAACATTACAAATGGTAAATTTTATGAACGTTAATAATTATATCGACATTAAATTACATTTATTAATATATTTTTCCATGATCACTAACTACAAGTTATTCAAAGATAAGGTTCTTCCGAGTGATAATGTCTTGCCCGGTAGCTGCGAAGAGGCAAAGAAATTGTTGAAAATGTTGGGTGTTGAGTACATATCATATCATGCATGTCCAAATGATTGTATTCTATATAGAGGAGAATATGAAAACAAAGAGATGTGTTTGAAATGTGGGCATGACAGGTATGATAAATCAAAAAAGAAGGGTAAATCACGTACTAGTCCTCCTTTTAAGATATTGAGGCACACGCCTATAATCCCAAGGATTCAAAGACTCTTTCATTGCAAAGAATTAGCTATGTTGCAGGGATGGCATGCCTCACACAGAAGTGAGCTGGGAGTTAGGAAAATCCCAACTGATTCAATAGCCATGAAGCATATAGTGGATACATGGCCTGAAAATTTCAAGGATGAAGTATGAAGTCTACAACTCAGCATAGCCATGGATGGCGTCAACCCATATTCCCTCCAGAACACCAAATATTCTGTTTTCTTGTAGTAGTGATCAATAACAATACCCCCCATGGTTGTCCATGAAGAATTAACATCTTATGTTGGCTCTCATAGTCCCCGGTAGAAGACAAGTGAAGAATATGGATGTCTACTTACAACCACTAGTAGATGAATTGAAGGAATTATGGGATGGGATAAATGTATACGATGTATCAAGACCCATCACAGCAAAGAGGAGTTTTATGTTGTATGGCATATGTTGTTACATGACACATGATTATCCAGGCTTAGGAGTTTGCTCTGGTAAATTACATGTTTAATTTATTGATTTGTTTATATACGTAACAATATTCTTTCACATATTAGTTATTTAATTCGTTGTAATATTTGTTTTGATCTTCATGATATTCTTTAACATGCCATGCATATTAATTAATGTATACAAATATAATCTCGCAGGTCTTGTAACAAAAGGGTATTTTGGATGTAAATGTTGTGGACCTTCTCTGAAAGCTAGATGGTCCAAGGACCTACGAAAGCCAGTGTATGATTGCTCCAGGGTATTCCTACTAGAATAACACCCTTACAGAAGAGAAGCATCTGTTTTCAATGGTAAACGAGAGAGAACCCAAAGGCCTCCAATAATGACACCATTTGAATTTCTTAGATCATATGAGAGAGAGAAGGAAAAGGATTTCATAGAAATGCTCGATTAAAATGGAGAGCCTATGTTCGATGATCCATATTTCTTCGACACCTATGTTGAGAAATTTCCCATTGGGATGAAAATGAAATCTATCTTTTATAACCTCCCACATTGGGAGCATCTTAAGATTACCCACTTATTAGATCCCATGCATATATTTAAAAAAAAATCATCTTCTTTATGGAGGCACATATCATAGAAACAAAGTGACACATTGGTTGTTAGGAAAGATCTTATTACTTCAAAAACTAAAAAGAAACATTGGCCAAGGCGATTAGAAAGTATGGGATCAGAGGCAGGCGCTAGTCCCTCTAATTCATGGTTTTTCAAAGAAGGTGATGTCCCATGGATTTTAAAAAAAGATGATATTTCTTTGGAAAAGGAAGTTATAATGGGTGTGAGGGTGCCAACTTCATACAAGTCTTCACTAGGCATTGCTTCACCGTGAATGACCATTTTCCAGGGTTGAAATCGCATGACCATTTGAATCTTCTAAGAGTACGTATAATGTCAAAAGCATGATTTTTTTATTTGTTATATTAATAAATTTTATCCCATGTGGGGATCATAAAAAATAACTAATTTTTTATATTATTGAACGTGTTTATAAATTTGCAGTTTCATTATCCTTTGTTCGTGCATGGGTGTGTGAGACATGAATTCCATCAAGACCTAGGATGTGCCATATCTAAATTATCTGCATTTGTAAGTTGGATCACGTCAAAGGAGATTGATGTGGCTAGCACTCCATGGTGGCATCAAGAGATAGTTGGGATTTTTTGTATTTTTGAGAAGGAACTACTGACGAGTTTCATGGACTTATAGGTTCATATTCTAATCCACCTAGTAGATGAGGTTGAATTAGTTGGGGTGGTTTCTTTTCATTGGATGTTCTTCTTAGTGAGGTACACGAAGAAATTGAAAGGTTTTGTTAGACAAAGGGCAAAACCCGAGGGGTCTATGGTAGAGGGGTACATATCGTATGAGTATTTCTATTATGGTAGTAAGTACATCAAGCAGATCGACAACAGACCAGGTGTAGTGATTTGGGACGATGAAAGGGATGGAGAAAAAAGAGAAGGGGAGTTGCTCCAAACGAGTGGAAAAAAGCGCTTGGTAAAGAGTAAGCAACTTATAATTTTTCAAATTTACAAAAAGTAATTAATATTCATGTTGAACTTCGATATAATGTATATTTTTATCTTTAAGTACTATATAATGTTGGTTTGATTTCATCAGCGAATGCAGAAATTGAAGCAATCAATAAATTTGTTCTTTACAATTCTGAAGCGACACAAATGTGGGTCGCATTGTATGAACAAAATAGGATGAAATGGGATAGTGACAGGAAATAATTCAGGCAGTTGAATGGTAGAAGTGTGCCTTATCCCAATCATTTAAAAGAAAATATTCCAAAAATATTCCTAAATAGTTGGGTTGTTGACCAAGTCAGAGAGAAATATGGTGCTACAGGATGTTCCCGGTGTGCTAAAGAGGATGCGCTAAATGTAGGGATTGGGTGCAACAACTCGGTAATAATATTTTTAATTTGTATGTAACTTTGAAACTTATAAGACATCTATATTTCATATTTTAACTGTTGGGTTATTATAAGACACATGACACTATGATTTTTTTAAATTTTTTATAATAGGTGCATTTGTTTCCATCTATGTGGGCATATGAACACCATTTTCGCATAGAAAATACCGATGTTGGAAACATCACACAAGGCTATGGAGTGGAAGTTGAGTTTGATCAATCTAGTCGATCTAGCCACCGTGATCAAAACCTAGTACGAGGGACGTTAGGTTACATCAGAAAGATACAAGAGATCATTGAAGTGGATTTCTCTTCTTTCCAATGTGTTATTTTTAGGTACAAGTGGTAGGACACCTTTGACCAGAATAATGTAAAGGAAGATCGCGATAGTAAACTGATATGTATCAACTCTAGAAAGATGTGGGATGAAGCTAAGGAGCCCTATGTTTTCCCCAAACACTGCAACCAGGTGTTTTTTTACCCAGATGTGTTGGATCGGGATTGGTGGTTTGTATTGACACATGGCCCTAGATCAAAACATATTTTTGAGAACAATAGTGTTATCATGCTATGCGAGCTGGAAGATAATGAGGGTGACCATGAGAACTGGGAGTGATATGGTACATGTGTTATTTCATCAATATTTTTACTTTTTAAGATGGATTTTTCGAAACATTATAATATGTATTTTGAATTAATTGGTAATTTGCATTGTTTTAATGTTAAAACCAATAATTCACTTGCTAATTTGCAATTATGTTGATCTCAAAAACAATAGCATACTGTATAAATTAGTTCTTTTTTTTGTATCTAAGATCATAATAAAATAATGATAATTCTAAAGTACATGAATTTATTTGCATTATTTTCTAAACTTTATTATGTTACAATAATTCATATTATTCTAGATTTACTGTTTTAAAATTATTTAAAATTTACAAATTCGCAAATTTAAAAATTTTAATAAAATCATTTCACATTAATACAATTAAAATTTTATAAATATTTTACATACAATTACAATTTTGCAATTACAATCAATTCACAGTAATACAATTAAATTTTACAAATATTTTACATACAGTTAGAATTAGAATTACAATTACAATTTTACAATTTCACGTAGAATTACACTTACAATTACAATTTTAGAATTTTACATATATACAATTACAATTTTACAAATTAAAAAATTACAATTACAATTATAAATTTACAAATTTACATATATACCATTACAATTACAATTTTAGAATGCTACATACAATTAGAATTACAAATATTACAATTTTACAATATCATGGTCATTTAATATTAAATTAATTAATAACATCATGTTTATGATAACCATCGTACAAACATCATATTTGACTAAAAAACACATTCAAAATCGCTAACATCATCGTGATCATGATCATATAACAAAACAAAATTAACATTATATATTAACATCATCACAACACAAACATCAAATATACATCTCATGTCAAATAACTCATGCTATCACACACACATCTATCTGCAAGCTACACATTAAATGAACATATCTAACATGACCTAAAAATATACACATCATGATGATCACTAACATGTAAATTAAGTACAACTACAACATGAACATAAAATACATGGACCATATATATATATATATATATATATATATATATATATATATATATATATATATATATATATATATATATATATAACTGAATAATGTTAAAAATATACAATTGTAATATAAATGTCATGGATCAGCTGGTGGTAGTACAACATCAATAGCAGTACTAGTGGAGGCCTGATTAGTCAATGGTGCAACATCGACGGTCGATGGTCCAGCCTGCTCATGATCATGAGTACTGATGGATGTTGCAGGTTGCAGATTGGACGTGGTCGATGGTCTAGCCTCATCTCCATGATGACTACTACTAGATGCTAGTGGAGGCTCATGCTCATCTGGGGCGACGCGAGGTGAACGATCATGAGATGATGAGTCATTGCTCGCGGACTGTCCATCACGTTTTGTGGCTCGACCACGCCTATACCTTGCAACAGTCCTCCTCAGTCGTGTAACAACTGTCGTAGATCCTACGATATGCCGCATCAGGCTGTACATGTCACACGGTATGCCTCTCCACATCTGTAATAGCCTATCATTGGCTTATATGTCTCTGTAATGAGCAGGCCTGATGCCTGCCTCAAAAATCAATGCACCGATTTGGTTGCCCAAATCCATCCTATATCTAGCATCAAGTCGACTGCACCTAGGAAAAGGCGGTACTGGCGCACCAACAAGAGCAGGTCTCTCTGCACCGGTCTTTTGATGATCCTCAGCATCTAGCATGCCATGATCGTCATCAGGATCCACACCTGGATCATGTGGTGGTGTCGGCATGTCCTGTCCATCAAAAGAGCCAATGTCTGCAAAATATATACAAGTACACAACAATAATTAGACAATTTCATTACACAATTTAATAAAAACAAGTTAAATAACATGCTAGAATAACTTTAAATAAAACGGTAATATTACCTCTATCATCTGGAGGCTCATCAGCTGTGAAGAGGATGTTGGCACACCCTCGCCAATCCAAACCTGCATAAGGATAGGGGACCATAATGAAGGGATGCTCATCAACACTCGCTAGCAACTCTAGTGCATCATGTGATATCCTTGTTGCAAATAGACTCTCGTCCCTCTTGGGCATCATCTGCCCCCACATGTGCATACGTGCTTCAAACATCAGCCTACGAGGCTGCCGAACAAAATTACACCTCGTCTCTGGAAACCTCTTAACAAATAAAAAAAAAATTCTAAAGCAAAAGGGTAGTTGACCCTCCCTTGTGCATAAGCACGACATCTATCTAAGGCTATAAAGAACTACTGCAAAAAAATGGCAGACCACCTGACAAGTCGTGGCTCCTGTACTAAATAATCAACATAATATAGAAGCGAGCAACTAATTCATTGCCCATCACTAGTGTTGTGTGAAATGGTCGAAATAATAAGTGAGAGACACTACACCCCCTCACTACCAAATGCACCAATACGTAACTAACCTTTAGTGACCTGAAACTCTGCAGGAGACAGTACATTTGCTCCAATTTATCTCTGGGAGTAAAATAACTGACTCCCTGCTACACAGCTAGCTAGAACCTCTGGGAACGAGGGAAAATCCACCTCTCTCCTCGATAGCCCTGTAATGAAATATATATCCTCCTAAGTGGGCGTGTACCACTGGTTGATACCAACCTGGAAAGCCTATTGGTGGGAATTCCACCTTCGGATAAGATGTCTCAAAAACAAACCATGGCCCTTTAGGGAAGTAGCCTCATCATAGAACTTGAGGAGGCCTACCTGCCTTAGGAGCCCTTGCGTAGCTACTGTAATAGGGCGAGGGTACGCATCTCTCTCCCTCTCTCATGCCTCCCATAGGCGAACCATGTTATACTGCTCTGCTTGTTGTTTTTGTTGCTCCCCCTCTTCTCTCCTTTCACGTCTCTGAATGATTGACATATTAAAGACAATTTTTTTATTAAATGAGACATATATTTAGAAATATACATATATAATTTTTTTTTGAAAATAAAAATAAAAAAACAATCGGCGCGCCAAAAACACAGTCACGCACCGGTCCCGGTGCGTTTTTCTATGGAGTGCACCCGCATCGGTGCACCTAATAATATTCAGTGCACTAGGGGCAGTGCTCCAGACAAATTTTTAGTGCACCATTGACTATGTACGGTGTCAGGAGGGCGGTGCGTTGACTAAACTCTACGCCCCTGGGCATATAGTTAAGTCAGTGGACCGACCTCCTACCATCATGACATAGTGAATGGTGTGTTATTTTACAAGGCCGCACCATTGACCCAGGCGAAATATGAAAAGTTGTGCGCTAAAAAAAATAGTCGTCCTGAGGTGGCTATTTTATTCAACGCACCGTGTTGCCACTATTCCACTAGGTCAATGGTGCGACTGGGTAACCGACCACACCGCCCTTTTTAAAAAAGTTTAAAATAACACGGTGCACCTTCGGTACCACCCCAGAACCGGTATGGATACCATTAGCAATGGTTTACCAGGCCAAACCGTTGACCCTGTTGAAATGCGGTATGTGGTGCGCTGACAACATTACCCGCCCCGGGGTAGATAATTCAGTCAATGCACCGTGTTGCCTCTATTCCACATTGTCAACGATGCGGCCTGGTAAATGACCGCACCACACTTTTTAAAAAAAATTAAACTAACACAGTGCACCTATCAGTACCATCCTGAAACCAGTGCAGATACCATTAGCATCGATTGTGATGCAGCCTGTAAATTTACAAGATGCACCGCAAACCGGTGCGAGCCGAACGGCTCGAGCGCATCGCGCGACAATTTTTTTCTTTTTTATTTTAAATGGTTAATTTTAAGGTTATTTGAAATTATAATCCGCTAAAAGGCTTAATTATGGAAAAACAAGAAAAATACCTGTACATTTGGCTATCGAGGAGGCATATTGGCTGTAGAATTTGCAAAAGAAAAATTTTCCACCGTTTTGCAAAATTCAAGTTCGAGATTAGTGGGCAATGCACAACAGTAGTGCGTGCAATGAGTGCAATGGGAGCACTCATGTCAGGGTGGATCAGACAAGGATAAATTTCTCTAGTGCTTGAGAGCTCTATAGCACTGACAAAAGTGAAAAATGCAGTTTTTTGGCCGTAATTTTTTTTTTATTTAACCCTGTTCCGGTGTGCGGGGTTTTATGGGTGCACCAGTGCATTTGCTTCATTCCACACAAAGCGGTTTATATTTTTGCACACTTTTTATGAGGCACTAGTGCTGAAATGTTGTAAAGAACCGGTGCGCTACAGTAATACAACGCACTAAGCAAGGATCTACGGAGCGCACGGTGTTCGGTGTGCCAAGTTTTTGTGTGGTTTTTTTGCTGTAATTTTTTTTTTATTTAACCTTGTTCTAGTGTGCAGGGTTTTATGGGAGCACCGATGCATTTACTTCATTCCAAACCAGGCAATTTCTGTTTTTGCACGCTTTTTATGAGGCACCAGTGCAGAAGTGTTGTAAAGAACCAGTGCGCTACAATAATAAAACGCACCAGGCGGGTGTGTACGGAGCGCATGGTGTCTAGTGTGCCAATGTTTTGTGTGGTTTTTTGGTCGTAATTTTTTTTTATTTAACCCTATTCTGGTGCGTGGGGTTTTATGGGCACACCAGTGCATTTGCTTCATTCCGCACAGGGCGGTTTCTTTTTTTGTGCACTTTTTATGAGGCATCTGTGTGGAAGTGTTGTAAAGAACCAGTGTGCTACAAAAATACAACACACCGAGCAGGTGTGTATGGAGCGCACAGTGTCTGTTGTGCCAATGTTCTGTGTTTATAGGTGCTTTCTCTTGTTGAATGCACCGGTGCATTTTACTGTGATAAGTGCATCGGACGAACTACATCCGCAAAAACCTTCGCCCACCAACCTCCTCTAGTAACCTCTGCTAGAAACAGATGTCTGGGGTATTTTTATAAGGGGTTCCTATAAAATATCCGCTAGAGTGTATTTTCCTTGTAGTGCAAGTTGATAGCTTTCATTAATCCTTGAACAAGTGCTTCATATTCAACAACATTGTTTGTACATTCAAATTCAAGTCTGCAAGTAAGCACAATTTTCTCCCCGTTGGGATTCACCAAAATGCATCATGCATTAACACCATCATTAAATTTTGACCCATCAAAATACATTTTCCATGATGGATTATTTATAGTTTTATTTATAGAGATGTCTATAATATTCACACATCGAGATGAATCATTTTTCATAAATATTTCTATTACTTAACATATAGTAGTAGATGGAAAAGGATATGCTTGTGTAGTAAAGTTTCTGAAATAAGAATCTGCACAATAATTTCCTAGAATATTGTGTGAAAAGGTAGTTGTCTCATTCTCTTCATCGATATATGTGACAATATGCTTCATATTATTTTCAAAATATACTCTTATTTGATTATGATTTCCATTAAAAGGAATCCATAGGTGTGACCAATCAGTGGAAAAATAACCTTTCAATTTCTTTCACCAATCTCAACGTAGAAGAATACCATAATATTATGTAATATCATTAATCACAATATCAATTATTTTTAAAAAATTGGGTTGAGATGGTAGCCTTATTAATACATCCTTAAGTTCTCCCAAAACCTTGACTTTTGACCTATCGAGTTGAACAATTTGAGTGGATGACTCTTTGGGTCTAGCATTTATTTTAAAATATAGAGAGTACAGAATGATGTTAGAAGAGGCACCAGAGCCAACTAAACAACTGTGCATGTTCTTTTTTAATATTTAAAAAGTCAAAAGGAATGGTGCAGTATGTGAATTGGAATTGTCACCTCTTAATATGGAATCTACCTATTTCATCTTTTCAGGGTAAGATGAGGATTTGACATGGTTTTACTTTTAGTAACTACAACAGTTTATGGTAAGAGATATTTAGAGGTAGCATTTAAAGCATTTAGTAAAAAAAAATTGCTGCTTTAAATTACTAAGTTCATATAATGAAATATTGGCCTTAGTATTCTTCATGTCCTCTACAATATTGTAATATATATTATAAGAAATAATAAGAGTTTTATAATTTGACTTATCTAAAGTAGATATTTTATCTACAGGAGTGGGAGGATTGGATGGAACAGGCGTATAAATTTTATTTGTAAGAGATTAAGTCACATTTGGAGTAGGGAATTTATTAACAAGAGTGGTATTTGCATAGCTCTTTATTTTTTTTGTTATGACAATAGCCTCTTCTTCTTCATCTGAAAAAGGACCAACAAAATTCCATGTGGCATTCTCATCCATCACTTCTTCTTATTCCTTGTCTTATGTTTTCTCTAGCTCTTCTTCCTCGTCTTCTTCTTCTTTTGCAACTGAAATTTAACTAGAAGGAGGATTTTGCTAAGTTTTTATTAATGGTTTTAATGGTCTTTTTGAAGAGGAATCTTTAGCAACTCGTTTCTTTAGATCAACTATCTCATTTAATAGGGTCGTTATAAAATTTTGAAGCACTTCCATAACAAACACATCATTTTCCCTCTTTTCCTTCTTCTCTTCTTTGAATGTAAATTTCTTAGTTGGTTGAGAAAAGGGAATATTTTCTTTAACAATTTTTTTTTTGGAATACTAAGCATATCTTTCTCTATCTTCATTTCAGTAGAAATTTATTAATACTGATGTATTACCAGATTCTCCTGATCTAAAAATATTTATCTTCTTGCTAAATACAGAATCCTTCCATTTTTAATCTTGCGGAAATTAAAACTCAATTGCAAAAACATGTGAATAAAATCAATCGCACATAAACACAGTTGTTTAACGGGAAATATTAAAGCTAAAAACCCCAACTATCATACATTATGTATATCAATGGATCATGTAATAATCTCATAAAAATCTTAGTAGATTAAGCTTTTAGTTCAATCAACAATCATTACACACTTCCATGCAAAAATTTGCATATCTATGCACCAATTTCTTGCCTCCTGACAGCCTGCCTCCACTGCGCAATCCCTGTTGAAGAAGACCCCTGAATGAATTCGAATTGGCCTTTCCTTGAATGTGCAATCCTAATTTTCATCTCCAATGTGTGTCAAATGCATTGAATGCATCACTATAGTCACAACAGATATTCCATCTCACCCTTTCACCTATCTCTCCACTGGGTCTCCAGTGGAACTGACATGAAAGTAGTTAACTATTGTATTTTTTCAGTTGTTAGTGAGTTATTAGTTGTGAATTAATTAACTAATTAATTCACTAAACTCTCACTAGTGTATCTTTCAATTAGACTAGATACAACTAGATCAACTAAGTTTAACTCACTTAACTGAGTTAAACTAAAGAACAACTCCCGTAACTACTCTTCCAACTCTGTCATAACTTTTCCACTTCAGTTCTAATTGAGTCCTCCATGCATGAGCCACCAATAACCCTGGGAATTGCGTAATTCCTTCAGCCCACTGATTTTCCAAATCTGTTCACTGAAATAAAGTGCTCCAAGATAATAAGTTGATATTTAGTGTCGGATTATTATTAAGGGCTAATAATAATCGACATGCATCTATTTTTAGATTAACGATCTATAAATAGACTTCGCCCAATATTATAAAAATAGAATTTCATCTATTTTTCACATTTGACCAACCATCTACAAATAGCATCCTGCAACTTATAGAATATGCTCACCATGTCTAAAAATAAACATACACCTAAAAATAGCCTGTGGGCCCCACTTAGTGAAGGTGCTTACTTTTCACTAAGATCATCATCTTGTTGAATCTCAACACTCCCTCTCAACAAGAAATGGATTATCCTTCACCCTGATCCTGTCTCTATGATATTCGAATTTTCTCCTGGTGAGCACCTTCGTCAAGATATCTGCATCCCGATCTTCCGTAGGAATGTACTGAAGCAACATGATCTTCTGCTGCACACAATCTCTAATATGATGATATTGGATATCTATATGTTTAGATATATCATGAAACACAGGATTAATCGAGAGTTTAATGCAACTCTGATTATCATACTATCATCAAACATAAATAGAACCAACAAACCAACCAGATCTTCCTCATCCAGATAATTTCTAAGCATGCAAATTGAATCATTGCCATGTATCTTCCGTCTACGAACCGAGTGCCAAAATCTTTGTTTCCCACCGTACCAAGAAACTGCAGAAACCGTTGTAGATCCGACACTGAAAACTCCTCTCGATGTGCTCTTTTCTGTCCGCGTCGCTCGCCCAACTGCATCCGCGGAAGCCAGGCGTGTAAATTCACCTCATATGCGCACATACCACAAGCCACTCGTACGCCCCTGAGACACCTCAGACATGCTTGCCGCCGCCTTTCCAAAAGATCTTGTGCTTTAACCATCGCTTGACTAAGCTTTGTTCACCGTGCGTACAGCATATGTTCGGTCTTGTATTAACTAAATACATGAGCAAACCCACCAACTGTCGATAAACAGTGGCATCCACTACCTCTGCCGATTTTTCCTCCAATTTCCTGGAAGAGGAGTATCCATGGGCTTTCATTCCTCCATGTGAAACTTACCAAGTATCTCCCGAGCATACTTTCCTTGAGACACAAACAGTTCACCTTCTCGCTGCCATATTTCCAATCCAAGGAAATAATGAAGGAGGCCCAAATCCTTCATCTCAAACTCATTTGCAAGATCTACCTTGCATGAGTGCATCAACTGCTCATAACTCGTTAGTATTAAATCATCAACATAAAAAAAATTGATTAAAAGCTTACCCTCCACCACAATTTGGTACAGGTTTTCATCCGCCTCACTCTTGGTGAAGCCAAGTCTAGTGAAATAGATGTTGACCCGTGTGTACCAAGCATGAGGTGCTTGCTTCAACCCATACAACGCTCTTTTGAGTCTACACACATGCGACTCATTGCTAAAGATCTCAAATCCTTCAGGCTGCTCAATGTACACTTCTTCCTCAATGATCCCATTAAGGAACGTAGTCTTCACATCCATCTGATGAATGTGCCAACCCATCTGCGCTGAGAGAGCAAGAATGGTCCTTATGGAAGTATACCATGCGACAGGTGCAAATTTTTCTTCATAATCAATCCCCTTGATCTGTGAGAAGCCCAGGGTAACAAATCTTGCCTTATACTTCTCAAATCTCCCATCAACAGCTTGATTTACCTTGTAGATCCATCTTGAATCTAGCACTGATTTACCAACCACCCTTGGAACAATCTCCCAAGCATTGTTTTTGACAATGGAGTCATACTCCTCCACCATGGCATCTACCCATGTGGGCTCTTGCACTACTTCTTCAAAAGAAGATGGCTCTGTGACGATACACTTACTCATAAGAGCCATGTATCCAGTAAATTGATCAGGTGACTGTCTCTGTCTGCGCTGTGATGTAGGGACTCCTACATTCTCTGCTGCATCAAGATTCAGTCTCTCAGCTTCTTTGGTATGCTTTCTACTAGTTCTGATGTTTGGTTCTGCATGAGTGGAGTCCTCCACTCCATGAATCTCCTCCTGTGGCTGATCCACATCTAGAGGCTCATCTTTGGGAACAAGAAGTTCCTCCTATGCATGCAAGTGTAGCTCCCTTTCAAGTGACAACTTCATGGCTTTCACCTTATTGAATTTTATATCCCGTCGCACCACAGTCATCCGAATGTTTGGAAAATACACACGATAATTATGGGGTGTTTCTATGTACCCCACAAATATCCCAACTTCTACAGTCGGCTCCAGCTTCTTCTTGGCGTCCTTTGTCACATGAATGTAAATAGATGAGCCAAAAATATTCAAATGAAAAATATCAAGCTTCTTACCAATAAAATCTTCTTCAGGTGTACTCATGCCAAGTACTCTATGAGGACAACGGTTTTGCACATAAACCGTAGTGTTGCATGCTTTCGCCCACAAGTGCATTGGTAGGCCTTGGTCATGCAGCATAGCTCGTGTAGCACCCACAATCGTTCTATTCTTCCTCTCTGTGACCCCATTCTATTGTGGGTTATGAGGCACTATGAGTTCTCTTCGAATTCCTTCTTTGCTACAGAAGTCTTTGAATTCATTCGATATATATTCACCACCATTATCTCTCCACAGAGCCTTCACTTGTTTCCCCGACTCCTTCTCCACCAATTCTTTAAACTCACGGAACTTTGAGAATGTTTTTCTCTTCTTCTGCATGAATAAGATCCAACATCTATGATAATAGTCATCAACAAATATAACATAATACCTGTGTTTTTTTGTTGAAGTAACCAAGAAAGGTCTACACACGTCTGTGTGAATTCTCTCTAGGATCACCGAAGCACGATTCTCCTTCTCATGAAAGGTGGTCTTCACAAACTGCCCATAGTACATCCCTTGCACTGATCTAACTACACAAGAGTACCCTTGGGAATTCCAGTAGAAATCTACTGTAAAATCTTCAAGGTGCCATGGTGAAGATGGCCCAATCTCGTGTGCCATAATTCTCCCTCATCCCGGCGCACCACTTCTTCTACTTTGCCCATCATTGTAGCGCAGCCATCTACCTCCAGCTTGTAGAGATTCTTAACTCGAATCCCTATCCTCTTGGTTTGAACCGTTGTTTTATGTCATAAGAAGGCTTTTCCCTCGCTGAAAACAACATCATAACCTCTGTCCTCCGACATAGCGACCGAGACCAAGTTCTTCTTCAGACCTGGAACATGCATAACATCTTTCAACAGAAATGGTTTACCTGAATCCCTCTCAAAGGTAATGGTTCCAATTTCGGTCGCACTATATCTACCATCGTCGCCCATCTCTATATGTATTTGGAGATCCTTCTCCTCCAATTCACTAAAAAACTTCTTGTCTCCCATCATATGGAAGGAAGTACCACTATCAAGATACCACACTGACCCCATTGAGCTTGAAACCAAGCATGCGATCAAAGGGAAATCAAGTTCAAATTGTGAGGCTAAGGCCTCACCCGCTGCAGCTCCAACAACCTTCTTGTTCTTATTTTTCTGTGGGCAGTTAGTGGCAAGACGCCCAAGTTCGTGACAGTGAAAACACTTCACTTTGGACAAATCCAGCTTCTTGCCTTTAGCCTTGGATTTTGGATGGGATTTCTTCCCCTTCCCTCTCCTTGCTTTGGCAGCGAAAGCGCAATTCTCTTCATCATCATTCTTCAATGAAGAGCCATCCCTGGTATTCCGCCTTATCTCCTCCTGCACAAGATCTGACCAAAGTCGCTCCCAATCTGGTAGTTTCTCCCATCCATTGACAGAGTCTTTGTAGCTATACCAACTCTTCGGAAGCCCAAGGAGATCCAAGCTCACCAAGTCATCATCTGCAACTGTAATTCCCACACTTCCCATCTCATCCCTACATTGGAAAAACTTCGTGAGATATTTTGGAATACTGTCGCCCTTCTCCATTTTGATTTTTCTGAGCTTATCTTTCAGTGCCAACTTCCTATGGTCACTGCTGCTTTGGAAAATATCTCTTGAAGCCTTCCACATTGCAAATGGAGTGGCTTTCCTGTGAAGGCTTTACACAATATGGTCTTTCACACCTTCCAATAGAATTATTCTTGTCTTTGCAACCTTCTTTTGCCATGCGTCAAGTACTGCAGCATCGCTAGAAGTAGGCTTAGGCACATCGTTATCGATGAAATCCTTCAGTCCATTATCTTCAAGCACCGCCTCCATCCTATCCTTCCAAGCTATGTAATTTGAGATACCCTCAAGGGCATACTCCAATCGCAACCCATTGAAAGACATTTCAATGAATACTCAGTTTTCGCACCAAGAAATTTCTGCAGCAAATTTGAATTGTCCACCAGCACAAAACTCAGCACCTCTTCACAATTGCAATCTCTAGTGATTAACACTACTTTGATACCATGTAGAAATTTATTAATACTAAAGTATTACCGGATTCTCCTGTTCTAACAATATTTATCTTCTTGCTAAATACATAATCCTTCCATTGTTAATCTTGCGGAAATTAAAACTCAATTGCAAACACATGTGAAGAAAATCAATCGCACATAAACATAGTTGTTTAACGAGAAAGCTTAAAGCTAAAAACCCCAACTATCATATATTATGTATATCAATGGATCATGTAATAATATCATACAAATCTTAGTACATCAGGCTCTCATTACAATCAACAATCATTACACACTTTCATGCAAAAATTTTCATATCTATGCACCAATTTCTTGCCTCCTGACAGCCTGCCTCCACTGCGCAATCCCTGCTGAAGAAGACCCCTGAATGAATTCGAATTGGCCTTGCCTTGACTGTGCAATCCTCATTGGCATCTCCA
This sequence comes from Pinus albicaulis, assembly GCA_034641835.2. NCBI lineage: Eukaryota > Viridiplantae > Streptophyta > Pinopsida > Pinales > Pinaceae > Pinus > Pinus albicaulis. The sequence goes on from CM076582.1 coordinate 1,465,127,833, forward strand.
ATGTGTTTTAGATGCATTGAATGCATCACTATAGTCACAACAGATAGTCTATCTCATCCTTTCACCTATCTCTCCACTGGGTATCCACTGGAACTGACATGCAAGTAGTTAACTACTATATTTTTTCAATTTTTAGTGAGTTATTAGTTGTGAATTAATTAAATAATTAATTCACTAAACTCTCACTAGTGTATCTTTAAGTTAGACTAGATACAACTAGCTCAACTGAGTTTAACTCACTGAGTTAAACTAAATAAAAACTCCCATAAGTACTCTTCCAACTCTGGCATAACTTTTCCACTTCAGTTATAACTGAGTCCTCCATGCATGAGCCACCAATAACCCTAGGAATTGCATAATTCCTTCAGCCCACTGATTTTCCAAATTTGTTCACTGAAATAAAGTGCTCCAAGAGAATAAGTTGATATTTATTGTCGGAATATTATTAAGGGATAATAATAATCGACATGCATCTATTTTTAGATTGACGATATATAAATAGACTTTTCCCAATATTCTAAAAATAGAATTTAATCTATTTTTCACATTTGACCAACCATCTACAAATAACATCCTGCAACTTATAGAACATGCTCACCATGTCTAAAAATAGACATACACCTAAAAATAGTCTACGAGCCCCATTAGTGAAGGTGCTTACTTTTCACTAAGCTCATCATCTTGTTGAATCTCAACAATTTCTTCAGTCATATTGTTTGTAATATAGGTTTTGGATGCTCGTTTGAAAATCGTAGCCATGGGAGTAGGTAAGGCTACAGTATACCATTCGTTATGAACATATAAACCTGGCTTCAAAGTACATGTTATATTATTCAAAAAATTATGAAATATTATATTAAAATATTTAACCTCTCTTTGGGTCCCATATTTATATTGGACCATTCTATCATTAATGAAGTTGGTGATTTATCATCACCAAAAATTTTCAGCAAAAAAAAAATAAAAAAAAATCCTCAAAAGCATTCCAATTAGTTATAGAATTAGTTGGAAAAATAAAATAACAGGAAAAAAAAATTCCTTCAAAAGTATGAGGAAATAATATACAAACCACATCTTCTTCCTAGACATAATTTAAATTAACAACTAATATAAAATTATTAATATGTACCTCGGGAGGTACATTGTTATCAAGATTAAATTTTGGGAGTTAGCATTTAGGATTTTTAGGAAAAGGATGTTGTTGACCAGGTATATTTACTACTCCAAGTGTTTCCCAGGGTCTTTGAGTCATTCTAGGAATAGTAATTGCAAGGATTGTTCCAATAACAATAGAATTCAAAGGGGTTATAGTGGTTCATGAAGTGATAATGGATGATGAAAGACCAATTGTGACTGTAACAGAGGAAGATATTATAGGTTGAGTTGAAGAAGGAGAGATGGATGAAGATGAAGGAGAAATAGATTGAGAAGTCAAAAGGATAATGGTAGGTGTATGAGGATGGGAACTGGGAGTAGTTGCTTCACTAGTTGTTGAATCAAAACTTGACACAATTTTCTTTCAATGGTGAGTACCTAGCGGAAATTCAAAAGGTTTTACTCCTAAATTTTCCCTTTGAGTTATGGTTAAGACACCAAAAATATTTAGTGAAGATGTGATACTTCCCTTTTATGCTTTGAATGTTTCAGGCTGATCTCCTCATTCTAAGACATTCAATATTATAAATAATACTTTGGATCTCAAGTAATGCAGAAGGATCATGAGGCAAAGGTGTATTAACTAAAGGCTCACTAGTCGTTCAATGTACATTACTAGGAAGTGGATATATGCCTTCAGATGGTTGTGTGTGTGATGGTTCTGCAACTTCATATCATGGGGGAGGAGATCTTGAAGGGGATCTAGAAGCTGTGGTAGATATCAAGGATAGAGATGAACTCTTTGAATGTCTAGTGTTCTTCTTGTATGATATTATTTCCATTCACAATCAGATGCCCACCTTCTAGAGCGAGAAATGTTGATGGAAAAAAATGACCTCATCAACATTTGGGAAACCACCTGGTCAAAGCCCCAAATAGAGTATTTTCATGTTGGGCTGGTGGTTCTAACTGGTTTAAATGGGCCCAATTATCTTTATGGATATTTCTCCAACAAATGGATACTTTAGGATATGGAAGCTAACTGGGAACATGAAAAGTGGACTAATGTCTCTAAATGAATACAATAAAGAAAAGAGACTATAACTAGACTATATCATACAAAATATATACAATCTGGTAACTTATGTATATGTGAAAGTGAAAGATAAATTTAACAACTAAATATTTAGATCTCAAGTTAGTTCGCTGATTTAGAGAAAACTGTAAATAAAATATTTAATTCAATTATATACTTAATTGAAAAAACACCTAAACAACATTCACATAAAAACTTATCAATTATTATTCTTATAAATGAAGGAAATAATAAAATAATAGTGAATTATTAAACCATTCAATCATAAACATAAATAACATTTAAATTATTCCAGTCAAAATTTTGAGAAAAATAAATTCAAGAGTAGTTGATGTAGGAGAATTAAGGTATAGTCAACAATGTGACAAGTTGGTCACATGTTGTGGCTTGGGAAGAGCACTAGTAGTCCTAATAATTTGAAGACTTTAATTTTAAATAATTTTGTTTAAATTTAAATTGGGGTAACATAGCCATTGTAATCTGTAGGTTAAAAGAATAGTTAGATTAGGATTAGTTATGCATTTAGTTGAATAAATTGTTCTGAAACTGAATAACAGCTTCTCAACCATATGGGGATTTTCGGGAAAGGCATAAAAAAAAACAAAATCCACCACTTTAGGGCTCTGCCTTCCATATAGAAAAAGAGATAACGAGAGGGAAATAGGGGTGAGAGAGGGTTGAATAGAGAGTAGGAATAAATGTAAAAACCAGCCATCCTAGGGCTCGGTTCTATGTATTTTTCTTTATAAATAAATTCCAAGTGTTTTGGACTGTGATCAGGCTCTCTGTTTCAATCCGTTGGTTTTATTTCCCTATCGAATAAAGTATTGCATTCATGTGTTATTATATATGTGTATTGTATTTATGTTAACGTATAGACAGATTGAGTGCGAGATGCAGTTCCTGTGAATTTCGCACAAGCAAAGCTAGGGCAGATATCGAGGGATGAGTGACGAAGAAATCTAATCGGATTTGCAGGCACAGCGAGGCTTAGTGAGAATACGAAGTTTCTAAGAACTTTGTATAGATAAATTTATGGCAGAGGCCGAGGGATGAGAGACGAAGAGGTCTAATAGGATTGTAGGCACATCGAGGCCTTAGTTTTTATGCATTCCTTTTGTTGACTGTAGTATAGTGTTAACCACACAGTAAACCCAATCGGACTTGGAGGCTTGATGAGGACTGTCGATACGAAACCAATAAATGGTGCCAAACTCTCATCGCAACCGAATGATTATCGCATATCGCAAAAAATAGGAGACAAAGTTAAGATTTCACAAGTTAAATATCTTAACTTGCGATGCGAACTGGTACGGAGGAGAAATTGCACAGGCCGTTGGATCATCCAGTAGATCAATGGCGAACGTTGGACTGTGACTTCGCAGTTTGAAAGATATAGTGGATATCATTGAAGTGTTAGCAGGAAATGTTAAAAGGGTTGCGATGCGACAAGGAACAACCACGTGTCGGCTTTGCGCCGTAGCGCACTTCGCCAGTTTTTAGGTTTAGCGCGTTTGGTAAAGAGTTAAGTTTGTGGGTGAGTGGTTGCACTATATTTTCGACTGACAGAGAGTACTGTGGGACCCTCCAGGAAAGAAACTCGCGTTTTTATGTTTGTATTTGGTTTTGGGTGTAATCTGCATTAAGTGATCCTCTATGGTCGTTTAGTGAAGCGTCGTTGAGTTGCAAATTTATGTGTGTTTATTTAACTCTGAAATTGTAAATCCACTCTGTAAAGGGGGTTATGTGGGTCCTAACCCGCCAGTCCATGATTATATGTTAATTTGCAACTACGGTTGCATCAATTGGTATCAGAGCAACAAGATATGAGAGGCGGTGTGAAATACTTTGAACTAAGAAAAGTTGAGAAAGATTGCTTAGTGATTCTAATTGAGTGAACCTTAAGAGGTAAGATTGTGGAATGAAGGCTTATGAAAAATCATGAAAGCTAAAACAACATGGATGAAGAAATAGCATATAAAATAAGGTAAGAATGTTTTGTTTCAGTTTTATTTTGGATTATGGAACTGACAAGTAAATGCTCACACTCACAAGAATAGCATAAGAGTTTAATAGAGGTAGCAGTAGGAATAAATGTAAAAACCAGCCATCCCAGGGCTCGGTTCTGTGTATTTTTCTTTATAAAAAAATTCTAAGTGTTTTGGACTGTGATCGGGCTCTTTGTTTCAACCCGTTGGTTTTATTTCCCTATCGAATCAAATATTGCATTCACATGTTATTATATATGCGTATTGTATTTCTGTTAATGTACAGATAGATTGAGTACGAGGATGCAGTTCCTGTGAATTTTGCACAAGAAAAGCTGGGGCAAAGACAGAGGGATGAGTAACGAAGAAATCTAATCGGATTGCAGGCATAGCGAGGCTGAGCGAGAATAAGAAGTTTCTGAGAACTTCATATAGATAAATTTGTGGCAAAGGCCAAGGGATTAGAGATGAAGAGGTCTAATCGGATTGCAGGCGCATCGAGGCCTTAGTTTTTATGCATTCCTTTTGTTGAATGTAGTATCGTGTTAACCACAGAGTAAACCCAATCGAACTTGGAGGCTTGACAAGGACCGTGATACGAAACCAATCAACGATGAAAAACGCTCACCGCAACCAAATGATTATCACATATCGCAAAGAATAGGAGACAAAGTTAAGATTTCGTAAGTAAAATATCTTAACTTGTGACGCGCACTGGTACGGAGGAGAAATTGCGTAGGTCATTGGATCATCCAGCAGATCAACGAAAAACGTTAGACTGTGACTTCGCACTTCGCAAGATATAGTGGATATCGTTTAAGTGTTCGCACGAAATGTTAAAAGTGTTGTGATGTGATGCGAATAGGAGGAAGGATGTGATGCGACAAGGAACAACCACGTGTCAGCTTTGCACCGCATCGCACTCCACCAGATTTTAGGTTTAGCGCATTTGGTAAAGAGTTAATTTTTCGAGCAAGCGTTTGCGCCTTTGCGACTGACGGAGAGTACTGTGGGACCCTCCAGGAAAGAAACCCATGTGTTTACGTTTGTATTGGGTTTTGGGTGTAATCTGCATAAAGTGATCCGCCATGATCATTAAGTGAAGTGTTGTTGAGTTGCAAATGTATGTGTGTTTATTTAACTCTGAAATTGTAAATCCGTTGTGTAAATGGATTTATATAGGTCCTAACCCACCAGTCCATTATTATATGTTAATTTGCAACTACAGTTGCATTAGGAGTACAAAATCTGCTCTACTCTATTGAAACATGGAATAAAAAATCGTTCAATGCTTGTATTAGAAAAGAAAAAAGTATAATAGTGTAATTGGGCCTTTCCTTTTCAAAATTCAAAATCCTTTGCATTAAGATCAAGAGTTTTTTAAATAGTTTACAAAACATGAAGGGGATTAGTTTCATATTCGGAATTCTCTCAACATATAACAAACAACCTTAATTAAAATAGAAATTTGTTACAACCTTCAAAATTAAATGATCTTTTAATTTGATGGAGTAGTTGTTGATGAAAAGGCATTATTTGATTGTCAACGATCATATACTTCTCGAAGATGAGTTAACTCAGGGGTTGAGAAAGGTTTAATGTTATATTATTATATATACACCTTAGACTCCAATATTGGCAACAACTGAGTAATTTGTTCATTAATTACATTAGTTACTTGAAGGTAGCTATGAGGTTTGACGAGAAACTCCCAAATTAGCTCAAAATTCATCTTCAACAATTGCCCAATTCTATCACGAGACTCTTCTTTATCACCTTATATTTTTTATTTCAATACCTATGCTTCTGATAGAGCCTCCTCTATATCAACGAGTAGCATTTATGTCTCTTTAAGGGACTAGGAAATAGACTGGACCAAAAAATTAGAAATTATTTTTGCATCTCTGACCAACCCTTTGATGAAGTGTATATGGGTCTTCCAAACATGTAGAACTATAGTTTTTTTTCATTTCATGAATTCTAGGAAAGTTTGGTAAGTACCTCTTTTGATCGTTCTCCCATAGAAAGATCCATTAATATTACGATTTTCTTCATCATACTAAGATTCCATATCAAATAAATCATCAAGGAAAGAGTTAACCAGTTTCTCCTAAGTCTACATTGTGCTCAACTTATCACAAAATAGTTGTTTCTCATGTTGTAGTTTTTGATTCATGTCATGGGCTTCATGATTAAATTTGGAAAGATCTATTATACTTGTCTCAGCTAGCTATGCCTTCTCCTGGATTTCATTTATCTGGATATATTTCTGCTTGATCTCATATTCAAATTGGCATTTAATTAGTCATTTAAGCTTGCATATATGAAGAATATTTCTCTAGATGATGAATCCTTTTATATTTTTTTCTAATGAATTTTTTGACCTTAGTATTTTTGTCGATGTTTGCATTAGCATAAGCTCCTGCATATTGAGCTAATTCCTCAAATACTACATCTGGGGCCATTGATAATCCTTCCCAAACCACCACCTAAGGTGTTGCTGATAGGGAAATAGTCGTTGATAAATCTAGTGTTTCAGTTGTCTTACTCTTCTTTTTTCTTCTCCTTAATATATTCTATTGTTTCAAGCTATAAAATAATTCAATACGTGGCATCTCTTGTATCTCGAATTGAGACATAAGATTTGGATTAAAACACACTGAGAAACATGAAATACATTAATGGGTGTTTTGAAAATCACCTCACGATCTAAGAGACTTGATTCTAAAGTATTTGATGGAGATGATGGCAATTGCTTCTTTTCAATATTTTTGTTAGGAATTTTGGTTATAGTTGGTGCTTTGCATGTCTGCATTGGATACTATGAGGTTATCTTCTCAAACTCTTGCCAATATTTAATCGTATCATTGCCTAGTGTATTTTGTGAAATCATTTTTTGGGAGGATTATCATGGGCTACTTTTCTTCTTGATACAACTGGTTTCTTTTTCACAAGAGTTATATTTGTTGAATATGAAGTTCCTTGTGCTGGATTTTTCTATGTAAAAGATCTTTGAGTTGAGGAGCCAAGATATTTTTCCACAATAGCCTCTCCATTTGCATGTCGTAAGCCTAGTGGAATGGAGCTCTCCTAGTGTCTTTGTACACTATAAAATGTTGATGATCTTCTAAAGGTATCTCTTCATCTCTTGTACACACCTCTTGATAGGAACCAACTTCTTTTAAATACATCATCATATATCAAAGTTTCATGTACATATTTTTTTATACCAACAATGGAATTTATATTCTCAATTACCATAAAAAGATCATGAAATTTGAGAAGAATAGTAGCCAAATTCAAAGCATAAAATGGAACTAACATTTTATCTACATGTTGGAAATTCTAAAGAGAATAAATGCTAATTGGAACTAGGAACTCGGGTCACAGCTTCTTAGATGAACTTCTTAATTCAAGAGCAATTATTGTACCCACTGTTTGATATTCCACCTCTTTGCAAAGAAGCATGTCTGATATATAGAGGAGTAGAGCATGAGGGGCACCATAGAAACTTATTACTCTAACATATGTGAAATTATCCTCAACATACCAATCTCTAATTCTTTGTTAACAATCCATAGAAGACTGAGACATCCTTGGAGGTTTCATATTGAATAAGGCTTGATGAACAAAATCATGGCATAATGATATATTTGGTAGAAGTGGTCCTAATAGTTTACTTCTCACAATATATTATGATAGACATGGATGGGAAAAGATTCAGCAGGTGTCCAACTCTAGCTCATTGTTGGAAATGAGGTGGAAAGAAAAATGGAATCCATGATATATGCAGACATATATAAAGGAGGTTTATGCATAAGAGTCCTTTCTCTTTGAAAGTTGATAATATGCTAGGAAATGCTACTGGATAAGATATCGACACAATTGAAACTAAATCCCTTTATAGCTCTCTGAATAAGAGGGAACCAATATAAGGGACAGTGTGAAACATCCCTCATACCATATATTCATTCTACAAAGCATGGAGGAAAATTAACTAAAAGGGGAGAATAAAGAAGCAATATCATATTTCCAAGAAGATTCCTCTTTGTGCTCATTTGGATGTCTACTTCGGTATTTTATCAAACTAACCTCATGAACAATGAACAATTGTTTTAACAAAAATTAGGGTCATAATTGAGTTTAGCTTCGGGCAGCTTATACATTCCCTAAATATCCAGAAGTTGGAAGGAACAAACCATTGTACCACAAGAAGTGTTAATTTTCCCTTTAGTCGTATTGATATGATCTAATTCCCATTGTATCATATCTGTATATGGTAGGATTATTTTTATAATGCCTACTTTAAGTAACCCTAACCTCGTGGCAGTTGCTAATCTATGTTCTTGGATTTTTAAGCCCCCTTGGTCCTTATTTGCTACTATAGGGGTTGTCTCTTCCTATTTGGTGTCTTCTAATTCATCCTCAAGAGACCTGTCCATACTATTTCAATTAGATATGTTTTCATTCTCCATCATTATTACCATCTTTGAGAACAAGAAGGAATATGGGTTTTATCATCAATTTCCTCCATGACTAGTCCAAAAGGTTTTTACAAGCGGATTTTTCTTTGATCTCACCAAATCCACAGGCTTTAAAGAGTTTGTAGGTTGTAAACACAAATTCTAGAATTAGGATTTACAACACAAGAATGGATATTCGACCAATTAATTCACAATAACATTTAATAACTGTCAATTGAAAAACTATGGCAACGAGAGTACAATGCGCACTGAGACGAAAAGACATGCAATTAAACAAAAAAATGTGCTTATCGAGTTTCCAAGAGGAAAAGAGTCTTCTGATATAGACACGTGTCATGCAAGGATAGGTGTGTATGCTAACTTATCCATCGTCGTGTCCATACGAGTCACCTTGCGAATAAAATCCTCGGTGAAACGAAAAGGAGCTCTTTGAGAAAACACTAGAGTTTTTCCTCCGAGATGATGTGGAGAACGTAGAAAAATGGGCATGTTGCAGAAGAATGAGGGAGGATGCATGACACAATAAATGAAACATTAACTTAGGCATCCCAATGGAAAACCCAAAGTTTCACTCGCTAAAAATTATGAGTTTAATTTGGGAGGATACACATAGGACCAATCAAAGTTATGAAGTGGGAGACTGTGTTTTATTCATATACAACCCACTGAAATCACGATTTGGTTTGGGAAAGGGAAAAAGTTGTCACCTCGATTTATAGGACACTTTGGGATCAAAGAGAAAATTGGACCAGTTTCCTATCATCGTGTACTACCACCCCACTTACATAAAACTTAGGATGTTTTTCATGTATATATTCTAAGACATTATGTTTATTATGAATCCAAAAAAATTGATTGGAGTGAATTGCAGGTCTTGGACATGTGAACTATTATGGCCGAGTCGTTACGCATATTGGACCATAGAGTTCGAAAACTTAGGCATCACTTAGTGGACCAAGTTACAGTCTAGTGGGACACATATATCCCGTGGTTTTCTACATGGGAAGCAAGGAAAATTTTAGGGGCTAATATTCGCGGGTGAGCTAATTTTCCATGGCTTTTCCAAAAAAAAGAATCGCCAATTTCCATTTTTTTATAAAAATGATTCGCCCAAATTTTACAATATAAAAATATTTTAAGTTAAAAATCGCCAACATTATATAGACAATATACATAATATCATTATAAATTTGAATAATTTTACAAATACATCAATAAACATTTTATAGTTTGCATATTAGCGACTAGTGAGATTCGCCAATTTTTTAAACTTCAAAATAATTTTCCATCCTTAAAATTATCCCTAATGGGAAGTTACAAAGGTTATACATAGAACCTACCCCTCACCTTTTAACCATACTTGATGCCCATTTTGACCTAGATAGCTACTTATGTTGAGGCCCTATTTCTATGTTCATGATGTTTTGTTTATTAACACTATGTAACATTGGAGGGATGGACTTGTATATGATTTATCCAATGTATGATTTATATGATGTATGATTTACTCCCAAGGTGTTGATGCTAATTGATAAATCTTTCTATGTGGATACTAGATCTAATAATGTGATGGCTAAGATTACCCCTCTCTCTCTCTCTCACTAATATATCTATATATAGAGAGAGAGAGAGAGAGTTTTTACGTATATTTTTGCATGAGAACTAACCTACAAATTGGGAGGGGAATATATGATAGCTAGAGATCCATGTACCAATTGGTGGATGTTGAGACATCCAACAAGGAATGGTATGATGTGCATCATTGTATTATATTTCGTATTTATTTGATATGCACTATTATGAAATGGGGTAAGGTGCAAATTGTAGGTGACATGACTACCCAACTAAATTATTCGATGACAAGTAACCAAACCATAATTGTACTATGCTCCATGATAGGTGTTGACCCTAGTCCTTAAGGAAGGGAAGATGCATTTCCCATCATGTAACCTCCAATCCTAGAATCGTGGAAGGCCAATTATGGAAACACTCCCCTAGACATGTGACGACGATTGTAGTTTTCTATTGGGGAAGCTAGGTCGATATAGTCGACATTTCCACTATTTTGGTTCTATCAATGGTTAGATTGGTATAATTTATCCAATAGTATATTACAACAGAGGATGGATAGGATGGGAGTGGAAGTAGGTTAGGGAGGATAGGATGTTATAAGTTAGTTGGGGAGTCTAGATGGGAAGTGATCTTGTTGTTTGATTTACCTAAATTTTGGTTACTACATCTTTCTCCCTATTTTGCTATGTTTGATTGCAACATTAATTCCTGATTGCTTGTATCCTCTTGAGTCTAACTTTGGGACAAATTTTTCATAATGAGGGGTGTATGTAATGCTCACTTCTTGGTCTTATTATCTTATGTTAGTGTATTAATCTTCCGATTGAGTGATTGACTTATGGGGTTGATTCTTATAAATAGTATTAGTATATGTATGAGGTACGTGTGTCCTAGCTACATACCCACACCTCACATGGATACATTGTTATTCTATTATTAGTATTAAGTTTTATTAGTGGTTAATTAAATTATTAACCCTTAATCACGATTGATAAAAAATTAATGATTTATAGTATTATGATCAATTTATATTGGATCAATTAGGATTAGCATGAATCCATTTGTTTTGATTGAGCTTTGAGTAATTATTATTATTATTATTTTATTATTGTAGAATTATTATTTTATTATTTTATCATTCTTTATGACTTAACAAGTTTGACTTCCTCAAATTAATTTATTGATAAGGGAATATGTGGGGGATGATAGGGGCCAATAGTAGGTTGGTGTGTAGAGAGAATGAGGGGGTTGGTAACATTCATGAGGGGGAGATAAGTGTGAGCGTATTATTTGGTTGGGGCATTCTTTTGATTAGGAGGAATTTAGTTTTGGGACCTTGGGTACGCCTAGGGGGTTTTGTTGGACAGGATATTAGGAGGATTATTCTTTTCATCAAAGAGGTAAAGGGGTGGATTGGAGAAATTGGCTATTGGATGGGTGTTGGGACTGGGAACTCAAGCACACTATGATTGTGGTTTGGACTTGGGATTAGAGGGATAAATAACCTATGGGGTTCCCTAGGCTAGGAAGTCAGATAGACTTTCCTAGTTGGCATGGTGTCATATTTAGTTGGGAGATCCCTGGGGGAGCACCACATCCTGAGCCAATGTACTAGGTATTCTTCTTATTGTTTGGTTAAGTTATATAAATTTCCAATAAATAAATATTTTAATATGTTATTTTCAAATATGTTGTGTAGTTAAATATGTTCTTTTTTTTAAATGTGTTGTGAAATTATGTGTAAATTTTATTATGGTTTGAGGACCCTAGGATGGGTCCTGTTAGGGTCCTATGATTCATAGAATCAAATGGTGATTGAACACCTTATGTCAATTTATTTCAAGTTGTAAATAATATTGCATTCTACAAATGATTTCCAAAGAAACATATATTAAAAAAAATGAAAAGAGGGTATATATAAAAAAAATGGAATAAATGAATTAAAAAAAAATGAGAACCCCATGAAAAGAAAAATAAGTATGAAAGTGAGAAATTCTAAATGCCACTAGAAAGAAAGAAAAAATTCAGTATTGAAGAATAAATTAGGGTTTTTGTGTGCAACTTGTTTAAATGCCACAATCAAAGACCCTTTCTTTAATCATATAGTTTAATCATGATCAAGAGAAATTGAATTTATGTCTCTCAAGTTAGTGAATAGTTTAACCTTGGTTAAGAATTATATAGGTAAGTAAAAGGATCAATAAAAATGTCTAATCTTGATTAATTCATTAAAATAGAAGCTTAGAGTAGAAATTAGCAAGATGTATCTTTAAACAATAAAATGGGCTTGCAAGAGTAAATGCACCCTTAGGATTAATTAGATATAATTTAGGATAGATAACTCATGCTTATAATAATTAATCGTTTCATTAAACAAGATTAACAATTTGTACTAAAGTGTTTAGCATTAAATTTTGGGTTTTATGATAAAGTTGAAAAACGAAAAAGTAGTTTGTCGGCTTGTGGTATGGTGATCACATGTTTCAACGACCACGATCGTCCCCGCCCGTATCAACAGCAAGGGATCGACTTTGCACCCCTCTCTCCCATTTCTCGTTAACAACCGAGGGGGGTCTGAAAAGTGGTATTGCTTTACTCGGGCCCCACACTACATGGTAGACACTCATCACTTCGATCCCACCCCCTCCCCCTCAAAACCACATACCACTACTCTCGCCCCCCCTCTGAAAATGTCCTCTCTCTCCTTCGCTCCCGCCAATGGTCCACTGCATCATCTCTCGTGTTTTATCCACCACCAACCAAGATACACCACTTGTCTTTCCTCCATTTTCGCATTAACCATTACCGTTGTTAATTCACCCATTTAATTCTCCCCGTTGTTAACTACCCGTTTCACCATTAATTCCTCTAAAGCTTGTTTTGTAATGGGTCTAACAACAATAGTAATCAATCCATTGTTATAAAATAACCTGTAATTACCTCACGTGATTCTCCTAACTGCACTATTATTGCTTTTTATTACAGGTACTCACCTCAGCTCTTGCAATCCCATACTAATACTAGCATCCGTTATCACCATCAAATTTAGAGCCCAATTATTGTTGACAGGTATCTAATTATCCCTCCTGATACCATCCGCATTGAGTCTCTGTCACCCTTTGTTTTCCCCAAAATTTTCAAACATGGCACCAAAAGGAAAGGGCAAATCCACCAATGGAAAACCAAGTGAAGAGGATAAACGTAATACTTATTCCACCCCGGACCTCGACCATACGCCCCTAACAACCAATATTACAAGATTGTTGATACCAAGTGTGAATTTGTCTTGTTTGAATTACATCATTGGTTAAAACAAACTTTTCTAGACCAGGTGGATGAGATCAGCCTTCGGTAATCCCTGTTACCAATATTTACATTTCCACATACTCAACCATTTCCATGAATTCATCATGTGGTGTCAAGCTAGATATACTCCTGCTCATAGAACCATTTTCGCCCAGAATGGAGACATTTTGGTCATATTTTCCCTAGAAACCATAAATCAAATGTTGCTAATTCCTGAAAATGAGTCCCTTAGCCATTTTTCTGCAGCTGCCCTTATGGATTTGTACCATAAGCTCACCTTCCCTTAGAGAGCCTAGATTTTCAATATTTTTCTCCTAAAGGATGCTCATCTCCCCAAGAAAAGTCCCCCCTATCCATCTTCCATGCTCCCAGAGAAATCCAATCAAATTATTTCTTTATTTTATTTCCTGTTAGGGTACCAATTAGACTAATTGGAGGATGAGCCTATTCTAGACTTTCTATCAATTTTTTCTAAAGAGCATAAACCAACATTCATGTTTAATTTTGGTCACTTCTTAGTTGATAATATGCATGAACAAATGATGAAGATCACTACAGAAGGCATGCTTAAATATGAATTTGTATTAGTCTACATGTTTCTTTTTCATCAGGGTGACAAATTTCCAATAACACTGCACAAACAAGATGATAAAGGAATCAACCAATCACTGATACAATGGACCTCATTAGTAAGAAGATGTTCAACAGAGTTTAGTTTTGTATACTTCATAGAAAGTTTTATTTATACACTTGCAGGGCTTCTCAATAGTCAATGTGAGCCCATAATCAGTTCAGAGATCAAAATAATTTTACACTTAAGTGAGCAGACCAAGACTAGATACTGGTACCTATACCAAAATTATGTTGAAATAAGTGTATGGGTGTGAACTGGTTCCTTACAAGCTGCCCAAATGTGTTCCAATGAGGATTTTTTCTCTGGAATATATAAGGCAGATGATTAATATGGATGAAATCCACTTTGTTTCAGGTAAAAGGAAGTCACAGTTTAAAATTAAGACACAAGTGGGATATTTCATATGCAATACCAAAGCAGCAGGGAATGAAGCAGATTTAGTCCTCAAGCAGATGAATTTCTAGACAAGTTTCACTTGGTCATATGACCCATTCAACATAGTCTCTAATTTAAGGGTGGAGCACAAAATCACACCTTACAATCATATCCCTAGATCAAAGATCAATAAATTTATGAATTAAGAACAATGGGAGGATAATACACTACCGAAAGCAGAGGAGCAGATTCTATCAACAGCCACCTCCCTAACTCCAGTGCCTCAAGATAAACATAACAAAAGATAAAGGGAATAAATATCTTCAGCTGTTACAGAAATTAGTTCCAAATAATTCATCATCTGTCAAAAAAGACAGAAGACATACACTAAAGAAGTCATCATTCAGAACGAAGAAGGACAATACACCATTGTCATGTTTGTTTCACAGGTTTCAACGAGGTAAGAGGACCGTTTCCCTAATACTCCATCCTCCTTAACCTCACAAGGTCCTTCTGAAATAGTGCAGTCAACAGAATTGGGTGACAACCAAGATGAGCCCAACATCTTCAATAAGTTTTTGGAAATTAGACAAAAAAATGAAGCACTCAAGGTCAACACATATGCACAATTCTGGAAGCAAACCTCTACTTCCCAACATATATTATTAACAACATTTTACAGTGAGAAAGGAATAATGCAGATGGTAGTCTTTCAGGCTCAAGTTCCATTTCCAAAAACCCCTTCAGATTACAAGAAAACTATTTTCTCATTTGATGCAAAGCAGATACATCCTATAGATCAAATGGATATGCATAGACAGTCTGGATAAATGTTTTCCTCCACCATGACCAACATTTTTATGGAAGCTTCAAAACTAAGGACATCACCCAATAATTTCCAAACATAGTTAAAGTTGGAGAAAATATCCTCATTGGAAAAGGACAACAAAATTAAATCATTGGAGGACTTGGTGATCAAACTGGCATATGATCCCAGTGATGTCAAAGAAGTGGAAGAAATTCTGAAGAGGAATAATGTAGAGATAGCAGCACTTAGGAAACAACTTAAGTTACCATCTACAGAGGATCCACAAGGAAAGGAAATAGAATAAAATGAGAAGCACAAAGAAGATATGCTCAGACTAATTATTGAGAAAAATGTATAGGTTGAGGATATGGAGGATCAAATAGAAAAATTACTGAAGGAAGAAGAAAAAGCTGCACAACTAGCCCTAGATCCAGTGCCAGTCATACCAATTGCAGTTGTAGGAACAATCGGAGATTCAACATCAGCATCAAGTGATTTGAGAAAAGTTATACAAGACCTGGCCCTTCAGATATAAGAGAATGACAAGCTACAAGATAAGCTAAATAATTTGGAAGGACATAAGATAAAAAAGACACCCGCTATGTAGTTGAGATGCAGAAATATCACCAACTTGCCAAGAAAGTTGAACAACTATAAAATGAGTCACTGATGGATCAAACTTTGGCACAATCCAAGGAGAATGTTTGGTTGGAAATAAATCAAGCCATAACTGAAATTTGGCTATCCATTCAGATAAATTTTGAGCAAGAAGAGTTAATTGACAGGTGCAAGATAACAATCAAACAAGTATAACAGCATTGAGACAAAAACCAGGGGAGGCCTCAGCCATGATTAAACTATTGAATTCGAAGACTAGATCAGAATCAGAATAGATCCAAATTGCAGACAAGACAAAAGACTATCTTAGAGATTAAAAAGGTATTGCAAAAGAGGAATTTGATGACCCAAATGGAAACTAAATGTAAGACTCTATAAATTGTTGTCCAAATATTTCATATCAAGTTCAATTTGTTGAACCAAAGAGGATTTCCAGGGTTAGTAGCATGGAATGACAGATTAATCAGCTTAAAATATTACTGTTAGAAGCTCTACACTATTGCAATAGAAAAATCCAAATTTGCATGCATCAAAGGGCATATCACACAGAAAGCTTTCTTAGAAGCTTTGGAATTTGGTTTAACTATCAAACATGAAATTAAACACATTTTCATCAACAAGCCAACTTTTTTGAAAAATATACTGAAGTAGATGAAGTCTATAGAAAGTTAATCAATATTTCTATACCCAGTGATGAAATATGGGATCAATTGTGTGACACCATTGAGTAAAAAAAATTCATCTCCAACTCACAGAAAGCAAGGCAGCACATTTTGGGGCCAATTCATCAACATTTTCCTCGAAGTCAGTGCCAGCAGTATGAACAGTTTTAACTTTCCTATATTTTGTATTAATTGATGCAATTAGTTTTTAGACATTTCTAAACTTTATCCTGGTCTTTTAGATAAGAATATTTTGTACAATACTTATAGATATTTCTTAGTTCAAAGAAGTAGAGGTTGGTTTTTTGCATCAATGATACTATTGTAAAGTTGTTCCACCAAATTTCAGTGGACATTTCAGTAATAAAGAAAGCTCTTTCACGGGATTCTTGTGTCAAGTTACTAGTGACATGGTTTTCTTTTGTGTTTATGTGTTTCCAAATTTATTCATCATTGTTTTTTGTTTTATTTTATTCAAAATAAATTAAAGTCTTAGAATTTGTTTGAATACACTCTATTTCTGTCTTTTGAATAATTTCAATGTTTTCCACTGAATTTAAGTAATGAATTCTTAATTTCTATTTACTTAATGAATTCTCTAAATCATCTTCTTTTCCATCTCATTTAGCATACAAGATCCAATTGAGTTGGCTACCTTGCCCTGTGAAATCTATCTTTAAAGACTGAAAAATATCCATATTTAAGTAATTGACTCCATATCCCAATGCTAAATTCTATAATTAATCAACCAAACAGTTTCAAAACAAACAAATAATGAAATAGATTGCTAGCCTAATATCTTAAAATAAAAAAGCTAAATCATAAAGAGAGATCCCTCTCTGAAACTCGAAGGGCTAGATTCCTAGTTTCCAACGTCGTTATGTGGTTTTCTCTATAATTTACTATGCAACCTCAAAAATTACAAAGTGATAACATTTTGGTGACTCCGCTGGGGAGTCGAATAACACTTGATTTCAAAAATTAATTTCCCTAGTTCAAAACTTTATTTCAAAAACGAATCAAAGATTTAAATTTTAGAAATAAATGTTCAGAGGTTGTAAAATTTGTACATAGTTAAAATTATGTGCTTAATACTATTTAGATTTGGCTACTAAAAGTATTCACACTATATCACATCCATATCCTGAACCTCCTAAGATATTAGATGATCGTGAGAAATTGACAAGGAAGAAAAGTTTAACAAAAAGCCAAGGGACTAGTAGTCCTCCACCAATATCAAATTCCCTTCTTGAGAGCTTTGTTACCATAGAGAACATTCAGTTTGATCTACCTTTTGAACATAGTCTATTTCGAACCAAATATGAAAGTTTTGTAGGTGAGAAGATATTTGATCAAACTGTCTTAAGCCCTTACAGATCTAAACCTCAATCAATAGATCCAAACATTCATAGCCAAGCTATTCAAAAATTGGAAAAATTAGAAGATCTAGTCACAAACCTAGACCAATTTGTCCGTAAATCATATATCCAGCAATCCCTTGAACTTTCATCCATATCTTTCTCTGTCTCATCTCCCATCTCATAATTTATACACCTTGTTTCTACTTCTTCCATTTACTCATCAATTTCCATTACCTCCCCCTCAACATCACAGGCCATAGTTCAAATTTTTTTAGTCCCTTCCACATCTACACCTCCTATAAGTTCACCTCTCATTCATCCCCACATACCAGTCATGGCAGTGAGGTATGCCCCTCTGGTTTTACCTGCACCGTTACATAATATGCCTCAAGACTACCAGACTAGAATTCCTCAATTTGATGGCACTGGACCAGTCACTTCTCAATAACACGTAGAAAAAACGAATGACTCGTTTTATCTTCAAGAAGTAGATGAAGAATGTGAGGCTTTTTTCCCAAAGCCTTAATGGAGAGGTAAGGAAGTGGTTTAAATCTTTACCAGTAGCTACCATAAATGACTTTACTACCTTCCATCAATATTTTCTCAATAGATGGGAAATCAACAAAAATCCTCTTCATATTTTAGCAGAGTATGAAAATATTAGGAGAGCTCCTGGGGAAATTGTGCAAGATTATTACACTAGATTTAACAACATTTATAATGATATCCCAACAACCATTAAGCCTCCTCAATTTTTAGCCTAGATTGCGTTTCTAGATGGTTTTGATGCTAACATGTCTTATCAGCTTAGGGAAAGGAACCATACTACCTTGGAAGAAATGCAGAGAGATATTGTAAGTGTGGAAGCCAATATATTAGACAAAAGAGCTATACTTATATCTAAAAGGAGAATAACCATAAAAGAAGAACCTTCTACTTCTTCTGTTGATGCCAAAGTAGATACCCTAGTCAAAACCATGGAAATTATGATAAAAATAATAAGCATAACTGATAGGGCCCCCCGTAGGGAAAACCAACTTGGTCCTCAGATCGGAACTCCTAACTTTAGGAGAAACCCACCCAAGATCAAACAAAGAGAACCAAAGGGTCCATATCAACAGATCAGACCCCCATTTCAAGAAAACTATGAAGATGAAGAGGGAGAACTAATTGAAGATCTTGATGAAAATCAGATAAATTTAATGGGAATAAATGATAGTGAATCCAATTTCTTAACTCAATAAGAACGATACCTCTTCTTTCTTTCACAACCTGAAGTAAATTCTGATGAATCAAAAGATTACAAACAAGGCTTTGAAAATGCAATAATGGAATTCCATAAACAATACAACCTGAGGAGTAGGAAAACAACTGATAATCCTACTAAAAAGACTATCGTTATTCCCAATAAAAAGACAGGTGACACCCCTGCTAAGAAAAATCCTAATATTTCTCCCAAAAATAATGCAGATGTTCCTGCTAGGAAAGTATTTGGTAGTGTTTCTAAAACAACCCAAACTGATATTCCCTCTACTAGCCAACATAAGGGTATTCCCAGAAAGATGTTGTTAAGAAACAATATGCTATATATATATATATATATATATATATATATATATATATATATATATATATATATATATATATATATATATATAATTCAAACATCAATCAACATCGAAAATTAATTGGCTAAACTCAAAATACCCATTCCTCTCACAGAACTCATGAATAATAATGCTTACAAATCCCAAGCATTGAAAGCTTTGAAGATAGGGGAAGGATCAGACAAAGTAAATTTAACTGATGATCAATCAGAATTACTCTTCGGGCCTGAAGTTGATGGAAAAACTTAGGAGGGAAGTGTACCACCATTTTATGTCAGTTTAAACATCCATGGTGAAATTCTACACAATGCAATGCTTGACTTAGGTGCTTCACACAACCTTATTCCTAATGCTGTTATGGAAAAATTAGGACTTGATATCACTAGACCATACAAAAACATGTATTCGTTTGATTCAAGTAAATTAAAATTCCTAAGCCTTATTAGATATTTGTGTGTCACTTTAGTCTAGATACCAGCTAAGAGTGTTGTAATGGATATCTTTGTTGCTGATATACCTCCTAAATATGGCATGTTTCTATCTTGCTCATGGGGAAATTCTGCAATTTCTAGATCAAATTCTTTATTAAGTAACTTATTTCATAACATGTTAGGCATAAAAATGAAACAATTTCATAGTCAATATTCTGAACCCATACATATCCTAGAGCCATTAGGTTTATCTTGGTAGGAAAAACCTTATTAAAATCCATGTCCACACATATTCACAAATAATTGGTCTTAAGGAAATGCTTAGTTTATGAACTACGACAGTAAACTTTCCCTATTACATTTCCAATAGAAGTTAACTAAGAGGGATTCCAAAGAAGTAGGGGAAGGTTCAAGAGCCTTACCCAAATTGGATTTGAGGAGATTTTCATTGTAACCAAATCAAATGAAGGAGACCAAGGCTGCATGAAGAGACCAACACTACCTCAAAATGAGGGCCTATAATCCCAAATAATATTATTATCCTTAAGATTATCAAAGAAAACAACAAAAAGAAATTGAGTTTTTCCTTAAGAACCCTTCTAAAGAGTGTGTTCATTTACCAATGGAGGGTGATGGAATTGAGAAATTGGCTCTATTTTCCCCCGGTATGACCGAGGTCGGTAATCCAACTAGCTACTTCGTTTTGGATTTTAGAATTAGAGTAGGTTTAGTGATCATTTGTAGTTAAGGCTTCTAATTGATGGATGTATAGAGTGGTGGATGAGTGGACTATTGACGCAGTGTCTTGAGATTGGTAAAGGCCAAGCTCGGTCTTATGGGTGAAAAAATCGCATTCGGTTGTGGGGAATGGTACTCAATGATAGGAGAGGCCCAATTAATGATGTGCCCCAATAGAAGGTAAATCCTATGAAATAGGTTGATAGGCTCTAGGAAAATATTAAAAGAAATTTAATACTTGACTACCAGAAGATCCTAGGAATTATGTTAACTAGTAGTGATAGAAGATGAGCAGATAGAGAGTAGCTCCGACCAGGGTCCAACAACCATAAAATAATAAGCACAATAATAAAAATCCACACCACCAAGATGCCCTATAGACCATAAACCAGATTCCACCATGCAAATACTAATAGACTGATAATGTTACCAAGATTGGATATAGAAAAATTACCCCACAACTATTTTCCCATTGGGCAAGTAGATGTTGTGGATGAATCCTAACTCCTTGCCAACCACTTCCCATTCCAACTTTGTTCCCTGCTAAAACTACTTCCAACATCCCAGGATTCGCTTCCTTAGCCACTATCGTTGTGCTCCACATTTGAAAGCTCAACATGAGGCACATGTAATGAAGACCGAGCTCTAGGGGACCAAGACTTCATGTGACAACGTTTCAACAAAGCCAACGTCGTGGGGGAGATATCCCACCCGCGGTGAAGGATTGCCACATGGACTACAAAAGAACACTAAGTTGCAGCAGACAAGCATAGTTCTCACAAAGCCAATACTATGGGGGGAATATCCCACCTGTGGCGGGGGAATTCCATAGAGATCACATAAGAGCACGAAGTTGTGATAGACAGGTTGAGAGCTCACAAAAGGAATGTGATCTTCCATCTTAATGCAAAGGGATGTGTCACAGTTGACATGTGTGATTGCATGGGGCAAGAAAACCATGCCATCCCCCCCTCTTAAATGCAATGGGAAGTGGCTGGGTGGCAAGCTACTCCCCTCCCCCTCTCCTTCGTTATAACATTTTTTGATACCTTGATTAGGGAATTTTTTTATTCTTTATTAATATAGTTATCAATTTATATTATTTGTTATTACAATTTTTTAATTAGTTAAATGTTATTAATTTATTTTTTAATTATTTAATAATGTAAAATATTCGTGTATTTTAACTAATAGAAAAAATGACCTTTTTGGGGAACTTTTTAAGGTCAATTTTTCCCAAAAATCTGTAAATATTTTTAAGCATTATAAGTTTAAATTGCTTAATATGTAAATTTCACGTGTCTTAAGAATTTTTTAAAATGTTGAGTCCATTTATGCATTTTAAATGACAAAAAAATCACAAATTTAGTAAAAATTATATTACAAAATTAATTTATATCCAAAATATATTTATATTTAAAAAATATAATATAATATTACCATATATAATTATATAGTTACTCAACTTATTGAGTTCACTTCTTGGTGGAATGCTGGTAATCTGGAACCCTCTGCAGGTGAAACTTAAGGAATATAAATTTTTTGGAGGAATTTTTCTATATGTATCATTCAGAGGGGGTTTCTGAACAGATTTCTCTTATTAATATATACGCCCCTTGTCATAATCGAGTTGTCTTCTAGAAGAGGATGAAACACTCTGGGATATTAAACATTGAAAATCTTATGGTGTTGGGTGACTTTATCTCGACATTGGCTGCTAACGAATCATGGGGGATGAAGTTTCGTATTGATCCACTTGCGGATAAAATTGGGAAAATTTTCTATGATTTTGGCTTTATGGATGTTATGCCCTCTCATTTGGTTCTGACCTAGGCAAACAAATGCCAAGGAATTGACTTCAATGGTAAGCGGTTAGATCGTGCCATGATTAAGGTATCTCTTTTGCGGATACTGGGCAATATAAGATCTCGATTGATATCATATTCTCTATCAGATTATATGATCGTCATACTATCACGGCGCCATGAACCAAAAGCTGTTGGGGTACCTTTCAATTTTAACCGCGTATGGTTGCAGGATCCCACTTTCAATAATTTGGTGGTTGATATCTGGAGGAAGGAAGATCCAATTGATGGATTAATGGGATGGGAAAAGTTTGCGGGGAATCTTAGATGGTTAAAGACCATTGTGAAGCAATGGGAAAGAAAAAAAAATAGATGCTTTAAGTCTGGGGTTGCTGAGTATTGAAGGAAAAGTATTTCATATATATAAGGATATGATGTTTTCTCCCCCGGAATCTCAAGTATATACTATCCTTGATAAGCTTGAATCACAGAAACTGGAAATACTAAAAATTCAGGAGACATCATGGAAGCTCAAAAGTAGAAGCCAATGGCTGAAGGAGGGAGATTTGAATACAAAATTCTTTCATAAGTGTGCAAATGGGTGTAGAAACAAGAACTCAATCTGGTGGATACAGGCTGCGGATGGATCAATGAAACATTCAACAAAAGATATACAGAAAGAGGCGTACAAATAATTTTCTAAATTTTACAAAGCAGACTTGGAGATAGATCATCGCTGCCAACTGTGGGTTCTTGAGCACATGCCTCACATGTTTGATCAAGATGAAAATAATATTATGGAGAAGGTAGTTCCTAAAGGGGAGATAGAAGTTGTATTAAAATCGTTTGCTCATGATAAAAGCCCGGGGCCGGATGGTTGGCCGACTGAATTTTATCTTCATTTTTATGAAATCCTGGAGGATGAATTGCTTGCGATGGTTGAACAGGTTCGTGTATTGGGGTTTGTACCAGGGGATATGAACTCCACTTTCCAGGCCATTATTCCTAAAACATCTGCTCCAAAAAAAAATTCAGATTTTAGACCAATAGCATTATGCAATGTGGTGTACAAGATTACCTCCAAAATCATCGCAAATATAATTCGCGGGGTTTTATCTTCATCCATAACTAAAGAAAAATATGGGTTTTTAAAACGCAGGTCTATACACGATGTTGTGGCTACTACATAGGAAGCGATGCACTCGATTCACGAATATAAGAAGGAGGCTCTTATTATGAAGATTGATATCCACAAGCCATAGGACTCAACTAACTGGTCTTTTATTAGACTTATTCTCCTCAAGGTGGGATTATCTATGTCATCTATTACATGGATTATGGCATTTATATCTCCAGTAAGATATGTTGTCTTAATAAATGGTCTGCTATCAAACTTATTCATGGCTGAGAGGGGCCTCAGGCAAGGATGTGTGTTGTCTCCGCTCATTTTTATTCTTATAATGGATGGGTTTAGTAATTTAATGAGGATTGCAAAAAATGTTGGATATTTTAAAGGCCTATCATTTTTCCCTATGGTATGCATTACTCACTCTCTGTTTGTGGATGATTTTTTGGTCTTTGGAAAACTAATTAGAAATCATTTTTTTTATCTGCACTTTATGCTCATCCGGTTTGGAGCTGCTACTGGATTGTGCATTCACAGAGAAAAATCCTTCTTAATATATGATCTGGGAGACATGGAAAAAATTAATTTCATTGCAGGTTTCTTGGGTGTTCAAAAGAATCATATTATGATGGGGTTCACCTATATTGGTTTTAGACTAAAGCCATGTGCATATAAGAATAGGGATTGGACTTGGTTGATAGACAAATAAAAAAATAAGATCATGAAGTGGACAAACAAGTGGCTTACACTTGGAGGTAGAGTTTTATCCAAATTTGTTGTTTACTGAACTCATTTGTATTATCTCCTGGCTTTTACAGTTGATAAAATCAATGCCATTATATCTCATTTTATATGGGCAGGAGCCCCAGATTGCAAAAAAATACACTTGTGTAAATTGGAACATATCTCAACTCTGAAGAAATATGGGGGTTGGGGCCTATTAAATCTGCGAGTGTTTACAAATGCACTTCTCTTAAAGTCATTGTGGCATGCATTGAAGGGAAATGGGGTCTAGTCGCAAATAATTTATTACAAATAAATTGTTGGTGATCCAATCCTTGCACTGTATTGGGGCTGCTCCTGGACAACAAAAAAAGCTTCTCAGATTTGGCGTAGTTTCACAAAATTTATGCTTTCTCTAGGACATAGGCTGGTATGGCACTTTGGGAACGGTCAGAAGATTATGCTGGGTATTGATAGGTTCTTGGGAATGGATCTTACCATCCATATTGACCCTTATTTATTGCAAAGATTAAACCATAGAGGTATATTTTATTTATCTCACCTCATTTTAAGCTAGAATTTAGGGGCACCGATTTGGAAATAGGCAAAGATGCTAGGTTCGTAGGGATGGGAGGCAAGTGAATGGGAAAGATTGAAAGGAATGTTACAGTCAGTGGTTTTGTCCTTCAGAGGGGAAGGGGATAAACTGGTCTAGGGCAGACAGTGTCATGATGGCTACATACAGGTAAAGGACATTTATTTGTACATCATCAAGGAGCAGATCACAGATTGTTCTCAGTCACCCTTTCAACATGCCTAGCACTGGAATATTCCTACCAAGATTTTGCTATTTGGATGGATTCTATGGAAACAAAAAGTTCTCACATGGGATTCTCTTATGAAACGTGGTTTTCAGGGGTCGGGGAGATGCCCGCTATGTCTTATGAATGAGGATATTATTATGCACTTGTTCTTTTATTGTACCTTTTCTCTCAGTATTTGGCAGTTGTTTACAGTTTTACTGGGGGATCCGATTTGAAGGCCTGTCGATTGCATTTGGACTATCATGGTATGGGGGGCTTCAAATGGCATTTATGAATCACTGTCTTTTTATGTTTTCTGGGAGATCTGGTGTGCCCGGAACCGCTTAATTTTTGAAGGCATTTCTATCAACCTCCCAGTGATTCATGGAAATATAATGAGATGGATTGGTGATCGTTCTTTGCCTTCTCGGGCCTTGGTGAACCTATTTGTCTGGAATCGTCCTCACCAAATTTCCCTTTCAGCGATATATTTTGATGGGGCGCAACAGTATGGTGTGTGTGGCTATGGGGCTTGGATTAAGCTCTTGGAGGTAGAGCGGTATCATATTTGCTGGAATGGAGGATCGGGTTCCAATAATAAGGCTGAGCTCGTGGCTTTGTGGAGTGGGATCATGGCTTCATATCATCTTAATTTGTCTTCTATACACATATATGGAGACTCAAAATTTACTATTGATGGTATCTCTGGCATTAGTAGGATGCACTATTAGAATCTGAAAGGGTGGATTGAGCGAGTGAAGTACTTATTGACAAAGTTCTAGTTTTATTTGATGTAGCATATCTATAGAGAAAACAACTCGAGGGTTGACACCATGTCAAAGAAAGGCCTTATTTCACCCTTTGGAACTATTTTGATCACACATTATAGGGACTCAAGAATGGCGGATTCCTTTGGTTTTCCTCTGCCTTAGTTTTCATTTTGGATCCTCGATAAGCGAGCCTATTTATATCAAGCGAGCCGACTTTCTCTTTCTTCCTAGTGGCTTTTTATGTTTTTTCTTAAACCCTTCCTCTTGTCATACTCATGATCGCTTATATATGTTTTATTTAATTGAATAACTGACTATATATAATGCTTATACTGTCTACAGGAGGTTTCTTTTTCCTGCCATGCCTATTTTGTGCATGAATGTCACCACCAGATCCAGAGGGTCTGTATCATTATGAAGGATTATGTCATGGTGCTTTTTTGGACTGTTCAATATGACAGGGTCAGAGGTTATTTACTTGTATTTCATGCTCTCTGGAGATAAATTAAGGATTGTAAATATATGGTTTATGTATTGAACTTATGTTGATGCTTTCCAACTATGGAGGCAGACACAATATGAATTGGTATCATGTTGAATCTGGACATGAACAAAACTCATGATTGTATGAAAATATATCTGGAATATGCATTGTTTTAATAAAATAACTTTTTTTCTTTCTCCCGAAAATAAATATAAATAGATGAATATTTAACAATACAACTCACTTATCAACTCAATTCAATTATTATGTGAAAATGATTATCATATTAAGAATGGCATTTTAAAATAATTATGATTATGATAAAAATTATATAGTTAGTCAACTTATTCAGTTCACTTCCGATAAATATAAATAGATCACTAATTAACAATACAACTCGCTTATCAATTCAATTCAATTCAATTATTATGTGAAAATGATTATCATATTAAGAATGACATTTTAAAATAATTATGATTATGATAGATAAGAAGTGGCACTCTATGATATCTTGTTGTTTGCGAAGTGCGTGTTTAGGAAAAGTAGTACGAAAGAAAGAGCTCAAAAAAAGGGTTAATTATGTGAAAAAAATTTATAATAATAAATATAAATTTATGATATTTTGTGAAAAAAAAAAAAATTAAGAGAAGTTATTATTAGGAAAATAAAAATTAATGAAATAAAAGATTAATGAGAGTTGTAATGAAAGATTTATAAAATAAAATATTTAGAAAAAATATAAAGTGAATATTATAGATATAAATTAAGTTTATATTATTGGACAAAATATTGTATAAATAATATAGTTAAAAGTTAAATAATTAATTGATTATTTTAAGTAAAAGAGATACGTTTTGAGGGTTAGTTCAACTGGTTGAGTTTCCATTGTTAAATCACTTTACCATTGGGAGGTCACGGGTTAAATTCTACTCGATGCCCTCGCGGTTAGGCTCAAATTAGTTTGGTCAATGGTTGTGGTCCCTTCTGGTGGTCCAAAAATAAAAATAAAAATAATGATAAGATAATAAATTTTTTAAATAATAGCTAAATATTTTAAAGGAGATTTAAAATTAATATAATAATTTTATATATTATTTTTTAATGTATTTTATATATCAACTCCACCCTCAAGAACCAGAATTATCTTTGTGGTTTGGCCATCTCGAAGAAAAAAATGAACATTGTTAAGATTAGAAGTAATTTTCATGAGCTTGGAAGTGAAATCGGGCAGTGGTATACTCCCAAGACTCCCTTAGATGACAGAATTTTCCTGCTTTGCGATACTATGAGGGTGGAGGATGAAAATCACTTTATTTTAGATTTTCTGACCCTTACTCACATCCACTCTCATTTTCCTAGCATTTGTCACACTTCCAATCTTCTTGACTTGTTAATTCAACCCAACTATAGAAATAAGATTCTAAAGAATTACAATTAGATTCTTCTTCTTCTTAAAGTCTGATAGCCCGCATTGGTCTTAATGCACAGTAATCACCATCATATAAAGAATTAAAATTAGTTTCTTCTTCTCTTAAGGTATGATAGCCCTCATTGGTATTAATGGACGTTAATCATCATCGACATAATCCTTTTATTTTTAAAAATAAGTGAACAATGAAAAGTAAAAATATGTATTTTTGGTGAGTTCGACCACTCTGAGGCTACATTATGGTCATGTCCAAGAATAACACCCAAATAGGCGAAGGAATTGAACCAATGACTTAAAAATCTAGGAGTACCTTAACAACACACCCGATCGTCCGTGAAGCGGAGGTTTGACGGTGGAGTCAGATGATTTTCATCCAATCCACCCAGGATCAAATCTCCGTGGAGACGTATGCCTGTTGTGTCTTGTCTAGAAGAGTAGGCGACCCCAGAGCGGACGTCTCGGCTCTTGTTGAGGCATAAGTTTCATAGCTATTGTGTGCGGCTTGCAGGTTGTTGCACCTAGCCTAGGTTTATAGTGGCAACCAGTTGGATTTGATCCTGGGCCTTGTTCAGGAAACTCTCACTAGTTACCGATTACCCTAGATAATTAAAAAAAAAAAACACACTCGATCACTATCTATCAAAGACTCGTGTAAAAATAAAAATATGTATTTTTTAAATAATAATAATAATTTATTATGTGAAAATCATTATTATATTAAGAATGTAATTTTAAAATAATTATGATTATGATATATAAGAAGTGGCACTTTATGTTATTTTGTTGTTAGGGAAGTGTGTGGTTAGGAAAAGTAAAAGAGTATGAAAGGAGGAGCTTAAAAAAGGTTAATTATTTGAAAAAATGATAATAATAAATATAAATTTATGATATTTTGGGAGAAAAAATATTAAAAAAAAAAATTTAAGAGAATTTATTATTAAGGAAAATAAAAATTAATGAGATAAAAGATTAGCAAAAGTTGTAATGAAAGTTTCATAAAATAAAATATTTAGAAAAGTATAAAGTGAATATTATAGATATAAATTAAGTGTATATTATTGGACAAAATATTGTATAAATAAAGTAGTTAAAATTTGAATAATTATTTATTTATTTTATGTAAAAGAGATAAGTGTCGAGGGTTGGTTCAATTGGTTGAGGTTGCATTGCTAAAACAACTTGCCATTGGGAGGTCTCGAGTTCAATTCTCCTCGATGTCCTCAGGGTTAGGCTCAAATTAGTTTGGTCGGGGGGTATGGTCCCTTCGGATGAACAAAAAATAAAAATAAAAATAGTAATAAGATAATAAAAAATATACAAAAATTAAATAATAACTAAATAAGTAAATTAACAAAAATAGTAATAAAATAATAAAAATATATAAAATTTAAATAATAACTAAATAAGTAAATTAAATATTTTAAGAGACTTAAAATTAATATAATAAGTTTATATATTATTTTTTTATGTACTTTATATATGAACCTAAACCTTGAGAGGCATAATTATTTTTTTGTTTTAACTAGCTCGAAGAAAAATATTTACGTCGCTAAGATTAGAACTAATTCGCATGAGCTTTGAAGTGAAACTGGGCAGTGGTATACTCCCAAGACTCCATGAGACGATAGAATTTTTCAGCTTTGTGATACTAAGAGGGTGGAGGATGAAAATCATTTTTTTAAGATTATCTGACCCTTACTCACATCCACTCTCATTTTCCTAACATCTATCACACTTCCAATCTTCTTGACTTGTTAAGTCAACCCAACTATAGTGATCTTGGTGTGCTTCTTTCCCTACTTTTTTAGCATAGAAATAAGATTCTAAAGAATTACAATTAGATTCTTCTTCTTCTTAAGGTATGATAGCCCGCATTGATCTTAGTAGGCATCATCATCATCATCATCATCATTGACATAATCATTTTATTTATAAATATAAGTGAACAATGATAACTTAAAAATATGTATTTTTTTTTGTAAGCTCAACAACTGTGAGGCTACATTATGGTCATGTTTAAGAATAACACCCAAATAAGGGGGGAATTTAACTAATAATTTAAAATCTAAGAGCGTCTTAACAACGCACCCAATCATTATCTATCAAAAACTCATATAGAAGTAAAAATATGTATTTTTAAAATAAATATATATTTAACTTTTTTTTCTCAAAGGAAAAATTCGTAATCTTATATTAAAACAATACATGTTACATGTGCTGGTAATTGTCAATCAATACAGACTATGAGTTGCAAGTAAAAATAAAATACACGAGGAGAAAAAATTAAGTTTTTCTCCCTTTCTTCTTTTCAGCCTTTCGTCAAGCACCTTGTGATGGCATCGTAGTGATAAGAGCAAGCTAATTTTCTTCATTGTTTGTACCAATGTCCTTATCTGAATCTGAATTGTCTGAGATGTGATGTCTTTTGATACCCCCGGAGTCTGTTGCCTCATGGTCTTTTTCCAACTAGACCGAGGGGGTGATGTCAAAGGGGTCTTGCATCTCCTGTTCTTTTCACTCTGTATCTATGGTTGTCTGTTAATGTTCATTTGGTTTGAGAGCATATTCTTCTTCTTCTTTTTCCTCCTCTTCTGGCTCGCTTGAGGGAAATTTCCACCCTTTTGGAAGTTTTCTCTGTCTTCTTTGTCTTCTTTTTTTCTGTTATCTCTTTTTGCTTCTAAACCTATATTTTGCAAATGACTGGTGTTTCTGCATATTCTGCATCTGAATGTAGTATTTTTGAAGTCAAGATGTTGTGTCCATTTCTGTTGTTTGTGTATCATATGTATGCATTCTGTCAGCCCTTTATTGAGGTCCACTTCCACACAAATACGTGCAAAAGTGTAGATACGCTCCTTTAAGTGTTGAGTGTCTATTTTGATATATCGCCCCAAAATGTTCCCAATGCAAGCGAGAACACTTTCGTTCCAGAAATGTAAGGGCAGATTGTAAAGCTGGACCCAGACCGGCATTCTGGACACTTCCATGGTGTTTGCGTCGAAATCCGGGAACCAAGGTGTGATGAACAGCCCAGTGGAGCCCCAGAACCATGGTCCCTCCCTAAGAATGATGTCTTTGGCTTCCGAAGATGAAAAATTGATGATAAAAACCCTTTTGAAAAGAGGTGTATTTCACAGTCCATAGTCCAGTTTGTGAAAATCCAATGGAAAATATCCATTGGTTTTGGCCAGAAGTTGTTAAATCTGCAGATTATCGCTTGTGCTTCATAAGAAGTTCGGTTTTCATCTATTTCTGGAATCTCTATGTTCACTACTGGTATGTTATTCATTTTCTCAACAATGTAAGGTTTGGGAGCATTTTCAGTTGATTCTACTGGAGTAGCAGCTTTGTTTTTTCCTTGTAGTATATTCATGTAAGAGGGCCCTTTCAAGTTTTCAGGTCTTGGGGTGCTGGTTCCTTTTGCATTTCCTGAAGTTCTGTGTTGTTCAGTGGCCCCCCCTCTCAGTCTCAAATTGAGAATGATAGTGGAACCAGAGTAGATGGAGTACTCATGTAATGTGCAAAGGTCTTGGAGGGATCATCCCCTGTGGATCAATTATTGTAGATGACTAGGATACCCGGTAATTTGACCAATTTTGAGTTTCAGGTCTGCGACCTCTTCACTATTCGTGCCCAAATCTAAATATTGTTATCCTTAGGGGGCTTGATAAAAATATGAAAATAGTCATCGCTTACCTCTTTTTTGATGATGGCTGAGAGGTCATCCCTGAGATTCAACAAGGGTTGCAGGGTCGGAAAAGGGTCAGGCAACCAAACGCTGGAGAGGAAATCAGTGGGAGACAAGACGTCGCGACCCAGTGAGAGAGACAGGGAAACACCTGCAGCAGAATGAAACGGCATGTGCTGAGACCCCAGGAGGCTTAGTGGTGTCTGCCACGCCACATCTGCAGCAAAACCCAACGAAGCACATGGTGCAGGTCTATGGCACCGATAGTATGGATAATCGCCCCTAATCCCAACAAAAATCACACTCCCGTTGTCGCAGATCCATTGCACCTCCAGTCTGAAGCTTTCTGGGGGAAGTGACTATGTTAAAAAGCCGAGAGACTTGAGAAAATGATGGCAGTCAGCCATGGACGGTGTTGAGGAGCAACAATGCCAAAACTGAGCCATCGATTGATAGAGGGGAAGCAACCTGAGCCACCATTCAGTCCTATCGCAGACAAGGGAGGTCGTCGCCCTGTCTCCTAGCTTTCCAAACTCATAAACCCTAGCTTCCATTAATGTTCACCGCCATATATATTTAAAATTTTATTATTTATTTTAGAAAATTATATATATATATATATATATATATATATATATATATATATATATATATATATATAATGCAACTCACTTATCAAATCAATTCAATTATAATGTGAAAATGATTATCATATTAAGAATGGAACTTTAAAATAATTATGATTATGATAGATAAGAAATGGCACTCTATGATATTTTTTTGTTAGGGAAGGATGTGCTTGGGAAAAGTAAAAGAATAGGAAAGGAGCTAAAAAATAATTAAGAGAAGTTATTATCAAGGAAAATAAAAATTAATGAGATTAAAGGATTAGTAAAAGTTGTCATGAAAGTTTCATAAAATAAAATATTTATAAAAATATAAAGTGGATATTAAATATATAAATTAAATGTACATTATTGAACAAAATATTTCATAAATAATGTAGTTAAAAGTTGAATAATTATTTATTTATTTTAAGTAAAAGAGATCAGTCTCGAGAGTTAGCTCAATTGGTTGAGGACCCATTGCTAAAGCACCTAGTCATTGGGAGGCAACGGGTTCAATTCTCCTCGATGCCCTCAGGGTTAGGCTCAAATTAGTTTGGTCGGGGGGTGTGGTCCCTTCAAGTAGACAAAAACTAAAAATAAAAATAGTAATAAGATAATAAAAAATATAAAACATAAATAAATAATAACTATTAAATAATTAAATCAAATATTTTAAAAGAGAATTAAAATTAATATAATAAGTTTATATATTATTTTTTTAATTTACTTTATATATCAACCCTATCCTTGAGATCCATAATTATCTTCTTTTTTTTTACAAGCTCGAAGAAAATGATGAACATCACTAAGATTAAAACTAATTCTTATGAGCTTCAAAGTGAAACTGGGTAGTGGTATACTCTCAAGACTCCATGGGACGATAGAATTTGTCAGCTTTGCGATACTAAGAGGGTGGAGGATGAAAAGCACTTTCTTTTATAAATGAGTCATTAATGGCTCAAACTTTGGCACAAGCTAAGGAGAATGTTTGGCTAGAAATCAATCAAGCCATAACTAAAATTTGGCCATCCATTCAGATAATTTTTTAGAAAGAAGAGTTAATTAACAGGTGCAAGACAACAATAGAACAAGTCAGAACAACACTGGGACAAAACCAAGGGATGCCTTAGCCATGATTAAAGTATTGAATTCGAAGACCAAATCAGAATTAGAACATATCTAGATTGTAGACAGGACAGAGACTATCTTAGAGATTAAAAATGTATTGCAAAAAAGGAATTTGATGAACCAATTGGAACTAAATGTCTAACTCTGGAATGTTGAACCCTTAATTAAACTAAGAGGGGGGGGGGTGAATCAGTTTAATACATTCATGGACTTTTAAAAACTTTCCTTTAAACTTATTTATACCTTCATTTCATGATCACCTTATATAAAATGAAACAACAATCTTAATATGTGAGCAACAAGTATTAAGAAGATTAAATACAGAATATCAACACATAATTATCATGCACATGGACAACATATGTAAGTGGAAACCCATAAGGGAGAAAACCACATCTTATTATTGTTTTGATGCAAAGGCAAGCTCCAACTCCCTCTCACCGTTGATTTTCTGTAGGCTCCAACCTACAGGAGGCTACTACCTCAAATTATGCAAGTTACAACTTGCAAGGAAGCTCCAACTCCCATCTGTTTTATGTAGGCTACAACCCACAGGAGGCCCCTACCTCAACCAGCTCCAACTGGACATCTATCAAGATACAACTTGAAACGGAAGCACCAACTCCCATGCATTTTTCTATAGGCTACAACCCACAGGAAGCTCCTACCTCAACCAGCTACAACTGGACATTTATCAGGCTACAACTTGATATGGAAGCACCAACTTCCTCACTCTACAATAAAATCACATGTGGATTTACCTGGACATCAGCTCTGTTTTCCTTCTTCTTCACTACTGCCCTTCCAGCCTTCAAATCTGTTTCATATCAGCTCTGGATCTTCAAAGCATCTCTACCTTCTCTCTCTCATCCTTCCTCTCTCTAACATTCTACAGATCTCTTACATTCTTCTTCTCTTTTTAATTCTACAGCTTTTTAACTTCTTCTGCACTCTTCAAATCTGTTACATCCTCTCTCTTTCTTCTTCTCAATTTTTGTCCCTTCTGCACATGGATATTACCTGTTTTATACAGATACCTTCATGATTGTTTGCATTCTCTATAGGAATATGAAGTGAACATACATGATTCTTGCCTTTCACCCACTCATTTCTTCACTCAACATATTCTGAATGTTACAACGATATGTACAATTATTACGGTATCAAATGGAGTTTTTCTTTGCCTGGGAGACTTGCCTTTGCATCACAAACAATATAAAAATAAATAATACATTTATAGTTACAATCAATTATTTTACTCAGCCCTTTCATTTCTCAGCTTTGTTGTGAATTTTTCCTCTTCTTCTTCTTGTCCTTTTGTCTTTTCTATTCTTGTAGTTATATTTCAATTGTGCTGCATAACTGCCCTTTTTACCCAACTCGACCCATGTTGTTGCACTATTCTGCATGAGCTCTGGGTCATTTTTCTTACCTGAGCCTTTCTTTGTTGTGTTCAGAATTTTCTTCTAACACACAGCTGCAGCTGCATAACATTGTTCATCTTGGCCGACCTCTTTAACCAAAACCGCTACAAAATACCAGAATACGCTACGGAAAATGAATTTTAAAACTCCACACAAAATTTCCCTTTACACGCAACAGGGCTCAACCTTGGAAGGTCGCAACATACATACACGTGCGAATCAAACAACGGAATTTTGTAACATACACAGACCATATATAATTCCAAACCAATGCGTAAACCCTAGACCAATGCAACTACACGGGATTTTCCTATCGGACGGTCGCACACAGTTCTGACCAATCACGGCCAATCGCACTTCGCGAACTTTACAACGTAACCTTAAGAGTTAAACTCTATTTCTTGTTGGATGCGATGTTGCGCAGGGTCGACACGTGTCCCTCCACTTCACATCGAAAAACTTTAAACTTCCCTTGTGGTCGCCTTAATGTTATCCCCTAAATATTGCGATGTGCGATATCGCTTCCAGGTCGTTGCAATCTCCATCGTTGGCTTGTCCAAGATTCGATGGTCCACGCAATGTCCCCATCGATTCACTTTGCATCGCAAAACTTTAAACTTCCATTGCAGTCGCCTTAATGCTATCCCCTAAACATTTGGATGTGTGATATCATTTCCAAGCCACTACAATCTTCGTCGTTGGCTTGTCCTGGATCCGATGATCCACGCAATGTCCCAACTGATTCACTTCACCTCGCAAACTAATAATATTAACTTGCGAAAACTCTTAACCGATACTCCTATTTTCTGCGATGTGCGAAAATGTTGTGGTTGCAACGTACTTTATCACCATTGATCGGTGTTGGATCTATAGTCCCCATCGATTTTTCAAATCCGATTGGTTTCATTTTGTGTTAACACAATATACAAGTCATATGGCCTTGCTTGTGCCTGCAAATCTGATTAGTCCTCTTGTTGTTCAATAAAATACAAATGTTCGGTTTCAACAAAGATTTGAAACAACTGATTCATTTCTCTTACTCATCCTTCTTAATTTTTTTTCATTTTTAACTCTTGTAGTGTGATGCACAGTGTGATCATACTCTATGGATCTTTCTAGTTCTAAAGCGCGAAACATGATTTTTGTGATTTTAACAGTTCATCACTTAGTGTGTTGTTGTCTTCTTAGCTTACATGTTCATGGCTGATGTTCCTTCTACAACCATAGCTGCTTGTCGCCTTCTCTCCTTCCATCAACCTGTTGGTTATTGAATGTTTCAGGTATCCTTCTTCCTCTATAGTTCTCTGTCATAGGATTTTTCCTTTCCCTTCCTAAAATTTTAGCTTTTCTTATTCCAAGGAGCTCTTCTTAGACTACTTTTTATGGGGACTATTTATGAACTTATCTCCCCATGGGATGTTGCTTCTTATATTTTACTGGCTGGATATTTGTGTTGCTTCCTAGAGCAGCTCCCCCTGAGACTATGATGGGTTCAATACGTTATTGAGGTAATAGACTCCCCCTTCCTATTTTCCTTCCATACTTTATTGGGGTTCTTCATAATGTATGCACTTCTTTTAATTCACATTTTTGTCTGATTTGATTGGATTCCATCATCTGTCTACAGTTATTTAATGTATATGGCATCTTACAGTATTTTGCTTTGTGACCAAGCTTGTGGCATGAATAAAATTTTATTTTACCTAAGTAAGATTGAGCTGATGTATGGCATTTTTTTCCCCTTTTTGAACACAATTTACATTCAACAGATTTATGTCCAAATTTATTGCATGAAAAATAGTAGCCATGGAAATGATTTGTGTACCTGGTGGTCGATTGTCTTCTCCATTTGCTTGCTTGATGTAGTCCTTTCATTGGCTGCATCTTTAGTTGGTTGGACTAGATTTGCTTTGTCCTACAGTATGCCGCAATATGTCTAGGCTTGTGGTAGGAAAAACAAGTGATACTTCTCAAAGGAGGAAAGAACCTCCTTTGACATCTTCCGAATTTATTCAATTCATATTCAGGAGTGTATGAGCCTTTTTTAGCTGACTACTTCTTCATTTCGTTCTTTGTCATTTGAGGTTTATGTTTGTTTCTTTTTACGTCATTGCAAATCACGTTCTTGCTGGATTCTACTTTTGTAGGAATCTTTTGAGCTGCCTCATTATCCTTTACATTTTTTACAAAAATGATATTCTTGTTATATTCTACCTTGGACTTACTGGTTTCTCCTTCGTAGCCTATCCCAGCCTTTATGAGAGGAGATCTTTGAGAATTTAGTATTTTGTCCAGCTGTTCAAAGTTTTTCATTTGTGGAGTGGTCATAGACAATTCCCTTTGGGCATTTTCTGATTTCTCTCTCAGGCATACTACTTCTTCTTCCAATTTCTCTTGCTCCTAATTTTTATCTTTAATTTGCTTTAGCATAATGTATTCCACCTTCTTAGCTTCTTCAAGTTCTACTTTCAACTAAATGAGGCTTTTCGAATTTGGTTCTTCCTTTACATATTTTAGGAGAATGTATTTTTGTTTTCTGCACTTGTGTTTAAGTCTATCTATTTCCTCCAGGGCACTCATTGGCTCCCCCTCGAGATCTACCTCACCTTCTTCCTCATCTTCCAAAAGGAATCCTTCAGGCTCTTCCCTGGCCATCAACACAAATTCAGAGGTTCCTTCTTCATTTGAGGATTCATCTGAGCTTTCAGATGCACTTCTATCTTGTTGAGCATAAAAATATTTTCTATTGAATCTCTTCCCTTTCTCCCAGTTATTTATTTTGGTTTTCTTTGTCTCTTGTGGCTAGTTCTCTATTTTCTTATGAGGCAATTTAGATGCATAGTGCCCCACTCTTCCACAGTTAAAGCATTTAAATGAAATTTTACCTTTATACTTGCTTGTGCCTCTATCCATTCTTTTGAAAAATTTGGCCTCTTCTTCATCAGATCAGGAGCATCTATCTTCCTTTTCTTCTTTGTAATTATCTGCCTTAAAGGTTGCCTCCCTCACATTTGACTTCCCCTTTGGAACTCTCATCTCATAGGTCGTCAAGTTTCCAAGCAATTGGTTCATGGTCAGTGTTTCCTAGTTTTATGTTTCTTCTATGGTAGAAACCTTAGGGTTAAATTGGATGGTAAAGATCTCAATATCTTTTGTACAATTACAC
Organism: Pinus albicaulis; assembly: GCA_034641835.2. Classification (NCBI taxonomy): domain Eukaryota; kingdom Viridiplantae; phylum Streptophyta; class Pinopsida; order Pinales; family Pinaceae; genus Pinus; species Pinus albicaulis. The sequence goes on from CM076582.1 coordinate 1,465,165,762, forward strand.
ATTCCTTAATGGTTTATCCTAAAGATTTCATGTTATTCACAACTTATGCAACCTTTAAGAAGAAATTGGCTACATCTTCATCTTCATTCATTTTTACATTTTCAAACTAAGCTTTATAGGCTTGCAGTTTGGCCATCTTCACCTTTTTATCTCCCTCATGGATATTTTCTAAAGTATCCTAGATATCTTTGGTAGTCTCACTATGCATTACTTTGATAAATTTTGTTTCACACAGACCGCTCAAGAGTGCATTCATGGCTTTTGCATTAGCTATTAAGTTTTTCTTGGCTTCTTTCTCTGTGTCAGTATCCTTTGGAGCATATCCTTCTTCCACAACAACCCAAACTTCTATTCATAGAGACATTATGTATGTCATCATTCTTATTTTCCAGAAGGCATAGTTTGTGCCAGTAAACAATGCAGCTTTACTTGTTGAGTATCCTTCTAGGCTAACCATTTTGGGGACCTAGGATCTCCTTCCAGTTGTTAAATTGATACAAAAGGAACTTGCTCTGATACTAATTGTTGAACCCTTAGTTAAACTGAAAGGGGCGGGGTGGGGGGGTGAATCAGTTTAATACATTCATGGACTTTTAAAACTTTCCTTTAAACTTATTTATGTTGGGCATTGGATAAACCAACTCTCCCTGTGTGTTTCGTGACATGGACTAACCACCTCTCATGGATCCTTATCTCTGGTGATGAAATCATTGACTAACACCTACGGGTTTTGGTCTAACGAAAATCATGATTCCCAACAAGTGGTATCCGAGCGTAGGTCACGAGTTCGATACACACTCGACTCGCGTTGGGGGGGAGATTGTTGGGAATTGGATAAACCAATGCTCCCTGTGTGTTTTGCGACATGGACTAACCGCCTCTCATGGATCCTTATCTCTGGCAATGTGATCGTTGACTAACACCTATGGGTTTTTTTCTAACAATAATTGTGATTCCCAACAATTTATACCTTCATTTCATGATCACCTTATTAATAGATGAAACAACAATCTTAATATGTGAGCAGCAAGTATTAAGCAGATTAAATACAGAATATCAACACATAATTATCATGCACATGGACAACAGATATAAGTGGAAACCCATAAGGGAGAAAACCACATCTTATTATTGTTGTGATGCAAGGGAAAGCTCCAAATCCCTCTCACTACTGATTTCCTATAGGCTCCAACCTACAAGAGGCTACTACCTCAAATTCTGCAAGTTACAACTTGCAAGGAAGCTCCAACTCCCATCTGTTTTCTGTAGGCTACAACCAACAGGAGGCTCCTACATCAACCAGCTCCAACTGAAAAACTATCAAGCTACAACTTGAAATGGAAGCACCAAATTCCATGTATTTTTCTGTAGGCTACAAACCACAGGAGGCTCCTACCTCAACTAGCTACAACTGGACATCTATCAAGCTACAACTTGATATGGAAGCACCAACTTCCTCACTCTACAATAAAATCATATGTCGATTTACCTGGATATCAACTCTGTTTTCCTCCTTCTTCACTACTTCCCTTCTAGCTTTCAAATATGTTTCATATCATCTCTAGATCTTCACAACATCTTTTTCTGCTCTCTCTCATCCTTCCTCTCTCTAACATTCTACAGCTCCCTTACATTCTTCTACTCTTTTCAATTCTGCAGATTTTTAACTTCTTCTGCACTCTTCAAATCTTGATCCGGATTTATGAAGGAACGCAAAAGAATATGCATATAACCATAAATACAAATATGCAGCAGAAATAACACTTCTTTTCATTAATATCAAAGAACTGAAATTTTCTTACAGACATAATGGAAATAAACTATCTAGGGCGCTGGTAGCTTATCTCTGAGAAGAGATGTGGTGGCTACAGGCCTCTGAACTATGTTACAATGAGACTCGAGGGCCTATTTATTATTTATAAACAATGGAAAACCCTAAACATCCAAAATCCTAACCCTAGGAGATGAAGCGCCAAAACTATGGGCCCCGTTCGGGTAAATTGGTGTTTCAACTTTCTAAGGACGTAACTTTGGCATACGATCTCCATTTGACGCGCACCATACCTCGTTAGAAATATCTATCTGAGGAATACAACTTTTGATGTGAGAAACATCATTCCATGAACCCATGTTGCTCCCGGTTTTCCAAAAAAACGTCGTTTAGGGCCTCGAAATGGCTCCGGAAGTTCAGGACCCAAAAAACTGCTAAAAATAGTAAGTTGTGCTGAAGCTAAAAAAGTGAAAGAGACAATGGTGGGGCCCAAAGTGGAATAGGCGGGTGGACACCGATATCCACCTAGATCATTCCTTTCCCCTTAGGAAGCAATAGTCCCCATTGCATTGAGTTCCTCCATGAGATGAGGAAACTTTTGTTGAACTTGGTCCATGGTGAACCACTTGCCTTAGTGCAGGAGTTGGCCAGCTTTGACAACACGATACAGTTGGATATTCTGTTGGCGAGTGTTCTTAATTTGCATGTCCATGATACAATCTATGGTGGCCTGTTCCATGTAGTCTGGGTTTAACTCTGTTGGTGTGAGTTGTTCTACAATGTCAGAGGTGTCCAGTAGAGATGGGAAGTAGGGACGAAGGCGGTCCACATTGAATACTAGGTGCAAACCAAGGAATGGTTGAATAATGAGCTCGAAGGCATTGTTCCCTATAGCCTTGGTGATGGTGTACGACCCATATCGGAGCAGACGAAGCTTACAGTGGGGTCCAGTGAGGCGCTCCTTCTGCAAATGTATCGATACTTTGTCACCCACCTAGAAGTTGTGTGGCATTTGATGTTGATCATGTCATTGCATGTACTTAGCATTGGCTCTGTCCAATATGTCATGAACCTGTTGGAAGATGTGTTGATTGCGCTCGATGAAGTTGTTCGCTTTATCTGCTTCAAACTGTACATGATTCAAATCGACCTGAGTAGCTGCAAATGGCATGGCTACATCCATGGGACATAGTGGCTGGAATCCCAAGCCCACCTAAAAGGGGTTGTGGTCGGTTGAACTGTGAAGAGCCCGATTATAACTATGTTGTACATAGTGGAGGCTCTCATCCCATGTGTGTGGATGCTTTGAATTGTACATGCGCAGAATGTGTACAATCATCCTGTTGATGGCCTCTATCTATCCATAATTTTGGGGATGGAAAGCTGTGGACTTCGTGAGCTTGGTGTCAAGAATTGACCAGAGGCTGGACCAAAATGTGTTGAGGAACCTGCTGTCCTAATCTGATATGATAGACTGTGGGATCCCAAAGTGCACCCACAGTCATTCAAAGAAGAGTTTAGCAGTGGCTTCCGCTGTGATATTCTTCTTGCAGGTCGCCATGATGGCCATCTTTGAGAATATGTCGACGACCACGAAAACAAAATTTTTTCCATGCTTAGTAGAAGGAAGGCTCGACATGTAATCCATGGAAATGGATTCCCAAGGTCGAATAGGGGTAGGTAGCGGAGTATATAGGCCTTTCATCTTGATGGTCGGTTTGGCAATGGCGCAAGTAGTGCAGGATCTTATGTACTTCCCAACATACTTTTAAAGGTTTCACCAATAGAAATACTTCTACAGTACTGCCACTGTTTTCTTGACCCCGAAATTCCCAGTGACTTGACTATAGTGTGCTTCCCATATCATCTTGGCATGCTCACTTGAAGGAACACAAAGGTGTCCCAGGTGACATAATAGTGCATCTTGGAGGTGAAAATTTGGAACTTGCGTACCCCCAAGAGTGCCTTGTATGTGTGGTCGAATTCTAGATCGCTCTTATAGAGAAGTGACCAATCAGAAGTCTCGTGCCCACAAGATTTGAGAACAGTGGTTAGTGCCATGATCGGTGATCGGCTGAGGCAGTCTACAACATTATTGGTGCTACCCTTCTTGTACTTGATGTTCAAATGAAATTGTTGCAGATATGTGGACCACTTCTAATAGCAATTTTTCTGCAACTTCCCTTGTGTCTGTATGAACTGTAGGGGTCGGTGGTTTGTGTGGATGATTGTTTCCTTCCCCAAAATCTAGTGCTTCCATTGTCGACAAACCTGCACAATGGAATACATTTCTTTGTCATAAGTGGGATACTTGCGAACTATGTCGGACAATATCTCACTGTGATATGCCACTGGATGCCCCTGTTGAGTAAGAACTGCCCCAATAGCATAAACAGAGGCATTTGTATCGATCTCAAATGGTTGTTGCAAGTCTGGTAATGTGAGCACTGGGGAAGAATAGAGGCAATGTTTCAATTCTACGAATGCCTTCAGTTGAGATTCTGACCAAAATAATTTTGCTTTTTCTCCTCCCTTGGTGGCTTGACTCAAGGGCCAAGTGATATGAGAGAATCCCAACACGAACCTGCGGTAGAAATTAGCAAGACCCAGAAAGCTATGAAGCTCTCTTAGAGTGGTTGGGGCTGGCCAATCCCGAATGACTTGGATATTGGTTGGATTCACATGCACCCCCCTTTCATCATTAATGTATCCCAGATATTGAACCTGGTTCATGCCAAAAGTGCACTTCTCCAAATTGGCACACAACTTGTGTTGTCGCAGTGTTTGGAGGACTCGTCGGATGTGGTGGAGGTGCTCTTCCCAAGTCCAATTGAAGATCAGAATATCATCCAAGTACACCACTACAAATGAGTTGGTGAATGGCCACAATATGTCATTCATCAACCTCATGAAGGTTGCAAGAGCATTCGTCAACCCGAAAGGAATGACAATCCATTTGAAAAGGCCCTTCTTGGCTTTGAAGGCAGTCTTCCACACATCGGAGGGTTCGATTGGTACCTGGTGATACCCAGAATTCAAGTTGATCTTGCTAAAATATTTCGTCCCTTTGAGTTAGTCTAGAAGGTCATCAATCCGTGGGATAAAGTACCTATTCCGGGCATAGATCTTGTTCAATGCCTGATAGTCAATACAGAGTCTCCAAGTCCCATCCTTCTTATGTACCAACATGATCGGGCTCCCATAGGGCGATGAACTTGGACGGATGTGACCTTTCCGCAACAACTCCTGAATCTGCCTCTAGATTTCATCCTTCTCCAGAACAAAGCATCGATAGATCGGTCCATTGGGTAGCGGTGCACCTGGGGTCAAATCAATGGGGTGCTTGACCTGACAGTGCAGAGGAACCCCTGTGGGTGAGCTGAAGATGTCCCCGTACTCCTCCACAACCTTGTCCATTTGTTGTTTTCATGTAGAGGGGCCTTGTCTGGAGGTCGTGGCCACATTCTTCTTCTTTCCCTAGGGGCGGATCATCAGGAAAACAAATTTCCTGGTTTGGGAAATGAGCTTACTGCATTTTTTTTCAGTAACCAAAGAGATAGCAACAGACGGTGGTACCTCTGGTATCTTGTACAAATTATTTCCAAAGTAACAATAACAGCGTGAGGCCGGGACTCATACACAACATGTCGCTTCCACAAGTATGGTTGGCCTAATAATACATCAGAAACATCAAGAGGAGCAATGTCACATAATACCTCATCCGTGAAGGGCTTGATGATGTTAGGAAGGCGGCACTGCTGGCTGACGCGGAGATCTCGTCCTTAGTGAAGCCACCCGATGGTGTATGGATTTGGGTGTGATGTTGTCGGCAAGCCCAACTGCTTCACGGCGTCTACTGAACTGAGGTTCTTTTGGCTCCCATTGTTGACAATGAACTGTAGCAGGGAACCCTTTACCCACATCTCAGAGTGGAAGAGACGCTCCTCCTCCTCTAGATCTTTTGGTTCCTCCTTCTAGATCTTCGCAGTGGCAACAGTGGGATTGGGCTCTGCATCAATAATCTATTTCCCTTTTTCATTCCCCTTTTCAGGTTCTGATTTAGAGTCGGAGCATGTATCTGATTAAGAAGTCCTCATCTCGGCCACCAGCGATTTCTTGGCCCGACACTCACTTTTTTTGTGAGTGGAGCTCTTATGGAACTCACACCACTTTCTCGTGTCCTTATTTGGCTTCGCGGTGTTGTTCTTTGCTTATGGCTTTGGCATGTTGTCTTGGGCCTCCATGCCTTGGCTTTGTCCTTTGTTTTGCGATTTGGAGGCACCTTTCTCTTTCTTTTGATTCGCAGATCCAAAGTCTCACTTCTTCTGTTTGATTTTTTGCTCAATCTTGGCAGCACACTATTATGCCGTACCAAGAAAGGAGATGTTGAGGAACTCCATTTACTCCTGAATGTATATGTGCAGACAACTTCGATACTTTAGCACCAAATGTTTCTCTGAATATTTGATACCCAACTTTGTGTGCAGGGTATGGAACAGATTCGTCAGCTCATGCACATCTTGATCCCTTTGTTGCCGCAGCATGGTCCATTGTATGTACTTGTCCTCATAGCTCCCCATGGGATAGTATTGTTCCTTGATGGCATCTCGGAAATAATTCCAAGTGTGTACGACTGAGAAGAGAGAGGGTTCTGTCTCGCCCTTTTTTTCATAGTATGTTTCCCACCAGTCCTTGACATGGGGGGTAGCTTTGAGGAGTGCAAAAATAATCTTCTCCCAGTCGAAAAAGTCATGAACCGAGAAATATCCTTCTAATAGATTCAACCATCTATCTACGGCATATGCATTTATTTGACACTCAAATATGGGAATGTCAAAGTTTACTTGTACCTTAAAGGGATTTGCGCCTCTAGAGTGGCTGTTGGATGCAGATGCGCTGCCGGTGGGCAATCATTGAAGGATCTGGGAAAATTTATCCATCATTTCATTCCTTTGTTTTTCGAGGGCCTCCTCGAGCAATATTTTGATAGGATATATTTTGATTTTGATAGGAGTAGTTGTGTCGAAACTGAAAAACTGAAAGAGGCAATGGTGGGGCCCCAAGCGGAATAGGTGGGTGGCCACCAATATCCACCTGGATCAAATATGTTGCATCCTCTCTCTTTCTTCTTCTCAATTTTTGTCCCTTCTGCACATGGATATTACCTGTTTTATACAGATACCTTCATGATTTTTTGCATTCTCTATGGGAATATGAAGTGAACAGACATGATTCTTTCCTTTCACCTGCTCATTTCTTCACTCGGCATATTCCAAATGTTACAACAATATGTACAATTATTACAGTATCAAATGGATTTTTTCTTTGCCTGGGAGACTTGCCTTTGCATCACAAACAATATAAAAATAAATAATACATTTATAGTTAAAATCAATTATTTTACTCAGCCCTTTCAGTTTCTTAGCTTTGTTGTCTGTTTGTCCTCTTCTGCTTATTTTCCTTTTGTCTTTTCCACTCCTGCAGTTATATTTCAACTGTGCTGCATAACTTCCCTTTTTGCCCGACTTGACCCATGTTGTTGCACTGTTCTGCACGAGCTCCCGATCCTTTTTCTTACCCGAGCCTTTTTTTGCTATGTTCAGAATTTTCTTCTAACACACAGCTGCAACTGCATAACATTGTTCATCTTGGATGACTTCTTTAACCAAACCCACTGCAAAATACCAGAATACACTACGGAAAATGAATTTTAAAACTCCACAAAAAAATTCCCTTTACACGCAACAGGGCTCAACCTTGGAAGGTCGCAACATACATACACGCGCGAATGAAACAACGGAATTTCGTAACATACACAGACCATAGATAAGTCCAAACCAATGCGTAAACCCCAGACCAACACAACTATGCGGGATTTTCCTACCAGAGGGTCCCACACAGTTCTAACCAATCGCAGCTAATCGCACTTCGCGAACTTTACAACGTAACCTTAAGAGTTAAACTCTATTTCTTACGGGATGTGATGTTGTGCAAGGTCGACACGTGTCCCTCCACTTCACATCGCAAAACTTTAAAATTCCCTTGCGGTCACCTTAATGCTATCCCCTAAAAGTTGCGACGTGCGATATCGCTTCCAGGTTGCTGCAATATCCGTCGTTAGCTTATCCTGGATTCAACAGTCCACGCAATGTCCCCACCGATTCACTTCACATCGCAAAACTTTAAAATTCCCTTGCGGTTGCCTTAATGCTATCCCCTAAACGCTGCGATGTGCGATATCGCTTCCAGGCCGCTGTAATCTCCGTCGTTGGCTTTTCCTAGATCCGATGGTCCACGCAATGTCCCCACTGATTCACTTCACATCGCAAACTAATAATATTAACTTGTGAAAACTCTTAACAGATACTCTTATTTTCTGCGATGTACGAAAACGTTGTGGTTGCGATGTACTTTAAACCATTGATTGGTGTTGGATCTACGGTCCCTGTCGAGTTTGCAAATCCGATTGGTTTCGTTCTGCATTAACACAATATACAAGTCCTGTGGCCTCGCTTGTGCCTACAAATCCGGTTAGTCCTCTTGCCGTGCGATAAAATACAAATGTTCGGTTTCAACAGAGATTTGAAACAACTGATTCAAAACAGGGAACCCGATCAAAGCACAAAACACTCAGATTTTGTTTGGAAATGAAATACTGTTCTAAAAAAGGGATCCTGATCAAACACAAAACACTTGGAGTTAAATTGGGAATGGAAAACTCAGAGCCAAGCCCTCAGATGGCTATATTTTATATTTACTTCTACTTTTATGTTCTCTACTTCTACTTCTCTGCAACTCTTTTTTTGCTTTCTTACTGCATTGTTGCCTAATCTACTCCTTTGCCTTATTGTTGGTTCTAGTGCTGCTCCTTTGTGCTCCTTTGCCTTATTGTTGGCTCTAGTGTTGCTCCTTTGTGCTCCTTTGCTACCTTTGCTTCACGACTTTGTCTTTGCTCCTTGTTTGCCTCAACTACTTTTTCTCTTTTGCTACCTTTGTTGCCTTTGCTTCTAAAGTTGCTCCTCTCTACTCCTTTGTATTTGTTGATGGTCTAATGCTGCTCCTTACCTCTCGGCCGCTCCTCTTCCTTTATTTTATGTTTTCTTACTACATTATTGCCTGATCTGCTTCTTTGCCTTATTGTTGCTGCTTCTCTGCTTCTTTGCCTTAATGATAGTTCAGGTGGTGCTCCATTGTGCTCCTTTGCCATCTATGACAATATTTCCAACATGGAAATGGTTGTCCAGAGATTTCATATCAAGTTCAATTTGTTGAACCAGAGAGGATTGCCAAGGTTAATAGCACGTAATGACATATTAGTCAACTTGGAATATTACTGTTAGAATCTCTACACTATTGCAACAAACAGATCCAAATTTGCAGGCATCAAAGGGCATATCATAGGGAAATCTTTCTTAGAAGCTTTGGAGTTTGGTTTAACTATCAAACATGAAATTAAACACATTTTCATCAACAAGCCAACTTTTGAAAAATATCTTGAAGTAGATGAAGTCTATAGAAAGTTAATCAATCTTTCCATGCCCAGTGTTGAAACTGGGATAGATTGTGTGAGACCATAGAGTAAAAAGTTTTCATCTCCAACGGACAAACAAAAAGGCAACACATTTTGGGGCCAAGTCATCAACAGTTTTCCTCGAAGTCAGTGCCAATAGTATGAACAGTTTTAACTTTCTTATATCTATGTATTAATTGATATAATTAGTTGTTAGATATTTCCAAACTTTATCCTGATCTTTTAGATCAAGATATTTTGTACAAAACTTATAAGTAGTTCTTAGTTAGAAGTAGTAGAGGTTGGTTTTTTGCATCAAGGAGACTATTGTAAAGTTGTTCCACCAAGTTTTAGTGGACATTTCAGTAATAAAGAAATCTCTTTCACGAGATTCTTATGTCAAGTTACTGGTGAAGTGATTCTCTTGTGTGTTTATGTGTTTCCAAAGTTATTCATCACTGTTTTTATGTTATATTTTATTCAAAAGAAAGTAAAGATTTAGAATTTGTTTGAATACACTCTATTTCTGTCTTTTGAATAATTTCAATGTTTTCCACCGAAGTTAAGTAATGAATTCTTAATTTCTCTTTACTTAATGAATTCTTTAAATATTCTTCTTTTCCATCTCATTTAGCCTACAAGATCTTATTGAGTTGGCTACCTTTCTCTATGAAATCTATCTTTAAAGACTGAAACAAATCCATATTTAAGTAATTGGCTCCATAGCCCAATGGTAAATTCTCGCATTAATCAACCAAATAATTTCAAAACAAACAAACAATGTACTAGATAACTAACCTAATATCTTAAACAAACAAAGCTAAATCATAAAAAAATATCTCTCTCTGAAACTAGAAAGACATTCCTAGTTTTCAAAGTAGTTCCGTGGTTACCTCTGTATCTTACTATACAACCTCAAAATTTACAGAATAATAACATGTGCTTACAATAATACGAAAATTAAAGAAAACAAAAACCAAAATTTGAAGCTAAAATCCATACAAGAAAATTTGATAAGCTAGCAAGAGATTAAGAAGTGAATATGGAAAATTACCCCAAATGTCCCCCTTAAACCAAGAACTTTTTCTATTATGGGAAAACGTATTTGTGCAGAGGGCATGTAATAGCAGTGTGATCCCCCACATGTAGATATGAAGGCAACCAACTCAATTCATCATTCCCACTATTCGAGCTTTCTTGATTTCTTTGTGTGCACCTTGAATGCATTGTATCCCCCTCATTTCCTCCCGCACATATGTTGTAATCCTCGTGTTTAATCTATTAATAAAAATATAATGTTCAATTCCAACTAACTTCTAGTAGGGAGGAGCGAGTGCTATCCAATTCATTTATACAATGCCCTTGTACCTACCTAAAATTTTATGCAATGTCGTCGTACCTACCTAAAAGGGAAAATTTGAGAAATATATATTGAATTGCTAATATAATTACACAATTGCACATGAATTATTTTAATTAGTAGAGAGGTGCATTAGTAGGGAGGTGCAAGTGCTTATGAATTATCGGATTGTTTCATATAGCAAATTGCTAAGTCACCCATTTATACTTATGTGCACGTGGTGGTGTTTGAAAAAAAAGATGAGTTGTCCTCCCATCTAAATTTATCCCATCCTAAACAAACTAATTCAATCTCTAAACAATATTAATCATAATTTAATTTGTCTAAATTGCAGTTATTGCATTACTGCACACTAACATATAAATTTCACTATAGAAGTGACTCCATTTCTTAAATATTAATAGTGTTGAATTTTCACTAAAGAAGTGCCTCCATTTCTTAAATATTAAGGGTATATGGTGTTCAGTTAAAAGAACCTAACTTTACAAATATTTAAAAATTATAATTTTTGAGATTATAAGCACGGGTCTACGCGTTTTCCAAGAGCCCACCTTCACCTAATTCCTTTGGCGGGATGAGAGACTCATCAGATCAGAGCACTACGTCATCACCCACTTTTTTTTTAAAAGGGTGGGCTATTAAAGGTATACATATATAATTATTCTTTTATATTTTGTAACTATAAATTTTATTGTTAAAAATGGAGGGGGCAAAAGATGTAGACGTGTATTTATATATAAAATATACATCTTTATTATATTACTCACTTTTACTTTAATTGTTTTAGTAAAATATTATATAAAAAAAATTACAAAATATTATTATAAAAAAAAATTGAAATATATATTATTATTATTATAATAATGTAAATAATGAAAAATTGTGTTATTTAATTTATAATTATAGTATTTATATAAATAATATAGAATTGTCTAAACCAATGAAATTCATATCTTCCATTTAAAAATATATATATTAAATCTAATTCTTTGAATATCTTTATTGTATCTAAAAGTATTCAACTCTTCCAACATATTTATTTAATGCATTGGGTAAATTATATGATATATCAAAAAATTCGATGATGATAATGATGATGATGATTATGATGAACGTCCACAAACACCAATGTGGACTATCAGACCTTTTTAGAATTGTAATTGTAACTATAGTTGGGTTGAATTAACAAGTCAAGAAGATTAGAAGTGTGACATATGTTAGGGAAATGAGAGCCGATGTTTTCATCCTCCGCCCTCTAGTATCACAAAGCTGGCAGATAGATAATTCTGGTTTGAGTCTAACCCCTAAAGAATCGAGGAGAATTGAATCCATGACCTCCTAATGGAAAGGTGTTTTAGCAATGGAACCTCAATTAATTGAACTAACCCTCAAAGCTTATCTCTTTTACTTAAAATAAATAATTAATTATTCAAATTTTAACTACATTATTTATACAATATTTTGTCCAATAATATATACTTAATTTATATCTATACTAGCAATTGCACTATATGTTGCAAAGGAAACGTCGTAAGGAGGTAGCATAGGAAAGAATAATTTCTTTATTGGAGGTTTTCTAAGAAAAAAATAAAAAAATCATTTATTTCCCCATCTAACAAAGAGTAAAAATAAAATTTTCTAGTGAGAAGAATGGTAGTAACTTTTAAATGTTAGAACTCTATTCCATGGTGATAGTACAATTTGGTTTTCAAAGAAACTTATTTTTGTGATCTTTTAAATAAGAGATTCCTCGCGAAAAAACCCTTAAGAAAGACCCAAACCCTTAAGAAAGACTCATGGTGATAGTACAATTTGGTTTTCAAAGAAACTTATTTTTGTGATCTTTTAAATAAGAGATTCCTCGCGAAAAAACCCTTAAGAAAGACCCATTTTATTTGACTTCCTTAGCCTTTTCAGCATCATTAATCATCTCTTTTTGATAAGTCTCCTTTGGCCTATGCACAATTAATAATTTTTCCCTTATTTATGTCATGTTGATTAGAAAAATTAGATTTAACATATTCAATTGTATGTAACCACCACACACGGAAAACTGAGAGATCCCTCTCCTCTTCTATGATGTTCATTAGACACATGAGCTTCTTTAAATTCATATTGAGTTGCACTCTGGCCATCTGCCATACTTGATGTATAATCTTCAACCCAAAATCACACTCTAAAGAGGAAAAATTATCCAAAACTTATAATGGATGAGCATAAGAAAACACACACTTCTAAAAATTTCGAGCGTGATTACACTCAATCACAATTATGACTAATATATATATATATATTATTTTGACACCAAAACATTCTAAATCTTAATGTGAATATCTAATTTATTTAGATATATTGTTTCAATTTTTTGAAATTGCAATCTTATATTAATATAAGGTTTCCTAATTCAACAAAAGGGTCAAAACAAAAATTCAAACCATGCAAATTTTGATTGCAATCTTATAACATATCCAAATTCACGAGGAGTGTGAACAAAACAATCTAGATATACTGTTTCTATATTTTGAAATTGCAATCTTATATTAATATAAGATTTCCTAATTCACTAAAAAGGTCAAAACAAAAATTCAAACCATGCAAATTGTGATTGCAATCTTATAACATATGCAAATTCACGAGGAAGGTGAACAAAACAATTTAATCCATGAAAATTATCATTTCATCATTATAAATTATTTTTTTGGTAAATAGGATGCAATTTGATTTACTCCTACCAAATGCCATTACTTATATTAGGAGTCCAATCAACAAGTCGGTAATCATACAATTATACAAGGATGTTGGTTTATATTATTTGGTTTTTCAAAAGAGGGCGCATCTTCGTATTTGTCAAAATGAATAAGTATTAATTGAACGAATAAATTATCATCAACAATCGTTAAAATCATCATGGTCTACGACATTAACTTTCGTGTTGGTCTAGCCAAGGAAACGAATTCTAAATAATCGCGATGAGAAAAAAGTATCTATTTGGTTCTCCCAGTTCCATCGGGTTTGCCAGTGGAGAGGAAAGGACCAGCTTTGAGTTAAGTTTTGTTTCTTCAACAAGATGAGGGGAGGCAAAAGCAGACGCTTAAGTGGAGGTGAAAAGTCGAAAAGAGTTACATCGTTAGAAAATGTGTTCCCTCACACAGATAATAAACTCTCCATCTCTTAGGTGAACATGGAAATGGAAAAGAAGAGGAAGTATGCAGGTTTCTGGAGCTTAATTCATTACTTATGAAAGATGTCAAGAACTTACGACAAGAAAAAGCCTTGTATGTGAAGAAAACCGAGGCATCACATAAATGTTGGAAATTATAAAAAGATGAGCTTTCATTGCAGATTGCAGAAGCAAGACAGGAGACTAAAGAGCTTTCTAAAGGGAATCAATTCGCAGAGAAAAAATTGAACACCAAAAAGGAAAAGCTTTTGTATTCATTGGCCTCATATAAGGAAAAAAATGAAGAGATGTATATGCAAAATGAGAGAATGAGAGGCTGTTAGTTCAATCTAGAGTAGGAAAAGATGAAATGCAATCCATGTTGAATGGATACAACGCAAAATCACGGGAATTGCTTAAACACAAACATTTTTTTTGCATGTTTAGACTCTGCTTAAAGGTGATAGCAAGAACTTCCACCATGATAAAGGTGCTAGAAGGAACAAAGTTCTATATGGCAAACGAAAATGTGAGAGTTGTATAATACAAACACAGTAGATAAAATCCTTGATTTGCAGTTATCGTGTGTTAAACACCAACATGATGAGATTTATACTGAAAAATGATCACGATGTTTATAAGAACATCAACATCATATTTACAAACTTTGACAAATGATGGGATAAATGAGGAATACATATTTTTTCCCCAGGAAACAATCCCTATCCATCCTTTATTTGCAGTTATCTTGTGTTAAACACCAACATGATGAGATTTATACTGAAAAATGATCACAGCGTTTATGAGAACATCAACATCATATTTACAAACTTTGACAAATGATGGGATAAATGAGGAATACAGGCTTTTTCCCCAGAAACAATCCCTATCCATGACACGTGGATATGATTATGCCCACAAGAGAAAAACAAGAAGGAAAAGACAAAGGGAATCTTTTAAACCTCCCATGTCAGCTCTAGTAAAAAAATATGAAATAACTTGAACATTATTTAAAGACATATTTATCCATATAAAGAGAATATTTGATTTAATGACATCTTTTCAATCATTCATCAAGAAACTTGAAAGGTAGTCTCATAGATTTTGGCAAATCCTTCTTAACAACCTAAAAAGTACAAAGAAAATTGATAATGCAGAATAATGCTGACCATATTGAAACAGTCCCGACTTTGCTACTGACCATATTGAAATCAGTTACTGCAAAACTGACTTAAACTCCAGAGATGAGACACAAAAATAATATCACAGAGCCGCACTGAGTCTGTTGAAAGAGCATGATCCATCTGCAAGTTCAATATTTGAATGTGACTGGCTTTACAAAGAAAACGTCTTGACTTGTTTCAATTGTAAGGACACAGTCAACGGTTCCGCGAAAGCGTATTGAAGGGAATTAGACAGGCAGAAGAATTTAATGTCGGATCAGGTTAAAGGTGGAGTGAAATAATGATATGCACAACGCAGAAGACAATACTACTACCATAAAATTTAAAATAATTGAAAAAAGAAAAAGTTAAAAACAATAAACAGTTTAAAGGAATCTGGTTCTCCAAGAAAAGGCAAAACAAACTTTCTCCTCCACTGAACTGAACCTAAGAATCAAAGTAAACTTAAGAATCTTGGGTTCAATCACACAAATAATTCATCTGATAGAATCTTAAACAATCCAAAATATCTTGCAGAATTACATAAAGAATCCATCTGATAAAATCCTTAACACAACTTTGTAATGAAAAGTTTAATGAAATTTAATTTAAGACAATTCATTTGGATTTTCATCGAAAAAGCAATCGTAACCACACACATGATTAAATAAAGCTTACCTCCTCAAGAAACTGGCGTCAAATTAAGAAGATCCACTTTCATCCTCACTTTCAAGTTTCCTGCAAATTAGAATAGGAACCGGGGGAGGTAGGGAGCGAGAGTTCACTGAAACAATTGGTCAGCAGTATCCAGAGAGATTTCTTTTTGTATCATTGTCTGAATCTTCACGGGATGCCTGCATATTTATATAGCCACGAGCATCATATAGACAACCTGGCTCCCAAAAGTAATTGGTAAGAATATCCATTAACGTGATCTACATTCACTACATTAAATAAACAAACAAAGAGGTGTATAATGCTTAACGTGCAAGCCAGATTCACATTAAATAAACAAGCTTAGGTGTCCGAAGAGCCAGTGAATACGAAGAAAGGGCAGAATGCTTGGGCTTGAAGAACATACCCATATAATCGAATTGTAGTTCTCCGCGACTCTTCGTTGATATGCATAGATTCCCTGAAATTTAAATTGAAATGGCAGGCATGCATTTGCTAGTTACAATAGTTTGTGCAGTTAGAATTTTAAATCTTGGAGCGGGTAACAAGTGTCACTATTGTGCTATTCAATTTAAATTAATTTAAATCAACGACTGATCATCACCCAGCCGTCTAACAAAAAATTGAATGGCAAAGATTATAACACTGAGGCAATTATGAAAGTTGTTTTCAAATAAATACACCTTACGGCGTTAATATTCACTTTATATTTTTCTAAATATCTTATTTTATGAAACCTTTATTACAATTTTTACTAATCTTTTATCTCAATAATCTTTATTTTGATAATAACTTTTCTTAATTATTTTTTTTAATATATTTTATTACAAAATATCATAAATTTATATTTATTATTATAATTTTTATCACATAATTAACTCTCTTTTTTCAAGCTTCTCATTTCATACTCTTTTACATTTCCTAAGCACGCACTTCCCTAACAACAAAATATCATAGAGTGCTACTTCTTATCGATCATAATCATAATTATTTTAAAGTGCCATTCCTAATATGATAATCATTTTCACATAATAATTGAATTGAGGTGATATATATAGATATAATTTTCTAAAATAAATAATAAAAATGTAAATTTATATTTATTTAAATATATATATATATATATATATATATATATATATATATTTTTTCATTGTTCACTTATTTTTATAAATAAAATTATTATGTCAATAATATTGATGATGATGATTAACATTTATTAAGATTAAGGCAGGTTATTGGACCTTAAGAAAAAGAAGAATATAATTGTAATTCTTTAGAATCTTATTTTTATGCTAAAAAGGAATGCGAAGAAGCACACCAAGATCAGGTCACTATAGTTAGGTTTACTTAACAATTCAATGGACCTTAAGAAGAACAAGAACATAATTGTAATTATTTGGAGTGTAAAAACTCTGGTAAACTTGATAAATATATATTATTATTGATGATAGATAAGAGATATGAGATATGATTACAATGGGGAATCACTGAGGCTTTAAATATAGCCTCATGGTGTCCCTTGGTGAAGAGGCATGATCTTTGATCATGCCCTTTCACTTAATAAAACCTAAGATAACTATATCTAACTAATAATTAATAAAATATACATAACATTGCCCCTCTCTTAAAGATGTTTTTTCCTCAAAGCATACGTAACGATGGACAATGTTGACGAACGCCTGCGTTTCTTGAGCGGTGGACTCTTGCTTCCCACATTTTAAAAAGATCGTGGAGCATATTCTCGAGTTCAATCTTTTGTTGATCTGGATAGTGAAAAGATCTGATATCGACAGGGTCAGATCCTGTCTTGACTTCTATTGGATGTTTGATTTTCCTATCTGGAGGCACTTTTATGGGTAGATCCTGGAATACTTTTTCGTGTGTCCGAACTAGTCCTTGTTCTTCTGGTGACTCTTCGTGGCTCCGTTTTGAAGATAACATTTCTAACTGATGACATTGTACTGTAGATGTTGGTGCTCCTATTTGAATCATCTTCGTCATCAGAGAGGAAGATACGACTTGATCTTCTGGGGCTTGGAATCCATACAACCTGTGTTTCTGCCCTTTCCACTTAAAACTTAGAAACTGCTTCTGATGGTTGGCAGAATAAGTACCTAAAGTTTGTAGCCATTGAATTCCTAAGACCACATCTACTCCTCGTAATGGAACGGTGTAGAATGGAGATTCTAAATGAAATTTTTTTATCTGTAGTTTGACCTTATGGCATTTCCCTACTTTCTCAATATTCTTACCATCGGCCACCATTACCTTCATATTAGGCATGGGGAAGGTAAATATGTTAAGTCTTTTTGCCATGGTTGAATCTAGAAAATTGTGGGTACTGCCAGTGTCGAAGAGAACCATTACGTTGTTGTTCTTGATATGTCCTCTTAACCTTAGGGTTTGAGGTTGTGATATGCCTGTCATAGCTGATAATGACACTTGCGAAATAGTTTCCCCATCCACTTCTGGAGAGAACTCTAAGTTGTCTTCTAATCCTTCTATATATGAATCATTATTGTTAGCGTCATTAGTTGCTTCACAATTGTATAGATTTTTCGCTTTTCCATTAGCACATCTGTGCTTAGGGTCCCAGTTTTCACCGCAACGCTTGCACTTGCCCTCTCTCATTCTTTGTTTTTCCACACTAGATTTTTCTTCTTCACGAAGATGGAGTGGGACATATTTGGTGTCATCTATATTTCTAGATTGAGGAAATCTTTGTCTCGAATATAATTTTTCTGGTTTTGATAATCTTTCAAATTTCTTTTCAGCAACTTTTTCTTTTTGCCTTGCTACTTCTACTGATGTAACTTCATGAAGTTCGAGCTCTTCTTGTATATGGATTTTAAGTCCTGAGATGTAAGACTGGATTAGACGAGATTCTGACAATCCCGGTACTCGTGTTGCCAAGGTCTCCCATTCTCTAGTGTACTCATCCACATCTCCTTTTTGGCGTAATTTGATAAACTTTGAAAAAAACTTTTCTTCTTTTATGCCTTGAAACCTTTTGAAGAATGCATCCTTAAATTTCCTCCAATTGATAGCAAGCGTCGTCTTTTTCCACCACATATACCAATTATATGCTTCTCCTTCCATTTTCATGGAAGCATGCTTAATTTTTTCGTCATCACTAGTAATGTCATAAATCTCAAAATATTCTTCCGCTTTATTAAGCCATGCAACGCTATTTTTTTCATTACCATCAAATTTGGGTAGCTCGATTTTGACTTTTCGCTGATATGCTAATGGTGGAACAAGAAGGGGATCTTGATTAGCAAATGCATTCCAAAGCTGCTTATTTTGAAAATCTGCATTACTATCTTCTTGATGATGTGGGGAATCGGTTTTTTCCTGATGCTCTTCCGAGTTCCCTGAATCTGCGGAATTGTTTTGTTGATTTTGTTCCATGTTAGGAGATATTGGGGATTGTGTCTGACTTAACTTATCTATCTTATCATTTAGCTTATTGAAGAGTTCTGTCATCTTGTTCATTGCTTCGTTATGCTTTTCTGTGGCCTCGTGATGATTTAGCCACATTTGTCTTTCTATTCGATTTGTCGTATCATGAACCTTTTTGATGTCGTTGGAGTGTCCTGCAACTGTACCTTCAAGATCGATTAATATTTTTCCGAATTCTTCAGAATTATTATTGATCTGTTTCTCGAGATCCACCAATTTCTTCTGGAATTTGGCCATCAACATTGATGAAGACATTGAACGTGTATGAGGTGGGGAATATTTTTCTGCCAGTTTTTCCCTCTTTTTTTTTTTTTAAATTAATTAATTAATTAATTAAATTAATTTTTTTTTGAAATAATAATAATAATTTCTATTTCTATTATATATATATATATATATATATTTTAAATAATAATAATAATTATGGGAAAAAATTTGTTAACCTTGATAAGTCACTTTGTTTTGAAAAGGCACATTGTTTTGAAAAGGGGAAATGGGTTTTAATACCATGGGCAATTACCATGGGCCCAAAACCATGAGCTTGTAAACCACGAGCAATTACTCTTCCTTGTTCCTTTTTACTTTGTCTTCACATGTACGTATATATACTTCTTTATATATATATCTCTTTTTACTTTTACTTTTTTTTCTTTTCTTTTCGAACTATTTTCTTTTAAATATTTTTTTTTCCCTTTTAATTTATTTCCCCCTTTATGTTACTTTCCTTCTCTCTTTTGATTTTATTAATATATATATATATATATATATTTCTTCCTTCTTCTTTTTTAAAAAACAAATTTTGCTACCCACAAGCACTTGGTTTTTTAAAAAAATTGCAATTTTGGAATTTTCTTGTAATTCCTTAATTCTGGGTGATCACACAGATCCCGAAGAGCGATGGCTCTGATACCAATGGAGTGTAAAAACTCTGGTAAACTTGATAAATATATATTATTATTGATGATAGATAAGAGATATGAGATATGATTACAATGGGGAATCACCGAGGCTTTGAATATAGCCTCATGGTGTCCCTTGGTGAAGAGGCATGATCTTTGATCATGCCCTTTCACTTAATAAAACCTAAGATAACTATATCTAACTAATAATTAATAAAATATACATAACATTCTTTAGAATCTTATTTCTATGCTAAAAAAGAATGCAAAGAAGCACACCAAGATCACTATAGTTGGGTTGACTTAACAATTCAAGAATATTAGAAGTGTGACAAATGTTTGGGAAATGGGAGCTAATGTGAGTACGGGCTTGACAATCTAAAAGAATATGTTTTTCACAATCTAAAAGAATATTTCATCCCAAAATGTCTTGGGAATATACCACCACCCAATTTTACTTGAGGCTAATAAGAATTAGTTTTAATCTTAGCGATGTTCATTTTTTTCTTCGAAATTAATTTGAGCCAAACCCCAAAAACATCTATGAGAATTGAACCCATGACCTCTCAATGGCAAAATACTTTAACAATGGAACCTAAACCTATTAAACTAATCCTCAAAGCTTATCTCTTTTACTTAAAATAAATAATTAATTATTCAACTTTTAACTACATTATTTATACAATATTTGTCAATAATATATACTTAATTTATATCTATAATATTCACTTTATATTTTTCTAAATATTTTATTTTATGAAACTTTTGTTAATATTTTTATCTCATTAATTTTTATTTTCCTTAATAATTATTTCTCTTAATTATTTTTTTTAAATACTTTTTATCACAAAATATTATAAATTTATATTTAAAAAAAATAAAAAATAATATATATATATATATATATATATATATATATATATATATATATATATATATATATATATATATATATATATATATATATATATATATATATATATATCCTTTCGTACTCTTTTACGTTTCGTAAGCAAGCACACACTTCCCTAACAACAAAATATCATAGAGTGCCACTTCCTATTTATCATAAACATAAATATTTTAAAGTGTCATTCTTAATATGATAACCATTTTCACATAATAATTTATTTTTTTTATTTATCATAATCATAATTATTTTAATATGATAACCATTTTTAATAATATATATATATATATATATATATATATATATACAAGTTTTTGATAGATAATGATTATGTTTGTTATAAGGCATTTTTATATTTTAGATTATGGGTTCAATTCCCCGCTCTATTTAGGTGTTATTCTTAGATATGACCACAATGTAGCCTCAAAGTTGTTGAATTTACAAAAAAAAATACATATTTTTACTTTTTCATTGTTCATTTATTTTTATAAATAAAATTATTATGTCAATATTAATAATGATGATGATGATGATTAATGTCCACAAATACCAATGCGGGGTATCGAACCTTAAGAAGTAGAAAAATCTAATTGTAATTTTTTAGAATCTTATTTCTATGCTTAAAAAGAAGGGAAAGAAGCGCACCAAGATCACTATAGTTGGTTTGTCTTAACAAGTCAAGAAGATTGGAATTGTAACAGATGTTAGAGAAATGAGAGCCGACATGAGTAAGGGTCGGACTATCTAAAAGAAAGTGTTTTTCATCCTCCACCCTCTTAGTATGGCAAGACTGACAAATTCTATTGTCCCATGGATTCTTGAGAGTATACCACCGCTCGGTTTCACTTCGAAGCTCGTAAGAATTAGTTTTAATCTTATCGATGTTTATCATTTTCTTCGAGCTTGTCAAAACAAAAAGATAATTCTAGTTCTCAAGGGTGGGGTTGATATATAAAGTACATTAAAAAATAATATATAAACTTATTATATTAATTTTAATTCTCTTTTAAAATATTTAATTTAATTATTTAGTTATTATTTAGTTTTTTTATATTTTTTATTATCTTATTACTATTTTTATTTTATTTTTTGTCTACTCGAAAGGAAGGGGTGTACCCCAACCAAACTAATTTGAGCCTAACTCCAAAAACCCGACCAAACTAATTTGAGCCTAACCCCAAAAACATCCAGAAGAATTGAACCTATATTCTCCAAATAACAAAGTGATTTAGCAATTAAACCTCAACCAATTAAACTAACCCTCAAAACTTATCTCTTTTACTTAAAATAAATAATTAATTATTCAAATTTTAACTACATTATTTATTTATACAATATTTTGTTCAATAATATACATTTCACTTTATAGTTTTTTTCTTAGTTATTTTTTAGCTCTTCCTTTCGTACTCTTTTACTTTTTTCCCAAGCACTCACTTCCTTTGCAACAAAATATTATAGAGTGGCACTTCTTATCTATCATAATCATAATTATTTTAAAATGCCTTTATTAATATGATAATCATTTTCACGTAATAATGGAATTGAGTTGATAAGTGAGTTATATATATATAATTTTCTGAAATAAATAATATAATTATAATTATATATTTATTTTAAAATTACATATTTTTACTGTTACATGAATTTTTGATAAATAGTGATTGGGTAAGTTGTTAAGGTGTTTTTAGATTTAAGTCAAGTTCAATTTTATGTTTTATTTGGGTGCTATTTTTGGACATGACCATAATGTAGCCTCAAAGTTGTCAAGCTTACAAAAAAATATATTTTTACTTTTTCATTGTTCACTTATTTTTATAAATAAGATGATTATGTCGATGACGATGACGATGATGATGATTAATGCCCACTAAGATAAATGTAATCTATCAGACCTTAAGAAGAAGAAGAATCTAATTGAAATTTTTAAGAATATTATTTCTATGCTAAAAAAGAAAGGAAAGAAGCGCACCAAGATCATTATAGTTGGGTTGACTTAACAAGTCAAGAAGATTGGAAATGTGACAGATGTTCGGGAAATGAGAGTGGATGTAAGGGCTTGACAATCTAAAAGAAAGTGATTTTCATTATCCACCCTCTTAGTATAGAAAAGCTGACAAATTCTATAGTTCTAGGGAGACTTGGGAGTATACCACCGCCCGGTTTCACTTCGAAGCTCATGAGAATTAGTTCTAATCTTAGCGATGTTCATCTTTTTCTTTGAGATGGTAAAAAAAAAAAGATAATTATGGCTCTCAAGAGTGGAGTTGATATATAAAGTACATTAAAAAAATAATATATAAACTTATTATATTAATTTTAAGTCTCTTTTAAAATATTTAATTTACTTATTTAGTTATTATTTAAATCTTATATATTTTTTATTAGATATTATTACTATTTTTATTTTATTTTTGTTAATTTACTTATTATATATATATATATATATATATATATATATATATATATATATATATATATATTACTATTATTTTTATTTTGTTTTTTTAACGGAAAGGCTCACACCTCGACCAAAATGGTGACCTAACCTCAAGGAAAAATGAACTCGAGACCTCCCAATGAGACCTCAACCAATTGAACTAACCCTCGAGACTTATCTCTTTTAAATAAAATAAATAAATAATTATTCAAATTTTAACTATTTTATTTATACAATATTTTGTCCAATAATATACATTTAATTTATATCTATAATATTCACTTTATATTTTTTTAAATATTTTATTTTATGAAACTTTCATTACAACTTTTGCTAATCTTTTATCTCATTAATTTTTATTTTCCTTATTAACACTACAAGGAAAAGACCCTCTAGCGGAGGTTATAAAGGAGGTTTTTAGTGTTATAAAATTGGCTAAAATTGTCAAAAAAACATTTGCTACAACATCTTTTTATGGTTACAGAGGTAGTGGCAGAGCTTTTAACGGAAATTCAACACACCTAAAAAAAAATGGGCGGTCGGAGGTTATTACATATGTTTTTTTCATCGGTGCGCTACTCAAGATCTAACGCACCGATGCGTACATGTAGCAGGTGCCCCGAGGCGGTCGAAGGAGAATGCACCGGGCCGTTAAGGTATAAAAATACACCGGGCATAGTGTTGGTGATACAACACATAGGGATGTTCTAATTGGTCTTGGGATTTGTGCAGTGCCCATAAGTCGTATCAACGTACCGGTGCGTAGACATATAGAAACGCACCAGTGCGCAGTATCACAAAAATGCACTGAGATTTATAATTGGTATCGGTATTCGTGCAATGCCCATAGGTCATACAAATGCACCGGAATGTATAGACACATAAATGCCCTAGTGCGCAATATCACACAAATGCACCGAGATTTATAATTGGTATCGGTATTCATGTGGTGCTCATAGGTCGTACAAATGCACTGGTGCGTATAGACACATAAACACACTGATGCGTAGTATCACACAAACGCACCAAGATTTATAATTAGTATCGGTATTCGTGCGGTGCCCATAGGTCATACAAAAACACCGGTGTGTATAGACACATAAACGCACTGGTGCGTTGTACCGCACAAACGCCTCGATATTTTTAATTGGTTTTGGTATTTGTGCGGTGCCCATAGGTCGTACAAACGCACCGGTGTACAGTAACTAACACGCACCAGTTTTCATTTTGTCTTTTTTAGAAACATCAACCTGTGACAGTGCAATTATTGTGATTGTTTTAAATTCATTATTGATCAAAAGTCGACACATCTTATAACAATATTCATATGAATTAAATTTTTATTAGTGCGTTTGCGAACGAAAATGGAGAATGCAATACCGACAATGGAGAACGCAATAGAATAAATTAAAACATATATATATATATATAAGACATTCTTTGTCATACAAAATGGGACAGTTATTGGTATCCCTTTGTCTTTCAATTGGGACACTATGTCCATTACATTAAAGAAAATGTCTGATTTCACAGACATATTTCAAAAAATACAACGCCTTGCTTTGATATCCAAACATAATGATCATCATTCTTTGCTTGAATTGTTGTCAATGCTAGAGCTACTTCCATATTGACTTGGGTTATTTTCAAGAATGTTTTGTTCACGATGTTGAGTGTTTTCTTCTTCTTCACCTTCCATCTCCAAACATAAAAATAAACTGTAATGAGTGTATATACATTGGTGAGAATAATGAAAATTGCAATATTAATTAATATACATCAATTTAAATCGAAAATAAATGACGTACCATTGCAACAATTGACTCATAAACTATACACATTCTTTCAAAACCATGTAACATGTCATCTTTCAAGATTTCATCTGTTGGCGCAGTTTCGTACTTTGTTTCCTATAAGTTTTATACCCCATAACAAATCATATATTGAATATAAAAGATTCTTTTTTCTATTAATTATAGACGAAGCTAAGTAAAACAAGATCGACAGATGCTTACAAATTCCACAATTAAGTTCTGATATGCCAACATATACTCACAACCCATATTTAACCCAATTTCAATCAATTCTTCTGATGGTTCTTCTTTGTATGTTAGCACCTGTTTGAAGACATTCAATGATGATTTTTGTAAAACAACTTAAAAAATACAAAAATGAAATCTAGTTAAGTTGTTATAAGGAAGTAGCAATTACTCACAAACTTAGATATCAACCCCCTTCTTCCTTGACATCATGTTTTATGTGCTGAATGGGTTCCACTTTATTTTCTTTTCTGCAAGAAAATATTTGAAAATTAATATTTAATGCTAAATTGTTTATTTATTGTACCTAATGATCGAAAAATTCAATGATTACATATTACATTTGAAGCACATTGTTGTTGAGATGGCTCCTCCTGCGATGCAATCTTGTCCATTTCTTTGACCATCTCCTTGTATACCTTTTTGGACATTCCTACTAGCATATTTTTGATATCAGCTTATTCATCTTTTGAGATTTTCATAATCTTCCTGAAAATGTAACATGACAATAAAATATTTAATTTTTATATTGATAAATGAAAAGTAAATATAACAAAAGTGATATTTATAAATAATTCTAGATAAAAATTTAAAGGAATATTACTTTTTCATTCCTTCTTTTTTGTCGTTGTACGTTTTTTCTATTAAAAGTCTGACATGTCTCATTGACCAATTCTCTGGAAACTCTTCCTGTAGTTTAGATAAAATTTGGTTCTTGGAATCATTGGATTGGTTTTTGTATTGTAAGTGGAAAGAACGTCTATACATTCATTCCACTAGATCCCTCAAACTTTTGTAAAATATTTCCCCCCTTTCGTTAACCTCCAACACCACTCTAGATGAGCTAAGGAGCAATTAATTTTCATTTGCATGTTCTATTTTTTTCTTTTCTTAGAACAACATTCATTTTCTGAGTTGTTGGTCCCTGTAGAACATTAAACAGATGTGAATTAATAGACTGTTTGACACATGTTATCTAATAATTTTAATTATATTATTAATGAAAATGAAAAAAAGAAACTCATATTGGATCGATAGTATTTTTTCATTCACCTGATTCATCCTTTTGCAATTTTTCCATCAAGCTTTTACGCTCTTCTGGTCCTAGATCAGAAATAATCGTATTGAGCTTCGTCATTTTATGGCTCTGCATGATACACAGTAAACAATACATATTAGTTAAACTTACATATAGTTCAAAAATAATATTTTCTGTAAAGAATGTAGAAAGAACTGGCCTTTTCTTTTCTTTTCTTGATGTGTTATCAATATTTTTGTTACTTGATCTCTTGTTAGTAATTTCTTTATCAATCTCAAACCCATACCATATCATTCATTAATATATTTATAAATAAATTGTCAACTTTTCAAGTAAAAAAAATCTCAAGAAACTGGTGTGCCATTCACGGTGTATGCACCGACGCCAGTGCGTGGGTGTCTTAGAAACGCACTGCACAAACATTATAATAGACCGTACAATGCTCTATGTCAACAAGGAGCACCAGTGCGTTACATGTCAATCACCGCACCTATTAACCATGATAAAATAATAAAAATCATCCAGTGTTAGTTTTTGTAGCATAAACCGGTGCCATATTTTACATACGGAACACCGATTAAAAAAAAATAGTTTTTTTAAATTTTATCACATTACTTTCGCAGTGTGCTTGTACAATACATACCACCGGTGCGGTAGGTTACGCTGGGCGCACTGATGATAAAAAAAAAATCTACTTTTTTTTTAAATTCCCGTAAGGGCCGACATGGATTGGGATCCGACTATGCAAATCGTCACATCGGTTGGATGTCTTAGGTCTATATTTAGCAATACAAACCCTATAAATATAAATTGAAAAGCCCTAATTCTGAAATCATAGAAAGGGGGAGAAGAAATGGTAGAAACAAAAAGAATGTAGGGTTTGTATTTTTTGAAAGTTTTTTTTTTCCCCGAAACAGAACGTTCGTGGTGTGCCATAATGAAATAGTGCACCGGCTGCATATTCTACAAATGGCGCACTGAGAAAAAATATTTTGTTTTTTTAATTTTTTATCATAGTACTTTCGCGGTGCGCTGGGATAATAGAGCGCACTGATGTGCTCAAGTACACAGGGCGCATCGATAATTTTTTTTTTTTTTAATTTACGCAAGGGCCGACATGGATTGGGATCCAACTATGCAATTCGTCCTGTGGGTTGGATGTCTTAGGCTTATATTTAGCAATACAAACCCTATAAATATAAATTCAAAAGACCTAATTCTGAAATCACAGAAAGAGGGAGAAGAAAGGGCAGAAACAAAAAGAATGTAGGGTTTGTTTCTAAACTGGATTTTTTTTTGGCGAAACAACACGTTCGCGGTGCGCCATAATGACATAGTGCACCAGTGCCATATGTTACATATGGAGCACTGATAAAAACATATTTTGTTTCATTTTTTATTTTTTATCATTGTACTTTTGCGGTGCGCTTGTATAACAGAGCGCACTGGTGCGCTATGTAATGCAGGGCGCACCGAGGAAAAAAAATCTGTTTTTTTTTAAATTCACGCAAGGGCTGACATGGATTTGGATCCAACTATGCAAGTCGTCCCATGGGTTGTATGTCTTATGACTATACAACCCCTATAAATCTAAATTGAAAAGCCCTAATTCTGAAATTACAGAAAGAGGGAGAAGAAAGGGCATGAACAAAAAGAATCTAGGGTTTTTGTTTGTAAAAATAGATTTTTTTTATTTTGTTTCTGAAAACTGCAGAAAAAGTTAAAAAAACAATAAACTTTGATTTTTTTATTTTACTGTATAAAAAAAAAATGCAGAAAAAGTAAAAAAAAACAATAAACTTTGATTTTTTTCTTTTACTACATAAAAAAAAATTGTAGAAAAAGTAAAAAAAAAACAATAAACTTTACTCACATCGTTTGAAATTCTATGGTACAGGGTTTGAATCACCAGAGCTTTGGAATTCTAATTGTCTGAATACTTCTGTTCGAACGTATTTCCCTGCTCCACAGTGCTCTTGTGCTCTGTTTGCTCCAGATATGTATCCTGCAAATCTCTAGCTGATTTTTTTTGCAAAAATAGTGAAATAATGAAAAGTGTTTAGTATTTAAAGAAATGTTTTATGAGATTAGATTTTCGAAAATATTTTGCTGCCCATTTTTCAATTTACTGTTTTTTTTCACTTAAAGAAAATAGAGTTGCGCTTTTTTATTTGCGGTTATTCGTCATCGGTGCGTCCCTTAATCAAACCGCACTGGTGCGTCTGGGTGTAAAACGACATTGGTGTGCATTACCAAAAACGCACCGGTGCGGTGATTTGTACATTATGCACCGAAATTACATTTAGGTGTGTGCACCAAAATTATTGTTGTTTTGCTCAAATGCAGGGAGAAAATATCATAATTATATGGAATGGACAATTCTTCAAAATCCAGATCGTTCCATAATATTTCTCAAAGTCCATCGCGGAGTTCTCCTTATCCATCTCGAGACGTAATATTTACTTCATATTTTATTTATATTTTCACTATCTAATTTAATTTATGTTTTTTATCCATGTAGTCAATCATGCACAGCTTAATTAAATTTATAATGTATACAAATTTGCAGTTTCTTGTAGATTCAGCATCGAGTTCAGATGCACAAAATATTAATCAAACTGCTCCAAAACATCGAAAATTCTTATTAGGAGCTGCACACTGCAAGGCGCATTTGGTAGATGAAAATGGACAGCCGCTTCACCTTCCCAATTATAACAATATTGCATCTTCTAGCCACATTCCCAGGACAATGATGGTAATTATAATCATAATTGTTTGGTATATATATTGATTAATATGTAATCATTTCAACGTAAAACCAATTTATAATCATGCAATATTGTCAACGTGGTTACTAATTGATATCATATATTTTGTACTAATCATGTTCAAATGTTTTTTTTAATTATTAGGATTCTAGTGATGATGAACGACCTACCTACCATCTTCCATTGCACCCCACGACAATGTCAAATCGAGAGAAGACTGAATTAAGAGAAAAAATCGAAGAGAAACAATACCAAGAATGGTTGAATCAACCACTAATTCAATTCTCGCTACGTCTAGATTCACCAATTAGGAATGACTACAGCAATAGTAGTTCTTCACAAGCTGGCAATGGAGGAAATAAAATAGAGGTTGGTATGGATGATTACTTAAGGGATACGACTGCCATGGAGACAATGTTGTTAGATGCATTCCAAAACGATGATTAGCTAGGGGATGATGCTCATATCGCTGACACCTTTTTTGAAAGCCTTAAATTTGCTTCCACCACCCCTCTCTTTGGACCTGGCGGTCAGTCAAAGTCTACCCAATTGAGAACAACAATGTTACTATACAACTTGAAAGCAAAGTTTGGCTTGTCGAATGCATGTTTCTCGGAAATTTTGAGGTAAGTTACCATAAAGTACTCCCTTATATAAATTTGACATATAATCAGTACACTGCAATGAATGTTACAAATGGTAAATTTTATGAAAGTTAATAATTATATCAACATTAATGTACATTTATTAATATATTTTTCCATGATCACCAACTGCATGTTATTCAAATATAAGGTTCTTCCGAGTGATAATGTCTTGCCCGGTAGCTGCGAAGAGGCAAAGAAATTGTTGAAAATGCTGGGTGTTGAGTACATATCATATCATGCATGTCCAAATGATTGTATTCTATATAGAGGATAATATGCAGACAAAGAGATGTGTCCGAAATGTGGGCTTGACATGTATGATAAATAAATAAAATAAGGGTAAATCATGTACTGGTCCTCCTTTTAAGATATTGAGGCACATGCCTATAATCCCAAGGATTCAAAGGCTCTTTCGTTGCAAAGAATTAGCTATGTTGCAGGGATGGCATACCTCACATAAAAGTTAATTGGGAGTTATGCGAATCCCAATTGATTCAATAGCCATGTGGTGGATATAGAGGATACATGGCCCAAAAAATTCAAGGATGAAGTACGAAGTCTACAAATCAGCATAGCCATGGATGGCGTCAACCCGTATTCCCTCCAGAACACCAACTATTTTGTTTGGCTTGTAGTAGTGATCAATAACAATATCCCCCCATGGTTTTCCGTGAAGAATGAACATATTATGTTGGCTCTCATAGTCCCTGGTAGAAGACAAGTGAAGAATATGGATGTCTACTTACAACCACTAGTAGATGAATTGAAGGAATTATGGGATGGGATAAATGTATACGATGTATCAAGACCCATCGTAGCAGAGAGGAGTTTTACGTTGTATGGCATATGTGCTTACATGACACATGATTATACAGGCTTAGGAGTTTGCTCTGGTAAATTACATGTTTAATTTATTGATTTGCTTATATTGTTGGGAAAAATACTGAGAGGGGGGGGGTGAATCAATATTTTCAGCATATTCAAAATTTTTACTTTTTCATGCTCTAAAACCCATACGCTACTTTTCTGAAGCCAACTAGCGTATACACGCGGATATCCTTCATGAAACTCGCGTATACCCAGAGATCTAATTATTCCATTAGTTCTTCACTTACACAATTCCATCATTCACTTATTAGATGTTCTATAAATAGTAAACATGTGCAGTAAGAACAGAATAAACCATCACACAAAGCATCACACATGAACACCAGGATTTTTAGGTGGAAACCCAAGACGGGAGAAAACCACCGCTGCAGTTGCTCAGCCTTCAATATTTTATTATAGAGAAAACATCTTACAACATATGTGCTGGCACAGACTTGACCAGCACGCAGGCACCCACCTGCGCTCGTTTACCAGCCTCTCCTGGAAGGGAGCTCCAACCCCCTGACTCGTTTACCAGCCTCTCCTGGAAGGGAGCTGCGACCCCCCGATCTCGTTTACCAGCCTCACCTGGAAGGGAGCTACAACCCCCTGACTGAAGGCTACAACCTTCAGCACCACCTTGGACCACGTTTCATCAATTTTCACACTGGATCCAACAACTTCAATAGAACACCACTTGCAGGCCACATTTCATCATATTTTCAGACTGGACCCATTCCATACTTTTAAGCTCAAACATACATCACCAACAGATACATACCAAATCAGACAAGACAGATCAGATAGCAGTAATACAGTAGAACAGATCAGATGATTCATACCCCATCCTTCAGCAAACCCTAGTTTGCATACGCGCTTTCACTTCACTGATGTCGCGTATATGCGCGCTTCCGTCCACACAAACAAGCATATACCTCTGTACATATTTCACTGCGCATACGCGCTTTCACTTCATCGAAGCCGCGTATATACGCGCTTCCTCTGCGGCTAAGTAGCATATAGATCTTCAATCATTATAGAGCAGCATACTTCTTCAGATCAGATGTTCAGTTCAGATTTACCCTTTCACTTCAGACAGATGTTCGCCTCAATTCAGATCTAAGCCTTCCATAATCAGATCTAGTAGACACAATTGTATTTCAGATCTGGATCCCCTTCTTCATCATTGGTGCATCATAAATTCAGATCTATCATTCAAAGTAACCCTTTCCATTCAGATCTACTTCACAGAGAAGTATTCATTCAAGCTCAGACATCTTGCCCCACACCTATATTTTGCACAATGAATTTCTTCTCCTTATATAGGTTTACCCTTTTTCAATACCATGAGCCAAAACAATACCATGAGCCCAAAACTACATTACTTCCAATGGTATTCCTGGACGGGGTCATTTAGACGAATCATTACCCAATACAATGGGTCAATACCATGGTGGTTACCCCTGGATTTGCACTTTTTGAGCGCCTTTGCCCATACGCGACTTGGAACGTTTATTCCCGCGTGCATACGCGACTTCCCCTAGGCCAATCCGCGTATGCCTAGAGACATACTCTTTTTCATCATAGAATTAGCACATGCTGAATTCCTTTCTCCATTGCCTTCTGTACACACTGTAGATACATCATATTTAGTTCATCAAGACATATTCTATCAATCACAACTTCATCAAGTAAGTTGCCATCATCTTCATCAAGTGGGTTTCCATTCAAGGACATCACTCAGCATCAGATTGCTTAACAAACATCATTTCATATCAGATTTACATCATCTACCAAGTCCAACAAGTCAAGAATAACTTCATCAGGTGGAATTCCATCAAGGACAATACATGTCAACAGTCGCATGTCTTCATCTTCATTCAGTGGGTTGCCATCAAGGACAACACTCTGCATCATATTTCCAACATATATACGTAACAATATTCTTTCACATATTAGTTATTTAATTCGTTGTAATATTTGTTTTGATCTTCATGATATTCTTTAACGTGCCATGCATATTAATTAATGTTTACAAATATAATCTCGGAGGTCTTGTAACAAAAGGGCATTTTGGATGTAAATGTTGTGGACCTTCTCTGAAAGCTAGATGGTCCAAGGACCTACGAAAGCCAGTGTATGATTGCTTCAGGGTATTCCTACCGAAGAACACCCTTACAGAAGAGCAGCATCCACTTTCAGTGGTAAACGAGAGAGAATCGAAAGGCCTCCAATAATGACACTAGCTGAATGGCTTAGAGCATATGAGAGAGAGAAGGAAAAGGAGTTCATAGAAATGTTCGATTCAAATGGGGAGCCTATGTTCGATGATCCAGATTTATTCAACACCTATGTTGAGAAATTGCCCTTTGGGATGAAAAGGGAATCTATCTTTTATGACCTCCCATATTGGGAACATCTTAATATTACCCACTTATTAGATCCCATGCATATATTTAAAAATGTTTCATCTTCTTTATGGAGGCACATATCATCGAAACAAAGTGACACATTGGCTGTTATGAAAGATATTATTACTTCAAAAACTAAAAAGAAACATTGGCCAAGACGATTAGAAAGTATGGGATCAGTGGCAAGCGCTGGTCTCTCTAATTCATGGTTTTTCAAAGAAGGTGATGTCCCATGGATTTTAAAAAAATATGATATTTCTTTGGCAAAGGAAGTTATAATGGGTGTGAGGGTGCCAACTTCATACGGGTCTTCACTACATATTTTTGAGAACAATAGTGTTATCATGCCATGTGAGCTGGAAGATAATGAGGGTGATCATGAGAACCGAGAGTGATATGGTACATGTGTTATTTCATCAATATTTATACTTTTAAGATGGGTTTTTCGAAACATTATAAAATGTATTTTGAATTAATTGGTAATTTGCATTGTGTTAATGTTAAAATCAATAATTCACTTGATAATTTGCAATTATGTTGATCTCAAAAACAATGGTGTATTGTATGAATTAGTTTTTTTTTGTATCTAAGACCATAATAAAATAATGATAATTCTAAAGTACATGAATTTATTTTCATTATTTTCTAAACTTTATTATGTTACATAAATCATATTATTCTAGATTTATTATTTTACAATTATTTAAAATTTACAAATTTTAATAAATTCATTTCACATTAATACAATTAAAATTTTACAAATATTTTACATACAATTACAATTAAAATTACAATTACAATTACAATTTTACAAATTTACATATATACCATTACAATTTTACAAATTTACATATATACCATTAGAATTACAAATATTACAAATTTATAATATCATGATCATTTAGTATTAAATTAATTAATAAACATCATGTTCATGATAACCATCAAACAAACATCATATTTGACTAAAAAACACATTCAAAATCGCTAACATCATCATGGTCATGATCATCTAAAAAAATACAATTAACATTATATATTAACATCATCACAACACAAACATCAAATATACATCTCATGGCAAATAACTCATTCTATCATCACATACACATCTATCTACAAGCTGCACATTAAATGAACATATCTAACATGACCTAACAATATACACATCATGATGATCACCAACATGTAAATTAAGTGCAACTGCAGTATGAACATAAAATACATGGACCATATATATATATATATAACTGAATAATGTTAAAAATATAAAATTGTAATATAAATGTCATGGATCAGCTAGTGGTAGTACAAAATTAATGTCATTATTAGTGGAGGCCGGCTCAGTCAATGGTGCAGCCTCGATGTTCGATGGATGCTATAGACTGTTGACTGGACGTGGCCGATGGTCTAGCCTCATCTCCATGATGACTGTTGCTGGATGCTAGTGGACGCTCATGCTCATCTGACGCGAAGCGAGGTGAACGATTATGAGATGAAGAGTCACTGCTCATGGACTGTCCATCACCTGCTATGACTCGACCACGCCTATAACGTTCAACAATCCTCGTTAGTCACGTAAAATCTGTCGTAACTCCTACGACATGCCACATCAGGCTATACATGTCACATGGCATGCCTCTCCACATATGTAATAGCCTATCATCGGCCTCTATGTCTGTGTAATGAGTAGGCCTGATGCCTGCCTCAACAATCAATGCACTAAGTTGGTCGCCCAACTCCATTCGGTATCTAGCATCAAGTCGACTGTGCCTAGCACCAGCCTCCTGATGATCCTCGGCATCTGGCATGCCCTGATCATCATTAGGATCCACACCTGCATCATGTGGTGTTGCCGGCATCTCCTCGCCATCAAAAGAGTCAATGTCTGCAAAATATATACAAGTACACAACAATAATTAGAAATTTTCATTACACAATTTAATTAAAACAAGTTAAAGAACATGTTAGAATAAATTTAAATATATAAAACATTAATATTACCTCTATCATTTGGTGGCTCATCAGCTGTGAAGAGGATGTTGGCACACCCTCGCCAATCCAAAACCGCGTAAGGATAGGGGACCATAACAAAGGGATGCTCATCAACACTAGCTACCAACTCCAGTGCATCCTGCGATATCCTCGCAAAAAACTTAGTGCCACCCCTCTTGGGCATCATTTGCCCCCACATGTGCATACGTGTCTCAAAC
This sequence comes from Pinus albicaulis, assembly GCA_034641835.2. Classification (NCBI taxonomy): domain Eukaryota; kingdom Viridiplantae; phylum Streptophyta; class Pinopsida; order Pinales; family Pinaceae; genus Pinus; species Pinus albicaulis. The sequence goes on from CM076582.1 coordinate 1,465,201,096, forward strand.
TTCGTCCTATGAGGCTGCCAAAGAAAAGTAGGCCTCGTCTTCGAAAACCTCTCAAAAAATAAACAAAAAATCTCCGAAGCAAAAGGGAAGTTCACCCTCCCTTGTGCATGAGCATGACATCTATCTAAGGCTGTATAGAACTACTGCAAAAAAATGGATGACCACTTGACAATTCGTGGCTCCTGTACTAAAGAATCAACATAATATAGAAGCGAGCAACTAATGTGTTGCCCGTCACTGTTGTTGTGCGAAATGGTCGAAATGATAAGTGAGAGGCACTGCACCTCCTCCCTACCAAATGCACCAATATGTAACTAACCTCCAGCAACCCAAAACGCTGTAGGAGACAATACATTTTCTCCAATGTATCTCTGGGAGTAAACTAACTGACTCCTACTACATAGCCAGTCGAAACCTCTGGGAACGAAGGAAAATCCACCCCTCTCCTCGATAGCCCTGTAATGAAGTATATATCCTCCTCAGTGGGCGTGTACCACTAGTTGATACCAACCCGGAAAGCCTGTTGCTGGGCATTCCACCTTCGGATAAGATGTCTCAAAAACAAACTATGGCCCTTTAGGGAAGTAGCCTCCTCATATAACTTGAGGATGCCTACCTGCCTTAGGAGCTCCTGCGTCGCTGTTGTAATAGGGCGAGGGTACGTATCTCTCTCCCTCTCTCGTGCCTCCCACAGGCGAACCATGTTATACTTCTCCGCTTGTTGTTGTTGTTGGTCCCCCTCTTCTCTCCTTTCACGTCCTTGAATGATTGACATATTAAAAAAAAAAAATTATTAAATGAGACATGTATTTAGAAATATACATATATAATTTTTTTTTGAAAACGAAATAAAAAAACAGTCGGTGCGCCAAAAACACAGTCGCGCACCGGTCCTAGTGCGTCTTTCTATGGAGCACATCGGCCTCGGTGCACCTAATAATATTAAGCGCCCCGAGGATGGTGCTCCAGAAAAATTTATAGCGCACCGTTGACTATGTACGGTGTCAGGAGGGCGGTGCGCTGATGAAACTCTACGCCCCGGGGCGTATATTTAAGTCAGCAGACCGACCTCCTACCATCATGACATAGTGAATGGTGCGGCCTTTTATAAGGCCGCACCCCTGACGCAGGCAAAATAAGGAAAGCCATGCACTGACAAAAATAGTCGTTCCGGGGCTGTTATTTTCATCAACGCACCGCGTCGCAGCTATTCCACCAGGTCAACGATGCGGTCAGATAACCGACCACACCACACTTTAAAAATAAAAATAAAATAACACGGTGTGCCTTCGATACCGCCCCGAAACTGGGGCGCATACCATTAGCATCGGTTTAACAGGCCGCACCGTTGACAATGTGGAATAATGGCAACACGGTGCGTTGACAACATTACCAGCCCCAGGGTGGATAATTTAGTCAACGCACCCTGTTTTCGCTATTCCACATTGTCAACGATGTGGCCTGGTAAACAATCACGCCGAACTTTTTAAACTTTTTTAAAATAACATGGTGCGCCTATCGGTACCGCCCCAGAACCAGTGCAACAACCGTTAGCACCAACTGTAGTGCGGCCTATAAATTTACAGGAAGCACCGCAAGCCGGTGCAAGCCGAACGGGTCGAGCGCACCGTGTGACAAAAATATTTTTTTCCTTTTAAATGGTTAATTTTAAGGTTATTTGAAATTCTAATCCACTAAAAGGCTTAATTATGGAAAAAAAAAAGAAAAATACTTATACATTTTCTCTTCAAGGAGGCATATTGGCTGTAGAATTTGCAAAAGAAAAATTTTCCACCGTTTTGCAAAATTCAAGATGGAAATTGGTGGGAAATGCACAGCAGCAGTGCGTGCAATGAGTGCAATGGGAGCACTGATGTCAGGGCGGCTCAGAAAAGGATAAATTGCACTGGTGCTTGAGGTCTCTGTAGCACTGACAAAAGTGAAAAATGCAGTTTTTTGGCCGTAATTTTTTTTTTATTTAACCCTATTCCGGTGCACGAGATTTAGTAGGCACACTGGTGCGTTTGCTCCATTCCGCACTGGGCGGTTTCTGTTTTCGCGCTCTTTTTATGAGGCACCGGTGCAGACATTTTATAAAGCACCGGTGTGCTACAGCAATTCAACGCACCGGGTGGGTGTGTACGGAGCACACAGTGCCTGGTGTGCCAATTTTTTGTGTGGTTTTTTGGCCATAATTTTTTTTTTATTTAACCCTGTTTTGGTGCGCGGGGTTTTATGGACACACCGGTGCGTTATCGACATTTCGCGCCAGGCAGTTTTTGTTTTCACACACTTTTTATGAGGCACCGGTTTGGATGCTCTGTAAAGCACTAGGGCACTACAGTAATACAATGCACCAAGCGGGTGTGTACGGAGCGCACGGTGTCCGGTATGCCAATGTTTTGTGCAGTTTTTTGGCTGTAATTTTTTCTTTATTTAACCTTGTTTCGGTGCGCAAGGTTTATGAGCGCACTAGTACGTTTTTTCATTCCACGCTAAGCGGTCTCTGTTTTCGCGCGCATTTTCTGAGGCACCGGTGCGGATGATTTGTAAAGCACCGGGGCGCTACAGTAATAAAACGCACCTGGCAGGTGTGCATGGAGTGCACAGTGTCTGGTGTGCCAATGTTTTGCACGGTTTTTTGGCCATAATTTTTCTTTTATTTAACCCTGTTTCGGTGCACGAGGTTTATGGGTGCACCGATGCATTTTCTCCATTCCACACTGGGCGGTTTCTATTTTCACGGGCTTTTTATGAAGCACCAGTGCGGATGCTCTGTAAAGCACCGGGGCGCTACAGTAATAAAACGCACCATGCGGGTGTGTATGGAGCACACGGTGTCTGGTGTGCCAATGTTTGTGCAGTTTTTTGGCCGTATTTTTTTTATTTAACCCCGTTCCGGTGCGTGGGGTTTATGGGCGCACCATTGCGTTTTCTTCATTCCGCACCGGGCGGTTTCTATTTTTGCGCGCTTTTTATGAGGCACCGATGCAGAATTGTTGTAAAGGACCCGTGTGCTACAGAAATGAAACGCACTGGGCAGGTGTGTACGGAGCGCACAGTGTCTGGTGTGTCAATGTTTTGTGCGCATCGGTGTTTTTTATGGTGGTAAGCACACCGAACGAAATACATCCACAAACACCTCCGCCCGCCAACCTCCTCTAGTAACCTCCGCTAGAAACGGATGTCTGGGGTATTTTTATAAGGGGTTCCTCAAAAACATCCACTAGTGGGTATTTTCCTTGTAGTGTAATAACTTCTCCTAATTATTTTTTTAAAATATTTTTTCTCACAAAATATCATAGATTTATATTTATTATTATCATTTTTTCAAATAATTAACTTTTTTTTAGCTCCTCCGTGTACTCTTTTACTTCCCTAACAACAAAATATCATAGAGTGCCACTTCTTATATATCATAATCATAATTATTTTAAAGTGTCATTCTTAATATGATAATCATTTTCACATAATAGTGTATTTTTATTTTTATTATTATTATTATTTGTAAGTAAGACTAATTTTATTTAAAAATCATATAGTAAAAAATATAGTTACAATCAAGAGAGATTAGATAGCGTGGAAGCCGGAAATGATAAGCTATCAACCTCGGTCCCAAAAAGCATATAAGAGAGAAACATAGAGGAAAATGAAGAGAAACATGGGAATCATAAGAGCGAGACACGAGAATTTACCCAGAATGGGATAAATCCTCAATACGACCTTTCTTTCCTTTCCTTTTTGTAACTTTAACCCAAACGTCATGGAGCGGGTGGGCTGAAACCACTTGAAGATTGTTTTTGACTAAAGATAGAGTCTCCTTATCCGAGTCGAAGGAGGACTCATGTGATCGCTTCTGAGCACCCGAAGAAACATTGGGCCCCCCAGGATCTGCAAGGGATTATCCTTCTCCTGCTTTGCTACATCTTCATCTGCTTCTATCTCATCCTCATATGAACTGAAGGACTCAATGTCATCCATGGGAGGCGGATCACAGGGTTTCCAACTTTTAGAGTTGGATTTGTGATTGCTTCTCTTCTTTTGGGTGAGGAACATAGTATAGGAGTTCTGAAGATGCCATGTTTGATGGCAGTGACGACATTGGAAAGTAGTATTATCATAGTCCAAGGACTGTGTCCAATGGAAATCGCCAACTTTGAGATTGATTTGGTCGGTTAGATCTTTACTTATGTCATTTCGGCACAGATTATACCATAAGTGTAAATTTCCTTCTCCCCCCTGGAAGGATCTCTTGCGAGAAAGTGACCCAGAGAGTTTCCAATTCCTTGAAAGACATAAAAGTGCCATAAGTGAATAGGTAAATTAGGAAGCCTGACCCAAATAGAAAGCTTGGTAATGACTGTCGTATAAGGGTCGAAGTCTACGAACCAGGGGATGAGGAATAACCCTGATTTTCCCCAAAACCATAGACCACCAGTTAAGACTTTTTGATAACCTTCATTGAAATCAAACACCACTATAAATAAACCCTTTGAGCAAGCAAAAAAAAGAAAAAAAAACTTGTTATTGGTCCAAGTGGAATGAATCCATTGGTAGAGGTTTGTCGTCTAATACCATAATCTATTTAATTTGAAATAATGATAGATTCTACATAAATTTCAAACTAGTTTTCAAGTGTTGGGTGGGAAATTTCTACAGAAGGTACATCCTCCAATTTATCAACCAAAAAAGGCTTGGGAGCCTCATAGGGTTGAGCAGCTTTCTTGGGAGGTTATGCATGGACAACATCCTTGTAAGAGAAAGCATGAGCGGAATATGGCTAACCTACTGCCCTCCTCGTAGACGAAGGTTTAAAACCACAATAACATTGTTTTCAATATTATAAATTGAGAGCGAAAAATAATCCTCTAGTTGTTTACCTCCACAGAGAAATCGTTGAAAGGAAGATGGAATCCCCAACCTGAGTTCAAGGGCATACGAAAGGTTCTTCACCAAATCCAAAGAGCGAACCCAAAGAAGCATGATTTTCTGAGAGAGAAGAGTGATCTGTATCTCAAAAGAGGGGGTTATAAGATCTGGGGACTGCTGGCTACCAAAACTCATCCATGAAGTAATATTTTTGAGCCCTCTTGGCCGTGGCTCGCTGCTAAAAAAGGCTGCCTCTTCACATTTTTCCAAAGATCTATGGATTTTTAAAAATGGTCGCCTCTTCACCATTATATTTATCATATTCATCAAACAATTGGAGACATCAGACAATGAAATGGAGAGTGGCCCTTCCTCATAAGGAATATACCTCAAACATCGTTTCCCGTGGAAGGAGAGGTCCAGGCATTCGTCGTCGGTGATTTTCATAGCATGGGAAGAGAGGAACGCTGGAATCTCCACATCCAGGCTACCACCGAGCCGTCCATCCCCCGTCATAGCCCTACAAACAGGCCAAAATGAGGAAACCCTAGTCATGGCAGTGACCATACTTTCGAAAAATCTTTTCTAGGCTTTTCCGATCAAAGGGAACCTCCATTTATTATTATTATTATTCAAAATAAATAATAAAAATGTAAATATATATAAATTATTTTAAAAAATCACTATAGTTGGTTTGAATTAATAAGTCAAGAAAATTGGAAGTGTAACATATGTTAAGGAAATGAGAGCAGATGTGAGTAAGGGTAGGAAAATCTAAAATAAAGTGATTTTCATCCTCCACCCTCTCAGTATCTCAAAGATGACAAATTCTACCGTCCCAGGGAGTCCTAGGAGGATACCACCGCCCAAATTCTATCGTCCCAGGGAGTCCTGGGAGTATACCGTCGCCCAATTTCACTTCGAAGCTCATGAGAATTAGTTCTAATCTTAACGATGTTCATTTTTTTCTTCGATCTAGTCAAACCAGAAAGATAATTCTAGTTCTCAAGGGTGGGGTTGATACCTGAAGTGACCACAACCACCGACCAAACTAATTTGAGCCTAACCCTGAGGGCATCAAGGATAATTGAACCCGTAACCTTCCAATGATAAAATTCTTTAACAATAGGACCTCAACCAATTGAACTAACCCTCAAAACTTATTTATTTAACTTAAAATAAATAATTAATTATTCAACTTTTAACTATATTATTTATACAATATTTTGTCAAATAATATATACTTAATTTATATCTATAATATTCACTTTATATTTTTCCAAATATTTTATTTTATAAAACTCTCATACAACTTATTTTATAAAACTATTAATCATTTATCTCATTAAATTTTAATTTCCTAATAATAACTTCTCTTAATTATTATTTTTAAATATTTTTTATCACAAAATATCATAAATTTATATTCATTAATATAAATTTTTCACATAATTAACTTTTTTTAGCTCTTCCTTTCGTACTCTTTTATTTTTCCTAAACACGCACTTCCCTAACAAGAAGATACCATAGAGTGCCACTCCTTATCTATCATAATCATAATTATTTTAAAATGCCATTCTTAATATGATAATAATAATAATTGAATTGAGTTGATAAGTGAGTTGTATTGTTAAATAGTTATCTATTTATAGGAAGTGCGCTGAATAAGTTGACTTATGGTAATACTATATTTTATTTTTTAAATATAAAATATATTTTAGATATAAATTAATTTGGTAATAGAATTTTGATTAAATTTGTGATTTTTTTATTATTTAAAATGTATTTTTAAATATATAAATAGATTCAACACTTTAAAAAATCTTTAAGACATGTGAAATCTTCATATTAAATAACTTAAACTTATAATTCTTAAAAATATTTACAAATTTTTGGGTAAAATTGATCTTAAAAAGTTCCCAAAAAAGGTCATTTCTTCTATTAGTTAAAATGCACAAATATTTTACATTATTAAATCATTAAAAAATAAATTAATAACATTTAAATAATTAAAAATTTGTAATAGCAAATAATAGAAATTGATAATTATATTAATAAATAATCAAAAAATTCCCTAATCAAGGTGTCACAAGATGTTATAACGAAGGAGGGGGGGAGGAGAGTAGCCTGCCACCCCGCCACCTCCCATTCCATTTAAGTGGGGGGGATGACATGGTTGTCTTGCCCCATGCAATCACACATGTCAAATGTGACACATCCCTTTGCATTAAGATGGAAAATCACATTCCTTTTGTGAGCTATCGACCTGTCTGTCGCAACTTTGTGCTCTTATGTGATCTCTTTAGAATTCCCCCACCGTAGATGGGATATTTCCCCCATAGTGTTGGCTTTGTGGGAACTATGCTTGTATGTTGCGACTTGGTGTTATTTTGTAGTCTATGTGGCAATCCCTCACCGCGGGTGGGATATCTCCCCCATGATGTTGGCTTTGTTGAAACTTTGTCACATCAAGTCTTAGTCCCCTAAAGCTCCATCTTCATTACATGTGCCTCATGTTGAGCTTTCAAATGTGGAGCATTACAATAATGGCTAAGGAAGGGAATCCTGGGATGTTGGAAGTAGTTGTAGCAGGGAACAAAGCTAGAATGGGAAGTGGTTGGCAAGGATTTAGGTTTCATCCACGACATCTCCATGCCCGATGAGAAAATAGTTACGGGGTAAGTTTTCTATGTTCAATCTCGGTAACATTCTCATTCTATTAGTATTTGCATGGTGGAGTATGGTTTATGGTCTATAGGTCAACTCAGTGGTGTGTATTTTCATTATTGTGCTCATTATTTTATGGTTGTTGGACCCTAGTCGGAGCTACTCTCTATGTGCTCATCCTCTGTCACTACTAGTTAATAATTCCTAGGATCTTCTGGTAGTCGAGTATTAAATTTCTTTTAATATTTTCCTAGAGCCTATCAACGTATTTCACAGGCTTTCCCTTCTACTGTGGTGCATCTTTAATTGGGTCTCTCCTCTCGTTGAGTACTATTCCCCACCATCAAATGTGATTTTGTCACCCATAAGACTGACCTTGGGCTCTACCAATCTCAAAACACCGTGTCAATATTCCACTCATCCACCACTCTAGAAATCCAAGAGGAAATCCATCAATTAGAAGCCTTAACTAAAAATGATCACTAAATCTACTCTAATTCTAAAATCCAAAACGAAGTAGCTAGTTGGATTCTCGACCATGGTCATACCAGGGGAAAATAGAGCCAATATCTCAATTCCATCACCCTCCATTGGTAAATGAAGTGATGCAGGAGCATCATGGTTCCAAAATTTGTACATTTAGTAGAATTTAGGGGTCTTGTGTTTTCAAGGGAGTTAGTTCCCTAAGTATCTAATTAATGTAATTTTCAATGTTTTGAGTGATTTTATGTGAGACATTTAAAATAGGATGTAATTAAATATTGTGAGGCATATTTGTAAATGTTCTCGAATGTAGGAGAACATGAGAGATTTAGGCTAGTTGAGATTTCAAAGGGATTGTGAATCCTAAACTTAGGAATTAGTTGATGATTTTGTGGATTTAGAGGATTCTTAGGATTTAGTTGAGAAGATTGAGGATCTGAACCAGAATTGGTTGCAGAACCTTTTTTATATATTTGTAAGCCTCAAAGGCATTAAGGGACCATATTCTTAGAAAATTAGAGTAAAAAGGAGAGAGCCGAGAACAAAGAGGATTTTTTTGAAGAGAAAAAGGGCCATGTAAATGTGCATCAGGCCAAAGACAAAATGTAAATAGGTTTTTATTGTATATGAACAATTTATTTGATTAATGAGAAATTGAGTTCACTACGACTGTGTTTTTGTCTTTTTTACGAGCTAAGTGATCTGTAACGAGTTAATCTGGTTTTTGTGTAATAAACTACGGTTGTATGAATTTTGATGAATGCTAAATGAATGAATAAGTCTTAATGTGTGAATAAGACTTAATGGCTAGGTAGAATCATGTGTGATTCCAGTCTGGAGCGAGTGGATGTGAGTGCAGGTCGAGAAAGAAACAAACCCGAATTTTGGATTCGGAGAAGTAATATGCAGTAGCGTTCTAGATTGGCTTGAAACAACATGCAATGCATTACAATAGTGTGATAATTTTGAATCTGAGTTTTATCTTATATATCAATCCTATATATTAATTGATTTGTAATGATCAAATTTGTCATAGGATATATACTGTGGTATTTTGCTAGAAAGGTGAAATTGTCAAAATACTTGTAGGTGGGTTTGAATTAATATCATTGCTACTAAGATGAGATTCTGTGTAGAGTTGAAGACAAGGATTCACACAATTTCGTTATGTGACAAGAAAGGAGAGAAATATAAGTCTGTAATATTTTTGGTGCGAAATGATTTTTAGCAATCATTCCTTCAGGGATAAGCGTATTGTAATATAAGCAGTCTTTGAGATTTTGGTTTAGTTTGAATTTTGGCAGGGAAAATCTATCTTTTTTTACTCCTTGTGCAAAAATGTAAGGGGACTGAACCCGAATAGATGGAATTCCCAAGATAAATTGGGGAAATAGTGAAGAGGACACGTGTTAGCATGTGGTCCATCTACATATTGCATATCACATGCGATATGGTGGAATAGTTAATGGAGGAAAGTAAATCTGCAAAGAGCCGAAGTACAATAGTTTAAATTTTCCAATTTGCGAAGGATTAACAATCGCGATATGCAATATGTTATATGTTTTGATATGAAAAATGATATGTGTTGCGAATTGTAAAATTTGGAAACAGGAAATTGCGATAAGTCTTGATTTTGCGATGTGATAAGCCGGGGTTCAAGGAGCGCTTGCAAAGGATTATTTGCAATGAGCCAAAGTTCGCGATATGCGATATGGTTTGGGTAGTGAGATCTTCGATAAGGATTTGCGTAGCAGAAGCGTGTAGATTGGGGTATAATGAGTTTTATGAACCTATCCGAATGTGGAAAATTCGGAGTGTATACTCTTTTACAAGTACAATCCTGGGGTGAAAGCGGGGTTAGCAATAACCCTGCATAATTTTTTGGTATCAGAGAAAGTAAATGAAAAAAATTGTTATAAATGAAGATTTCAGAGCTGAAGTATGCAAAAGACATTTGGTAGAAGATCGAAAAGAGATTCTACGTGTAAAGGAAGAAAGGATCAGATTTTCAATCTGACAAGCAGAAACGCACAAAGATAAAGTGTGTCAGAAGATCTGAAGGTAATATGGTATGTTTTTATATTAATTATGGGTTTGAGGATTGTGTTTGTAGATTTCATATTTCAAACTGAAGGAGGAATATCTCAGCAAAAGAACAGCAAGAGGAGATGTAAGAGAAGAACCAGTTGCATTCTTAAAGGCAGAGTAAAGTGGATACTCTGAAGGAAAGTAGCAGTGAAACTGAAGAATCCAACTGAAGGTTGGACAGAGAGGACAAGAGTATTCTCAAAAGAAAGTGGAATTGCAGAAGCCAGTGAGTAAAGGAGTTTCTCAATAGAGGTTCTAGAGATAGAGAACCAGTATTACCAAAAGATCGAGCTCAAAGGAGATAAGGCTTGGTGAGGTACTTACAGTAGGTATGGAGACTTTCTGAGAAAGAGAGGCTTAGTGAAATCCACAAGTGAACAAGATGGAGTTCACAAAGGAGGGGAAGTCGATGATCATTGAGGGTCATTGCAGAGGTTCAAAGGAAATCCACATCGAAAGTAAACATGCCAAGGTAAAGGGCATAGATATGATGAGTGAAGAAGAGATTGCAGAAGCATAAAGAAAGAACAATGATGGTTGTTTTCTTATGGAGAATGGAGATTCAATCGAATGTGAAGAGTTGATGGATATTGCTTGTGAAATCATGCAGGTATTGTTTTATTTAACTCTGATTTGAGTTTTGCAGGATAAAAGAAAAATTGAAGATTGATAGTTGCAGATAATGAAGTATGCCAGCAAAAGAAGATCAAGCCTTAAGAAGTAGTGATGAAGGAAGCTGGTAAGGATTTCTGAAAGAAAGAAGAGTGTGGCTAGAACCTAGTATTTCATTGTGATTGAAATACAAGAGGACAATTGTGTTATCAAAAGTGCATATGAGTTGAAGCCTAGAAGGATCAGAGGAATGCTCAAAGAAAGTTCCAGAGAGGGGACTAGTGGCAAAGTACGAAGGAAAGCTTGGTGAGGTAAATGTAGTAGGGAGGACTTGCCATTGCAGAGGCTTAAGTACAACTCATAGTGAGTGAGGAACTCATAGAGATAGAGAAGAAAATTACTACTGATAGTCATAGCAGAGGTTCTAAGAGAGACCACAGTAGAAGAAGAGTGAAGAAAGATATCAAAGTAGATGGCATGGATGAAGAGTATGAGAGAGAAAAGGCTGAGATAAGAATGCAATTTAATTTGTTGATAGATATGTTAGAGAGGAGTAAATAAAACCAGAGATTTGGTTCCAAAATGAGAAAGAAAATGAAGTGGCATAAGCTACAAGAGAAGAGAGAACAATAGGTGAATATGTAGTTAATAGAGGAGATAAGGAAGCTTGAATATATTATAGATGTTAAATTGAGGATAGAGAAGCTCAAAGGAGTGGAGCTACAACAAGACAAAGTTGCTTGAGAAGAGCAAGTTCCTTTTGAACTTGAAGATGGAGCGATGATGTTTGAATCATCAATTGTGGAAACTGAGCCTTATGATTTTGAAATTAATATTTTTTGTATATTTGCAGCTAATGTCAAAGCAGAGAAACATAATTTGAGTTCTGAAATAGTTAGATCTCATGAGGAAGTTCATACACAATTGGAGGGAAATTTTGTTTTTCAGCATGCTAAAGTTGAAAACAGAGGAATTTTGACTCACGATGATGACCAAAAGAAAGAATAAGTGGAGAAGGATATCAAGAAACCAAGTGAAGTGCTTGAGGAAGTTGAAATGAAGACTGTAAAGGATCTACAACAGGGGAAGAAAATGTTATTACAATGATGGAATTGAAGAACAATTTACTTTTTGAAAGTAAATTTGCAGGTAGTGAGCAGAAGAGGGATGTTGTAGAGGGAGATATCTTAAGAGATATTCAAGAAGTTTGGGAGGTAGAAATGTCTAGATAAATATCTACAACAGTATCTAAATTAATTTAGATCAAGGATCCTGAAGATATGCAGAATGTGGAGATGCAACAACTAGTAGACAACAAAAACAAATTGAAGCAAGGAAGTAGAGGTAGTAAAAAATGACAGTGTGTACCAGCTCAAGGATATGCTGGACATGGGGATTGAGGAACTATGGGAGTTTATGATAAAACAGTCCAGATGGATAAAATTGAAAACAGAACGGATGATCAATCAAAATTTGAAGCTGATTGAAAAGAGGAGAATGAACCAGAAGACAACAGACATATAACAACAGCAAAAGTGCAGATTATTTGGACAACTACAAACTAAAGTCTCGGACCCTAGAGGTTTTATATCAACATATGAGGACACATGATCTGGATATCACAAATGTTTTCTACCTTGGGAGTCTAATGCAGGAGCATCATGGTTCCAAAATTTGTACATTTAGTAGAATTTATGGGTCTTGTGTTTTCAAGGGAGTTGGTTCCCTAAGTATTTAATTAATGTAATTTTCAATGTTTTGAGTGATTTTATGTGAGACATTTAAAATAGGATTTAATTAAATATTGTGAGGCATATTTGTAAATGTTCTCAAATGTAGGAGAACATGAGAGATTTAGGCTAGTTGAGATTTTAAAGGGATTGTGAATCCTAGACTTAGGAATTAGTTGATGATTTTGTGGATTTAGAGGATTCTTAGGATTTAGTTGAGAAGATTGAGGATATGAACTAGAATTGGTTGCACAACCTTTTTTATATATTTTTAAGCCTCGAAGGCATTAAGGGACCATATTATTAGAAAAGTATAGTAAAGAGGAGAGAGTCGAGAACATAGAGGATTTTTTTGAAGAGAAAAAGGGCCATCTAAAGGCACATTAGGCCAAAGACAAAATGTAAACATTTTTTTACTGTATATGCACACTTTATTTGATTAATGAGAAATTGAGTTCATTGCGACTTTGTTTTTGTCTTTGTTACGAGTTGAGTGATCTATAACGATATAATATTGTTTTTCTGTAATAAACTACTGTTGTGTGAATTCTGATGAATGATAAATGAATGAATAAGTATTAGTGTGTGAATACGACTTAATGGCTGGGTAGAATCATGTGTGATTCTAGTCTAGAGAGAGTGGATGTGAGTGCAGGTCGAGAAAGAAACAAACCCGAATTTCGGATTCGGAGAAGTAATATGCAGTAGCATTCTAGATTGGCTTGAAACAACATGAAATGCATTACAATAGTGTGATAATTCTAAATCTAAGTTTTGGCGTATATATCAATCCTATATATTAATTGATTTGTAATGATCAATTTGGTCATAGGATAGATACTGTGCTATTTTGCTTGAAAGGTGAAAATGTCAAAATACTTGTAGGTGGATTTGTTTTAATATCATTGCTACTAAGATGAGATTCGGCATAGAGTTGAAGACAGGGATTCAAAAAAATTCCGTCATGTGATAGGAAAGGAGAAATATAAGTCTGTAATATTTTTGGTGTGAATTTATTTTTAGTAATCATTCCTTCAGGGATAAGCGTATTATAATATATCCAATCTTTGAGATTCTGGTTTAGTTTGAATTTTGGCAGGGAAAATATATCTGTGTTTATTCATTTTGCAGAAATGTAAGGGGACTGAACCAAAACAGATGGAATTCCCAAGATAAATTGGGGAAATAGTGAAGAGGACACGTGTTAGCTTGTGGTCCATTCGCATATCGCATAGCGCATGTGATATGGTGGAACAATTAACGGAGGAAAGTATATTCGCGAAGAGCTGAAGTAGAATAGTTTAAATTTTCCAATTTTCTAAGGATTAACAATCGTGATATTTGATATGTTATATGTTACAATATGTGAAATGATGTGTGTTGCGAACTGCGAAGTTTGGAAACAGGAAATTGCGATTAGTCTTGATTCTGTGATGCGATAAGCCGGGGTTCAAGGAGCACTTGCAAAGGAGCATTGCGAAGGAGTATTTGTGATGAGGCAAAGTTCGTGATATGCGATATGGTTTGGGTCGTGAGATCTGCGATGATTATTTGTGCATCGGAAGCGTGTAGATTGGGATATAATGGGTTTTATGAACCTATCCAAATGTGGAAAATTCGGAGTGTATACTCTTTTTCCAGTATAATCCTGGGGTAAAAGCAGGGTTAGCAATAGCCCTGCATCATGTAGACACTCTTGGGAAGGGTTCTTAAGGAAAATCTTGAGGACCACAATGAAATTACATCTTGTATTAGTGAAATTCAATGAGTCTAATGCCACCAATGCTCTTGTCTTGTCAGCTTGGATGCACGCTTGTCCCACATAGAAGGTCATCTACAATGCAACCTTAAGCCTCCATATCTAGAAAGAACAAGCGCCCAGGATCCAACCCTTGTCACTTCCTCGGATATTTGATGCTTCTCCCAACCTCTTGGATAACATTTAAATTAATTTCAATATAATAGTTTCTTTAACCAGTTGTGTAGTTGGTAGTAACTCGCACTTGAATTTATAAATATCTAGCCTAGGGCATGTCAGAAACTTGAACTGCAAGCCAATTTATCATAGGATGGTTTTGACTCATAAAAGTAGACCATTGTCCCCAGATGCGGGTGCTAGTATGCAATAAATAGGGCTGCCACATGGTCGTGAGGATGCGGGACACTTGTCCTCATCACGAGAATGCTCATGGCCACCCTACCCACCTTAAATTCTGGTGCGTGGGGAGTTTAATCGCCACCCTCAATCACCCACCATCGACATCCTCGTAGCACTCCACCATTAACACAATCCTCTGCTCATTAACTACACCTTTCATGCCTTTGTCGCCCTCTATGGCCCATAAATCTGCTCTCCCTGCTTCTCGTTTCGGCATTCGACTCTCCCTTTGGCTTCATTCATGCGCTTCTATTGCCTCTACTATGCCCTTGTTCCACTGCTCGATTCCTTGTTCCTCTTCTCACTTCACTCTAGTTTTCGACTCTCCCTATGCTCCCTATCATGACGCAGTGCTCCCTCAATCGTCTGAGCCCCATTCTTGTTCCTTCGCCATGCCAGATGCCACTCCATGCGGTGCCGTAGAGGCAGTGGACGTGGTCTCTTCTCCAGGCCACCCATCTCTGTCTTTGTAGGCCGAACTGTGAATCTCTCGGTCGAATGGGAAGAACCAGAAGTCTTGGACCCCATTAATCTGACGGCTCGCCTGTCTGTCCACCTTCCTAAATCTCCCTTTGAAGCCTCTGGCTCTAGTCTTCGCTCCAGGAAAAGATGTCGCAAGTCCACCATCTCTCCCGCCTCCCCCTTCTCCCCTCGCAAGATAGTGGCCTTGCCAGTTCAGCAGGCCTCGAATAGTGATCATGGTAGCTCAAGCTCAGACGAGGATGGCAACAATGCAGATGCTGAGACTCACGCGACTTCCTCCCCTTCGCCAAATTCCCATGCGGTGCTTCTTCCTCTATCGACAGCCCAAGTGTCCAGGAAGGAGGATGACGAGTCTGAATACACATGCAAAATTGAGGAGTCGTCGTTCCAACCACCAGAAAAGGATGATAATACTCCAATTGCTTAACTTCTAGGTGCTTATTTCTTATACTAGTCAATTTCCTGCTATTTTACTGCTTCTAGTTTTCTGGTTTTTTTTTAAACATGTAATGCACAAGGCTAGTTTCCCACTATGGGCAGCATATTCTAGACTTTCCAAACTCTTCTCTTGGGCTGGTTTCCCTGTCTGGGGTAGCCCCTTTTTTGTTGTTTTGGAAACGAAATTTCTCTTTGAAACTGGCTTGCCAACTCTGGAGGATGAGGACTATAATATTTTGGATTGTATGATATAATATAAGTAGCCTAATTTAGAAAAAAAAAAAAAGTAGACCATTGTAAGCAAATTTGATTTCCCTTGTGGAAGACTATGACAGTTCTAAGGCTAAATAGTGATATCTGATATGTGTGGGTGTTATTTTGAGGCACTAGAAACATTAATAAAAAAAAAAAGATTTAATAATAATTATAAATTATCAATATTATTGAAAAATATTGATAAAGAAAAATTAAAATAAACAATATAAATTTATTTATAGAAAATATTATCTTAATATTAAGGGATAAAAAAGGTTTCTTGATAAACTAAAAACTTGTGTAGATTCAAAAAAAATTAAGGATGGATCGGGCTCTGCAGACTCGTGGCAGACTCTGACTGCAGCTAAGGATTTTCCCTAGTTGTTTGTCCCTTCCTCTGTTGCGCGCACTTCCTCGTAGACTCCAGAATAATGGTGAATTCTAGTGATTTAGTAGAGAAGAAAATTTCTCTTGAAGGAATGGTAGTTGGTTTTGTAAGTTCCTCTTCTCGGGTAGCTCAAGCCAAGGTTTCTTACAGTGCCATATTGAAATTTGGATTTGTTCTTCCAGTAGGTCAAGAATCTCCTTCCTTTAATGCTCCCTTGGGAGATGAAGCCTTTAGTTGTGCAAAATACTTTTCAGATCTAGGTTTTTTCTATAGATTTAATGGGGTTTTACCACGATTTATTAATCTCCATAAGTCGATTTCCAATTTGTGGAAACCTTTATTGTATGGAAAACTTAATATTTACCCTCTAGCTCGAGGTTTTTTTTATTTTTTCTTGGATAATCTTAAGGATAATAATATTATTTGGGATTATGGACCCTAATTCTGGGGTAGCGTTGGTCTCTTCATGCAGCCCTGGTCTTCTTCTTTTGATTTGGCTACAATGACAATCTCCTCGGCTCCAATTTTGGTAAGGCTCTTGAATCTTCCCCCACATCTTTGAAATCTCTCTTAGTTAAATTCTATTGGAAATGCAATAGGGAAAGTTTATTGTCGTAGTTCAGAAACTAAGAATTTCCTTAAGACCACTTACAATAGAATATGTGTGGAGATGGATTATAATAAACTTTTTCGTAGCAAGATAAACCTAATGGCTTTAGGCTATGTATGGGTTCAAAATATTGACTATGAAATTGTTTCATTCCGATGCCTAACATGTTATGAAACAAGATATTTAATTAAGAATTTCCTCAAGCAATTGCAGAATAATATAGTCTGAAAAAATAGCCAAAGGCACAAATGGTGGGAAGGTGATCAGATAGAACAGTATATTGTATATAAAGAATAAGATATCTAGGAAAAGGAGGAAAATAAATAAAGCCATAAAGAAGTGCTTGTCAAAGAGGATCCACCAAATGAAGAAAAATACAATCAAGAAGAAATGCATGTCAAAGAGGATCCATTGAATGAAGAGACATAGGAGTCCCATGCCCATCAAACCTTTATGAATTATGGATCCTCCATTGAATTCTCAGGAAACAAGATTGGAAAATTAATTTCTTGGGTTGATCAGGAAAATGGTAAACGAAACAAAGATAGCAACAATCACTCACAAAAAGGTGATTACTTGGATTTAACAAAAAAAACGGGTTGGATGCAAGTTGGGAAAAAGGGAAAAAACATCTCACCAAGGAAAATGAGAAGTCTGTCAAAGTCAAAATGATAACCAATAAGAAATTGAATGTAAACGTATTTGGATCTTGTTATTATTTTGGAAAACCTTTAGCTAGAAAGGTAATAATTCTTTTGTATGATGGAGTACTTTCTTGAGGGTTTGCATTTACCCAACATGCTCAATCTTAAACCCACAAGGGATATTGACAACTCTAAAGAAATTTAACAGTTCTAAACTAGATCTAAAATTTCTTTTTTAATATAAACCTTCACTATCATGAGTATGTGTGTGTCTATATATATATGTATATGTATATGTATATGTATGTATGTATGATTTTTTTTTTAAAATTATTAATAATTTGAATAATTGTATAAAAATTAAGGAGAAAATTATTAAAAACAAAAATCATTATATATATATATATATATGAACATGAGATGATTATTTATTTTATTTACCAAATTTAAAGTTAAATAAGATAATTTAAGATAATTAACCAAATGAGTGATATTAAAAATCAGGGAGATAAATAAATAAAAATGAAATGGGCTTTGATGGGAGAAATGAAATAAATGGGAAGGATTAGAGGTATAAAGTAAATTCAAAATTAATAGAAAGCACAAATATATCAAATATTAATTTGAGGGTCTAAGATTTTACCTGATATGTTACCCAAATTTGTTAAATTTCAATTTGTTTATCTTTGTCATATTTAAATTTATTAGGACGATTATCAAATTTTAGAACTTTTCTAATAATATAGAAGTTAATGTTGTTAATTTGGTGTGATTAAAATACATAAAATGCTTGTAAATGTGAGGGATGAGGATATTCCAAAAAAATGTAAGTCATGAGGATATCCCATGAAAAAAATGTGAGGGATGAGGATAGACCCTTTAAGTTTAAATATTTCATCACAGTAACCTTCAATGTCCTTAGTTTTCCCATTTGCAAGCTACTTAACCCCAAACTCTATGTCTTCCATGGAAAAAATTCCATCCTCTATAGGAATGTTGGGAATGGTGTCCATGGAATTAAGGGATTCATAAATATTTTTAAGGAAGGAATTATAGTTCTTGAAGGGAACCATATTATTTTCTTTAGTTTTATGAATTAGAATTTTCCTCCAGTTTTTCCTAGGATGAAGCTTAAATAAATGCAAAAGTCACTCTTGTTGCATTATTTATATAATACATTTTTTCCTTTTAATTAGGTCTTTGTATGTATTTATCTTATCAAGTTTTAAGGACTAACTGAAGCATCAAGTTTTATCTTATCAATTTTACATTTTTTATCATAAATAGGGTTTATTGTTCTACTATTATATTTAAATGACACCGTGATAAAGAACTTATTAATGGAAGAAAAAAGGCTGCTTGTAAAATTATGATAGATGTCTTTGATATTGTCGTTATAAGTTAGGAGATTTAAATACTTTAATAAGAGACCAAATTTACTTTTGTATACATTAGGTGCCTTTGCTTATCAATTTTTTCTTCCATGTGCATTCTATATATGGAATGGTTTAGAGTTAGGGTTAAAGTACTATGATTGGAGTTGGGTTCATGGTCATTTTAATGATTAAATTTTACTATTTGATAGGATACAATGATATTGAATATCACACAACCCACAACACTAATACCAACACCATGATTAAAATCTATTTGATTAGAGTTTGGGCACTTCATTACAACATTGCAAATTATAAGGCCTTGATAAATAAAAAGCTTGAGTAGCTCAGTACTAAACAAATTGTGGGCTAGGTCTTCAAAGTTTCCACTGTATCTACTATCTAAAGCTATGTCATTGTCTAAATATAAATGATTAGGGTTGGAACCATTACTTAAAAGAATAGCTTGGTTGGTTATAGTTATAGCATTAAAATCTCCTAGAAAGAATATATTACTATCATTCCTTAGATTATGAAAGTATTGTTCTAAGGTATTACACAAACAATTTTTATCAATATTATTTTTCTTATAAAAGGTAGAAGTATTTTTGTTTTGTTGATCCAACCTAGGGGAATTGAACATTGAATCTCTTGCTTTACAATGATTTCGAAACAAGGCGATTAACAATTGATCTACACCCCGCGAGATTTATAAAAGGTAGAATTAATAGGTGTGAAATAACAAATTTCCATATAAATATTATCAACATTGACGTCTAATATTTCTATCAAAATGTACTAATTAAGAGGATCAATACTATGAAGTTGAATGTGAGGAGATTTTTTTATATATATATAACAAGATATGCCTTCAATCCCTTCATAATAATATTTCTTTTTCCATGCCCACCACGAGACAAATCCTTCTATGTTAGAAACCTAGGAATCTTCATGCTCACATGTTTCAACAAGAAAATTAATATCAATTTCACTGAAGTTCCAACTCAAGATATGACCTTTTTTTCCATGGAAAGTTGTGATACTGCCAAAAAAGGATTTGGAGTATCCCAAATTCCTATTTATTATTATCATTCTAGTCTTTGTCACTAACAATAAATTTTCAAATTATAATTATTCTCATCTACCTTCCTTCCTTGCTTCCTTTACATTTTGAATTTCATTTGCTAATTTAGCTTACTCCATTGGAATAATGTTTTGAATAATAATATTCTTGGCCCTTTTAAGCTTGGATATTTACTGATTATGCCATATTTATGATCATTACAACTTACCTTTATATGGATCAACCTAGATTTATGTTCAATTATTTTACCCAACTTATTTTCTTCTATGAGATAATTTGTTTCAAGTTGTGACTTGTTGTTTGATTCTTCTTTTAATATTGCTAGTGTTCCCTTCTCTTTCTACTCTTTTATACTAGAAATTATGAGATTGAAGACACTTTTGTTATTTTCCAACTTGATTAGCTTATTCATTTTCTCTTTGATGAGTTTGATATCCAATTTATTTTTTAAACTACTTAGGGCCAAATTTTTTGTTAGTTTTTTATCTAGCTCTTTAATATCATCTCTTAGGTTGTGATTTTGTTCAACCTCCCCTTCTTGGGTTGATTATTTCTATTTTTCCATTTCCTGCAATCTATCCTCCATTTTATACAATTAAGTCTCAAACCATACTATTTTATTATCTATATTGTCTTTTAATAGTCTAAATTTGATCAGGTGCTCAATGTAAAAGATCAAAAATGAAAGTGCTCAGAATCGATTGGAAACTGAATGACTGCAACCGTCCCATCGCCAGGAATCCGTCATACTTCGTTTCGTAAAAAACTGACTCTGGATGAAGAAGTTATAGCTCATTGACCGCCATTCAGAACGGACGAATTTAAAAAAAAATTGTAGAACAGTGACAGGTTGATGACATGGCAGCCAAGTCATCATGCAGGGAATATTCTTCAGCTTTTTACCCAGTGGCACTGTGGCAAGTGTCACAACAGGATTTTCCAAATTGGTTTGAAGGTGAATTTTTTTTATATAACATCTCCTAAGGTTGAATTCAAATTTTTTTTATATGAATGGATAGCCAACTAGACGCTGACACGTGGTGCAGCCAGGGGCCACCACGTGCCCCCTCTGGTGGACCCTCTCCAACTCCAAGGTTCAAATTTCATTTTCAAACTATGGTGCAAACTTCGAAATATTGATTTGATATGCGATGACCGAAATATAGTTTATATGGTGGTGGAATTTTTCGAAACTATGGTTTAATATCCAAAGTTGTAAACCATGGATAAGCGCATATATGAATTCGGGTGATTATATTTATTATATTTATTTTAACCAAAGTTTGAAACCTTTGGTATGGGAAAATTTCAGGTTGAACGGATAAGCGCATATATGAATTTGGGTGATTATATTTATTTTAACCAAAGTTTGAAATCTTTGGTATGGGAAAATGTCAGGTTGAACAAAATTATCGCACAGGGGTCAAAGTCGAACTCACGACCCAGCCTGCACCATCCGGGCGCTTTACCACCTTACCACTTCGTTAAGTATTTATAGCCTGCGGCGTCGACTTATATTTAATATCAACTAGATTTTGTGGCGGGGTTCCCCATACAACCTTCCTACAACAACCACGGGCGGAGCGGAAACTAACAACAGAGTTAAACGCTAAGTGGCAGATTAATTACGATAATCTGATGTTTAAAGTTAATTAACTCGTGGTTTATGAAATTCACTTATGCACAGTTAAGACCATATTATCCACCAACCCAACGTAGTTAACTACTAATTAATCCTCCATTTAAATAGCGGCGGGTTTAGCGGACTCTACCAGTTTTGGAGGAATCCCCATTTTATCAGAGCTAACTAGAGTCTCCTCCCATTTTGGAGGCATTTCACTAGGAAAATTTGTTTTTGACCATATCTGGAGCAATTTTCGACCAATTTTGGCTCAGGAAGAGTCATTTCTAGTAGATTGGAATGCTCTGAATCCATTGGTACATGTTGTAGAGACAGAGGAGTATTTCTAAAGGTTTTTTTGTCACTTTTAAGAAAAAGGAAGCCTGGGGCCACCAGGAGGGAAGGCCATGTCAGATCAGCTGAAGGCCAAATTGAGAGAATGAATAGTCATTTTTGATAGATTTTGACATTCTGGATTCATTGGAGTATGTTTTATGAGCTGTAGGTGAATGTAAATACCAATTTTTTCACTTTTGAGCTAATACAGAGGCCTAAGCCATGGAAGTTGGACCAAGGAGATGTAGCCCACGAGGGGTGAACTCCATCAAAACTCTGTGTTGATGGATCAATTGTGATGGTTTGCTATGTATCTTGTTGTTGTTGTTCATTATTTTATTTTCATACTTTATTCTCTTGAATTCACTCATAAAGCTTAGTTATTTTACATGTTTAACACACATAAGCAACAAGGAAACCTATGTACATCAAGCAGAAGATCAACAAATAAATTTTAAATCTGAAGATGAAATTAGCACAACAAAACTAACATTCATACTCATTTCCAAATTTTTTATAAATCATTGTCTCTAACTCTATTTGATGTTTCACTTCTCTCTCTTCTCTCCTTTTGCTAATGATACTATATATTCATAAATAATATATAGGGTGACTTTGTTGGGCCTCCACTTTACATGTTGAGTTTTTTGCATATGTGGGGAAGTGCTTATAATGGAAAGTAGAGAAAATAAATAAGAGCAAGAACTTATGCACTTTATTTATGAACCATAGACCTACCCTTGTTCACAACCTATAACCAATAATTCAAAATCAAATACTTTATTGTATATTTTTTTCTATGTGGTTCACGGTCCTTGGAGATCGATGACCGTCCACGGAATATTTGTACTAGAAATATCTACCTAAAAGGATTACTTCCTACTGGCTCAACCAGAGAGTCTTACACCAAGAGTCTCGAGAGAATTGAACCTGTGACCTCTCAATAGCAAAGGTTCTTTAATGATGAGAACTCGGCCAATTGAGCTAACCCTCGGGGCTATAATTATTTTATATTAATAGAAAAAAATGAGCAATTTGTTAAGCCCTAGATAAAGCCTCATGTAAAGCATAAATCCCTAGATAGTGAGTTAAATTTCTATTATTATATTAGTGTGGTTGGCTGGACCCTTTAACTATTATTGCACCTTTTTTCTCCTATATATATCCTAAGGAGACCTATTCTTAGGATAATCTCATATTGTCTTGTGTAATGATTCATTCTAAAAATAGGTTTCCCTCCTAAAGTGGATTGTTATTTGTTGACTTTTTATCATTTTGAAGGCCTTGCTTCACAACACAACCATAGTTCAATATTATCATAGGTTCAATAGTTCATCATAGGTTAAATATACAGGTTTAGAATTTCCCAGTTTCATAGTGAATAACTAAATCAATTGTTGTATGTAAACATCTATAAATAAACATACAAACTAAATCATCCTAAAAAAAATTCTTCATAGTATGTATGTATGGCCACAAATATATAAACTAAGAAAACAAAATCATTAAAAAAATAACCCTAAAATTTGTTCAACCCATCACAAAGAATCACAAAGAATTGGTTCATATTACCCTACCAACAACACTAAAATCACATAAAATCAATTAACTTCAATGTAAAATTCAATATATAAAAATCATTTTAATATGAAAAATTACCTCAAAGACAACCTTAAAATTAATAACAACTAAAATTTAATACCATATCATTAATATAAAAATTTGTTTAAAATTTATAAACCACAAATTATGTGCTGAATAACTATATGACATTTTGAAAAGAAAATAAAAATTGATATAATGTAGCAATTTGTTAAGTTATTCATGTATATTTTAATTTTGTCTAAAATTTATAAACCACAAATTAGGTGCTAAATAACTATATGACATTTAAAAATAAAAATAAAAATTGATATAATGTAGCAATTTGTTAAGTTATTCATGTATATTTAAGTGCATGTGATGCTTGACACAAAAACCTGTATAATATAAAGTTGTCCTCCCATCGTAATCATTCCCTAAATATTTTTCCTTATATATTTAATCTCTAAACAATGATGATATGACTAAACAGAAATACATACATTTTCACATTTTCCACTGTAAGTCAATCAGTCCCTTTCTTAAGTTTTCCTCATATATTTAATCTCTAAGCAACGATGATATACTAAACATGAATATTTACATTCTCCACTAGGGAAGTCATTCCATTTCTTAAATATTGAACATGGAATATTGACAAAACTTGAAAAGTATAAAGTTACAATTATAAGTGGAGATCTACGTGCTTCTTGGAATAGAGACTGACTAGAACATACCCATGAGGTCAGAGTCTCCACGTCATAGTGTTCTTCTCGATCCATCTCAGTAAGTAACATTTCTGTGGACCTTGTTGTTTTCCACATAAAGGAGATGCTATGCCCACTTTAACAACAATCCCATGAAAGGTCATTGGGTCCGATTTTGCTGAGGACATTGTTGTTTTCCACATAAAGGAGATGTGAAACCCACATTGAAAATAATCCCATGAAAGGGTATTGGGTCCAATTTTTCTTTTATCAATATGATTGTAGAGATTTAGATTAGACCTCATATTCATTACATGGTTTCCTATGTGATTAATCATATGATATTTTCTTGCCATGTCATAGCATAGTTGGTTCACATGTAAAGTAAGGCAACAAGTAACATCAAGTTCATATATACCAAATGCTTATCAAGAAGGTCCAACAATGATGCCATCCACTTAATATCCACCACGGGAGTTGTTACCAACTTAGCAAAGCGGAGGTCCCATTTCTCTAATATCTAAGACATTAAATTAATACCTTAGCTAAGGACAAAAACACCCACAATGATTAAAAAAATATCACATCATCTATATTTCCAAAGTCTCAAGGATACCTCCTCCCCATTCACACAATTTTCCTTACCCAATGATTCCCACGAGGAAAAGTGATTAGACAATCCACCATCACCACGTTGCTTAATTCCACCTCACACCCATACACTTTATAAAACCATTAAAAAATTATCTATAAAAAGGTTATGTAAAGTATGGCTTGCATTCTTAGAATTTGATATTTTATTTTGCCATTCGATTTTACATATAGCATAATAGAGCATGAACACATTTAAACACAAACTTGTTAAATATTTATGGAAATAAAGTAATGTAATGTTATCATTATGTTAAGTTAAACATAGTCATTGGTATATTTTACCAAAGTATGTATTTTAGGGGTTGTATTTCTAATAACTTAGGTTTCATTATCAAATTAGCAATGTATGTTTTTATACACTGAAAAGTTGGATAACCTCTAATATAATAATAGTATTAATTTTTTTTTCAATAAATTTTTAAGCTAGATCACCAATAAATAAAACATTATATGTTTGCAAAGAGAGATTGTCGATTAGTATAACATTATCATACAGAATAGAGTGTAAATATTTATGATCTTCATAAGAGTTATTAGACAAAATAGACTATAAATGCATATGGTAACTAACTACACTAGTTCCACTAACCTTATTAGAATTTAGGCTTGCTGCTAAACACCAAAATTGACAACAAATAACAAATCATAAGAAAAATAGATGGAATTGGAGGCATCAACCTCAATGGGCACCTGAAATTCAATGTTTTGGTAGCATGGTCTAGGGCCTCAAGCAACCATCACTTCAAAATGCTACAACTTGTCATTCATTTCCTTCAACTGCAACACTACATCATTTGAAACCAATAAAATTTCATCTTTGGCATCATTCTTATCAAGCATGACCTAATCAAGGAGAACATTTATATGCCATTAGAGATCAATGATATAAATGTATCGATTTTTTCGACCATGGGTATGCCTTGCATTTGGCACCTGTGTGGCCAGAGTTTCCATAACCTCAGAGTCAAAAAGGAAACTTTCCTCCCACATCAAGTTTGATTCCACCTCATCCAACTACTCTCAAATATTCAACGGAATTTTCTCTTCATATATGTGAGCCAAGGTTTTCCCCCACATGCATTCCTTAGAAACCCTAGGTAAATCACAAGAACCACCGCTTTGGCGATAGTGAGCTCCCTATGAATCATGACTATTGGAATATTAAGGTGTGGTGGGACTCAAGAACTAGATAGAACAACAGAGTGAATATTAGAAACTAAGGAAGAGAAGTAGAGGAAAATGGGGGAAAACTTAAAATAGAGTATGTAATGAAAAAGCCAAGGAAAGGAGGGAAACTAACAAGTATATTCCACATACCATTAAGAGTAACAACCAACAACAATAAGAAAAAACAACCATAGTAATTGTTCCGCATTAGGATAACAACCTTTGAAACCCAACTAACTATTAGGATAATGAAACTCCATGCTCATGCACTCGAGGGGCTCAATTCCATGATGGAAAGGAGCTTGATTACATAAAGGAATTTTGTGGTTCATGTGCTCCATTCCATCAACAATTAAAACCCATTTGGTGCTATAAATCCCCACGATACACATTAAAACCATGTATCGACTCATGGTGTAGAAGGGTGGCATGTCAGCCTCTTACCATGTGGAAGGTGGTGGCTTCCTCGTTGCCCCCTCCATCACATACATCCCTAGTTAGGCAATTTGGAGGTAACAACATTAAATATTAATAATAAAAACACATCACTTTTTTCACACAAAAATTGAAAGAGTCATAGTGGGTTATGATTTCACAATTTGAGGGGCTAAATGTTAGGTATGTGTTATATTATTTACATGACTAAACCCATGCATAATTATTATGCACAATGCACATACTAGGGTCATAGTGGGGGTTGGTAGTCCCCCCTGTTTGGAGGATATGCAAGGGGGAGATAACCCCTTGCATAGGGTTCATGGAAGTGCCCCCCCCACCCCCCACACAAAAAAAAAAAAAGGGGCAGTTTACCCATGCATGATTATTATGCACAATGCACATACTAGGGTCACAGTGGGGGTTGGTAGTCCCCCTGTTTGGCGAGTATGCAAGGGGGAGATAACCCCTTGCACGGGGTTCATGGAAGTGTCCCCCCCCCACTCCGCGCAGAAAAAAGGCAGTTTTTGAATCTATTTTTGGTTGTTTTTGGCACATGGTTTTCACTTTTAGTGGTTTTCCGGTGAATGGTGATTTTACCCATGGATACGAGTACTGCACCAACAGGGATGCCAAAAAAAGAATGGACCAAGTTGGATTGAAATTCAACGAGCACAATACAATCATGTCTCTTAGATTTAGTATTTTATTAAATTTTTTGAGGGAAGCTATAATGAAGGATTTGTGGGATAAGTTAGTGGCTTTTTATAAATTGAATTCCTTGGTGAATTTTTTTTTTCTTGCTAAAGAAGCTATATAACCGGAGGATAAACGATGGAGTCTAGTGATAGAGCATCTCAATGATATTAATGCTATGGTAAGAAAATTATTATCTATTGATATTATTATTTCAGATGAATCTAAGTGCATGAGCTTGTTATGTACTCTACTAGACTGGTGTGATTGTTTGATTGTCGTCATAGGTAATAATGCAACTAATTTAAATTTCAATGAAATAATATCATCCTTGTTATTCGAGGAAATGAGGAAAAAAAACATGGAAATCTTGAAGGGATACTCCCTTGTATGTAATAGGACCCTCCCATAATAGAAATAAAAATAATTCCTTAAGTGGGATATCTAAATCTAGAGGAAGATCTAAATCTCTTGGAAAGTCTGTAAATGTATGTTGAAGATGTGGAAAAGAAAGGCATTACAAGAAAGACTAGAGATCTAAAATTCTTGAGAAAGGGAAGGGATCTAAAGATGCTCCTTATCTAGAAGTAAAAACCATCTCAAATGAGTAAAAACCATCTCAAATGAAGGATGGGATGTGTAGTTGGCTTCTTCAAGTACAAATGTAGATCATGATTCATGGATGGTCGACTCAGGTCCATCCTTTCATAGGACTCCCCACATGGAGTGGTTCTATGAGTATGAAAAATATGATGGTTGTGATATTTCCTTCGGAGATGACTCGACAAAAAGAATCATAGGACAAATAAAATTAAAGTTGAATCTCATGGGTCGAAGGATCGTAACACTGCTTGGTGTTCTACACATTCTATTGTTAGCTAGAAATTTGATTTTTGTAAGTAAGATGAGAGATGCAGGTGTAAAACCAATGTTTGAAATGGAAACATGTAAGATGGTTTGAGGAGCAATGGTATTTCTGAGGGGATTTTGGATTGGAACTCTATATAAGCTATTGGAAAGTATTAGGCTATTTATGGGTGCAAGGTTTGATTACCTCCTAATAGTATGATGTAGGAGCATCCAGACTTAGTCAGCAATGTGATTATATGTTCACATGTTGTGGCTAATTTGAGAGGAATAAACATTAGCATTACTATTTTATTATTTATTTATTTATGAGAGTAGTTAGTTGTTTTGTATTTTTAAATTAATTAGGAATAAAATTAGAAATTGGTTTTTTTCCATGCGTGGAAAAAGAGCCAAGTAAGGATAAGAGCTTAAGAATAGGGAGGCATTGGTTTGTTGGAGTAGTTTGACAAAAATCCATTTTAAGAAAGATTGCTTTACATTAAAGTATAAATAATAGGGAACCAAGAGAAGAAGACAGAAAAAAAAAATGTAGAGAGGAATAGTGTAACAGTGTGAATAATATGCGAGAGCCAAGAGGGAAACAAATGTAATATTCGGCCAATAAGAATTTGATACAGTACTTATTGATGTTTTTTTATGAAATCGTTTTGTTTCATTCACTCGTTGTTCAATTTTTGTTTACTTACCTCTATTACACATCATACGCATTACACTATGCAATAGACAAATGCCATTGAATTGCAAGTACCAGATGAGCGATTGGAATCAATTCCGAATAGAGAATGTAGATCTTGGAGAGACTACGGAGGGAAGCTTCTCCCATGTCCAGTTGACATCGCTTTATGCATGGGTTTAGTCTTGTGTCTCAACGCATCGCACATTTGAACTTTTGGACTGCTATGTGAAGGGTGGAAAGTGGATTGCGCAGATCTAAATATGAATGCCGAGAACTGAAAGGGATTCTGCACTAAGACTTGTGCATTGTGGATGCGAATTGATGGAAACATGTTTGATCATAGCACTTCACCGAACGTTGCAGAAAACGGGAATTAGAGACAACGTTAAGTGATAAGCTTGGAGAACACAAATGTGATATGGGACAGTTGTGAGCATATGATGGCCAGTGATCAGTGTTGATGTTGGATCCTCATATGAGAAATTCATTTCTTATTGTATTGTTTGGATATAGGTGTTGTAGGATCCGCATTATATATGTTATGTTCTTAAAAACAATGGTTTACAATTGAATATTTCACAAACTGGTGTTTTATTTATTTTTTATTAAGAAAAACAAAGAGTGTATAAACTCTATTCTTCCACACAATCCTATGATTTGTATAGTATTCACTTATTCACTGCATCAATTTTTGGTATCAGAGCTTATTTAAGTCTGTTCTTGAAAGTTGAAGAGGATGCCGCCCAGAAGAGGAGTTGTAATAGGTCGAGGGAGACCTATAGCAAATGCAATTCTGCTAGAAGAAATCCGACACCTGCATACAAGGATGGAGACAATGGAGACTACTCAGAGGAGAGAAAAATATGATGGGATTGTCAGTGTAGATGAAGAAGAAACCACCGAAGAAGAAATAAAGGAAGAAAGTGAGGCAACTAAAGTTATCAAGATGCTAGCAAAGGCCAGTGGAAGACCAAAGGTAGAAGTACCTTTATATGATGGTAACGTTACTATGGAAGTACTAATGGACTGGATCATTTCATTAGGCAAATACTTCGACTATGAAGAAGTCGATGACAAGAAGAAAGTGAAGTTTGCAACCACCAGATTGAAGGTTCATGCGACCATGTGGTGGGATGAACTACAATTATACAAAGAAAGGAAAGGAAAGCCCAAAATCAAGCACTGGGATGGAATGGTGAGTAAACTGAAAGGTAAGTTCATGCCAAAATATTATCAATTAAATCTTTTTAGACAATTGCAAAACTTGAGCAGAAAGGAATTACTATCAAAGAATATACTGAATAAATTTATAAGTTGAGTATTAGAGCAGGACATGTTGAAGATGGCACAAAGAAGGTAGCTAGATATATAAATGGTTTAAGATATGATATACAGGATGAAATCAACTTATTAAATTTAAAGCCAATTGAGGATGCCTATGAAGCAGATTTGAAGGCAGAGGAGAAAATGTTGCGCAAACAAAGTCAGAGGAATAGAGGCAAGAATTTGTCAAGAGGAAGAGGAACATTTAAGTCCAGATTTCAACACTCCCAGAATGAAGCAGGAGGTTCAAGTAATAGATCACCATAGAGAGGAGAATTTGGTCGAGGAAGGTTTGTGCCCAGAGGTAGAGGTTGAGGAAGAGATATTCGTTGCTTTACATGTGGTGAGTGGGGACATGGGTCATGGGACTGTCCTCATAATAGGTTAACAACCCAACGAAATGTGAATGTTGTTGAAACAAAGGAAGAAATTCCTCAAACTGCAGCCAAAGAGGAACCACCTAAAGCCGAAGAATCCTTGTTGTTAAAAAGGATACTGCTTAAAGCAGCCAAAGAAGCCGGAGAACCAGCTCAGAGAAAGAATCTGTTCAGAACTATATGTAAGTCAAAAGGTAAATGTTGCAAATTGGTAATTGACAGTGGAAGTACTGATAATATTGTTTCTACAAAAATGGTGGACAAATTGAAGTTGAAAAAAACAGTACACCCTACTCCTTATAAAGTATCATGGCTCCAAAAAGGCCATCAAATTATTGTAATCGAACAATGTAAGGTAGAAATCTAGATTGGTGCTTACAAGGATGTTATTTTATGTTATGTAATGTTGATGGATGTGTGTCACATATTGTTGGGAAGACCTTGACAGTTTGATCGGAAAGCCATACATGATGGCAGAAGAAACACTTATACTCTCGAGAAATATGGAAACAAACATACACTGCTGCAATTGAAGGCTGAAGCTGACGAAGAAGCACCTGGAAATAGCATTATGTTGATGAATGGTAATGCCTTATTGCAAGAAGTCGAGAAAGGCGAGGAGATGCATTTTGATATTGTAGGGAGACCCAAGGTAATTTTAACTTCTACAAATTTTGAATATTTATCTGAAAAAGTTTGAAATCTGTTGAATGATTTTGCTGATATTATTGTGGATGAGTTGCTAAATTCGTTACCGCCAATCAGGAGTATTAGTCACCACATTGATATAATCCCTGGAGTAAGTTTTCTGAATAAAGCATCATACATATTAACTCCACAGGAAAAAGCTAAAGTTGGGAGACAAGTGCAAGAGTTGTTGGATAAAGGATTAATCAGAGAAAGCCTTAGTCCATGTGTTGTACCAAAAATACTCAGTCCAAAAAAATGAGGTGAATGGCACATGTGCACAGATTCTAGAATCTAGAGCCATAAATAAAATCACCATCAGGTATCATTTTCCCTTACCATGAATGGATTATTTAATGGATTTTTTAAGTGGGTCGAAATATTTTTCTAAGATAGATTTGAAGAGTGGTTATCATTAGATAAGAAATAAAGAAGTGGATGAGTGGAAAGCTACATTCAAAACAAACAGTGGTTTGTATGAATGGTTAGTAATTCCTTTTGGACTTACTAATGCACCCAATACATTCATGAGATTGATGAATGAAGTTTTGAAGGAATATGCAAGCAAGTTTGTAATTGTTTATCTTGATGATATTCTAATTTTCAGTCTAAGTAAAGAAGATCATCTGGAACACCTTAAATTAGTTCTAAAAAATTTGCAGAGAGAAAAAATGCTAATAAATTTGAAGAAATGCAATTTTATGAAGGAAGAACTAATTTATTTGGGATTTGTAGTCTCTAAGGAAGGTTTAAAAATGGATCCAGAAAAAATCCAAGCAATCTTGAATTGGCCAACTCCTAAAAGCATATTTGAGGTAAGAAGCTTTCACGGTCTTGCAAGCTTCTATAGAAAATTTATCAGAAGCTTTAGTCAGATTTGTGCACCCATTATTGAAACAATCAGGGAAACTAATCAGCCGTTCAAGTGGACAGAAGTAGCATATTAAAACTTTAAGTTGCTGAAGAAGAAAACTATCGAAAAACCAGTTTTAGCTTTACCAAATTTTGAAAAAGCTTTCCAAGTTGAAACTGATGCTAGTGGAATTGTGATTGGAGAATTTTTAATTCAAGAACAGAAACCAATAGCATACTTCAGTGAAAAACTAAAGAAAGCAAAGAAGAAATATTCATCTTATGAAAAATATTTTTATGTTGTTGTACAGGCTTTAAAAAAATGGAGACATTATTTGTTACCAAAATAGTTTGTGTTATATTCTAATAATCATGCATTACAGTTTATAAACAACCAGCCAAAATTGAATCAGAAACATGCCAAATGGGTAGAATATTTGCATAGTTTTACTTTTGTAATCAAGCATACGAGTGGTAAATTGAACAAAGTTGTTGATGCTTTGAGCAGAGTGAACTTAATTATGTAGGAATTACAAGTTGGTGTTGTAGGATTTGAGGAAATGGTTGAAATGTATAAAGAAGATGCATAGTTTAAAGAAATTTATGCAATTATCAAAAATCCAATAGTTCATAATAGAAGCTAGTGGTTGGATTATCTTATCCAAGGAGGATTGCTATTCAAAAGTAATAAATTATGCATTCCCAAATGTTCTATGAGGGAAAAAATAATTAAGGAGAAACATAGTGGAGTCCTATCCAGACATTTTGGACAAGACAAGACCTTTGCTCAGGTAAATACTTTTTATTAATGACCAAAGATGCAAACTGATGTTAAAATATTCATTGAAGAATGCAGGATTTGTCATCATGCTAAGGGGAAAAGTCAGAATACAGGATTGTATCAGCCATTACCAATACCAGACCGACCATGGGATGCCGTTAGTATGGACTTTGTTTTGGGTTTGCCAAAAACTCAAAGAGGAAATGACTCCATTTATGTTGTGGTGGATAGATTTTCTAAAATGGCTCATTTTATAGCATGCAAGAAAACAAGTGATGCAACACATATTGCTAATCTATTTTTTTTAGAAGTCGTAAGATTACATGGATTGCCTGTAAGTATTGTGTCTGACAGGGATACCAAGTTTGTGGGACATTTCTGGAGAACTTTGTGGAAGAAAATAGGTACCAACCTTAATTTCAGTTCAACATATCATCCTCAAATGGATGGATAGACCGAGGTAGTGAATAGAAGTTTGCGAAACATATTGAGGAGCTTGGTGTCTAAAAATCCTAAGCGGTGGGATTTAACCCTTGCTCAGGCTGAGTTTTCTTATAATGATACTGCAAATCGAAGTACTGTTATGATTCCATTCCAGATTGTTTTTGGAATGAATCCAAGAGGTGTGTATGAACTCAGAGATCTGGGAAAAAAAGAGGTAAGGAGTGCAAAGGCTGAAGAGTTTACAAAACAGATGCAGAAACTACAGGAAGATGTCAAAAATAGATTGCAGGAAAGAAGTAGTAGATACAAGCAGAGAGTTGATATGAGGAGGCGAGAAAAGTAATTCCAAGTGGGTGACCTAGTCATGGTATATCTAAGAAAAGAAAGATTTCGCGTTAAAACTTATAACAAATTAAAGATTTAGAAGATAGGACCATGTAAAATTGTAAGGAAATTTTCTTCAAATGCATATGAAATTGAATTGCCAACAGGAATTGGAATATCGCCAATATTTAATGTTGCATATTTGTATCTATACAAAGGACCAGAGGAAGAACTACAAGAAGACTCTACAGCATTAGAAAACCAGACGGTAAATTGGGAGGAGCAAATGCCAAAAACAGAAAAGAAGGAAGTCGAAGCCATTTTGGAGAAAAGAGTATCAAAGGAAACCAGGAGACAGATCTATTATCAGTATTTAGTCAAATGGAAAAGACAACTGGTGGAAGATGCCAATTGGATGACTACAACAAAGCTACAGAAGTTTGGAGTAGATCTTGAAGCGTTGATGAATCAATTTTTTTTACCCTGGAAGTCTGATGCAGGAGCATCCGAACTTAGCCAGTAATGTGATTATATTTTCACATGTTGTGGCTAATTTAAGAGGAATAAACATTAGCATTACTATTTTATTATTTATTTATTTATGAGAGTAATTTGTTGTTTTGTATTTTTAAATTAATTAGGAATAAAATTAGAAATTGGTTTTTTTCCCTGCGTGGAAATAGAGCTAATTAAGGATAAGAGCTTAAGAATAGGGAGGCATTGGTTTGTTGGAGTAGTTCGACAAAAATCCATTTTAAGAAATACCGCTTTACATTAAAGTATAAATAATAGGGAACTAAAAGAAGAAGACAGACAAAAAAAAAAAAAAACAAGCAATAGTGTAACAGTGTGAAGAATGGGCGGGAGCCAAGAGGGCAACAAATGTAATATTCGGCCAATAATAATTTGATACAGTAGTTATTGCTATTTTTTTATGAAATCATTTTTTTTTCATTCACTCACTGTTCAATTTTTGTGTACTTACCTCTATTACACATCATACGCATTACACTATGCAGTAGACAAATGCCATTGAATTACAGGTACCAGATGAGCGATTGGAATCAATTCCGAACAAAAAACTTAGATCCCGGAGAGACCACGGAGGGAAGATGCTCCCACGTCCAGTTGACATCACTTTACGCACGGGTTCAGTCTTGAGTCTCAACGCATCGCACAGTTGAATTTCTGGACTGCTATGTGAAGGGTGGAAAGCGGATTGCGCATATCTAAATATGAATGTCGAGAACTGAAAGGGATTCCACACTAAGACTTGTATATTGTGGATGCGAATTGACGGAAACCTGTGTGATCATAGCACTTCACCAAATGTTGCAGAAAACGATAATTAGTGACAGCGTTAAGTGATAAGCTTGGAGAACGCAAATGTGATATGGGACAGTTGTGAGCGTATCATGGCCACTAATCAGTATTGATGTTGGATCCTCATATGAGAAATTAATTTCTTATTATGTTTTTTGGATATAGGTGTTGTAGGATTCACACTATATATGTTATGTTCTTAAAAACGATGGTTTACAATTGAAGATTTCGCAAACTGGTGTTTCATTTTTTTTTATTAAGAAAAACAAAGAGTGTATAAACTCTATTCTTCTGCACAATCCTCTGAGTTGTACAGTATTAACTTATTCACTGCATCACTATATAAGCTACTAGGAAGCACTATTAGTGGTGGGTGTAATAGTTCCATTACTCTCGAGAGTGGAGAAGAAGAAGAAAAACTCTTATAGTCTCTGAAGAAAAGGTTGTGTTATGGCATCAAAGACTGGGACATATTGGAGAGAAGGTCCTTTGAGTATTACACGGTAATGGTATGGTAGAAATTATTCTTAATTATCTCTAGATTTTGATTTCTGTGAACTTTGACTGTATCAAAAGTAGAATTGGGTGAGATTCTCCTATGGTGCTAAGAGGGAAAAGGGCCCTAACACAACCAGTGCACAATGATGTATTTAAGCCTTTGTTAGTTCCATCATTGGGTAAATATGTGTACTATGTTTAATTTATAGATGAATTATCGAGGAATATTAAATGGATATATTTGCTTATGAGGAGATCTAAAGTCTTTGAAATTTTTAAATAATTTAAGGCTCTAGTGGAAAATTAGACAAGGAAGAAGATAGGTGTTGAGGACATATAATTATGGAGATTTTTGACAGAAGGAATTTGAAGAGTTATGTAAGAAGTGTGGTACAACATATCATTTTGATACCCCATACACACCTCAAAATAATGGATTTGAAAAAAGCATGAATAGGATGTTTATGGAAAAGGAAAGGTGCATATGTACATGTTCCAACATAAAACATAACTAAGTTGGATAGAAAATATGAAAGGTGCATTTTTATTAGTTATAAAGATGGTCTAAGAAGTTAAAAGCTTTGGAATTCAGAAACAAAGAAGGTTTTGTTCAGTCAAGATGTGGTATTTAGAGAAGTGAAATATGTTATCAAATATGAAGTCCTACCAAGGGAGAAATAACTAAAGAGGATATATTTTAAACTAAGCTTTGATGAATCATACTCTACAGAAGAAGAAGAAGAAAAACATATTCTAGTTTTGAGGAGATTGGTTCCAGAAAAAAAGACAACCAAAAATGTATATTCTACCTAATTTCCATTCAAAATTTTCTTTGTTTATTATTGATGATGATCCTAGAATTGTTATGGAGGTAGGATTCAAAGGATGGAAAAATTTGGAAAAATTCCATGGTTGACGAAATGACGATCTTGGAAAATAATGAGGTTTAGGATATAGTGGCGTTGTTAGATGGAAGAAAACCCATTGGAATTAAATGAATGTTAAAGGTAAAGTTGAATGCATAAAGAAAAGTGGAGATATACAAAGCTCGATTAGTAGTAAAAGCCACATGAGTATGGAATTGAATTTGGTGATATTTTTTCTCCTATTGCAAAGTTAGCTTCTATTAAATTCCATTTATTTGTTGTTTATGCTTTTTATTTTGAGGTAGAATAGATGGATGTGAGGATGGGATTCCTAAATGGGGAATTGGAAGAAGAGATATACATGAAGTAGCCAGAATGCTTTGCAGGGAAGGGTAAGAAAGGGTTTTCATGCAGGCTAAAAAATTCCCTGTATAGGTTGAAGCAATCACCAATAATGTGGTATCAAAAATTTGATACATATATACGAGGAATTTGCTTCACAAAGAGAAAAGAGGATCATTGTATTTATTTTAAATAAGTTGGTGATTATCTTATTCATTTTGTCTTGTATGTAGATGATATGTTATTGATTACAAATGACAAGAAAATAATATAGGATTTCAAAACTCATTTTTCCTATAAATTTGAAAAGAATGATCTTGGTGCTACAAATTTAATTTTGGACATGGAAATTAAAAGAGAGCATGAAAAGATAAAACATTAGTTAAATCAAAGGAAGTATGTCAATTCAATATTGCAGAGGTTTAATATGCAAGAAAGTAATTTGGTAAAGGTCCCTATTCATGTAGATGTAAAGTTATTTGGAGATCAATGTCCCAAGAAACATGAAGAGGAAGAGATCATGTCACATGTTCCATATGTCAATGTGGTTGAAATTTTGAAGTATGCAATTATTTGTACAATACCAAACATTGCACATCTAGTGGGAGTATTGGGTAGGTACATGTCAAAACTAGGGAAGGAGCATTAGAAAATAGTAAATATGGTTGTCATGTATGTGCATAGAACTATTGATTATGGATTGTGCTACCAAGGAAGACTAGGGCTAGACAGAGTGTTGGACATACATGTCTTTGTTGATGCAGATTGTACTAGATATCTAGATCATAGAAGATATGAAAGTGGGTATGTTTTTAACATATTTAGAGGAGCAATCAGTTGGATGAGCAAGACAAAATATGTCATGCAACTTTCAACTACAAAATTTAAATACATTGTAGCCACTCATGCAAGCAAGGAACCAATTTGGTTACAAAGGTTGTGTTTAGGTATGGAGTTGGGAAAAAATCTATAAGGATATATTTTGATAGAAAAAGTTAATTTTTATTAGCAAAGAACCCTACTTATCATTCGAAGACAAAGCATATTCAAATGTTTAGTATCACTTTGTGAGGGATATTATTGAAGACAATAAGATATTGCTGGTAAAGATGGGCGTTGGGTCAATTTACTGTTGTAAACTAACGCAGGTATTTATTATCAATTCGTGTTAGTGGAACTTAGAAGCATCCCCAAAGTACATGGGTTTCAGTAGTGATCAATTTAGAAGATGGTTTATTGATGATTATGGAAATGCATATTACAAATATAAATCTAACTTAAATAATTTCTAAATTCTAAACAATAGATTAAGATACATGAAGTAATAATTGAAGAGGCTCTTCACTAAAAGAGGTCCTGTTTGTCCTTCATCATTGATTTCATTTATCATTAGTACTATTGTGAAAACAAGAATTTAACTAAACAATAGATTAAGATGCATGAAGTAATAATTGAAGAGGCTCTTCACTAAAAAAGGTCCTGGTTGTCCTTCATCATTTATTTCATTTATCATTAATGCTATTGTGAAAACAAGAATTCAAAAAAGCAGGAAAAGATGAATCTTATTTTTGAACTCTTAATCAGATAGAAGAAGTATTTAACTTAAATAATGGTTTGTCTCTTCGTATGCAGAATAGAAACAAGATTAAGATCCATCAGCAATCAAAGCATGTAAAGGCATGTAAAGATGAATTCTAACTGAAAATCTTGATTAGATAGAAAGAGTGCTTAACTTAAACACTTGTTTGTCCTTTCATATGCAGGTTAAGAGTGATCATTAGATTCATCAATACTTTAAAATAAACAAATTAAACATAAGCAAACTAATTCAAAAATTGCAACTACGAAATGAACTAAGAAGTGCACTTAGCTTGGTGTGGGGACCCTCCACCCTTACCTCGCACACTGAAGATAAACTCAACTACTTAAGACTTAAAGAAATCAACCAGCATGTAACAACATCAAAATATGATAGAACAGATCTTCAATTATGTCTCCAAGTCTAAGAAATAATAATAATAAGTCATACAAGTTCCATTGTCAAAGCCTTCAAAGTGTGAGGCTTAAATAGATAAAATATCTAACAAACTCATATAAAATAACTCAGGTAGTCATAAATATCCTTAACCTATCATATCAAGTCGAATTCATCAAGTCAGATTCATCATAATCTAGAAAATCCCACAAAATAAGAGTTTTGACCTAGTTTCTAGAGATCCTCCATAAAGACTGGTCATGTTTGACCGCCTTTGACTGGGCCTATTAAAGCTCAATCTGACTGTGCCAATAGGTGTACTCTTAGTATTAGTTCCTGAGCTTTCTAAAAACATATCCAGCTCGAGGCCAAGTGTCCTGCACATATGCAAACTGTTATCACCTAATTTGAACCTCAGGCTGAAGGAAGGAAAATCAGGGTAACCTTTAAACCACGCTCAGCCTTGTAGCTAGCCCTACAAGGTCAGGAGAGGGCTCTCTCCGTGAAAAGATATTCAACAAAGTACAATTATGAACTGATTTTAGGCTAGGTATAATAATGGGAAATGTTTTAATGAATAAGTTTTTCAGGAATGTATGGAACAAATGGGGTAGTTTGGAACTGGGGAATTAAATAAGGGATACAGGGTATTTCATGGGGCAAGGTAGGCAGGAAATTTTAGCAATTAAGTTTAAATAAATATGGGATGGTAAGACTGGTGAGGAGCTGAAAAGGGCATAGGATATGGATCCTTTTCAAACAGTAGAAAACACAGAAAATTGAATGATTTCCCAAGGCAGAGCATTAAAAAGGGATTCTACCTATCTATCTTGAAAGCATTCAACCAGAGATGTTTATGAATGAATGGTGAAAATGAAAAATTTACATATGAACACAAAAGGAAGAACAAATGCTAAATTTCATACCACATGGATCTCACAAATCAGAGCTACATATCTTTATTAATTCCCTGTCAAACTATTACAATGGAGCGCAGAGCGTCCTCTTAGATTTCCACACTATTCCCTTACTTACTACCCTACTTAAAAATGACTAAAAATTACAATAAATAGACCAGAAATGTGGGAAATAGATCCACAGAAAAAGAGATTTGTTTTACCCACTCAGAACTGAAATCCGAACATAGGAAAGAGAACCAACAATCTGCTCCTGAAAGGGAGGAACAACAATACATTTGACCACTTTTGCAGATTCACTGTTACACTGGACGAATGAAAAATAGGCAATCTGAAAGACAGATCCCCTTTAAATCGTTGTTGAAG
This sequence comes from Pinus albicaulis, assembly GCA_034641835.2. Classification (NCBI taxonomy): domain Eukaryota; kingdom Viridiplantae; phylum Streptophyta; class Pinopsida; order Pinales; family Pinaceae; genus Pinus; species Pinus albicaulis. The sequence continues at coordinate 1,465,240,799 of CM076582.1, forward strand.
AAGTCTCTGTTTCATATTTAGCTTACGGCCCTTTGACTGTTTCCTTTCTTTTTTTTAAAAATCTCTTTATGCCGAGGAAAACCCTTTGAAAACAACAAAACTGAAATTTATGCCTTTAATGATGAAAATACCCCTTTTTCGATAAAAGGAGTGATGGGCCTGAATGGTAATCGCAATTGGAAGATCGGAGGAGGCGTGACACACAATGGAAAACTTGCGATGCGATTAGTGCATAAGGGCAATTGAAATCGAGGATTGGAGGAAAGGGGAAGGTGTATTAGGACGAGGCAAAAATTTCCGATGCGATTGGAATATTGCAATAGGGGTAAAGGATAAGCCGAAGGGATAAAGGGGTAAAATAAAAATAAAAAAAATGTTTCGGTGCTTTTGCAAAGGAGAAAAATAATTTTACGTTGAAAAATGGGGAAGGCTTTTAGGTGGGACCCGGGAGAACAATTGCAATCGCAATTGGGGCTTGGGGCGGGTGTATTTACACAATAGGATTTCACCGATGCGATTGGGAATAAGCGATGAGGGGGAAGTCCTTTATAAAACAAAATAAAATGAAATTTGAGTTTTATAAAGGGAAAAGGCCCTTTTATTATGAATGGGCAGAAGATTATGTGGTGGGACCCGAAGGTCAATCGCAATCGGAAGCGAAAGGGGAGCGGAAGCAAAGTGTTGTGTGAAAACGCCGATTGTGATGGAGCGATGGGGCTGTGGGCCGTTCGATCAGATGGGCAGATCAACGACGGAGGTGTAATCGAGGGAGCAGAGTTCATCGCAATTGGAGAAATAGGAGGAGTCAATCGGAGAAGATCGTTTGAAAGTGCCGATTGCGATGATGCGATGGCATGTGGGCCGTCGGATCCTTGATTGGATCAACGGTCGAGATTTAATCAGGCGGGATTAAATCGGGGGTATGCAATCACATCGGAGTTTTTTTAATCACGAGGGCCCATCGGAATGCACATATTAAATGTTGCAATTGCGATTAGATCGGGAAAGGTAAAGGGATTGGATCGGCGGGGATTTGTAATAAAGAACCTTTAAAACTTTATTACAAAGTTTAAGGGACATGAGGGGAAGTGGTTTATTAAATCGCATCGGGGTTTCATGTGTTTAAAAGATTTTAACGATGCGATTATGCCATCGGATAGGGGAAAAAGGGGTTTTATAAAAGAAAACATTAAATTTTAAGGGAAAGGTGGGAAAAGGGGTTGGTTTAGGGTATAGGGGAGCTTTATTCACTTAGGCATAAATTTCAATCCAGGAGTCAGTTTTGAGAGTATAATATACCGTTGGAAAGCTCTTTCTGATCTCTTTTTGATGGACATACTTAGAGCATTATTTGACACTGAAAATGTTTTGGAAAACCTCTTTGAAGGGCAGGGTGGTGACTTTGTGGAGATAGCAGCTTCTGAAGTGTGAGTAATTACATATGATGACATAAAATTACATAAAATATGGTAATAAAGGAAAAGTATCATGTTTTCACCTCAAAACATGGTTTTGAGGTGAAAATTACATCAAGCTGAATAAAACATTTCTTTGATCTTGCCAGGTGCTGTGACTTTGAGTTTATTAGACCTCCTCATGACTTTGCTGATATTTATTGACACTTGACTCATATTTTTGTCCATAATGAGACCCTATAACCTAACGAGACCAACCCTATGACCTAATAACATGAATCATAGAGTAAAAGTGACTCATGACTAAAGACCATAGAGAGGAGAATCAACAAGTTTCGCATGAGGGAAAACTGATGAAAAACCACTACCATCAATGAATCCATGACCTAATGGAATGGTGAAAATTTATGGTATGGGACTTCTAATATGCAAATGAAAAAGAGAAATTTTGATCACTGATGGCAGTATGACTAGACTGACAGTAACACAAACCATAATGCTATTACGGGAATTTCTGCTGCTATCCAAAAATGCACTTAAATTCCAATTTTTACAAAAACATCTAATAATTGAAAAACATAAATTAAATACCTGTATATGCATCTTTGGGACAATTTAAGGTGGATATGATGGTAAATAGATGGATAATATGGAAAAATAAGGTGCATTTCCTAAACAAAAAGAGATAAAAAACAAGGGCCAACATTTCCACCAAACTGATGATTAAGCATGTCCTCATGCTTGTTTCCTCTTTGAACTTCGGAGCCCAGGTGCTGATCCCAATCCTGATCCTAAAACCTCATGCTGTGCTGTGTATAAAAGAGAATCCATGTATTTTTCCTGCTCTTCCTTGTAGATGGAGGTTTTCACCTTTTGCTTCTCATACTTAGTTTTCCAAGAGTTTTTCTCCTGAAGCCACCTGAATGCCTGTGTATAGAGAAGATTTTTTTTTTTTTTTAAAGTTCCCCATTTCCTCATTGATCTTCTCATTCCCCTTAACCAATTTCTCGTTGGTTAGTTTATAGGTTTAATTTTCCTCCTTCAGGTGCCTCTCCATAATTTTGCTTATCTCTAAGCTATCAGTCAACTCTCTAACTCTGGAAAATTTTTGATCTTCCCCCTTGAAATCTTTGGAAACTAAAGCTGCTTCCACTTTATTGTTTTCAAAGTAGGAATATTTATCTATAGGATCCTCATACACTTGTTTTTGTAATCTTTCAAGGATTTCATTTTCCTATTTTGTTATAGGATAAGTTTCCATGACTTGCATTTCTGGTTCTGCAGAATGCTTCTTTTTCTATCTCCTAGAAATAATAAAAAATGATGTTTCTTTTTCTAACACAATGTTAGGTCCCTATATTACTAGTATAGTCCCTTATTGTTGTTAGTGTAACCCCCTTATTGTTATTATTGTACCCTTGTAACCCCCATATTTTTATTATTGTGCCCTTAAAATAATTATTCTTAGGTCGGCTAGGATTACATTGTGGCCCCATGGACTCCTATATATAGAAAGGAGGTTTTGTAATTTGTATCATCCAAGAATTGTTCATTCATGTAATGTATTGGAGGTTTCCCCCTCGAAGTGGCTTATTTATAAGGCATTGATATCTCTTTTCTTCTATTTTTGGAGCTGGTTTCACAACACACAACTGCCTCCTGCTGTTTCTTTGACCTTGTTTTGGGATAAAGAGATGTATGCACAATGTTCCTTGTTTCTTTTATGGGTTTAAGTTTTTTTTCCACAACTTGTTCTACAAACTCATTTTCAACCAAGAAATCTTCCCAAACCATCCCTTTGACTTTCAACTGGTAATCTACAAGAATTCGGATGAGTCCCTGATGAATAAATTGAGCCTCTTTTAGTTTAGTTTATTATTTTATGCTTTCAATCATTTTCATCAAGTTTTTATAGAAGAAATAGGGAAGATTTATCATTATATCTCTCTTAATGTGTTGTAGAAACCTGACATGGTAAAGGTATACTACACTGAATCTATTGTCACAAGTGAATAATTTCTAAATTATGAATACCAATTCTGCCCATGGTTCTTTAAACCATTACCTTGGGATCCCTTTTGATCTATCAAAGGAACCCTTCCTATTTTTATCTAGGAAAAATGTCCAGTCCTTATCTCTAAAATGTAAGCCTTTGTGATATAATTCACCTGAAGATGACAAATGTAATGCTTCAGAGATATTTTGAGGAGTCAAAGGGATATGTATGTTTCCCACCATGGTTTCATTCTGTCTAAAATTATTTGCAAATTATTTTGTGACCTTCTCATTATGACCTTTGAACTTTTGGAGAAAACCTATTAACCCTGATTCGTAAAGTTTTTTCATAGTATCTGTACTCCAGTGTTCTATTTGGAAGTCTTTAGATTCTGCTCTTGATGCCATTTAGTCTGAAAACCATTTTATATAACCATCTACCGTCATTAACTTCATTTTTCAAATAAAAATTTAAGCACTAGATGTAACTATGGTAGTAGGCTTACCTTTTTGCTTCACTGCCTTTGTCAATCAATCAATCCTCTATTTTTCTCTTTTAAAGACTTGTGAGCTTACTGTAAATAAACAAAAGAATTTGATAGAAAGGTTTCAAGAAAACATAATTTTATGTTTCTAATATTATACCCTCTATTTTAATTCTCTGTTCTCCTTAAAAAAATTGTCTGCCTCTGTTTTGAAAAAGAAATTGGACTGTGTAAAAAAACAAAACTGATTTTTTTTTATAAAATAGTGCTTTTCACTCATAAATTTCATATAAAAATTATTTCCAAAACTTTGCATTCAAACTCACTGTGTATACAACAGAAAAACTTCAATTATCTCATCACAAATTCATGATAGATTCACTACTTATCTTCATCATTCCTCATACTCTGTCTTCTGTCATAAAAAACATGTCTAACTATCTTCCATTTTCTTCATAAACTCTATTCTAAATATTTAGACTGAGTGTGTTAAAAAAAATCTATTACACAATTTAGTTAATAAAAACCTCACTTATGCAATTCGAATTGAAATTCTCACTCTCTATTTTCCATTTGAAATGAAACACTGTATATGAGGATGTGTTGAGCTTACCTCTCTTATGCAATAGCTCTTGTGATTCTCTCTGATCTTCGTGGTCTTCTCTCAGTTGAATTGAAGTTTTAATCCACAGAAAATCCATTAAAATCTTCATTTATGAACTTATTCAACAAAATATTTCGTTGATTGACTGATGGAAGAGTGGTTTTTGGAAGGTGTCAACACGATTTTGAATGGTGTTTAATAAAAAACTCATCACATGACAAACTTTCAAATCAAATGAAGTTGTTCCCTTTTATAACTCGAAGTTTGTTGACACAATCCCAAAATATTTTAAACAATCAAATCTTCATTAATTTCTTACCTTCACTTCCAAAGAGTTTCGCTTCCTGATGGCTCAGCTAAACAATAGATTTTCGGAATTCATGGCCTTGAAATCTTTGGTTCGCTCCTTATCACTCTGTTTCTCCTTTTCACTATATTCTCTTCTTCTTCTGTGTTTTATCTCTTTTTCCTCTCGGCTTCCTCACAGTTTCTACTCTGCGTTTTTGTTTTCACAGGGTTGTGGATATGAGGATGTGCTTTGATTGCATGTTCCTTTCTCTTACTGAGCCTCTTTGATGGCAATGATGGTGAAAACTATTGGAAATGATCGTTTCTTAGGTTTGTTAATGGCTGAAATGGTCTTGATAGTGGCAGAGATGGTTTCATTCGTTTTACACAGTGCTATGTAAACACATTTGAAAACATCTAACCATTCATCAACTCTTTTGACCGACCCATGCACGTCTTTTCTTCTTTGACTGTCATGCTGGTGTATAGTCGTCCTTCTATGCAGCTTCTTCATTTTTTGTGTTAATGGCTATGTGCATTCCCATTATCCGCATTACCTCTATGCATCATCATGCTATCTGTCTCCATAACTCACATTTTCTCCATGCATATGTGTGCCATCATTCTTCATTATCATATGTTGTCTCTCCACTGCATGCATTCATTCTCATCATAGCTTATCATATGTCATCATAGCCATGCACTTCATTTATATCTCCGAATCATTCCTTAGGTTTGCATTGCATTTTCTCCATTTCCTTAGCTCATTTCTTCAGATGATTGCGCTTGTTTAGTTTGGATTTAAAATATTTGCGCTATATCATATACCTTTGCACAATACCGTATATCTTTTGTAATTGTGATCTATATATTTTGAACTTTGGTTTTTAGCTTTTGATATTTAATTTTTAAAAATTGACTAATGAAATAGTCAAATTTTTAAAATTAAATGTTTATGATAATGATGCTAACCTTTGTTTATGGTTTTGTAGGTCTTCCAAGAATTTTCCATAGATTCAATATTTGACCTTTTGTTCATAATTCTCTTTGTTAGGAAATACATGGGGTATGATATGAATAGTTATATGGAATGTTTTGAATAGTGGTATGGATATAGATGTGGATAGAACATGGTTAATTAGAATAGTGGTATGAAGAGGGTTATAAATGATAGAATGTAGAAAAATGTAGGGAATGTAATGTAGGTAAGAGGGAATGTAATGTATTTTTTCTAGAATATCTTGAAAAAAAATGAAAATTTAAGAGCGATTTTTTTTACTCACTGTATTGATGTATTCCCTTTTTGACATTTGATGATGATCGACATTGTGTTTTTTTATGACTCTTGTAGACTTTGTAGAGACTTTGTTTCTTCTTGCATCTAATCTTATTTAGAATAATTATTGTTCAGGTCCCTTTTGCAAGTTAAACATTGACAATTTTAGGTCTCATTTGCTATGATCTTCTCAGGTCCCTATTGACATGTTAAATTTTCAGGTCCCTTTTTGGCGTAATTTCACAACAATGTTCCATATTTGAAAATTTCTTCTGTCATAATGATTCAGGTCCCATTCTGAATAATATTTCAACAATAATTCAAGTCCCTTTTGTAAATGTCAAATTATATACTAGGTCCCTTTATGAATGTAGTTCATATTATGTCTTTAATTCAACTGCTGAACATTATTTTCATAGCTTTTTTTTATTTATTTCACACCTTCCCCCAAGCTGATGTTCTGACTTGTCCTCAAGTTTGCAATGTTTTCAAGGGTATATTTGCAAAAATATAAAGTAAAGTAAGATAAAAACAAAAATAAAATTCATATTGGCCAAACAAGTTGGTTTTCCGATATGAATTCGAGTTTGTATTGTGCCAGTTTCTGAAATTTTCACAACCAAACTCATATTATTATTATTATTATTATTATTTTCTTTTTTATTCTTCTTCTACTGGAATTATGGATGGCATATTGCTACGCTGCCCCATTATTTCCATATCTGAATCCATTTAATTTTTTCTCAGAAAATCCTCTTTATTGATAGGCTTATTGTAGATTTTAAGCCTATGTCCATTGACAACAAACGAAATAAAGGCTTCATCAATTTTTTTTTATCTTGACAGCTCCATTATCGAATATTTCTTCAATCTCATATGGTCCAAGCCAATAAGTCATAAATTTTTCTTTGAAATATTTGAACTTGGAGTTGAACAAGAGTGCCCAATCTACTTTCTAAAACACTTTATTCTTTATGAATCGATCATGCCATTTGATCATTTGTTCTTGGACAAGAGAAGTATGTTCAATTGCTTGTTGTCGAATCTCATCCAATTTGTCCAACTACATAATCATTTCTTGTTGTGCTTGAGACAATTCCATCCCTAATTATGTTGCTATCTTGTATGCGTGTATTTGAAACTCAATGGGTAATATAACTTCTTTTCCATACACTAACTAATATGAGCTGAAACCAGTAGTGTTTTTCCAAGTTATTTTATATGCCCATAATGCATCTCTCAACTTTTCTGACCAGTCCTTTATGTTCATTTTTACAGTCTTCGTCATAATGTTTTCTCGAACTTTTTTTGTTGATTCCACTTGTCCATTTTCTTGAGGATGATACGAAGTTTATTTTCTATGTTTGATCTTGAATTTCTTCGTAATATCACGAACAAGTTTTGATGTGAATTGTGCACCTTAGTCAGTAACTATTTGTCTCGGAACTCCATATCTCACAAATATCTCTTCAAATAGAAAAGACACAACATTTTCTTTTGTTTCCCATGCTACTGCCTTGGCCTCCACCCATTTAGTGACATAATCTGTACATACAAGGATGTATTTATTTCCATTGGATGGAGGGTTGATTGGTCCCACAAAATATAAATCCCATTGTTCAAATGGTTCAATAAGTACTTGTGGCTTTAATGGAATTTCATCTGATGCCACTGGTCTACCAATTATTTGGCAACTGTCACATCTTTTGACATAATTTCTGAAGTCCTTGAAGATGGATGGCCAATAGTAGCCAAGCTTCAGCACTTTGTATGATGTCATTTTATTTGCAAAATGAACACCACATGGTACATCATGAAAAAATTTCAAAATATCAATTATTTTATCTTCTCTTACACATTTTCTAATAATTAAACCAGCACCAGTATAAAATAGATCTCCATTGACCCAGCTAAACCTGGCACTTTCTCTAATTATTCTTTGTTTCTGTTTGTTTGTGTAGTGAGATGGTAGGATATCAGCTGATAAATCATTAGCTATATCTGCAAACCAAGGAGTTTTGACATTTATAGCGAATAGATGTTCATATGGAAAATTGTATGATACTAGATTTGGATCACCAGGTGAATTTAGTCTTGACAAAAAGTTAGCAACTTGGTTATCTTTTCCTGGTCGATATTGTATAGTAATATTAAACTCTTGCATCAATAACAGCTACCAAGTTATTTTTCCATTTGTAATTGATTTATTCTTTAAATATTTTATAGCAGAATGATCCGTGTGAATATAAACTTGATAACCTGTTATATAATGTCGAAATTTATTTACTGCATGTATGACAGCTAACATTTATTTTTCTGTAATAGTGTAATTCAATTCTGCTGGTGTTAAGTTTTTACTGATGAAATATATAGCATAATTGAATTGATTCTCTTTTTCTCCAAGTGATGCTCCAATAGTTGTATCAGATGCATCAGTTGAAATGTGAAATGGCAAAGACCAATTAGGTCCTCAAAGAATGGGGGCAATTGAAAAATTTTGTTTTAATTTTTCAAATGCATGTTGATAGTTATCAGTCCATTGGAATTCTACATCTTTTGAAAGTAACTTGAATAATGGCAAAGCTATTTTACTGAAATTTTCGATAAATATTCTATAGTAGCCTGCATAACCCAAGAAAATTCGAACTTCTTTTTGTGTTGTAGGTGGTGTTAAACTCACAATGATTTGAATTTTTGCTGGATCCACTTTAATCCCTGAAGAAGAGATATGGTGTCCCAACATTATCCCCTCAGTTAACATCATAAAACATTTTTAATTACTGAGTGATAGGTTTGTCTCAATGCATCTTTTTAAAACTTTTTCAAGATTCTGTAAACAATCATCATATGTTGTACCATACACGGTGAAATCATCCATGTAAACTTCCACACAATCATGAATCAAATCAACAAAAATAGCAAGAACTGCCCTTTGAAAAGTAGCAGGTGCATTACACATTCCAAAGGGTAATACATTGTATGCATATGTTCCCCAAGGGCATGTGAATTTTGTCTTATCTTGATCTTCTAATGCTATTTTATCTGATTATATCCACTAAATCTTTCCAGAAATGAGAAGAATTTCTTTCTGGCTAATGAATCTAACACTTGATCGATAAAATGGTAAAGGAAAATGGTCTTTTAATGTAGATTTTTTAAGTTCTCTGTAATCCACACAAATTTTCCATTTTCCATTTTTATTAAGTACCACAACTAAGGGTGAAACCCACTGACTATCTGAAATAGGATAGATAAATCCGACTTGTAACAGTTTCTATAATTCTTCTTTCACTATTTCTTTCATCATGAGGTTCATCCATCTTTGTGGTTGCCTTACAGGTTTTATTTCATTATCAATGTAAATGTGATGGATGCATGTTTTTGGATTAATTCCTGACATTTCTTTATAATCCCAGGAAAAATATTTTGAATATTTTTGCAATAATGTTGTTATCTTTTCCTCTTGTGATGATTGTAAGTTGTTACCAATATTAAAATGTCTTTCAGGACTGATTTCAATGGTTTTTATATTTGAATTGGTAATTTAATTTACAGGAAAAATGCTTTCAAATGTATTTTGCAATGCTTGTATTGTGCAATTTTCCTTAAAACATTCATTCAAAAGATAACTAGCAGCTTCATATTGAGTTATCCTAAGCTGCTCTGAAACATTTGGTTATGAAATGAATAGATCTAATAAGTCCTCATTTTCTTCCTCCTCTCAAAAATTGTAAACTTGATTAAGGATAAGAATAGGTTGAAGTTCTTGTTGATCTTTTTCATCAAGTAATGATAATAGAGAAGGCGATTGAGCAGGAGGATATAATGTAATATGCTTTCTTTCATCTCCATGTGGAATAATTATGATTCCTGACCTGGATCCAATGTAAGCATCTGTAGTGGCTAACCATGGTCGACCTAAAATTAAGGGATGCCCTCCCAAGTTTGTTTTTGGCTACAAAATCAGGAAGTCTACAAGATACTCTCATGAATCCAATGAGACAATTGTATCTTCTAGTATACCTTCTGGAACAACTTTAGATCTGTCTACAAGTTGTAAGACTATAGTAGTAGGTCTAATGTTGTTCAGATTCAAATATTTCATAGTCTCTGTTGTCATAACATTGATAGCTGCTCCCAAGTATATTAAAGTGTTTGGCACTGAAAATTTGTTAATCGAAATAGTAACCATAGGAATTCCTAGATCAACATATTTTTCAATGGCTATGTTTGTAGACATGAGATTTGAAAAACTTCCAATTACCTGGATTGTTGGTGGATCCTTCTTTCTTCGGCCAGATTTCTTAATGCATAGCTCCTTTATTTTTTTTTCATATATCAGAATGTCTTTAATTGCCTACAATAAAGGAATTTTAACATATGTGTTTTTCAATTCATCCAGAATACTAAATTCAGGGAGAGATATTGGAATATTCCGTTGTATTAATCTCTTTGGATATGGTGGAGTCTGTGTCATGATAGCTTTACCCTTATGAATTTTTTTTTCTGGTTGAGATTGTTCACTTTGTTCTCCTTGTTCTATTTGTTCTTCAATTATTGGAGGAGAATTTTTTTGTAACACCTTCCCAGACCTTAGGTGGACATCTTGTACAGGAAGAATTGAATAAGTAGGATAATATGTTGCCTCTTCCACATGATATGATGGTCTATCCACTTTGTTGCTTAGATTAGCTACTGGCTAAGCTGGTAATTGTGTTGGTCTAGGAGGTGGTTGATTAGTTGGCAGTTGAAGTTGCTGCGGTTGAGTTAGCATTGGTGGGTTTTGAGTTGGATATGGCATTGGTTGTTGCTGCTGGAATTGTTGATATTGAGGAAATGATTGTAGAGGGTATGGTTGTTAATATTGATACTGTTGGCTATACATTTGTTGTGGTGGTTGGTTTCCATAACCATATCCCCTCCAAACTTGTGAAGGTTGGTTTTGATATTGTTGTGGTGGCCAAGCCTGCCATGGCATTGGTGTATTCCATGTGTTTTGTGGATATTGAAAATTTTGGGGATTTTGTTGAGGGAACTGTTGAGGCATTCTTGGCTGCCAAGGTCTCCTTGGTGCCATATAGTAGAGAGAATATACTCCTTGTACTTATTCCCCTTGCAATTCTTTTAACTTTGGACATTTTTCTGTTGCATGATTTTCTGTGCATAGTCCACATACTTGTATACCTTGCAAAGGACATTCCCTGAGTGGATGTTTTTGTCTACACTTTGGACAAAAAATTGCTAAGATTTCATCTTGCACTTCTTTCCTTTTCATATATTTCATAACATCTACTTGTGTACCCAAAGTACTTAAGAGATCTGTCTTAAAATTTTCTGCAGGCTCCCTATCTCTGCTCGTGTTACTGCACTTGCTACAGATTTGGAAGATTTTGATGAAATTTCTCGTTTCCCAGTCTTGGCTCTTCCCCTAGAGTATTTTTGACATAACTCGTCAATTTCCTAAAATGGTAAATTAGAAATATCTCCTTTTCCCATTACATTCAGAATGTCTAAATATTCATCTCTAATACCCTTTAGCAAAATAGTGCGGATGGTATCAGAACTACGAGAATGATGTTTGGATTTTTGTAAATTGTAAAGGAATCTTTCTAAATATTATTCCAAACTTTCATATTCTTGTTGGGACATTCTGAAAATGTCTTCTTTTGAGTCTCTAGACCTGCATTAAGGTTGATACTTTTTAAGAAAAAATTTCTTCATAACTTCCCAAGAAGCTATCGTGTGTTCTCCTAATCCCATGAACCATTTCAAGGCTGCAACTTTTAAAGTAGCAGGAAAAAGTTGAAGTTTATGTGTATCATCACTATATCCATATGTTCTACACAAGATTTCAAACTCAAACATAAATGCATCAGGATCTTCCGTTGACATTCCATAGAAATTAGGCAATACTAAAGGTGGAATATTTTTCATTTTTATCTCTTCTCCTAGTATTTCTCTTGCATCTAAAATAGGAAAGCCAAAAGTAGTTTCCTAATCATTTTTAACTTCTTTCTCATTTTCTTGTGTTCTTCGATTTTGGTTTTATCTTCTTGCTTCTTCCTCTATTCTTCGAAGTGCTTTCGTTCTTCTATCTTCTTCTGCCTTTCTTTGCGCTTCAATTCTTCTTCCTTCTTCTCTTTATTTTTGCCATTCCCTTTGCTGTCTTCAAAATTATAATATTTTTTTAGGAGTCATGTTTAATCTAGTTGATCCTTCTCCTTCTTCAGCCATTTCTTGTTCAGAGACTTGTAGTGTTTCAATAGGTTGACTTTGTATTTCTTCCACTACTTTGATTTCCTCAAGGACAGGTTGCTCTAGTTGTTCAACAATTGGTTTTCTTGTGTCTTTTTGCTTCCAAATAGAAGGAGGTTCTTTAGGTGATTGCTTTTTATTTACCTCCAGGGCCAACAAGAATTTTCTTTCAACCAAAGTTAATCTCTATCCCGATATCTATTTTTCTCTAACTCTTCTATAGTAGGTTTTCCAGTAACCGGTGTTGTTAATACTGTGGATGAATGAGCGTTGGGGGGTTTTGTTTCACAAATCTACCTTTTCGATCTCTATCCCTAGGCATAAGAAAACATTACTTGAAATAAAAACTATGTTTTTGTTGTTTTTGGTGATTTTATATTGTTTTTGTCTTCCTATTTTGACCGTTTTTAAAATATGCTTCCCTGACAACAGTGCCAAAATGTTAGGTCAATTTACGTTGTAAACTAACACAAGTATTTATTATCAATCCGGGTTAGTGGAACTTAGAAGCATCCCCAAAGTATATGGGTTTCAGTTGTGATCAATTCAGAAGATGGTTTATTGATGATTAGGGAAATGCATATTAAAAATATAAATCTAACTTAAATAATTTCTAAATTCTAAACAATAGATCAAGATACATGAAGTAATAATTGAAGAGGCTCTTCACTAAAAGAGGTCCTAGTTGTCCTTCATCATTGATTTCATTTATCATCAATACTATTGTGAAAACGGGAATTTAACTAAATAATAGATTAATATGCATGAAGTGATATTTGAAGAGGCTCTTCACTAAAAGAGGTCCTGGTTGTCCTTCATCATTTATTTCATTTATCATTAATTCTAAACAATAGGAAAAGATGAATCTTAGTGAAAACACTTCACCTTGGACAAATCTAGATTCTTGCCTTTAGCCTCGAATTTTGAGTGGAATTTCTTCCCCTTCCCTTTCCTTGCTTTGGCAGCCAAAGCACAATCCTCTTCATCATCATGCTTTGATGAAGAGCCATCCTTGGTATTCCGCCTTATCTCCTCCTGCACTAGATCCGACCAAAGTCGCTCCCAATCTAATAGTTTTTCCCATCCATTAACAAAGTATTCATAACTGTGCCAACTCTTTGGAAGTCCAAGGAGAGCTAAGCTCACCAAGTCATCATCAGCAACTTTAATTCCCACACTACCCAACTCATCCCAACATTGGACAAAATTCGTGAGATACTTTGGAATACTGTCGCCCTTCTCCATTTTGATTTTTCTGAGTTTATCTTTCAGCGCCAACTTCCTATGGTCGACGTTGCTTTGGAAAAGATCTGTCAAAGCCTTCCACAATGCAAATGGAGTGGCTTTCCCGTGAAGGCTTGACACAATATGGTATTTCACAACTTCCAACAAAATCCTTCTCGTCTTCACTACTTTATTTTTCCAAGCGTCAAGTAATGCAACATCCGTCGAAGTGGGCTTAGGAATATCACTGTCGATGAATTCCTTCAAGCCATTACCTTCAAGCACCACCTCCATCCTATCCTTCCATGCAATGTAGTTCAAGCTACCCTTAAGTGCATACTCCAAATGTAAACCTTTGAAAGCCATTTCGATGTTTACTCAACTGTCGCACCAAGAAACTCTTGCAACAAATTTGAATTGTTCCACCAACACAACTCAACACTGCTTCACTATTGCAATCTTCAATGATTAACACTGCTCTGATACCATGTAGAAATTTTTCAATACTGTATGTATTGCCGGATTCTCCTGATTTAAGAATTTTAATCCACTGTTAAATACAAAATCCTTCCACTAATTATTTTTGGAAATTAAATCGCCAATTACAAACACATAAAGAAAAATCAATCGCACATAACAGTATGTTTTACCGGGAAAGCTTAAAGCTAAAAGCCCCAACTATCATATATTATGTATATCAATGGAACATGAAACAATCTCATACAAAGCTCAACTCATAGAGCTCTCAGTACAATATATAATCATCTCACACTGTCATACAAAAATTGTTTCACACATGCACCAATTTACTGCCTCCTGACAACCTGCCTCCACTGCGCAATCCCTGCTGAAGAAGATCCCTGAATGAATGCAATATTGCCTTCCTTGACTTTGCAATCCTCATTTGCATCTCCAATGTTTGTGTATATGCACTTAATGCATCACTATAGTCACAACTGATAGTCAATCACACCCTTTCACCTATCTCTCCACTGGGTCTCCACTGGATTTGACATGCAAGTAGTTAACTGTTGTATTTCTTCAGTTGCATGTGAGACACTGCTTATGAATTAATTAAATAATTAATTCAATGATCTCTCACTAGTGTATCCTGAGTTACAACTAGCACAACTGATTTTAACTCACTTAAATGAGTTAAACTAAATAACAACTCCCATAACTACTCTTCCAACTCTGTTACAACTCTACCACAATCAGTTACAATGAAGTACACCATGCATGAGTCACCAACCAAACTTGGAATGTGTAATTCCTTTAGCTAACTATTTTTCCACATCAGCTAACTGAAATCAAGTGCTTCAAGAGAATAAGTTATTATTTATTGTCTTATTATCATTAAGGGCTAATAGTAATTGACATGCATTCTATTTTTAGATATGCGATCTATAAATAGACTTCACCCATATCTCTAAAAATAGAAACTCATCCAAATATAGAATTTTCTCAACCATATAGAATCATCATCTTGCTAATTTTAGAATATGCTCACCATTATAAAAATATACATACACCTAAAAATAGCCTGCGGGCCCCACCTAGTGAAGGTGCTTAATTTTCACTAGGATCGTCATCTTGTTGAATCTCAATAGAGCTTACTGCATTGTTTTGTAGTAACCAAAGAGATGGCGGCCGGTAGTGCTACCTCCGATATGCTGTAGAACTTATTTTCCAAAGTAACAATAACAACGCGAGGTCGGGACTCATACACAACATGTCACTTTCACAAGTATGGTTGGTCTAATAATACATCACAAATATCAAGAGGAGCAATGTCACATAATACCTCATCCGTGAAGGGCTTGATGCTATAGGGAAGGCGGAACTGCTCGCTCACATGAAGATCTCGTCCTTAATGAAGCCACCTTATGGTGTATGGCCTTGGGTGTGTTGTGGTCGGCAAGCCCAGTTGCTTCACAACCTCTACTGAAATTAGGTTATTTTGGCTCCTGCTGTCAACAATGAACTACACCGGGGAACCCTTTACCCACATCTGGAATGGAAGAGGCTCTCCCCCTCCTCTAGATCTTCCAGTTCCTCCTTATGGATCTTCGTGGTGGCAATGGTGACATTGGGATCCGTATTAATAATATTCTTCCCTTTTTCATTCCCCTTGTTGGGTTCAGATTCAAAGTGGGAGGATGCATTTGATTGAGAAGCCTTTAGCTTGGCCACTAGTGACTGCTTAACCTGACACTCACTTGTGTTGTGAGTGGAGCTCTTATAGAACTGACACGGCTTTCTCATGTCCTTCTTTGGCTTCGCGATGTTTTTATTTTCTTGTGGCTTTGACGGGTTATCTTGGGCCACCCCGCCTTGGCTTTGTTCTTTGTTCTTCGTTTTGGGGGCACCTTTCCCTTGCTTCTGATTCACAGATCCAAAGTCTCGCTTCCTTTGTTTGAAATTCTACTCAATCTTGGCAACATACTAGTACGATGCACCAAGCGAGGAAATGTTGAGGAACTGCATTTCCTCTTGAATGTATATGTGTAGACAACTGCGGTACTTCAGGACCAAATGTTTATTCGAATATTTGATACCAAATTTTGTGCGCATCATATGGAACAGATTCGTCAGCTCATGCACATCTTGATCCCTTTGTTGTCGCAACATAGTCCATTATATGTACTTGTCCTCGTAGCTCCCCACAAGATAATATTTTTCCTTGATGGCATCTCGGAAAGAGTCCCAAGTGGGTGTGACTGAAAATAGAGAGGGTTCCCTCTCATCCTTTTGCTCACAATAGGTTTCCCACCAATCCTTGACATGGGGGTGTTGTGCTATACAACAACCCCCATTTATTTTTCATAAATAGGGACCCTTTAGAAATAAATAAGAAAATCTATTTTAAAATTTCTTTTAAAAACACTTAGAAAATAAATTTTCTACCTGAAGCGCACTGCTTATCACATATTTTATCCTTCAAAGAGAATCCTAAATCATAATATCTGCAAATTGCGAAATGCGCTCTTCAAAAAGCCTTTCCAAAGAAATAAAATATTTACTTTCCTTTTCTCGCATCGCGCTTGATTTAGTTAAAACTTAAAGAAAGAAATGTAATATAAGTTGCGACAACCGCAGACCTAATGAAGCAAATAAACTCAAAAATATAAATCCTTTTTCGCTATCGCATCCGCTTTACGCTTTCGCAAATCGCATCGTGCGTGAAATATAATATAGACTTAAACGTATCTTTTAAATCTTGTGATCTACGATTTTCACAAATCGCATTTCGCAATATTTATAAGTCAACCACGAAATATTACAAGAAATCATTGTGATTTGCATATTTAATGATATCAACATGTGAAAAGAAACTTATGTCATATTAAATTGAATTTTAGATCTTAACGGCTTTAAACGATTGATAAGTGTTGTGTGTGAAGCCATGTCAAGCATTAAATTTTGAAATCATAAGGGATTATGAAGAGATAATTGATAAGATTGACAGTTTTCCGCATGAGTTTGAAATAAATCCCTCTTATATCTTTGTAATGCTCGTTATATGATATATTTCACTTTTCTCTCAGGAAATCAATTATTGAGTTAAGAAAGTCAGAGATGAGTAAAAAGGGGAAAGAGGTGTCTCAAGCATCATCTTCAGAGGATACATATATGCCTTCGTTATTTTCAGACATTGTCTGTAACAAGGATTGTGGCATTTCTTTGTGGGAAGCTATGTAAAAACGTTTTGAGGATGAAGGACCAAAAGTGATAACAAAAATATCTGCGACATGTACTGATTCCACCTCTGGTGCAACAATTTTCGACGTTGCATGCTTGTTTATTCAAAGAATAGCTGCGAGACTGAATATTATGCCTTACACGGATATGATTAAGTGGGTAGTTGAGAACTTAAATATTGAAGATAGAGTTTTCAAGAATTCCAGAGGAGAGATTATGGGCTCTTTCAAAGCCGAAGATTTGACAGCCATGTATCATCTACCAGCTCTGCAACAGAATTATGATAATAAATATGTGCAAATATTCAGAGCTAAACATCCAGATCTTATCAAAGTCATCCATGAATGGAAAAACAATGAAGGGAATTTGAAGCAGGACAAATCTGGTACGTACCCCATTACAAAAATCCCTTATCCTTATTGCTATGTTGTTGGTATGTTGTGTAGGTTATTTTCCAAACCTGATAGTACTAGGTTCGCTAGAGATTGGGTTCCCTTAATTGACGCAATCGTCAATTCATCCATTTTGAATTGGGCAGATCTTTTATCCAATTATTTAGCCAAACATATTACCGAATATAGGAATAAAAGGAGTGCTTCATCCCAAGAAAATTCACCCTTTTACATGTCTGCTTATGTTATGGATTCCATCTGTTTCACTTCTGCATTTCCAATCATGGGTTGGAAATGGACCATTAAAAACCCTACCCAAATTCACATATACCATGAAGAACTCTGGGACTCTAAATTCCACCCACATTTTTACAAAGTATGTTATGAGTCATGTTGCCTATGTATCAAATGATTTTCAATGAAAAGATCCCTAGGGTTTATAAAGAATTTAGTAAAAATATTCTTCCTACAACTATATGGTTTGCTAAAGATAAATTCACATATGTTCGAGTATTTGGAAGTTCTTCTCTTCCACATGTTTTTCCATACTATGTTACAGATAGATTTTTTGGGAGAGAGATAGCTTATCAGCTCATCAATGGTGTCATAAAATAGTTAAAAGATGATAAAAATGCTATTTGGCCTTCTTTCCCTCTACAGTGCGGCACCTTCGCTTTGACTAATATCGGCCATACATATAAAGAGGTTCCTAATATTCAGATGTTAAATCTAGCATTCATGCCATGAAGATTATATGAACTTGATGATGTAATTAAAAATTACATGGAAAAACTCAAGACAAAGCCTTTCATAAAATAAGAAGACAAATTTGATGACTTCTTCCAAGGAGTCGAAGATTTTTCTGATATTGTTATAAGTATTTCTAGTCAATCAAGTCAAGAAGAGGCTGAAACCTTTCAGGTATATAGAAATGAGAGATTGAAAAATGTACCTTTGAATTTTTTAGTTATTGAAGAAGAAAAACACACTCCAAGTGTCAGTCTCGATGAAGAAATGAAAGATGGCTCAGAAAATGAATCTGGTCAGTCTCAACAGCACTCTGATAAGTCAAATCAATCTGAGGATGAATCTGAATCTACAAAAGCAAATTTGGAAATCGATCAAATTCTTCAATAAATAGAGTTGCAAGAGAAAACAAATAACAATGGCACTAAATCAAATTTAGAGGTAGTTCAAAAGGATCAGAGTATGGTAGATCAGTCTGAATCATCTCATGGTAAAGACCTGGTGAATGAATGGGAACAATTTTCCCAAGCAATAAAGACTCCTAAAGAAAAGGTCAATACTGACCAAGCAACAAGTTTTCAAACGCCAGAGCCTTCTCAGAAAACACAACCCTCTACAGAGAATCCCAGCAACACATAGCAAAGAAATCATTCTGGCTTACTCTACAGATCAAATCATCCTACAGATTGAAGACATTCCATCATTGAATATTTTCTACAATCCCAGTCACAAAGTTGTGGTTAAAAGGAATAATAGAAAAAGAACTGATGAGACAACTCCTAAAGCGACAAATGAATCAGTTTATGTCCTTTGGAAGGATTCATTAGAGGATCCCACTGATCATCTGACTAAATTGTCACAATATGCAGGAGCTTACGCCACAACCATTGTAGATAAGGCAACTGAAGTTAGAAACTTGTGGAAACAAAAAGAATCTAGAATATAGGAATTAGAATAGATGTTAAATGTAGAGAAAGTCAAGACTACTGAACAAATCAGAGAAAGTTCAGCACAGTTCCATAAAGATATTGAAAATATTAAGTTAGAACATCAGGCAGAGCTTAAAGAGAAACTAACACAACTGGAAAAAGCCATGGCAGAGTTACATAATCAATCACAATCAGAAAATTTCATTAAAGAAGCACTTGAGATAAATTCTTTGATAAAGAAACAACAAAAAATATTTTCTCATAAATTTTCTACGATTGATTCCTATTTTGATTCCAATAAAATAATGATTCAACAAATTGCAATCCAAAAACTAGAATGTGAGAAACTTCAAAAGAAAATTGAAGAACACATTCATTGGCAAGACTCAAATATGGGAAAGCAAGCTAATCTACCACAAATAGAAAAGCTTCATAAATAATTATTATTTACAGAATGGGAAGCACAGATCATCCGAATAGAAAGAGCAGTGACCAAGACATCCAACAAATCAAGTGAGGTTATATAACTCTTATGTGACAAATTGTTTAAAACAAGACTTTTTGAAGAAAGCACGTCTGATGTGTTTTCAATAACAAAAGAAGTAGAATTAAAATGAACACAGAGAGCAGAACAACAAGAAGAAATAATCAAGAAATTCAATAAGTTTGATCAGGAAAATTATTGGAATTTTCTGATCAAAATTTATCATCATCAGCAAACTCTTCTATTTCTCACAGAATTAGCCCAAAAGTCTCAGTCGACAATCTCAAATGCTATCTTCAAGGACCAAATTCGATCACGAATATCTTAGCCAGCTCAGCTCAAGACAATGCTAGATATCTGCCAACTTCGTGATCACACAAAAATGCATGATCGATAAAGTCAGGATTATCAGTTCTAAATTCCTAGATTATTGTTCAAGTTAAGTTTTAGAGAAAGGTTGTTTGAAACCTCCTCTAGATTTTTGTAAATCATTTAATTAGTTTGTAGTTAGTTTTAGTATTTAAACCCTTCTCATGCATTTATAGAAGGGTCCAAGATTTTGTTAAGAACATTTGCAAAGAATGCTTATTTCTAAGTAAGTTTGTGGATGCCTTAATGAAGTAATGGAACGCGAAATTTTTCAGTTATAAATATCATTTTGTTGATTCACTATTGGTGCACTTATGTATTCTTTGAACGACTCTTTGATTGAAGAATTGGATACGGCCTATTAACACTGATCTGATAAACAGAGTAATACACATTTGGTACTATTATCATGTATGTTATTTCTGTTTCTGAATGTTAGTGATGAACTCAGCTTTCATAGATGGAATTAATTATTTATGTCTGAATTATCCATTGCACTATTGTATGGTATAAAGATACAAATTAATTATTTCATATATGGTCATCAGATAAATGCGATATATCTTTCATTTTCTTTTGATTAACTATTTTTTCAAGAGAATCATCTTACACAGTAATAATTCTATTAAATCTGTGATGATTTTATCATCACAGATTGACTATCTCTTTAGATCGTATTAAATTATTATCCCTAGGTTAGATTAAATTTAATTCAATGTTTTTCATTTAGAAATAAATTTATCAAAGTTTGTAGTAATTCATCATTGCAAAATGTTTTGAAAAGAAAACACACAAATTATCTTAAAAATCCCAAATATGGGAAACTAGTCCCATCACACCCAATCGGAGCCACTACCCCAAATGGAAAAGGATTTGCTTCAAGGTCAGGACCGGGTGGTTATCCCCCTTTGTTGTTGCCACGGATTTCTGAGGCCTCAAAAAGGGGGCGGCTTTGAGGCATGCAAAATTAATCTTTTCCCAGTTGGAAAATTCATGAACCAAGAAATACCACTCTAATATATTCAACCATCTATTTATGATGTCTATGTCTATTTGGCCCTCAAATATGAGAATGTAAAATTTCACTTATACCTTAAAATTTATTTACGCCTCTAGAGTGACTGCTGGATGCAGATGCGCCATCGGTGGTCAGTCGTTGAAGGATCTGGGAAAAGTTATCCATCATCACGTTCCTTTGTTTCTCGAGGGCCTCCTCAAGAAATATTTTGATAGGATCTCCTACTCCCTCGTATTTCTTTTCATCCCCCATGGGCGACCGTTGGGGTTTGCGAGGCTCATCTTGCAAAGGTTCAACCAGATCGAGCCCTAACTCCTTATACCTCGATTTCGTTGGGGACATGAAAATAAGGATTGAGAAAGAGAAGACAACTTCGATACCACTAATCTAGAATTATGGAGGAACGCAGTAAAATACACAAATACACAAAAACATAAATATGTAGTAGAAATAAGAATTCATTTCATTAATATCACATAAATGAAATATGCTTACAGACAGAATGGAAATAAACTAGTTAGGGTGTTGATAGCTTATCTCTAAGAAGAGATGTGGTAGCTACAGGCCTATGAACTGTGTTACAATGAGTCTCAAAGGCCTATTTATTATTGAGAGACAATGGAAAACCCTAAACATCCAAAAATATAACCCTAGGAGATGAAACACCAAACTATGGGCCTCGTTGGGGTAAATTGGTACATCAATTTCCCAGTGTTGCAACTTTGGCATACGATCTTCGTTTCACGTACATGATACCTTGTTAGAAAGATATATCCGAGGATTACAACTTCTAGCATCAAATTTTGAATCTAGGAATCACATTTTCCAAAGGTGATTTTCCAAAAAAAACGTCATTTAGGGCCTTAAAACAGCTCCGGAAGTTTAGGACCTAAAAAAATGCTAAAAATAGTAAATTTTGCTACAATTAAGGAAATTGAAAAACTGAAAGAGACAATGGAGGGGATCCAAGTGGAATAGGCAGGTGGCCACCAATATCCACCTGGATTAAGTATGTTTTCGTCTTCAGCGGTTTTGCTGGTTGTAGGTGTCATAGAACAGTGAGGACGGTGTTCCCTTAAGGGGGAGGGCTCTGTAACAACCCCACATTTAAAGGTAATGTAATAAAATTTAATAAAGGAAAAATAAGAATACGGTTAAGGGACGTGTATTCCAAGATAAATGTTGGAAAAAATATTGTAGTGGGCATCACTTGTTGTGTTTTTTGGCTAAGGGGAAATTGGCAAAGGCAATGGCTAAGGCTTTGGAAAGGAAAAAGAGTATTTTTGGAATTTATTTATGAAAATAAAGGAAATTAGGAGAAAAGGAAGGTGAAAGGTAACATGTTGCATGTGAGGAGGAAAATTAAGGAAAATAATGGAAAATTGAAGAAATTAGAGGCCTCATCAATAAAAATACCTCAAAGTATCATTTGGTATTCTTTTATCAGTTCAGTTTTGGAATTAGTCTTACATAGTAGAAGAGAACCAAAAGGAACAAGAAAGCAAAGGAAGCAAAGGAAAGGAAAGGAAAGCCAAGGAAAACAAAGAAAAGTTGGATTCAACAACTTCAGCGGGAATACTTGCAGGTAACAAGTTGCATGTATGATTTCCTAGCAAGTTTTGAGATGCACAATATGTGCATGTTGGTATTTAGTTCTTTTGTTGTCAATAGCATGGGTTTTTCTGGGTTGGACAGTGGATTTTAGCCTAGTCTTTCCATTTACGGATAGCCATGGTGTGATGGGGTTGTTCTCAGTTTGAGCTTTAGATCGTCGATATATTTTGGATCCGTGTGAGGTGGTCTAAAGAAAATTCCCAAAGGCCTAAGAATCCCTTGATCGGTAATGGTGGGATAAAAGGTAAAGCCTAAGGGTGGATATGGGAAAATTCCTCAAGGTATTGGAGAAGAAATTCTGAGGCATCCAAGCTCAATTCGATTTTGTGATCTCAGCACTGATTTAGGTGAGATGATGGTATGGTGAGGGTGGAGGTGGTTTAACCTCTAGATTCACTTGTTTTTGTTTGGATTGGTTTATCCCATGAGATCTCACATTCATGCTTGGAATATGGAACGTGGGTGATTGTATAAAAGAAAGAATTGGTTCAACAAATATATGGTCGGGTGGTACGTGGAGTCCCGAACCTAGTTGGCTTTTTCCTATGTCTAATAAGAGCTAAGTGTCTCTTGATTTTGATAAGGATATGTACTTGTTGTTACATGGATTTAATGGTTGTTCTTTCATTGTTATTTATCTGGTTATATGCTAGTTATAAGCATGGTTATATGACAAACATCAGTCATGGCTCTATTCATGTTTTTACTTGAAACTGAATGAATAATGAGTGCAAGACATAATTTTTGTTATAAAATTTAATGTGAGAATGCAATAAACCTTCTTGTTAAACCTCAGATATGTTTAGATTTGGATTCATGACTTATAGGTTGCATATGTACCAAGTGTTTTACATAATGTTAGTCCTAGATGGGGAAGGTCAGGTCAAGGCATGGTTTCAGTTTTTGGTTTACAAGCATGGTCTTCATTTCTATTATGAGTTCTAAAAGTTTCATATAGTTCTGGGTACAGGCTAACCCCTAGCCCTGCAAAATAGCCTTAAATATCGTAGTCACTAGTATAGCACTAACAGAAAAAGGCTGCAGTTTCACTTAGGCAAGCTTGTGAGAAATTGAAGACTCATAGTCGCTTGGATGACTTGGTAAGGGAGAGACTAGGGCTCTAAGTCAAGGAAAAAGAAGGTTGCCTCAGGGGTTGGACACTTGGAGGGGTTGGGTTTCTCCTGCGGGTCGTGTGGCACCTGAGTGAAGTTAGTAAGGTCTTAGGTTTTCGACTCCATTTCCTTAAGGTCATATAGGAGGTTGAGTCTTATCATAGTGACCCTCAACTCATGTTTACCTCGAGTAAGTCAGTGAAGGTGGGTAAATGTGGGAGGAGGTGCATTACAGTTGTGTAGAACAATAGGTATATGAAGTGTAGAATGTGTGTGGAATAAAGGTTTTCCTACACATACCACTCTTCCGCACACCTCCTACACATATCCCTCTTCCGCACATCCTTTATTTCACACACTAAAAATATTCCTAAGATTATATTTGTTTTATGATACACATGCTACAATTTAACTGAATTAAATAATTAGTGTGATTTTTAACCGAACTTATCACTTTCGACTCCACATATGGTCTATTTTTACATAGAATTTTCCTTGGAACATGCCTTGCTTCCACACAACCTTTAACTCTATATATCCTTTTACCACAAAATACTTCCCCTTATGCACATTCACACGCATTTTGACCTCCACACAATTCTTTCATACATCTCCACTCTCTACAACACTTCTTCCACACAAGCACTACTTCGCACAATTACTTCTATGAAAATCATTATCATTACAAATATTTCCTTGTATAACATTTATCATTAAAGATTATGTTTATTAATCCATGCTTTTCAAACATATTCTATGTTTTTTTTTTTTTTGAAATTTAATTTAAATGATGCTATAAAGGCAAGGACTAGCTGCTCTACAACTATTTGTGAAACATAATATTTTTTGCATATGTCACCCCTCACCCACACCATCATATAAAGTTATATTTTTCTCATATAATTTTGGACCATTTTGGTTTAAAGTATTGATCCATTATGGTAATGTTATTTTAATTAGCTTACTCATTTTCATCAAAAAATAAATATTTCTTCTTTATTGATTTGATAGTGGGGAGAGTTAATATGCAAATCATATATTTCAATTTGAACATATCAAATTGTGTTCATGAAATGCTTATTTGCATAGGGAAAAACCATATAAATCATATGAGCCAAAAAAAATTGCAATAACAAAATTGAACTTGTTTTATCAACTATCTATCTCCAAGGCTGTATATGCATGATAAATCTATATGTTTTGCTACTTGCGTCATTTTCTATATTACTGAAGCAATTACAATGGTATAAATACAATTAATGCATAGTTATTGAAAATTTCAATATTGACATTAATTCATATATCAAAAAGAGTAAATAGTAACTAGATTACATGCAATTAGAATAATTACAAGAAATAACAAATAACTATTCCAAAAATTAAAATCCATAATTGATCAAATTTAGGCAAATTTTGTTGACGAACAATGTCATGTCAATATTTTACATTCATACTCGAGTGATCATGACGCTTTTACACATTTCATGTGATTCTATATAAATAGGCTTCTAATGTTAGTGTTAATAAGCTTTTTCAAGTGTGGAGACTTGTAACATAAGATTATAAACATTACCAAATGAATGAGACTATCATTGTTGACTTGGCTTATATATAAATAGAATTGAAAACCTTTTGAGTAGAATTTTTCAAATCTAATAAGTTATTCTAATTAATGTGCATTTAAGAAAATTTATTTTATATGCACTAACTTTTCCCAATATATAAAATGTTTTGACTTCTTCATGCGTTTTTAATAATGCAGAAATAATCTATGATACTTACCATTTTACTCCCGCACATGCTTAATGTCTTACACATAGTTTATTTTTGCATAGATTTTTCATGCGTTGTGTTGAAGAATGTAGCTATGGTCGGTCTTCATAATCCTTGGTGTATTTATAATACTATGTAAAACATGAAAGGAAATTAAATTTTATATTAGAACAAATAAAATTAAAATAAAGGAAATCAACAAAACCACCTAACATTAAGATCCTTGAAAATAACTCATTCTCACATAAATTACAAATTTACGATTAGTTACTACCCACCATAATTTAGGAAAGTATTTGAATAAAATATAGATTAGGAAAAATATGTAAATAACTATACTTACCAGGAGTTACTGCCCACCATTATTTACGTGATCTTCAACACATTAACAAATATGAAAAAAATTTAAATGTGAAAACTTACTAGAATTTAATTTACAAAGGGTCGTGATTTAATTTAAGAGACATGTCTCTTGGGTATAAAATATACTTGAAAATTTTCATTTTACATACACACTTATCGCACACATATCTCTCTCATGCACATTGTAATATCTACCTTCTTTTCATTGTTATTAGTTGAATTTCTAAACTATGATTGCTTGATGGAGATAAAAGAGTTGTAATATATATTCACAAGTAATTACCATAGTTCAGAAATAAAGTACTTGTATCAATTGTACTGCAAAATCAATAGCAGATGCCTTGCTTCCACGTAACCTTTAACTCTATACATCCTTGTGTCGCACAACACTTTCCCTTCCACACACATTCTCACTTATGTAATCATTCTCGCCTCCACAAACTTGTTCCGTACATATCTACCTTGCATACTTTTTTTTTTTTTTTCTCCGCAGAGGTACTACTCTGCACAATTACTTTCTCACACACTTTGGTACTAATTTATATCATCTATTTCTATACCACCTATTGTCATTATGTTTCTTTTTTCATGTTTTTAAATGCATGGGGTCTATAAAAAAATTATATCAAGGCTTTAAAACCCTATGATTGGTAGAAAAAATTAGAAATCACTTTAACTACGTAATTAATATATTTATGCAAGGACTTTAGAACAATATGAATACAATTTAAAATCCTATGCATTTGAAAACTTTAACTAAAATTGTATACAAATTTTTTTAAGTGATTATTTTTTTTAGAAAAGATCCAATTGTAAAAATATATATGTGGAAGAAAAAGTGTCTGAAACCAGGGATTTGTGTAGAATAAATGTTCTCTCGCACATAACCCACTTCTGCACATCCTTTAGTCTGTACATTAAAAATGTTCCTAATTTAATCTTGAGTTTATGGTACACATGTTGCAATTTAATTGAATTAGATAAATAATGTGAATTTTAATCGAATTTATTGGTTTCGGCTCCTCATATAGTTTTTTTATGCATAGATGTTTCCCTTGCACATGCCTTGCTTCTTCATAGTCTTTAATGAGCAACAAAATCATACAACATCAAATTTCCATATAATTCCATATCATTCAAATATACTAACTTAAATCCTCAACTAATATGTGTTTGGAAAGATATAAATCAAATAACATATCTAAAATGAATTATCAATTTGACCATGGAATATTGTTAATAATTTATGTGTACCAAGACATTCCAACATAAAATTAACAAAACATGAAACAATGAAAGAAACACCATTAATAGTTTTTACATATAATACAATTACACTGCCATCATGAACAATGTGACACACTGTGTACACTATACCATGCTTAAAGTGAAATTGAGGTCTTTAGAAACAAAATTTTAAACAATTTCCACAAAAAAATCCTTTAATTAAAAACTACATTACATACTCTCAGAAATATAATTAGATACATTGTTATGCCTTCACTATTGTTTACTAACTTATGTTTTTCCTCTCATAATAGTATTAATTTTCGAACCTTCCATATGTTGGATATTTTCCTTCTTAGACCATTGGAAAACTATAAATGCCTCTTCTTCTTTGACCTCTACAAACTCCTCGATCACTTCATACAAAGGTTGGACCAATTTTGCAACCTATATAGTTAGAGAAATAAATTTGTTTTTGAGGGAAGTATCTCTTCTTCCAAGTGCTTAATTTTCGACGGAAGAATTTGTAATTTAACTGAGTATTTTCAGGGATATTTTAAGATAGTCTTCATGAAGTGACCACCTTGATTCACTTGCTTCTAAAACTTTTGTTCATATGAATTTTTTTCCCTTATTTCTCTCAAAAAAATTAATGTATTATATATATGAGCTAAGTAAAAATAAATATGAGATTAACTCGTTTACTTTAGAAATACTTACATAGTCCTTGGAAGATATTCTGGATTTTTTTGTCACCCCATTCCATAATTTGTTACCTTCTATGACTGCTAGATTTGAGTATTGGATAAGCTAAAATCACAGCCACATACCTCTTTTCCTATTTCATTATAGAGGTATCTCAGCTTATTTTTCATCCTCATTCAAAAGAAGTTGATGACTGGGCAGATGAAATGAAGAGCACCTTAAATTCTCTTGCCACAAAGAGGGATTTATAAGGTATGAGTTTCTTGGGGATGTCAATCGAAATTTTTGTTCCATACCCTTCTATGTGTCAAACTTGGACCTTTGGTGTTGTGGAGAATTTTGGTTTATTCAATGATGTAGGTTTTCCAATTCTACTTCTTGCAACGCTGAAACAAGAATACTTAGGCTTCATCTTCTGTTTCACTTTTGGATTTTGAGTGAGAGTCTATATTTCATTATCTCATATTCCTTCATTCATTTTGACCTAGAGAGCGTTTAAACGACAGGAATCAACTAGAGTTTCTTTCTACCACCGAATATTTATTTTAATGAAATTTAATAGATTTTAGTTTTCTTAAGCCATAAATATATGATAATTTCACCATAATTTGGTACAAACGCTTATAATTTCAATAATAATTTCCATTCATGCCTAAATATATGTCTGAAAATCTAGTCTTCGTTGAAAAAATATGGTGGTTAATTTCATTTAAACATGAAATGACCTCCAATATACGCGTTAACCACAATAAAGTTGATTAGCCTTAATTACCCATGTTAACGCTTAAATTACATATATTAATGTTTCAATTACAAGGAATAACACTATTGTTGTGCAATGACAGGGAGTCGCTTCTTTATATAGCATAAGACATTTACTTTTTTCAATAATCCATTAATTTAACTCTCTATGATGAGTTTCTCTAGCTCATGGCGTGGACAACCGATATAGATAAGGTACTAATGTGTAACCTTGTGACAGTGAGTTTTTTCTCATGGGAATTTGTGTCGAAACGAATCACTAAGCCTGACGTGGCTACTATACTCCAACTGGCACCTTAGGTTTTGTACCGCCACATGTCACCTATTTCAGATAGATTAGAATGCATAAATCACGTATTTCAACTACCATGTTTCCCTATTTTGGGGTGATATGTCATCACTTTGCATACTATTCTTGCCACAAATGCTACATCAATTTTCATGTTATTTGGCACACATATTTTCTTGTTCCACGACAATTTTGTGGAAAAATGTCAAATAATCTCAATCAACATCCCACAATGCATATTAACACATTAAAAAAATAATTAAGGCTTAATCGTATGATTAACAAAATCTCCCTTGCCTATAAATGTAAGTCTTTTTAAAATTAATTAGACGAATTGATGCGTAATCAAGACATCGTTCAAGTGCTTAATAACATTAATATGAATAATTGTGTAATAAATTGTGGCTAAACAAATAAATAAGGTGCAAAGGGATCCACAACTAGTCAAACCCCCTCCCTTTGCTTGTTGATGTCACAAGGGGCAGTGGAGTTGCCCTGCAATTTTAACGAGTCATTGATTATGACGACAATCGCAATCGTTAAATCAACGGGGACCCATCGATTTAACGATTGCGATTGTTGTCAAAATCAATGACTCGTTAAAATTGCGGGGCAACTCCCCTGCCCCTTGTGACATCAACAAGTAGAGAGAGGGGGTTTGAGAAGGGGTTATATATATATATATATATATATATATATATATATATATATATATATATATATATATATAATCGGTGAGGGTCATTGATTTCTTTAACCAGGGGTGTTAGAAGTGTTTAATAACATTATTCTGAAGCATTTTGTAAACCATTGCAGGAAAAAAAATAAAGGTGTAGAGGGCTTCATAGCTAGTTCCTACACAGGAAGCCTGATGTGGCTACTATGCTTCGCCTAGCACCTTAGGCTCTATATTGCCATGTGTCACCTATTTTGGTTAGATCAACATGCATAAATTGCATATTACAAATATTATGTTTCCCTATTTTGCGGCAACATGTCATCACTCTGCACACTATGCTTGCCACAATCGCTACAACTAACTTAGGTTAATTAAAAGCTGCAAAACATTACTTTTCATGTTATTTGGAACACATATTTTCTCGTTCCGCGATAATGATTTTGCAAAATGTAACATAAGCTCAATCAACCTCCTGCGACACTAATTAATTCATTTTAAAAAATTATTTAAGGCTTAATCCTACGATAACAAAATCTCCCTTGTCGGTAAATGTAAGTATTTTCAGAATTTATTAGGTGAATTAATGCGTAATCATGACATTGTTAATTATGTAATCCATTGTGGGTAACCAAATAAATAAGGTGTAGAGGGATTCAGAACCAGTATCTGTTTTAGCAAATTGTGGAAATAGGAGGTTCTACCACATACCAAAAAAATAGCATTTACTCTAAAGCATTGTGTAAACCATTACGGATAAACAAATAAAGAAGGTATAGAGAGCTCCACAATAGGTATCCACCACCAAAGTAAATTGTGGAAATAAGAAGTTTTGCCATACAAAAAAACAAAAAAAATTATAAGACAAGAACTATGTTGCTATACAACTATCTCACTGGTTTATAATATTCACCTAACAAAAAAAAGGTATATATATCACATGCCTCTATCTTAAATCGATAGACTATCTATTGGTTAAATCTAAATATATCTTCCTTCATGTTGCACAAATTTAGCTCTCATACTCTAAAGCATACTAACTTAATCATAAACTTCTTAGGATTGAAATGATATGTGGATTTTAATAATTCTTCTTTGGGCATATTTAAACATACTTTTCATTCCCATAACTGTGATAATTGATTTACATTGTAATATATTCCAATAATTAAATAGAGTCGAATATAACCTAACGATTTACGTTAAGGCATTAATAACTCTCACAAATTATTGTTGGTTGGTCATTTTTCATTAAAAGATTTAAATAATTGATTTGATATGTTTTAATCGAGGCACCATTCATTCATCCATTTGTGGAGGAATTAAAGCTTACTTGGTCTAACAGGGGATATTTATGTAATATTTTGCATTTAAAATATCAAATCATATGATATAATAATTTCATTTTAGGCTTATAATTAATTTATACATCTAATTGATGTATGGAATTCTTTTATTTATAAAATAAGGAAACGATTTTTCTGTTATGATTTGAATATTAAAATTTAAATAGGTGTATATAAGCCGATTTTTTTTCTACCTTTTAGATTGAAATGCATATGATCTTTTAGAAGAAAATATATGTTTTTAACCACTAAATTAATGATACATCTTTGAAAAAAAACTTAAAAAAAACTTACTAAATCAACTACTAAATTAACCTTACATTCATGTAAATCAAATTCTTTATTTTCAAAATCTTGTTGTTAGAAATATTAATGGTTTGGTTATATTTGCAACATTGCTTACGTAAATGTTAAACTAATTAGTATAAAGACTTAATTGGATAATTGGAACATTTCTGTAATGTTTCTATTCATCATCTAGAATGCAATCATGTGTGGTAAGGGTTGAATATAATGATATGGTATATTTGGTTAAAACACAATCTAATTCTAAGAATATTGGTTCATCAATATAATGTTTACCATTGTTATTATTAGTCCTTGTCGCCTGTGATTTACGACTATATCAATCGAAATGTTGCTTTGACATTCGTTCCTTTGCCAATTAACCCAAAATCTTAATTTCATATTCTATAAACCATTCTCCCTCAACCTATAAAATAGATACACTAATTATTTTAACCAATGAAACATTTTTCCATCTTATTTGGCCTTTTCCTGAGGTAAGAACCTAAATTCATATAATTTTTTAAGGTGAAACAATTCACATCATTCATTTTTTTTTCTAATATGAAGTAATGTTAGCATTACTTCGTCGACATTAAATGTTTGCTTCAATGTTTTTCTTTAGCGTAATATATATCATAAAAAAATGTTGTGTGTTTTCATCGAGTTGTCACGTACACCACATGTCTACATGCATGTGCTTAGACCTATTCATGAACATACGTCTATTTTTCTTTCCAACCCACTTCTAGACACCTTCATCGCATCGGCCAAACCTCCACTTCCACACCTCCTTCACCGCCTATGCCTGAGTAGTCTTATATTTCTTCTTTCCACATGAAAAATGAAATCAACAAATGAATCCAAGTAAAATAAAGAATTAGGGAAGGAGATTTTATGGTAAACTTATGCAACCATAATATAACTAGAGATACACTTCTGCCACAATCTGCAAATTTCATTTTTGGTGCATGCACATTTGTGCGATGACAAAGGAAGGTATCAGGGAGCTTGGAGCCATATAGTGCCTCAACAAGACTCAAAAACCCCTCCTAAGTTCTTAATGAAGTTTGTGGTATAGGAAAACCATGTTTTATTCCTGGATGCACAATCTATTTTCAGTTCAGAGACTCGTCCAAGTTCTGATACAATATTGCATACACTTATTTATCCAAAACACTAACCACTTGAATTGGGGGGATAGGTATAAATCTACCTTACCACCACCTATTTGATTGATCTATAAGGTCTGGAAGTTCGATCGACCAGGATAATAAGTTAAGAAAATATAATGTTTGGGATAATTACTGTTTTATGTACTTCACCTTGCCAAGGAGTGTCAATATGACATGCATAAGTCAATTCGTTGTGTGTTCCTCCGTCATTTATTTAGCCTCTCCACAAATATGACCCATAAAGTATCTTCTTACTACCTGTTTCCAACTTTGAAAACAATTCCAATAAATTACTTGGTTTGTTGGTTGGATGGAGAGCGAAGCAAGTTGATACCATGTATGCTTGGCTTGAAACTAATTGAATCTTAATTCAATTGCAGACAGTGGGTAGCCAATGAACTAACTACAATGGAAATAGAGTACAAAAAAACTCTAGTCTGGGAATTTGGTTGCAAGATCCAGTTAATGTATAACTGGTATGCACATGTTTTTTTGTTGTTTCTAGAGTAATGTCTAAGTGGTATTCACATATTTTGTTGTTGTTTCTAGAGAAATAAACACTGATTTTTTTCCTCTTCTTAGTTCCCATGTTATTAATCTAGTTACTTATATTTTTAACTTAATGCCTACTTTATGTTTTAAGTTTCTTTTTGTTATACAAAATTACTAAGGCCCTAACCAGACCTACCTCTCATAGTCCTACCTTATGTAGTTGTGGAATCGTGACTCCTAGTAGTATCAATCCATCTTCATATGGCTGAATGGAAAGCGTTATTCAATCCATAATAGTAGTTCCAACCCCTCTTGATAGTGAAGCATCATGGTGCTATGGTTATGGAACCTCAGCAAGAGCAAGTTGTATTGGTGGCTAGCTAACATCCCTTCATCCTAAAAATCCTATCATGTTAATACATTCAGGGTAAAACATGATCAATATGAGCCACTTCAGAAAGAAAAAACTAGAATTTTAGGTTACCACATCCTCACACAAATTCAACTACCAAAAGCCCGAAAAAAAATACGCAAACCCCATTTTAACAAACATCTTACTACCCTAATATCATATGCTTTTCTCCTATGCATAGTCACGCATCACTCGCAAAACCTAAGGAGTGATTCCTCCATGCGGATTACCCACAACCCACGAACTCTTTACAATCACATGAGTCCAGTTCCAACATTCTACCAGCTTAGTGCACCCTCGTGACAATTTTCCCTTAGACATACTTGCTCCAGTACATCTGGGAACCATTCCCTAGATCCAATTCCGCCTAGCTTAGCGACATACGGGGACAAGCACGCATTTCCTTTTCCACTCGCTGCTACAATCCGATTAGTCTCCGTTCTTGAGTAGGACACATTTACACAAATCCTATTAGCTTTTTTTATACACTAATTAGATCCCAAAAAAACTCACCAGAAAAAGAACAATTTCTTAGCCCTTTTCCCCTTAAAAAATTCCCTTAGCAATTTTCCCCTAAGAAACAACCAAGGGTTCTTGCCTTCCTTCTATCCGCACTGAGAACCTATTATGCAACTAGCTCACAAAATAGAAGAAAATATAGATTAACAACTTGAGAAATAGCCTCTTCGAGGAGGCAACCTCCTTTACATCACATAAATGAAAAATCTTGGATGATGTATACCAATAAGGATCCCATTTATATATATATATATATATATATATATATATATATATATATATATATATATATATATATATATATATATATATATATATATGAGTCTAAGGGGTCACAATATAATCAGAGCATACATAACAATAATAATGTAAAGGCACAACAATAACAATAGTGGGACTCTACGGGGAACAACAATAATAATATGGGGGCTACATGGGCACAAAAATAATAATAGGAGGCTATACTAACAATAAAAATAAGGGGGATACATTAGTATTATAGGGACCTAACATGATCCTCTCCTTAAAAAAAGTGTTGTCCTCAATGCTTGAGTAAGTTCTTCAGTGGGTAATCTTCATCCTCCCATGTGTAATCTTCAGTGGGTAAGTTCTTCCACTTAATGAGATACTCTAAAACTGATCAATTTCATAGTTGCAGGGTTCTTGCTTCTATTATTACTTCATGCTCCAATTTTATTTTTCCTTCTTTGCTAACATATGGAAATACTGTTTGAACTGGGAGCGTGTCACCGATATGTAAGCATGAAACATGGAAAACTAGGTGTACTTGGGAAGATGCAGGCAAATCCAATTTCTATACAACAATACCAATATTTTACAACACCTTGTAAGGACCACAACACTTGGGTCATAATTTAGTATCCTTCTTAGCTTGTTTGAGGGATAATTGTTTCTATGGTTGTAGTTGTAAAAATACCTAGTCGCCTACATCAAAAATTATTTCATTGTGATGCTGATCTACCTGTTGCTTCATTCGATTTTGCGCTAGAGTGAGGTTATCCTTTAAGAGCTGGAGAACTTGTTGTTGATGCTCGATGTGATCTTCCACTGCTTTAAACTTAGAACTTTCTCTTAAATATTATGTGATGGATGATGGATGATATCCATAAAGTTCCATAAATGGTGTCATTTTTTCTGCAGTATGGAAGGAAGTGTTATACCACCATTCAACCAAAGTGTTGGAGCAGGGTCCCTTAGGACCACAATTTTGGGGCAAATGTTTGTATTTTTGTTAGTTTTGAGTCGTGTGTGCTACGCAAAGAAGAGTCAAGGGGTTTTGGGGTAGGCCAAAGTCCCTTCATGAGTTGTAATGGGTTAAAGGGTAAACTAGGGGTCTCAAACCACAGTTTTGGAACATATTATGAGAACAAGAAAAGGTATAAGTAGAAGTATAGACTGAGTCAGATAAGAGAGTCTAAAAAAATAATAGATGAATAGAGATTGATGATAGAGCTGTGAAGTGAATCTGTTGTGGGCGTTTGTGTTTGAAAGGCTCCTAGTGGCTGTGAGCGCAGAGACCTTAGTCCGTTTGTGCGCAGACCCCGCTGGTTGTGTGCGTGGGTAGATCTGGTAAATTGTAAGGGTTTCTGAAGATTGATCAATAAAGAACTGTTTTGGGAATTTTGTGTACCAAATGCATCTATGATTCGATTTTGTGTATGAATTATGTTTCTGTGTATGATTCCTATTTCTGCAAATGATTTATGTAATCTATAATCGGATCAGGTTGCATACCTGATTTACTATTGATGTGTAAGCTAATTGCATAGATATGTTACTATAAAGGTTGAATATAACATTTTTAGAATAATTAAAGGGGATTTCAGATCTACTGTCTGTGCGCAAGACAGTGTGTTTACTTATATAGATCTGTGGATGCCCACTTCATTTATTTCTCTCTCAAGGTGTGGAAACCTGGTTCCAGCACCCCCTCATACTTCTTCGAGTGAGGCTTTGGCCTATGCAAGTAGGTCATTGCTGAAAGGGCCAATAGTAAGAGGGTTTTTTTGGTTACGCACTAAATCTAAACCTAGGTCGGGACCCCTCAAGCCAAAAAATGGTTCTGTTGCCAGGACTGGGATCATTTTGAGAGAGATTAGATGTTGTGGAAGCCATCAAAGACTGAATTAGAGGACTGGTTTGAAAAAGAGATATGCGAATTCACCATCAAAGAGAATAGAATTAATAAATTTTCTATTGAAGAATGGGAACAGAGGTAAATTTTCACAGAGGTCCATGAAATCTTCTTTGTGACCTTTGCAGACGAATTATATGAGTGGTTATTAAGGTTAGCATAGTTTCAAACCTATTGGAAGGAAGATAAAATCACTCAGTGGATGCGTGAGTTGATCCAAAAATTAGAAAGGACTGATAACTCCATCACTCGCACCATAGAACATTGGGTTGACAACATTCTGTGTGGGTTTGTGAAAGAGTTTTCAGTTGATCAATTTGTGTCATATTCTGAAGTAGAAAGGAGGTTATTCAAAGGACCGAGAGGTAAGTTCATACGCTCTCATCCTTTGCTGATTAAGATGTTATTGTGTGAAAATGGTGTTCTGTGCAGTCACATTGAGTGAATTACCCCAAACAAGTTGGAAAGAACTACGCATAGTAGAAATTACTTTTGGGTTAACCAAGGAGATGACAGACTAGTATATAGCCCTATGAGAAACCCGTCTAATAGTGATACAGAGAGTGGTGAAGCTACGCGCGTAGAAGGTAACCCTCCATCCACCCCACAATCGAATTCACATAGGGGTAGGTCATCTCATACTCCACCTCCACCACCACCAAGAGGTGATATGGCTGCACATATGAAGCTACCCACCTTTAAAGGTGTGGGAGATGAAGACATGGATAGATTCTAGTTTGTTGCAGATGCAGTATGGACTGCGCAAAATGTCAACACCAATGTTGTCAAGAGGGCGCAACAACTATGGAATTTGAGGGTCATGCACTAGATTGGTTTATGGGATATTTGACTTAGAACACTGACCCTACTGTCGATCAGATCAAGAAATCTTTGAAGCAACAATTTAGAAAACCAAATTCCTACTCACAATGTGTAATAGAGCTAAAATAAATTCGACAAGACCCAAAAAAATTTGTTTGGGAGGCCGATCAACGATTGAAGCGAACTATCAGCGATGGAGGATTTTTCTATGATGATAAGCAGCATAAAGACTTGTTTATTGCCATGCTCCTGCCACATCTGCGCAGCCCCATGAATCAACAAAAAAGTGATTCTATGGCTAAATTTCTTGAAGTTTCCATGAAGCTGGAAGCCACGCCCAGAACTGATGACCAATTTTTAACTCTACAAATCCAGATTCAGTTAGAAGCGATGCATTTGGAAATTCAGAACCTGTGCAGGGACAGGGGGAAAGAAACTTGCGCAGAGTTATGGTGTATACGTTTTAAAGGTTCCAGTCACACAAAATATCAGTGTCTCGTGCTTCAGGATTACATGCAAGCAGGAGGGCCAAATCCATTGCGACCCAGGGACGCTGTAGGACTGAGTGGTACTCCCATGATGTGGTGTGCTGACTATCAAGTGGGTGGACTACATGACACAAATAATTTCCCTTGATTAGGAAGTTATGTACCAGACCTGAAGCAACAATGGTGCAGGTTTTTCTCTTCGGTTGGCCATGATGAGCACCACTACCGCACATTCAATCTGATGCTAGACAATGCGAACATCTAT
Source organism: Pinus albicaulis (assembly GCA_034641835.2). Classification (NCBI taxonomy): domain Eukaryota; kingdom Viridiplantae; phylum Streptophyta; class Pinopsida; order Pinales; family Pinaceae; genus Pinus; species Pinus albicaulis. The sequence goes on from CM076582.1 coordinate 1,465,278,462, forward strand.
AGAGTGCAAGACGATCCATCCTTAGCAGTGTCCCCCTCTGGGCATGGTGGATCCCTATCCAGAGGAAGGGGAGGAGGAAGAGGTGGAGGTGTAGGTCGTAGAAGAGGACATCTGATCTGCTACAACTGTAGAGAGGTTGGGCGCTTTGCGTGTGACTGTCTAAACCTTGCACAACAATCTTATAGGTACTATAGACAGTTTGATCATGTTATTGAAGATTGTCCTGTTTTGATTACTAGAATGCAAGAGAATCAACAATAGACACCTATGGAGAATATAGAAATGGTTAGAGATGAGCTGCAGGAAGACGATCCGAGTGTAAATATAATTACCGAAGTGGTGCTGCCACTGGAGACCTGTTCTGACCCCTCATTTATCATCTTGCCACTTTGGACACCCTTCCCTGGACTTCCGATGGCCCTTTCAACTTTTATTTCTTTCCTTCCCTTAGATTTTTCCCTAATTTCCATTATAGGTTGCGCCGACCTATCTTTCGCTTAGAAAATCCTTAATGCGACTTCGCGACCTTGTGACCTGGTCGATGGATCACCAAGTCACAAATTCCTGATTGTTCATGTGGATACAACATTGCAACCTTGTGACCATGTGACTAGACCGCCATATCGCATCCCTTTCAATCTAAGACCTTTAAGACATATGCAAGTCGCAGCGACCTAGGATCCTTCAGTGTGACCCATCCTGATCAACCAAGGCCCTAGTTAAAGAAGACACGTGTTTCTTCTATTTTCCTTTCATGTCGTCTATCTTATCATGGGCCTGTTTTTTGAATATCCTAGGTAGTATCAAAGCCGAGCTTGAGTGTGTTTCCATCTCTTCGATGTCAAGCGACATGGGGCCCCCGACATTTCGAAGAAGACACAAGAGCCCAAATGTAGAGCTATCAGAGGGAGACATACCTCCTTCACCGACTCCCATATACGAAGATACCGCTTGTGTTTTCAGTAAAGGTGCTAAGATGTTCTAGTATGAACTCTACCAAGAGTTCACAAAACAAGAAAACCTTTCGCCAACCTAATTGGGAAGGCTGCTGAAGTATACTACTCACTCCCAAGTAGAGAGGAGTATTTCAACGCCCAATGGATCGCCACACATGATGTGCCGGTGCAAGATACCTTAAAGGGCTGGTGGGAAGACCCTGAAAAGTTCAAAGGAAAGAAAGATCATGAGTATAATATTGAGGGTCTAAGGAAAGTGTACAAGCTTCTTGCAGCCATGATGTGTCGAATGTATGGAAGAATGGACGCCACAACCTTTAGTGGAGCATGTGTTCCCGTCATGTACGCGATCACCACCCACGACACTCATTTTAACTGGGAAAATATGTTAATGTCAGCTCTAAGGGACAACATATCAGCAACACAAGTACCGGAGGAGGGATTAGCATAAAAATTATATATGGCTTCGTAACTCCTAGATGTAGATGCTCACAGTGTCACTTTGATTATTGGTCACACAACTAGAACGAAGTAAGCAGCGGATTGATCCATAAGGATATAATTGTGTTCTGGGATACTAAATACAAGCAAGACATTCATGTCATTTCATATAATCTCATCACCAAACTCTACCATCACCTCTTCAATGAATATCCTCCCTACATGTCCAAAAGATACATGGAGACGGTTATCAAGGTAGCACACTAGTTCCCCATCAGATAAGGCACCTTCATCAGAGTTTTTGGATCATTCAAGATGCCTCATGTGTTGCCCAAGTTCGTTATTGATAAGTTTCTATTACAAGAGGTATGCTACCAAATGAGAGGCAATTTATCTAAAATGTTGAGCAAGGGCAAGAAGAAAATATGGCCTAACCTCTCGCTCACCATTGGTGCCTACAAGGTCAAAGAATTCAAGGAAGTGGAAGCAGAAGCTTAACACATAAAGAGATTCCATTTTGTAAACTTAGCCTTCCAGTTCTATGACCCTGAGAGGATCGTCCCCGCACACTGCACGCAGGCCAAGTTCAACTGGACTTATCAGCGCATTGAGTGCGTCGTGGAAGATGAAGTAAAAAACTGGTACAATGCGCTCAGGGAGGAAACCCCTAAAGAGGAAGCAGAATTGGATGGAGACCAAGAATGTCAGTATCAGGATGACCAAACTCTACAGGAAAGAGACGATTTCATGAAACGGAAAACACCAACAGGAGGAGCCTCGACCTTGCAACCCAAAAGGCCAAAGAACGCCACAGGTAGTGAACCTCTTAAGAATCCACAAGGAGAATGGGATAAAGAGGTTGAGGCACAAAAAAATGTCAAGCATAATCAAAGAGAAGAAGAACTAAAGAAGGCCCAAGATACTTTGGAAAAACAAAAAGAGGGATAAAGGCAAAGGACACAAACAGAAGAGCAGCACAAAAATTGGCAGAAGGATGAACAAAGAAATAAGAAAGTATAAGTGGTCCGCAGGAAGAAATAATAGGAAGAGAAGCATAGAAGGGAAGCAGAGAACAAGCTGAAGCACGAACAGGACATGGAAGAAGAAGAAAAGAAGAAGGAGGAGGAAGAAGCTCAGAAGCAACGGGTAGATACATCCAAGGAGGCAGAGGGAAGTGGATCACAACCCTCACAAACTAGGAAGCGGGCATATCTACCACCTATTGACATACCCCCAGAAACTCCCATGACAGGAGGGCACCTCCCACTTTCAAAACTCGGTATCCCGAAGGAACACGAGGATGATGTATTGGATCTAACAAGATTATATTATGATTAGTACAATCATAATATCAGGCAAGAGAGAATGAAATGCCTTGCCCGGAATCCGGTTGAAACTCTGGCAGTGTCCACGGAGAAGAACATAGTCCTGAACACTAGGACAAATCCCACAATGATAAAATCGACTCGAATTTCTTTTTCAGCCGCCACTAAAGAAAATGTCAGCAGTATGAGCTGAGAAATCTTATTTCTGCAAAATAGGCTCCATTTATCTGAGCAAAAGGCCACTCAAGCAGAAGAAGATAAGAAGGCATTGGAGGCCTAAAATCAAATGCTCCAACTTGCACTCAGTCAGGCCAATGAACTAAAAACCGCCATCCAGGGAGAGTTGGACACCTTAAGAAATACCATGATACAATTCTACGAGGAAATGATGACGTTGAGGCAAACAGTTGCTCCCTTAGCAGGAGCACAAGCAGAAACGATGAAAAAGTCTGCCCAGCTGAAGGAAGCCTCTACAGCTCTGGAAAAAATCCTGGAATGGTCTGAAAGATACCCACACACCCCTGCCACCCTGCCAAAGAGGGACTGGATCCGCACCTAGAATGAAAAAGTACAAATGCAGATGAAACTGCAATCCAAATATAAACTCGTAAAGGATGTGGATAGGGTGATGACCGCCTATGAGCATCTCATCAGTGGTATCGACTCGATGGAGGAAGTGCGCCACATACCTTCCATGGGCACATTGACTAAACAAAGGGCACGAAAAGAGGTACTGCAAGATATCCAGTCATTCCTAGACCCAATTAGGTAGGCAGCCAACTCACAGGACCTCCAAGCCACCAAAGAGAACATCATTCAGTACATTGTTGCACCAGTCAGGATCTACACCAAGCACTCCTCTTTGTCCAATTAGATCAACACGAAGAGGCTTACACTAGTTCCAGATGCACTTGAATGTTTTCACAGACTGGAAGATGACATGCCTCAAATTGCTCCAATAGTCATCAAATACCAAGCCTGGCAGACCTACCTCAAAGAGCAACAACAGGTAGAAACCCCAGTCCTCTCCATCACAAAGTTGCTCACATGAAAGGAATTGGATTGACAGGTCGCAGAGGCAGGTAAGTCACAGGTCAAAAAAAATATCCATCCGTAGGTCCCAGCCTCACTTAGGTCGCAGGTCATAGTTGCTCGCAAGTCACAGACCATCCCAATAGCCAGGGAGACGAAGAGACAGGGTAGCCCAAAAGTCACTTTTGTTCTATATGTACTCCCTCGGGAGAGAATGTAAGGAAATTTTTTCGGACTTCAAAAGGAGAGAGAGATATAACTGTATAGCATTGAATGTATGTCTCAGGAATGAATGTTTTGGACTCCACTATTGGATATAATGGAAAATTCTTTGTATTGACACTATGAATATTGTTCTCTTACATGTTTGATACTATTCGTAATTGACTAGTTCATGTTTCTGTTCGTACATTGTATATATGTTTGAGCTCTTTTGATATTTGAATGATGTATGATGGTTCAACATAGGAATATGTTAATGACTTTGTTGTTGATATGTCCCTAATCTCTTCAGAAATATGCTGAGGAAATTTAAGGGTGTTTTATCATAGTGAATTGTTTCTCTTATCTTCAAATGAGCCTCTGTATGAGCATGCCCTAATGATGTTTTGCTAACAATACTTCTATGGTTGCATGATTTAAATCTTGCTTTGCTATTCATGGTGTTTCTTTTTCAGGGTAATCCGTCAAACATTTGTCTTTTTTCATCTAGTAGTCGTACATTCTCATGATTTCAAATTACATCTCTATCTAAGGAAGGGCACATATCTCATCAGCATAATGGCAGTCGAGCCCACATACCGGATGGGGTCCCTATCACAAATGGTGTAGAGTCTAGTTTGGATTCTATACCGAGGAGGTTTCCTTATTGTTGGCAAGGCATTTTTCCCCATCAATAGAATTGGCACTAGAAGGAGGTCTTAAGGGTAGGCTCCTACCAAGCTAGTAATATCCCTTTGAAAACCCCTCAAAACCCCTTCACCGGCCTAGACCCAGAACAGGGAGAGATCGGGTTTGATAACACTGGTCCTACACCTCCCGAGAACACTCCCCTAAGGAGGACCTACCCTTCTACAAAGTCAGGTCAGACCATCTAAGATCTTTACGCCCGTGATCTCGTTAGAGGTCTCCAAAACCTCCTTGTGACCAGTTCCCTAGCCAACCCGTGAACCCTCAAAATGCATCACACCCGCCAAGGTGTCCTAGTCAACTCTGTGCCTCAACTCATAAGCTTGATGCTTGAAGACTACACAGATGCGGTCGACCGACTCCCGGATGAACCTTCTGACAACCACCAAGGGGTTGACAGAGGAGGCCCTAGAATTGTTGGCCCCAAACTGAACACCGAAACCCATGCCAATCATCCTTTAAATGAAAATACCCAAGAAAATTACCCACCTGGTGGAGGGGTCGGAAGAGGTCAAGGAAATAGAGGTCGGTGACACAGTCGAAACATAGACCATGCTCATCACCACCACTGAAACCAGAACCCACAGCCTTTTCCTTTCAATGGAAACTTCAGTGGCTTCAGAAACTTGAGGAATTATAGGAATATCAAAGATATCAGAGTTAATCGAAACCAACCATACACTCTCAACACGAGGGAAAAGCCTCCAGGTTTGGTGCTAGGAACGAGTCCAAAAAAGAAACTGAGCATGCCATCATCCCACCCTTCCGCAGGGCAAGATGGGTGCAACCCCTGGCCTAGATGGAAAAATCCCCCCTAGGTGTCTGAGGTGCTCTTCACGACATGCCCTGACACCCAGAGAAGCACCTTCCCAAGTTCGATCCCGAAAAGGGGACGTTAACCGAGGTCCACATTAGTAACTTCTACCTAGCCCTGCAAAAGATGAGGGTGCAACACGATGATATAGTGTGTCAGCTCTTTCCACACACCTTAGAAAACAAAGCTGCTACTTGGTATCGTTCATTTCCTGTCGCTTCCATTTCGACTTGGGAAGAATTCCGCTGCATCTTCCTTGAGAAATTCTCCGAGGACAAAACCCCTTCTATGATCCTTACAGAGTTGAGAACCTTGAAGTGCCAAAAGAAGGAAAAGGTCAAATATTTCAACCAAAGTTTCACGACCATCTTGAACAAGTTTCCTCCGAACATGGCTCTTGACGATTCCATCACTATAGAATATTAGACAAGGGCCCTACAGCAGGACATAGCTGTGTTTGTTAAACGTGAAGCTAGAGCCACCCTAGCTTAGAATTTCACTAGTGCTCTCACTATTGAGAAAGATCTGCTTTCAATAGGGGCTCTAGATCATGACAACCAGGATGATCCAAAATATTCCAGGAAGAAGGCACAACCCTCGACTAGTAAGTCTGGGGACACGGATAAGGACCCTTTCGATTTTGAAAACATCGCTAAATACCTGAAGCTCTTAACAAGAAAAGTCTCTGACTTGAAAAGGAAAAACAATGATTCTGCCTCGGGTAGCAAAGCTCAAAAGCCTTTTGTTGAGCATTGGAAAAGGTATGCATTTTCCATGTAATTTCTTTATCTTTTTCCTTTAATCATGACTCCTTTATATTCTAGAATGATAATATATTGAAGAATTACAATAGAATTGAGGAGATTAGTGCTTATTGCGAAATTAACTAAAGATTGTCTTTTCTTCTAAATAGGAACTAAATGAAGTGGAAAGCCACCATTCGGGAGGAAAAGATAAGGCAGGTGTAACTGCTGTCCCTTCAACAAAAGGCTGTATCTAGACAAGAAGATCAAGGTTAGATCGCACAGTCAAAGTAAAGAAAGGAACAGTGTGGCATCAGTGCAAGAAGACAAAATGATAGCTGGAGATGGAAGATAGAGCGAATCCCTTAGGATCTCTCGATCTTGAGGGATCGCTACTCAAAGTTATATGTACTTCTTGTTTCATCTGCTGGCTATTATAAAAGAACAGTGCTTGTAGAAATCACAATATTAGACATGTTATGATTATTCAGATTTCCTTTTGTAATTTCATGATTGTTCATCGACTCTCGTTAATTTAAACAAAGTACGATTGCTTGTAAACTCTGCTACATATGATTAATACATAATCCAGTTGTCGTTCCATTATTTGATACTAGAGTAGTTCGGCGGTGCTTCACTAGCGGCTAAGGGCCTGGCCCTGGTGGATCCACTTGCTATTTGTACCTTTACTTTCCAATTCCAGTCATGTGATGGTTTGCATTAGCTTTCATTTCCTTTAACCGCATTTCTTCACAGTTATCTTGGTTTATAGCTTACTATTTAATGATTTATGAAATTGGTGTGTCGCATCAGTGAATCGCGTTGTTGTCACTTTCCACATAACAAGAGTATTTATTCCTTTATAATTTGTATTGTTATGCTTTGCAGATACAGAGCTTCGCTATCCAAGATTGTTGTTAATTTCCATTAAATAATATTCTCTTCATTTCTTTAAATAGTTTGTTTTTCATTTCTATTAAATAGTTTGCTGTTCATTTCATTAAATAGTTTGATGTTCATTTCCATTAGATAGATTTGCTGTTCATTCCTGTTAATTAGCTTTACTGTTTATTCCTTTCTTGCAAGAGTTTGGTTTTTCTTTGGAGTGTTATTACAGAAAGCTTGCTTAGTCTATTTTCATTAGCAGCGTTAGTGATTTAACAAAATTACCATTTCCATTTAATTGCTTTAGTGTGGAGTGTAAGGTCATCAACTGTAAAGGATATTGGTTGTTACTGTTGAGCCTCAAAATTGTGCTTTCTTTCACCTCATTTTACCTCATTTTCCCTTGTCCATTGCTATCCTAGACCCAATTGATCAATGAATATAGTTAAAATTACTTCTAGAATGATTTACATGACTGACTTGCTAAGTTTTGTGATTTTTTCCATTGTAAATCACTTTGACCGGAACTAGCTGCAGAATGCAGACATTCCGTAGCTAACTGGCGATTCTGCAGCTGCCTTCACGTTTGAGTATGTTCCAGGTGGCCTCGCAAGGAAAACCGCATATGGGCATAATCCACGTCATGTCTACATGGTTCGTTGCTCATCATGGAGGAAGAAACGAATTCTGGGTACGGTTTTGGAACATGGGAACACATTTAGGAAAGCAGACTTCTATTAGGACTGTCTCAGTCCAGATGTCTTTTTCCTCTTCACGCAGCCACTTCAAGAGTCCTAATGTGATTCCGATAAGGAAAGACAATGTTCCTGAATTGTTGCAAGTCTTGTTATGTGCATTTGCTTTATAAACACTTGGGAAACTGAGAGTTATGTTAGATTTGATGTTAGATTTTATGCTAGATTTTGTTTAGACTCTGTGCTACATTTCTGAAGACGCAGAGTGTTATGTTCAAGTTCTTTCATCTTTAATGAAGCAGACAGTGTTGTTGTGAAGGCGTTGATTTAATTTGGAGTTGAATTCCGTCAGGTGGTAGAGGGCCCTTGCCTCTTGCACGGATTTATTTTGCGTAAATTAGATAAGTCTTCTAGCTGCCTTTACATTTTGAATTTGAATTAATAGTTGTTTTAATTAGCTACTGTAGTTGTACTCATTCTAAATCTTCCACAAGAAGAAGCTCTTCCAAAAGACTATAATGATGAATGGGAAATGACTATAGTGTTGTAGGATTAGAAGTTGAATTCATAGTGTTTTTAATTAGCTACTGTAGTTGTACTCGTTCTAATTCTTCCATAAGAAGAAGCTCTTCCAACAGATTATAATGGTGAATGGGAAATAGATATAGTACTGTAGGACTTAGTTGTAGTTTTTGTTGTTCATCATCACAGTTACACTTGTTCCAATCACTCTTCCACAAGAAGAAACTCTTCCAATAAATTCTTAAGAAGTTCAAGACATGACCGTGATAATGAATGATTTAGTTGTGTGTTTGTACTAAGTATCATCTCTGTTCTTGCTCTTAAACGCTTGCCCAAGACATCATAATGATGAGTAGGATATGAATATGATATCTTAGTTTTTCATTTGCTTTCAGTCCTTTATGTTTGCATTTGCACTCAATTACACAGTCAGAATTGTTCTAGCTCTTCCAAAAGAAGGAATTATTCCAAAATATCAATAATTATGGACAAACAGATTGTGTAATTTCATAGAATAATGCATGATAGCATAGTTAGGATGCTCCGGAGTTTCATTGCACTTAATTCATGATTCAGTTATTTTATTTTGGGTTTGATAATGACTTGTAGTTTAACACTATTTTAGGCTAATGACATCTTAGGTTTGGTTGTAGTTCAACTCATTGCATTTTCACTCCACATTCAATTGTTATTCACTGCACATTAGATTACTTCAGTTGTTAGGATTAACAAAACAGCCTTCATTATTCACAAACCTCTTCTTGTTCTAAAATCCATAATTGATCTATAACCATATGAACAGAAGACAACATCATTTTAAGGCTTGAAGTACCTCTGAAATTTCCTCATCATTTCATAAACAGAGCTCTCCCTCAAAAGACTACTTTGAAAAAGAAATCAATAACTCTTGAGTAAAGGTTTTGTGACATTCAATTAAATTGCAGAATAGAACTAGGAACTAGTCCTAGAATAGAAGATCTTAGGATGGTATCAATGTTTTTCCTCCAAATCTGTTTCAAATCTCTAATTAAGGAAAAAAATTTTGCATCATTGTAAGATTAGTTGTTTAACTGTTTAGTTAGAGGATTTGCATACTTAGTGATCATTTCTCAAGTTTAGTTTGTGTTTTGAATTATTTGTTGAAAGTCATTATCAAGCTTTGCTTTTATTTAGTCATAGTTTAGATTCAGCTTCAGTGTTTCCAATTGCATTTGCCATTTGTTATCCATCAATTAGGTTTAACTCTGTTTTTAATCATCAGCTCATTTCCATCAACTTTCTAGGCATTTTCCTTGTGAACATAAAACCACCAAAAGACCAAAAACATCATAAATCACCAAAAGACCAAAAACATCATAAATCACCACAAAAGACCAAAAACATCACAAAACACTACACACAACGCATTAAGAAACAAACACCTAGGTACATACAGTACACTTCACTTCAGCAGTTTACCAACCCTGGTTGACAATTAAATGAGCTCGATTTAGGAGACTAGATTGAGACCAAACATTTTGGCGCCGTTGCCGGGGAAGTGAAAACTAGGTAACCTTTGTTTCTTAGCATCCAAAAACAATTTTATGCGTAGGGAGAGATATTCAAGGGGAATATTTATAAGCAGCAGAGGCAGAAGTTTGATTTCTAGAACACCACTTGTTTCATCTAGATCCAGAGTTAGTACACCTTCAACTCAAACCCATATTCCATCCTCCCTTGATCCTGGACTTCTAGAAGATCTAAGGTCAACTATTCCATTAGAGAAACCTTCCACTTCATCCACTGAACCTGCCATAGAAGAAGATCTAAAGACTCCTAGTAGGGATACAAAACTTTCCACTTTCACAGGAGAGTCAACCATGGCAGAAGAAGGAGGAGGAGGAGTTTTTAATGGAGAAAACACACTATTTGGAGGAAGAGGTAGAGGTATAGGAGAAGGAGGTAGAGGAGAAGGAGGTAGAGGTGCAAATGGAGGAAGAGGTAGAATAGGAAGCTCTTTTGGGTTCCCTATACTTGATGAAGAAACCAATACAACCATGAAAAACATTTCACCCTCTGTCCTTCCAAACTTATATGGACTTAAAACTGAAGATCCTGAAACTTTCTTATTCGAATTTGAAGTGTTGTGTAGGACTTATGACTACCTACAAGATGCTCAAAACTGAAATTATTTCCTTCAACTTTGAAGGGAGCAGCATTGAAGTGGTTTATGAGTCTAATCAGTAGTTCTATTAGAACATGGGAATATATGAAACAAGCATTTCTAGAGAGATACTTGGATTATTGTATGCCGATTAATCATAAGGAAGAAGTGTTCAAGATGTTACAAAAAGAAGATGAAAACTTAGAAGATTTGTTGGAAAGATTTAATTACAACATCAAAATGGCGAAAATGGAAAACCTAGATCAAGACACCTTAAAAGCTCTTTTGTTGAAAACAATTAGGGATGAATGGTTGGATATCCTTAACATGATGGGAAAAGGGGATATATCACAACTTACATTACCTGAAATATATGAGTTATGTATCAACCTTTCCAGAGGGAAATCTAAAACTGTCAAAGGTCCAAGAGATCCCGCTCTTGCAAGGGCAAGTAAATCTGCTTCTAGGACAGTAAGTAGATCAGAAATAGGACACATGCTTGATGACTTTAAATATGACATCTTAGGGAGTCTTAGTGAACAAATAGACACCCTTAAGATACAAAACAAGCAGAAGGCTGAATCTGATGCTTTAGCAATCTTTTGTCCCAAATGCAGAAAGAAACATGCCCTAAGAGAGTGTCCTTTGGATGTAAAAGTTATAGAAACCTGTGTCATTTTTTCTGAGAAACATGAGACCAAGAATTTTCCTTCTCTTCCTGGTCTCAAGGCTGTTTTTCAGGAAGAAACTCCTACAGATTCCACAGAGTCTCTTAATTTTGTATCTAGAAGACCTTGGTAGGGACCTCAGACATAAGGATTCCATGATCAAATGTATAATCAACCTCCACCTTGGAATTCTTGGCAGCAACCTTGGCCCCAATTTCAAAATCAATCTCAATCTTGGGCACAAGGAACACAAAGTCCCTATGGAAGATACTCTCCATACTATCAGTATCCACCATCCTATCCACCATATTCACATTTTTATCCTCAAAATCCTCAACAAAATTTTCCTCAAAATCTTCAACAAAACTTTCAACAAAATCCTCAACAACCACATCAAAATCAACCACTTCCATTACCATTCCCTCAAAAATCCAATCAATTGCCATCCTCAACAAAATTTCCCTCAAAATCTTCAACAAAATTTTCAACAAAATCCTCAACAACATCATCAGAACCAACCACATCAAAATCAACCACTTCCATTACCATTCCCTCAAAAATCCAATCAATTGTCGGCTCAACCCATACCAAACCCCAATAATAAGAACCCTCAGAATACATACATGATAGAAGGCCAACAGTTTCCAACTTATTTAATTACTCCTCTAGACCTTAGTGATGTTCAACTTAGGTCTGGTAGGATACTTGAAAAGAGGAAACCTTCTGTGATCATACAAGAACAAGATAATTCTGAGGAAGACTCTCTACGGGTGAATAAAAGTCTTGAGGAAGACACATCCTTTCAAGACCCACACATTGAAAAACTAAAACAAAAAGATCCAATAAATCCAACTCATGTATTAGAGCAACCATCCACATCTACTTCTATACCTCCCTTTTACGGAAAGACTACAAATTGATAAAGGTGTAGAAAAACAAATAATGGTGCCTAATTATGATTTCTTGGATGAATTGAGAAAATGTTTGCATTAAAATTCCATTATTGCAAGCCATCGAGGAAATCCCAATTTTAGCCAAAACAATAAAGGAGTTGAGTATGAAGACGAGAAAAGAATAAGAGAAACCAAGAAAATTCAAGCGGTAGGACAAATAGCGAGGACATTATGATGGTAAGATTACTATTCCAAAGTACCTTGACCCCGAGAGAAAAATCCGGTTGTCAAAATCCACATCAATGGAATTGAAATACAAAAAACACACTCATTGACTTAGGAGCGACGATAAATATCATGAGTAGACAAATCATGGACAAAGTAGGCTTCCTAATCTTCTCTTTACACCACACTATTACAATTAGCGAGATAGATGCGCGGTCGGACGAGGATGGGGTAATAGAAGACATTCCGGTGTCCTAGACTCTTGGGGTACCCTGTGGATTTCATGATCTAACACCCAAGAATAATGCAAGGCCATCCTGGTATACTAGGAAGACCTTGGTTGGCTACGGTGATGCTTTTATTAGTTGCGGAGTCGGTGATATGTATGTTACGATGAGTTCAACAAAGAAATTCACTTTATATCCTCCGGCTAGGACAATTACGGAACTAGATGACACTCAATGGATAGAGGATGAAGAATATTTACAACCACTCTTCACAATTTCAGAAATTAGTGAAGACGTCAAATTACGAATACTCTAGAAAACTTTGAATCTTCTTGAACACAAACAAGAATCATTTCAAAGAGAAGATCCAATATTGAGTTCTTGTCATCTAGACGGATGTCTCTTCATTCTATGGACAAATTTGGCGGCTCTACAAGTGAAATCTTTCCGAGCCAAAACCTTGAACATAAACAAAAACCTAGAAAGATCTCAACAAGAGTTAGTCAAAAGTGTGGAAGACAGATGTGCATATGCATGGGAATACAACGACATGAAAGGGATAAGTCCCAAGACTTGTACTCATCACACATCTATATAGAGGCAAATTGCAAACCAATCGGACGGCCCTCAAAGACGGATGAATCCAAATCTTAGGGAAATTGTCGAGGAAGAATTACAAAAATTGTTAAATGTTAACTTCATCATCCTATTTAGGATAGTCGGTGGGTTTCCCCTTTAGTAATTGTACCTAAGAAAAATGGAAAATGGAGGGTGTGTGTTGACTACCGAGCGAATAAAGCTACTCTTAAAGACCATTTTCCTTTACCTTTCATAGATCAAGTATTAGATACATTAGCGAGGTAAAAAGTACTTTTCATTCCTAGATGGGTTTAGTGGTTACAATCAAATCCAAGTAGCACTTGAAGACCAAGATAAAACCACATTTACTTGTCCTTGGGGTACCTATGCCCTCACAGGTATTGCCATTTGGATTGTGCAATGCACCTGCCAACATTCCAAAGAGCGATGATGAGTACGATCTATTGTGGCTGTGTAGAGGTGTTACATGGATGATTTTACGGTTTATGGGGATACATTTGAAGAGGCTTTAGAAAACTTGGAAAAGGTCTTAAAAAGATGTCAAGAAGCAAACCTTTCTCTTAGTCATGAAAAATGTTTTATGATGTTCTGAAGGTATTGTTTTAGGGCACCACATTTCGGGGATGGGATTAGAGTAGATGAAGTAGAAAGTTGAAGTTATTTCTAACCTATCCATTTCCAAATTGTCAAAAAGATGTTAGAAGTTTTCTAGGATTTACGGGGTATTATCGGAGATTTATAGAAAACTTCACCAAAATAGCATCTCCTCTCTTCAAATTACTCACAAAGATTGTGAATTCAAGTGGACTTACGATTGCCGATTGGCTTTTCAAACACGAAAACCAAAATTTACGGAAAGCACCCTATATTAAGGGGACCCTAAGCGGAAGTTACCTTTTCATATCTCGACGGATGCTTCGAAAGTACGGCTCTAGGAGCGGTATTGGGACAAAAAGATTTAATTCCCTATGCCATCTATTATATCGGTAAAAAATTGACTCTGTGAGAGTTAAACTATCTTTTTAATAGCTGAAAAAAGAGTTTTTAGTACATTGTTCATGCCAAATTAACAAATTCGGACACTATATAACGAGGCTATGAAACTTTTATTCACGCGGTCATTACGCCATTAGATATTTAGCGAATAAATCAATCACTAATGGTAGAGTTATAAGATAGTTGTTATTATTGCAAGAATTCAACATTACTATTCTAGATAGGCACAGAAAACAAAACAACATGGGCGACTTCATCTAGAATTCAAAATATCAAGAATGACACTGCGGTTGAAGATCAATTTCCTGATGAATATCTTTTTGCGGTCTCTCGCAAACTCCATGGTTGCGATATTGCTAATTATTTAGTTTCGGGGAAAATTTCCTTGATTATGAATGCGAGGATAAAAAGAAAAATCATTAATGATAGTGCGAGATATTCATGGGTCGCTAATGAGTTGTACGAAACCCAGCGGGTCCATATTTGATCATTAGAAGGTGTGTTCGTGAAGATGAGATGCACGAAATTCTCAAGGCATGTCATGATGAACCTTGTGGCGGACACTTTGCGGATAAGAGGACGACTGTAAGATCCTTAACTTAGGATATTATTGGCCATCCTTGTTCAAAGATGCGAGGGAATATGTAAAGGTGTGACGATTTGCCAAAAGGTAGGGAAACCTTCTCCTTCGGAGTGAGATGCCAAGCCAACCTCGGGTACACATTGAACCTTTTGAAAAATGGGCTTTGGATTTTGTAGGACCTATTAGTCCTCCATCGAGACAAAAGAAATACATATTAGTTTGATTATGTTACTAAGTGGGTAGAAGCTAAACCATTACTTGTTGCTAATGAATCATACGTAATTACTTTTCTTTTTGAGGATATTTTCACTCGTTTTGGTGTCCCGAGAGAAATTGTTACGGATCAAGGAGCTCAATTTACATCAGAGCTAGTGGAGCAAATGATGGAGAATTACAAAATCGGACATAGAACATCCTACTCCCTTATCATCCACAAGCAAATGGTCAAGTGGAATCCACTAATAAAGTTAACATTGAAGGAATCCTAACAAGGCTTGTTCATCTACATAGAAGAGATTGGTGAATGAAGCTTCTGAAGCCTTGTGGGCACATAGAACTACATGGAGGAACACAACGGGCCATACTCCTTATGAGCTTGTTTATGGAAAGCAAGTTTTTGTTTCCTATAGAGTTCCAAATTCAAACATTCAAGATGGCGATTCGGCTAGGACTTGATCTAACGGAGGCACAAAAGCATAGTGAACCCAAATTAATGAATTGGATGAGATCGGACAAAGATGCGATTCGAGAAAACAAGTCTAGTCCAACGACGAAGGGCTAGGTGGCATGACAAGTACACATCGAGAGAAGAAATTTAAAGAGGTGGCGG
Organism: Pinus albicaulis; assembly: GCA_034641835.2. Lineage (NCBI taxonomy): Eukaryota > Viridiplantae > Streptophyta > Pinopsida > Pinales > Pinaceae > Pinus > Pinus albicaulis. Next base: position 1,465,293,948 of record CM076582.1, read on the forward strand.
GCTCTCTTGTTTGATTCAAAATTCAAGGATTTTCAAGGAAATTTCGGACACATTGGCTTGGGCCATATGAAATTGTTCGAATTTTTGATAATGGGGCGATGCATCGAACTATAGATGAAGAAGAGGTCACTTTTCTTGTGGTTGGTCATAGGCGGAAAAGTATACCTGACCACTCTCAAGAGAAGAGTTTGTCGAAAGTTCCAAGAAGACAATGATGTGAAGTTAATGAAGAAGAAGTCTCTCTTCTTCATCAACTTAATTAAATTTCCAAAACATTTTCTCTTTTGAAAAAAAAAAATAAAAAAAAATATTAAAAAAATAAAAGAAAAAGAAAAAAAAAAGGTATAAACATGAAAACCAATCAACGATTGGCATGTTTATACGAGGAAAAGATAGGGTGAAAATCGGTCTCTACGACACTCTAACTTTTCCCATTTTTGTTTATAAACGTACAACCCCATAAAAATCATAAGTTCGAGTTCCATAGTGCTTATGATTCATTTCATCTCACTCCATTCACTTATCCATTCATACTCCATTCCATCCATCATTCATTTCATCGACTCCATTCCACATTTCATTCATTTCATTCCATCTTCCATCCATTTCATTTTCATGTCAAAACACAAAATTTGATGTCATCTTTTTGTGGAGTGAATAAAATATGTCATGAATTGCGGTCTGACCCTTATGTTCCTTCATTCCATGTTGAATCCATTTATTCCATTATCAACTTCATACATATCATAATCCATCATCCATTTTCATCCCATTTTCATAACATTTCACCCATACTCCAAAAACATTTCATTTTCATGATTAAAGTGTTCTACGGGGAACATTACACGGCTCGGTGGACATTCTGCGGTGAAAGTCGGCCTTCCTAACGACCCGACGAGTCTTTTCGCGGCTATAAACCACCGAAGGCATCAATCGGCGGACATCGGAGTACAACAAAGTGATCCGGTGAATTCATGAATCAAAAACATCAAGAAAATTGTGAAGATTCCTCCAAATATGAGCGAGAGAAGACAAAGGCTACAAAAACATCTAAAATAAGGCGAGTAACAAATTTAAATTACGATGGCATTTCATAAAAAGTTTAACATAGTTTAGTTGTGGATTATTCGAAAGGTTGTTTTTAATTGTTTTATTGATCAAACACCAACAAACCCTCTACGGACTTTGTATTAAAACCTTCCATTTCAAATTTATGTCGGAAGTAGCATTTAAGCGGTGAAACGGCCAAAGCATTTGAATTTCCCACGACTCTTAACGAAGTTATTTAATGATGATGATTTTCCCTGCCGTCGTAAATCCTCGCCAATCTCCTCAATCATTAATACAATCCCTCCACCTCACTCCACTACTCTGTCTGGTGACCATTTGCCATAACTTCATTAAGTGACGATATTCCATTCGAAGACGGAGGCATTATTATCATCGGGGAGCGAGATCGAGGAAGAGGTAAATTTGGAAGTATAACGGTGTGAGGAACTCAAAACCACTTGATCCAGTGAACGGATAGCATATCACGCTTTGTGAACGAAGTTTGGAGCATTTCCACTTTGTCAACACGAAATTGTGGGTACGTGTAGGTTTAAGTACGGTTACCAAAAGACGGAGAGGTGTTAAAATTGAAGTCTTTTCTTGCCAAGACGAGAGGGGTGTGGTAGTGATTGAGCTCGAAAACCATTTGTTACCGGAGACGAGGAGGTTGAGTTTGAAGTACGGTTATTATCGAGACGAGAGGTTGAGTTGAAGTCTGTTGTTACTAGAAACGAGAGGTGTTTTTCGGTGATTGAGTTTGAAGTCTTTACTGTTGCAAAGACGGAAGGTATTGCGGTATTAAAGGCGGAAACCGTTTGCTACTAAGAACGGTATTGCACAAAAAGAAACTTGAAGCCATCTACCTTTGTCTATCGAGAGACATATTAGCTCGAAATTTGAAATTGCTTTCATATCACTCCAAAGTTCAACGAAGCACATCGTTAGGGGTTTCGAAGGCATTTTTTCATTATCAAACGGAGGCATACCCGGCCGGAGGTTTGAAGGCATTGCTATTATAAAGTCAGTGTCATTCCAAAATTGAAGCCATTTTCATTTAGAGGCTTGAAGCCATTTTAATCCGAAAGTAAAAGTCATTGTTTTGTGGGTAGAGAAAAGTGTTAATTTGATATTGAAAAAAATCATGGGTTTCATCGTAGATGAGCTGTGGGATCAAAATATTTAGAAGGTTACCCACGGTAAAAGGAGATGTTACAACAAATAGGATATTCAATTCTTGGGAAAAATTTAATGGCTTCCATAAGGAAGTCACCAAAACATTGCCGGATCATTCAGTACCGAAGTTGAAATAGGGGGATGTCAAGTTCTTTATTCTTTTGAAGTTTTTATAAGCGAGAGGCTACGGGATTATCCGGAAGCTGAGGAGAGATGGTTTAAAAATAGGGGAATTCCACAATGCTCAGGAAACAAATTTTAAAATCACCAAATATGGATGTTAGTGTATTCAAGAAAGGAATTCTGACCTTTGCATTGAAAAGTAAATGGAGAAATATACTACTTCTTTTACAAAAATTTGTTACATGTGAGGGTAGATATGGGACATTTTATGTCTACATTAGACTAATGTGCATTTTACGGGAAGATTTGAATCTACCATATTTCTTGTATCAAAGTACGAAGAAAATGGCTTCTGGTATTGGAAGAGTTCGGTTTTAGAGACAACCCTGTATCATCATGGGTTGGTCAAAATTTTGATTGAGCATCATCTATCTAAAACAAATGATACATGGGATGATTTCTTAATAAGAAGGCTGTTTGAAAGAAAGCAAAAGAACTATCACGAACCACGGCCCACAAAGAGAAGTAGGAAATGGAGGACTTCAAAAGTTGGAGAAATCGACAAACCGGTCAAGAGAAGCGGTGAAGAAATCATTTTGGAGAAGTTGACTCGAATCAAGAGGCAACAGGAAAAAGATAATCAAGGAATCTGTCACGGAGAAAGGAGAGGGATCCTCTCGACTTAGGAGAAGCCACAGTTAAAAGGAAAGGCGAAGAAAACATCAATCAAACAAACGGGGGTAATCAATATTGAGGATGAAGAAACATCCATTGAAGAGGATGATGAAGAAGATTTTTATGAAGGCACCCCAGAGATTGATCATAATAACGGAAATTTATGATTATGTAGAAACCTTAGAGAGGAGCGACCGGAAAGCGAGAGAAAAGAACCCCAGGTCCTCCTTGCTCTAGGAAATTGATATATTAAGGAGGGATAGGTATGAGTTGGAAGTGTTGAATAGACACATCAAAAATGAGAATGAAATTCTCAAAGATCCGTCAAGCTCAAGAGTAGAGCATAGCTCAACCTTATCTGCATATAGACAAAGTGGAGAGGACCAATGAGAAGATGAAGACAAGGAACAAAAAGTTAATCGGGGCACTCACAAACCTCGGTTCAAACTTGTGATCGGGGAAACCCGAGAAGGCCTCTAGCTTTCGGACAAAGGAGAAGAAGGGGATTAGATAATCGCACGGAAGCCTGCGAATTCATGGGATAATTTGCATGAGGACATGCAAAGAGACGACGAGTGGGGGTATGTTGAGCCTCAAATTTGTGCTTTCCTTCACCTCATTTTACCTCATTCTCCCTTGTCCATTTCTATTTTAAGCAATTGATCAATAAAAATAGTTAAAATTACTTCTAGAATGGTTTACATGGTGACTTGTTGAATTTTGTGATTGTTGCCATTGTTAAGCATTTTGGCCGGAACTAGGCTATGAGAATACGAAGGGCATTCGCGTATTCTTGGCGATTAACGACTACCTTTATGTTTGAGTATGTTCCGGAGGTGGCCTCTTGAGAAAAACGCATATGGGCATGATCCACGTCGTGCCTACATGGTTTTTTGCTCATCATGGGAGAGGAAATGAATTGGGTACGGTTATGCACGTGGGAACACATTTTGTGGTAAGACTCTATAGAATTTGTCTCATTCCAGGTGTCTTTTCTTCTTCACGCAGCCACCTCAAGGACTCCTAAGATGATTCGGATATGGAAAGACATCATTCCTAAATTGTTGTAATTATTTTTACTTGCATTTACTTTATAAACTCTTGAGTAGACCGAGAGCTTAGTTAGAGATTTTGTGTTAGATTTGTTGCTAGATTTTGTAAAAACTACTGTGTTACGTCCTTGAAGACCACAGTGTCATGTTCGAACTATTGCATTGTTAATGGAGCGAGACAAAGTTATTACGAAGGCGTGATTTGATTTGAAGTTGAATGCCGTCAAGTGGTGGGGCCTGCCTCTTGCACGGATTTCTTTTGCGTAAACTAGATAAGTTTTCCTAAGAAGTTGCCTTTACATTTTGCGTTTGAATTGGTAGTTGTTTTGTTTTATCTACGTAGTCGTATTCGTTCCGGTTCTTCCACAAGAAGACACTCTTCTAACGGACCAAAATGATGAATGATTAATGACTATGGTATTGTGGGATAGAGTTAAATTTGTATTTGTTTTAACTAGCTATTTTTGTAGTCATAATTCGTTCCGGTTCTTCCACAAGAAGACACTCTTCCAACGAGACCAAAATGATGAATGTTTAATGACTATGGTATTGTGAGATAGGAGTTGAATTTGTATTTGTTTTTAACTAGATCTGTAGTTATATTCATTCCGGTTCTTTCACAAGAAGACATTCTTCCAACAGGATCATAACAATGAATGATGAATAGCTATAGTCACTGTAGGAATTAGTTGTAGTTTTTGTTATTCACTATCACGGTTACTTGTTCTAATCACTCTTCCACAAGAAGAAATTCTTCCAAGACATCCTTAAAGTTCAAGATATGGCTAGTGATGTGATAACTTAGTTTTCATTTGCTTTCGAGTTCATTTGCTTTCAATTGCATACAAGTCCACGGTCGAAATTGTTCTACGTCTTCCACGAAGGAACTCTTCCAAAATATCACTAATGATGAACAAACGGAATTGTGTAACTTCATAGAATAATGCATGTTAATTAGAACGCTCGGAGTTTCATTTTGCATTTAATTCATGTTCAGCTACTTTGTTTCAAGTTTGATGATGACTCATAGTTCAACATTGTGCTAGTTTTAGTAACATCTTGGGTTCATTTTTAGATCAATTTATTGCACTTGCATCATAGTCTTTTGTCATCCTTTGCACGATAGATTACTTTAGTTGTTAGGATTCACAAGAGAGCCTTCATTATTTACAAATATCTTTTTGTTACGAAAACCATCGGTGAACCATAACCATAGGAACGAGAAGATAACATCATTACGAGGTACGAAATATCTACGCAAATTCCTCATCATAAACGGAAGCTCTTCCTCAAAAGAACTACTTTGGAAAAGAAACCAACAACTCTTTGAGTATAAGTTCTGTGATGGATAAATTGCGGAATAGAATTAGGGATTAATCATGGAATAGATGAGCTAAGACGAATATTGCATCATTAGTGTTTAACTATTAGGTTAGAGAACTTGCATATTTAGTGATCATTTTTCAAGTTTAGTTTGTGTCATTTGCACGAAAGTCATTATCAAGCTTTTGTTTCTATTTAGTCATAGTTCGAATGTACTTCGGTGTTCTAATTGCATTTGCCATTCCTTACATTAGGTTCAAGTTTGTGTTTTTGACCACCAATTTCTTTCCATTAGTTTTACAGAGCATTTTCATTATAAACATAAAATTCCAAAAAGACAAAAAAAACATCATAAATCAACATAAAGACCAAAAACATTACAAAACACTACACACAACGCATTAGGAAACAAGCACCTAGGTACATATGGTACACTTCACTTAAATGAGTTTACAAATCCTGGTTGACAATTAAATGAGCTCGAGTTTAAGGAGACTAGATTGAGACCCAACACTTGGTATCCAACATTGACCGGAAGGCTGGACCAAAATGTCTTTGAGGAACTTTGCTATCCCGATACGATATAATATATTGTGGGATCCCAAAGTGCACCCACACTCGTTCCAAAGAAGAGTTTAGTAGTGGCTTCTGTTTGTGACCTTTCTTCTTGGGGCCGCCATGATGGCCATCTTCGAGAATACGACGACGACCAGAAAACACGGTCATTTCCGTTGCTTGGTAGAAGGCGAGGCCCGACATGTAATCCATGGAGATGGATTCCCAAGGCCGACTAGGGGTAGGTAGCCGGAAGTATATAGGCCTTGCTTCTTGATGGTCGGTTTGGCAATGGCACAAGTGCGGGATCTGATGTGCTTCTCGACATCCTTTCGAAGGTTCGAATGATAAATATGCAGGGATTGCTCTGTTTTCTCGACCTCGAAATGCCCGACTCGGCCTTAGTGTGCTTCCACCATCTTGGCACGCTCACTTGAAGGAACACAAAGGTGTCCCGGAGGTGACATAAAAGTGCATCTTGGAGGTAGAAAATTTGGAGTTTGACCCCCCAAGAGGTGTATAGTGTGGCCGATTTCTAGGTCACTCTTATAGAGAAGTGGCCAATCATAAGTCTCATGTCCACGAAGTTGAGCACGGTAGTGAGCGCCATGATTGGTGGTCGGCGTAGCCGATCTGCAACATTATTGGTGCTACCCTTCTTCGTACTTGATATTCAAATGAAGCTATTTGCGAGATATGTGGACCACTTGATGGCGATCATTACGCAGCTTCTCTTGTGTACGTATGAATTGCGGTACAGTGGTCTATGTGGATGATTGTTTCCTTCCCCAAAATGTAATGCTTCCATTGTCGACAAGCTTACACAATGGAATACATTCTTTGTCATAAGTGGGATACTCATGAGCTTGTGTCAGAAAATATATTTGATATGCCACTATGTAGCCTGTTGAGTAGGCTGCTAATAGCATATTCAAAGGCATACGCTCTCGATCTCAAATGGTTGTTGCAAGTACGATGATGTGAGCAGGGCGAACGGGCGATTTTCAATTTTGTGAACGCCTTGTTGAGGTTCTGACCAAAAATTTTGTTCTCGCTCCTCCCTTGGTGACTTGACTCAAGGAGCGAGTGATATGAGAGAATCCCAACACGAATCTATAGTAGAAATTAGCAAGACCCGAGAGAAAGTACACGAAGCTTTATTTATAGTGGTTGAGGTCGTAATCCCGAATGACTTGGATCTTGGGTGGATCCACATGCACCCCCTTTCATCAATAATATATCCCCGGATATTGAACCTGGGTCATGCCAAACGTGCACTTCTCGAATTGGCACACAACTTGTGTTGTCGCGGTGTTTGGAGGACTTGTAGGATGTGGTGAAGGTGCTCTTCCCAAGTCTCGGCGAAGATCGGAATGTCATCCAAGTACACCACTACAAATGAGTTGGTGAATGGCCGCAAGATGTTGTCCGTCATCCTCATGAAGGTTCGGGAGCATTCGTCGACCGGCATGACCAGCCATTCGAAAAGGCCTTCATGGCTTTGAAGGCGATCTTCCACACATTAGAGGGTTCAATTGGTACTGCAGTGATACCCGGACTTCGGGTTGATCTGCCTGAAATATTTTGCACCTTTGAGTTGGTCCGAAGGGTCATCAATCCGTGGGATTGGGTACCTATTCCGGACGATGATCTTGTTCAACGCCCGATAGTCAATACGAGCTCACGTCCCATCCAGCCTTACCTTGCCAACACGATCGGGCTTCCACGGGGCGATGAACTTGGTACGTGTGACCTTTGCACGCGGCTCCACAGATACGCACTCTTGATTTCATCATTCTCGAACGAGCGCCGATAAGCTCGGTCCCGTGGTCGCGGTGCACCGGGAGTCGAGGATCAGTGGGTGCTTCGGCCCCGACGGTGCGAGAGGAACCCCTGTGGGTGAGGTGAAGATGTCCCCTTGCTCTTCCATGACCTTGTCCATTTTGTTGTCGTGCGGAGGAGTTACTGCAGAGGTCGTGGCCGAGTCTTCTTCTTTCCTGGGGGCGCATCATCGGGAAAACAAATTTCCTGGTTTTGGGAAGACGAGCTTACTACATTGTTTTGCAGTAACCAAAGAGATAGCGGCGGTGGTGGTACCTTTGGTATCTTGTACAACTTATTTCCCAAAGTAACAATAACGACGAGAGTCGAGAGACTCATACACAACATGGCTTCCACAAGTATGGTTGTCCTAATAATACATCGAAACATCAATAGGAGCAACGTCACATAATACTTCACATCGTGAAGGGCTAGATGCTATAGGGAAGGTGGCAGCCGGGCGCGTGGAGATCTCGTCCTTGGTGAAGCCACCCGATGGTGTATGGATGTGGGTGAGGCATGGTCGCTTCGCCCAGCCGCTTCCACGACGTACGCTGAAATGAGGTTCTTTTGCTCCCATTATCGACAATGAGCGTACGGGGGGAGCCCTTTACCCACATGCAGGAGTGGAAGAGACGTTCCTCCTCCTCTAGATCTTCCGGTTCCTCCTTTTGGATCTTTGTGGTGGCAACGGTGGCGTTGGGCTACTTGCATTAATAATCTTGTTTCCCTTTTTCATTCCCCTTTTCGGTTGCAGTTCGAAGTCGGACGTGCATCGACTCGAGAAGCCCTCATCTCGGCCACTAACATTTGCTTGGCCGGGAGCACTCCCCTTGTGTTGTGAGTGGAGCTCTTATGGAACTCACACCACTTTTGTGTCCTTATTTGGCTTTGCGATGTTGTTCTTTTCTTGTGGCTTCGGCCGGGTTGTCTTTAGCCACCATGCCTTCAACTTTGTCATTTGTTTTGTGGGTGGAAGCACCTTTCCCTTGATTTTGATTCGCGGATCCAAAGTCTCGCTTCTTTGTTTGAATTTTGCTCAATCTTGGCGGCATACCGGTATGCGTACCAAGCGAGAGATGTCGAGGAACTCCCGTTTTATATTGAATGTATATGTGGAACAAGCTGAGTACTTTAGCACGGATGTTTCTACCGAATCTTTGATAGCAAACTTTGTGCGCGAGTATGGAATAGATTCGTCGGCTCATGCACATCTTGATCCCTTTGTTGTCGCCACGTGGTCCATTGTATGTACTTGTCCTCATAGCTCCCCACGAGTATCGTCTTTGTTCCTTGACGGTATCTCGGAAAAAATTCCAAGTTGGTACGGTGAGAACAAAGGGGTTCTGTGCGAGTCCTTGTTCTCACGATGGGTTTCCCACTAGTCCTTAACATGGGGGGTAGCTTTGAGGAGTGCAAAATAATCTTCTCTGGTTTGAAAAGTGCCAGAACGGTGAAATATCCTTCTAATAGATTCAACCATCTATCTACGACATGCAAGTCTATTTGACCCTCAAATATGGGAATATCCAAGAATTACTTGTACCTTAAAAGGAGCCGCGCCTCCGAGTGGTACATTGGATGCGAATCTTGTTCTTGGGTGACGATCGTTGAAAAAGATACGAGCAAAGTTATCCATCATTAGATTTCCTTTGTTTTTCGAGGGCCTCCTCGAGCAATATTTTGATAGGATCTCCCTGCTCCCTCATCTTTCTTTTCGTCCCCCATGGGCGTCCGTCGAGGTTGCAAGGCCGGTCTTGCAAAGGTTCCACGGATACGGCCAAGATCCTTGTGCCCGACCTCGTTGGACGCCTGAGATCGAGAAAACGGTTCCTTTGATACCTTTGATCTGGATTTATGCGAGAACGCAACAGAATAAACATATAACCATAAATACGGAGAGGTGCAACGGAAACAACACTTCATTTCATTAATATCGAAACGCGAAATGCCTTACGGACGAGAATGGAAATAAAAATAGTGAGGCCTTTGGTAGCTATCTACGAGAAGAGATGTGGCGGCTACGGAGCCTACGGCGAGTTACAATGAGGCTCAAGGGCCTATTTATTATTGAGAAACAATGGAGAACTATAAACATCCAAAAACCTAACCCTAGGAGATGAAGCGCCAAAACTATGGGCCTGTTTGGGTAAATTGGTGTTCAACTTCCCAAGACGTAACTTTGGCATACTATCTCGTTTGACGCATGGTACATCATTAGAAAGATCTATCCGAGGACTACAACTTTCGCCACAAATATCCATTCCGAAATGGAATGATATTCGCTGGAGCGCGATGCCCAAAAAACGTCGTTTAGGGCCTCAAAACGGCTCCCGAAGTTCGGAGGACTCAGCTTGCTAAAAATAGTAAGTTGTGCCGAAATTGAAAAAGGCGAAAATGATGAGCAGGGCCCCAAGTGGAATAGGCGGGTGGCCACCAATATCCACGGATCGCGTCTCTCAAATATAAATACGAGAACGCAGGCAATTCAAGATATTGAGCATTGGCGAGAAAATCAAATAGGATGCAAGCTAAAGTTCATCGGGATCGAGACGAGAGGAGGTGAATTCACAAACTATGATTTTGCGAGACCTATGCAATGAGCATGGGATAAAACAACGAGTTTACAATTGCGGGTACACCTCAACGGAATGGAGTGGCGAGAGAGAAAAAACGAGTTGGTACAACGGTGCCGGAGCAATGATGCAAGAAAGTAACATTCAACAAACATGCCAAAATGGAAAGCAGAGGAACAAACAACTATTCACATTCTTAACAAAGCTCATTTAATACCAAATTGTGACAAGACTCCGTACGAATTATGGCATGGTAAGCTTGACATCAATCAAGCACTTTAAAGTCTTTGGGCAAGTGTTTCATAAAAAATGATGAGCGGGAAGTTTGATGCGAAGTGATGAGGGAATGCTTTACGGATATGCATCCAAGAGTAAGGGTTACGAGTGCTACAACAAACACTACACAAAATTGTGGAAAGCATTGATGTAATATTTGATGAAGATCTACCAAACAAAACAAAGTACAAGATGCGACAATCCTCCGGAAGATCATGAAGAAGAGAACCAAGATAATGATGGGCGGAAACCCAAGACAACAAAAGATCTTGAATTAAACTCAAGGTCCCTCAAGACACACTCAAAAGAATCATCCGGAAGATCAAATCATTGGGGACAAGAGTGTGGGAGTACGGAACAAGGAGACGACACAACTCGAACGGACGGAAAAGTATGCTACACGCACTATCCAAATAGAGCCAAAGAAGTTTGAAGAAGCAGTGAAGACAAAGGCGGGTAAATGCTATGAATATGAAGAAGCTGGACCAAATAGAGAAGAACAATACTTGGGAATTAATTCCAAGACCCAGGAAAAATGCCATTGGCACAAAATGGATATTCAAAGAATAAAGATGAATGAACAAGGGAAGGTAATCGAGAAATAAAGCCGGACTTGTATGCAAGGGATATTCACAAATTGAAGGTCTTGATTATGATGAAAACACCTTTTTGTAGCGAGAATGGAAGCAATCGGAGAATGTTTTTGGCCTTTGCATGTTATCATGATTTCAAGGTATATCAAATGGATGTGAAGTCTGCCTTCTGAATGGAGATCTAGAGAAGAAGTCTACATGGAACAACTTTGAAGGTTCTCATTATGAGATAAACATAACTATGGCATGCAGTTAAAGAAAGCCTTATATGGTCGAAACAAAATTTTGCTCGTGCATGGTATTCAAGGCTAGACAAATACTTGCAAAAACAAGGTTTTAAGAAAGGAGGAGTAGATAGCAATTTGTACATAAAGGCTAATGAAAATGAACTCCTAATTGTAGTAGTATATATGGAGTAAATCATGTTTGGTAGCAACAAAAGAGAAGTTAACAAAAGAATTCTTTGAAGAAATGAAATCGAAATTTGAAATGTTTATGATTGGAGAGCTCACCTTCTATTTAGGATTTCAAAATTCAACAAAAGAACATAGGAACATTCATCTCCACACAAGAAAAATACTTAAGAGAGATGTTGAAAAGGTTCCAAATGGAAGGCGCAAACTTGTGTCCAACTCCCATGATCTTTGGATGCAAACTATGTACTAATGATGGATCTCCGGATATAGACCAAAGACTATACAAATCCATGATAGGAAGTCTACTATATCTAAGCACTCTAGACCGGACATTATGTTGGCAGGTAGGACTTGTGGCAAGATAACAAGCGGCACCAAAACAAAATCACTTACTAGCAATCGAAGAATATTCGGATATCTGTATTTGCACAATATGGGCTATGGTATCCAAAAGAAAAAGACTTCAACGGCGGCATATTCGGATGAAGATTGGGCTAGCTACATGGATGACGGTAAAAGCACAAGTGGAGGTGCATTTTATTGGGGAAAATCCACGAGTGGCATGGCTAAGCAAAGCAAAATTCTATCTCTCTATCTACAACGAAGCGGAATACATAGCGACGGCGAATGTTGCACACAAGTAATGTGGATGAAACAAAATCTCGAAGACATGAAGGTAAGCATGGATGATCCCATCTCAATCAAATGTGACAATACGAGTGCAATAAGTATATCAAAAAATCGTATTTAATTAAAAAACAAAGCACATCCCAATTAAGTACCACTTCCTCGGAGAACAAGTAGCACGAGAAAGTAGTGAAGTTGGAATATGTACCAACAAAGGAACAAACAACGGACATATTCACAAAACCTCTTTCTAAAGAGCCATTCGAATATCTAAGAGACAAACTAAGGGTAGTGTCGGCCAGATGTTACTCTACGACATGAAAAAGCATCATTCCGGGGGAGAAGCGGTCAATAAATTGTCACAAAAGAGCTAGAGCAATAGAGCGATTGCATGGAGGCGGGTCCTCAAGATCAAAGTATTATGAAAAGATAGAAACCAAGCCCAGGAAAAGTGCAACCCTTTGCCATTGATGTCAAAGAGAGGAAAAGCAAGCAAAAGAAAAAAAGGGTCTTCTAAAAGGCAAGCGAGAGGAAGTCCTGGAGGAAGCATTGGAGTATTGCCATCAATGCCAAAGGGGGAGGCTTGTCGGAAATCTTTTCATTGATGGCAAGGAGAAGACATGAGCAACACATGGACTATCATTCAAAGGAGCAAATAAGCGAGAAGTAGCGATTTGGAGAGATAGAGTAGTGAGGTAGAAGGGCCATCGAATTGAAGATACGGCCAAACAAGAAGTTTGTAGGTGATTCATTTGTATCTATAAAAGGATTAGTTTCAATATTACATGATCATTGGTTAGTTTCATTTCTATGTGAGAATGTTTTGAATCCTAGTGTACCATGTATGAATAAGACTCTTGTAACTTGGGTTTTTAATGATGCTGCGTACGTAATTGGAAAACCGATGTTGATTAACGAGAGCCTTTGTTAATATCGATCATGGGGTCTTAAGTTGAATGCAACAAGGGCTACATATACCTTTGAGGGAAGTTGCGAAATCTTGGGTCATGTCGATCCTTTGCAAGGATCGATCGACCACGAGCGAGAAAAGGCAATTCCTAATCTAGAATTCACTATGGAGTTGTATGTAAATATTGCGAGCGAGACTATGAATCATGAGTTCATATGCAAGGAGAAGTTGAGGTAAGGGCTTCCGTGCGGGAATATTGAATGGAACATACGGTTGAATGAAATCGACATCTTGGAGCATTGTATTATGCGACGGTGAGGGCGGTCGAGAAATCGAGAGGAAGAAATCAATTGCATTGATGCGGTAAATTTATTTATTCGGAAGGGAATGGTAAATGAAGGGTGATGAAATTGTGAACGAGAGAATGGTGATGCGATGAAGTCCTAAGGATGCGGAGTTGTAAAATGGAAAGTGGAATATGTGTGGAGATTGAGTTGTTTGCATACTTGGATTGAATGCGATCCACGAGTGAGGAATGATAAAGGTGTAGGAAAAGTAATGGAGGCATGAACAATAGCAATCAAAGTGATGGTGCGTTGATGCTAGGAGGTAACGACACCATAGAACCATGAACAATGAATTGAGCGATTTGTGGAGGAGCTACATTAAAATATGGTTTTACAAGCTAGAGAATCGTAGAACCGTGAGCGGAACATGAAATAAAAGAGAACTATTGAAACAATAAAAGCGGGTTTGAGCGAGAAATTTGGTGGTTTTCGCATAAGTTTAAAATGAAGCGGAATTGGAAAAAAAATTGCGATGAGGTCCGCGTGTGACACGTAGCCTTAAGTGGTATTTAAAAACCACGAGTTTTACAAAATATTTTCGTACTAAGGTTTTGCGGTTTAAAAAAATGCGATTTTCGTCAGATTTCTAGCCATCGTAGATCGACGACATTCGCATCATTAGAGGCCATGGATGTTAACGGGCATAAAGGTATGGTGTTGTTACCATATATGGTTTTGAAATATGCTATGTACTTGATTGTTTATATGTATCGGGTTATATGGTTACCTTGGGTTTAACAAAGTCAAACAATGAAAGTATGTTAATGTTGTGGGGCCAAAACTCATTTTAATGTAGGTACATGCTATATAATGTGGACTATTATATAAGTTAATATGTTCGGATCTATGAACGGTGGAAAGGTGAAGCTCGAATTGAAATCAAGGTTTAAAGAACCGCATATGAGTATTATGAATTGGGTTTGGTTTTGAATCAAAGATTGAATTGGTAAGCCCGTTAGAGCCACGAGTTATATGCCAAGGGTTATTTTAATCCAAGGTCTTATGGTAAGACTTTTGGAAAATATCGCCGAGAGAGGTTTAAACTTTGCTTAAGCGTAATTATATAACATTCCCTAAAGTTTTAATCTTGTCTCCCGAAAGGGTTATTTAACGAGTTTTATCAAAGTGTTGAGCTCCGACCTTAATCCCGAAGTTTTGAACATTGGTTAAAAGGCTTCAATTATTCATTTCCGACGATTAAACGATAAGTTCCGAAGGGTTTAATAAGATCATTTCATATGGTAGATTTTGGCTATGGTTGGAACCATGAAGGTTGAAGAAGCTTCCGCATTGATAAAGGCGCGATTTGGAACATAATTTGGGAAATGCATTCTACATGCATAGAAAAGTAGGAGAGTATGCAAAGCGTACACTTGACAACAAAAAAGACAATCATAGAGTGAGCCAAGAGGCGGAAGGGTTGAATTAGATATATGTTGCAAATGTAAATGTTAATGTTTTAATTAATTTTATATTGTTTGTGATGCAAAGGCAAGTCTATTTAGGCAAAGAAATACCCCCTTTAATATTGAAATATTATACATATTGTTAAATTTTTCGAATGTGCTAGGCGAAAACGAGAAGGTGGAAGGCAAAGAGTCATACCTATTCGCCGAATTACGGGAATACAAACGATCATAAGGTAATCTCTATAAATGATGTCACATAGATATGCATAAAGGGTGTTAGAGAGAATGGAGAAATGAGGTAGAGGGTAAGGAGGAGCGGATAGAGAAATTTGTGAAAGTTCGAGAGATGATATAAGGTAGATATGAAGGCTGGTGGACGGCGGTGAAGAAGGAACGGAAACGGAGCGATATCCGGGTAAATCGACGCTGTGTTTTTTTGAAAGAGTGAGGAAGTGGGTGCTTCCATTTCAAGTTGTAGCTTGATAGATGGTAGTTGTTTGGGTGAGGTAGGAGCCTCCTATAGGTTGTAGCACAGAAAATAGTGGGGTTGGAGCTTCCTTGCAAGTTGTAGCTTGTGAGAATTGAGGTTGTAGCCTCCTGTTGGTAGGAGCCTACATAAAATCGGTGGTGAGAGGAGTTGGAGCTTGCCCTTTGCATCACAAAAATAATAAGATGTGGTTTTCTCCCTTATGGATTTCCAATTATGTCTGTTGTCTATATGCATGATGATTATGTGTTGATACTCTGTATTTAAATACCTTAATACACCTTGCTGCTCACTTATTAATATTGTTGTTCCATTGTATATCAAGTTGATCACAAAATGAGGATGTGAATGCGTATAAAATAAAAGTTTAATAAGAACATGGTAGCATTAAGGCGATTCACCACCTTCCTCTCCGGTTCCCAACCAGGTTTCAACAATTGGTATTAGAGCGGGTTTCATGCAGCATGGGTTTAACAACTAGAATGAGATCCTAGGTCCCTAGGATGGCTAGTCTAGAGGATGCTCAACAAATAAAGCCCCTTCGTTCCATAGGTACAAATTATGCCTTCTAGAAAATAAGAATGAGGACGTACATAATGTCTCTAGGAATAGAAGTTTGGAGCTGCGGCGATTTGGATATGCCCCAAAGGAGTCGACTCGGAAAATATGCCAAACTAGATTTTGTAGCTAATGCAAAAGCTATGAATTCTCTCTTAAGTGGTGTTTGTGTGAGGCGAAATTTATCGAAAAGTAATGCACAAAAGAGCGCCCAAAGAAATATGGGAACCTCCAATGAAGAGGGAACCTACGAATTTGTATTGATGGCCAAGGAAGAGCTTGAAGGATTCCTTCTAGAAGATGAGGAAGAAGGTGAAGTTGATCTTGAAGGGGATCTAAGAGCGCCCTCGAGGAAATAGATAGACTTAAACTAAAGTGTAGAAAACGAGAAAGACATTCTCCTCAAATATGTAAGAGAAGAACAAAGTTCGAGAGAAGACCTCATTCAATGAAAGTAGAGCTTGAAGAAGCCAAGAGGGTAGAAGACACTATACTTAAGCAAATTGAGGATAAAGTCGGGGGAAGCAAAGAGAAATTGGAAGAAGAAGTAGTATGCTTAAGAAGGAAATTAGAAAACTCCCAAAGGAAATTGTCGATGAACTCTTCTCAAATGACAAGCTATTGACAATTGAATAAAATTCTAAATGCTCGAAATATCTCCCTTGATAAAGGCGGGATAGGCTACAAAGGAGAAACAAGTAAGTCGAGGAGGAAGATTACAAAAACATCATTTTTTGTAAGGCATTGTTAAGGACAATGAAGCGACCCCGAAGGTTCTATCGTGTAAGCTGATGATAGCAGAAACAAGAAGGAACCTCAAAAGACAAAGAACGAGAAATAAATAAACGATCAATGAAAAATGCTCATATACTCCCTGAATATATAAAGTTTGGAAGCTATCAAAGGAGATTCCCCCTATGAAAATGGTCCTACGCAGTATACATAACACAAGGCGGGACATATTGCGCATACGGTCATAAAAGGAGAATCGATTCCAACCATCAAAGGATGCAAAAAGTGAAAAGACTACCTCAAGCAAACAAATGGAGAAGACAACCCTTCATCGAGGTATGCTAATTGTTTTTATGGGTATTGTTTTTCTTGTAAGGAGTTCGGCCATAAAGCTAAGGAGTGCGAATGAATGGAAAAATGTTTTGATGTG
This sequence comes from Pinus albicaulis, assembly GCA_034641835.2. Classification (NCBI taxonomy): domain Eukaryota; kingdom Viridiplantae; phylum Streptophyta; class Pinopsida; order Pinales; family Pinaceae; genus Pinus; species Pinus albicaulis. Next base: position 1,465,311,081 of record CM076582.1, read on the forward strand.
TATGGAAACTCAAGGAGATGGATGAACAAATGGAGAATTCACTCGTGTACATAATTCATTCAGAAACATAATCAAATGCTTTGACTTCCATCAAATCGGGCCCAAGTGTCACAAATGTATTCTCAGAGAATGTGGTCCATCCTCTCAGGAAAGGTACCAAACAAAAGGATGCATTCAGTGGAAAAAGAAGTTGAATAAGTGTGACCTAGGTCTAATAGCTCAAGATCAGAAAAACCAATGGTATTTTGACAGTGGATGCTCAAAGCACATGACTAGAGATCGAAGCAAGTTTGTAACCTTTGATGAAAAGAAATCTGGGAATGTAACATTCAGCAATGATAAAGAAGTGAAAATCAAAGGAAAAGGTTCAGTCAGTCTAGATAATGGAAGAGGAAAGGCCCAAGATGTATTATTTGTTGATGGGCTGAAAGAAAATCTGCTAAATGTTAGTCAAATGTGTGATAAAGACTGTGAAGTCATTTTTAGAGCCCAAGATTGTGAAGTAAGATCAAACACCACCGGAAAGTCCTTTATCAAAGGTGTTCGAACATAAAGTAATGTCTATATAGTGAAAGAAGAGGACAAATCGTGTCACCTAAGCAAACTTGATGAATCATGGTTATGGCATAGAAGATTGGGACACCTAAACTTTCACCACATCATAAGTCTGAGCAAGAAGAATGTCGTCAAAGATATGCTAGTCATAAAGAAGCCTTCAAATACCATATGTAAATCCTACCAAGTAGGCAAGCAGACCCACACATCTTTCAAGGCCAAAGAGAAACTATCTACAGGTAGACCTCTTCATTTTGTTCACATGGACTTGTGTGGACCTTCAAGAACTAAAGCACCAAGTGCAGAATCTTATTTCATGTTGATAATAGATGATTTTTCCAGAATGATGTGGGTAGCTTTTCTCAAATATAAATCTGAAGCACTTGAGAAATTCAAGATATTCAAGGCATTAGCAGAAAATCAAACAGGATGCAAGCTAAAGTGCATCATATCAGACAAAGGAGGTGAATTCACAGACTATGATTTTGCAGAACTATGCAATGAGCATGGGATAAAACAACAGTTTACAATTGCAGGTACACCTCAACATAATGGAGTGGCAGAGAGACAAAACAAGTCAATACAATAGATTGCCAGAGAAATGATGCAAGAAAGTAACATTCCCCAAACCTTCTGGGTAGAAGTAGTACACACAGTTATTCACATTCTTGACAAAGCTCATTTAAGACCAAACTGTGACAAGACTCCTTACGAATTAGGGCATGGTGAACCAGCATCAATCAAGAACTTTAGAGTCTTTGGAAGCAAGTGTTTCATAAAAAATAATGATGAAAAATTGGGGAAGTTTGATGCAAAAGCTGATGAAGGAATATTTTTAGGATATGTATCCAAGAGTAAGGGTTACAGGTGCTACAAAAAAACTCTACACAAAATTGTGGAAGGCATTGATGTAAGATTTGATGAAGATCTACCAAACAGAACAAGAAGCACAAGATGTAGCAATCCTCTAGATGATCATGAAGAAGAGAACCAAGATAATGATGAACTGAGAAAGACAAAAGAAGATACTGAATTAAACTCAAAATATCCCTCAAGACACACTCAAAAGAATCATCCAGAAGACCAAATCATTGGGGACAAGAGTGTTGGAGTCTAGACTAGAAGACCGTTAGCTGAATAGACAGAAGAAGTATACATAGCCATGTTATCACAAATTCAGCCAAAGAAGTTTGAAGAAGTCGGCAAAGAAAAATATTGGGTAAATGATATGAATGAAGAACTAGACCAGATTAAGAAGAATAATACATGGGATTTAATATGTAGACCCATGGGGAAAAATGTCATTGGCACAAAATGGATATTCAAGAATAAGATGAATGAAGAGGGATAGGTAATCAAAAATAAAGCCAGACTTGTATGCAAGGGATACTCTCAAATCGAAGGTCTTGATTATGATGAAACCTTTTCCCTTGTAGCCAGAATGGAAGCAATCAGATTTTTTTTGGCCTTTTCACACTATCATGATTTCAAGGTATACCAAATGGATGTGAATTCTGCCTTTCTAAATGAAGATTTAGAGGAAGAAGTCTTCATGGAACAACTGAAGGATTCTCCTTAATAGATAAACATGACTATGTGTGCATACTAAATAAAGCCTTATATGGGTCGAAAGAAGCTCCTCGTGCATGGTATTCAAGGCTGGATAAATACTTACAAAAATAAGGTCTTAAGAAAGGAGGAGTAGATAGCAATTTGTACATAAAGGCTAATGAAAATGATCTCCTAATTGTAGTAGTCTATGTAGATGACATCATGTTTGGTAGCAACAAAGATAAGTTAACAAAAGGATTTTCTGAAGAAATGAAATCAGAATTTGAGATGTCTATGATTGGAGAGCCCACCTTCTATTTAGGACTTCAAATCCAACAAAAGGACACAGGAACATTCATCTCACAAGAAAAATACTTAAGAGAGATGTTGAGAAGGTTCCAATTGGAAGACTGCAAACCTGTGTCAACTCCCATGATCATTGGATGCAAGATATGTGCTAATGATGGATCTACATATATAGATCAAAGACTTTACAGATCCATGGTAAGAAGTCTTCTATACCTAACTGCCTCTAGACCAGACATTGTGTTGGTAGTAGGACTTGTGGCAAGGTATCAAGAAGCACCAAAACAAAATCAGTTACTAGCAATCAAGAGAATATTCAGATATCTACAAGGAACTGCACATCATGGGATATGGTATCCAAAAATCAAAAGCTTCACTTTGACAGCATTTACAGATGCAGATTGGGCCAGCTGCATGGATGACAACAAAAGCACAAGTGGAGGTGCATTTTATTTGGGAAAAAGTATGGTGGCATGGATAAGCAAGAAGCAAACTTCTATCTCTCTATCCACAACAGAAGCAGAATACATAGCAACAATAGCATGGTGCACACAAGTAATGTGGATGAAACAAACTATCCAAGACATGAAGGTAAGCATGGATGATCCCATTTCAATCAAATGTGACAATACAAGTGCAATAAGTATATCAAAAAATCTTTTATTTCATTCAAAAACAAAGCACATCCCTATTAAGTACCATTTCCTTAGAGAACAATTAGCACAGAAAGTAGTGAAGTTGGAATATGTACCAACAAAGGAACAAACAATAGACATATTCACAAAACCTCTTGCTAAAGAACCATTCGAATATCTATGAGACAAACTAGGGGTAGTGTCTGCAGATGCTACTCTCTGACATGAAAATAAAGCATTATTCCAGGGGGAGATCAGAAAACAAAGCATCATTCCAAGGGGGGATCAGTCAACAAATACTATCACAAAAGAGCCAGAGCAAGTGAGCAGTGCATGGAACAAGTCCTCAAGATCAGAGTATTATGGACAAGATTTGGAAACCACACTAGGAAATGTGCAACCCTTTGCCATTGATGTAGAAAGGGGAGGAAAAGCAACAAAAAGAAAAGTATTAAAGTGTTGCCATCAATTCCAAAGGGGGAGACTGTTGGAAATATTTTCATTGATGGCAAAGGAGAAGAAAGGAGCAGCACCTGAACTATCACTAAGGCAAAATAACAAAGAAGAACCAGTAATAAGACAAAGGAGACAGACAAGGAGCGGAGGAAGCAAAGGCAGTGAATTGAAGTAGAAGAGTTGTTCAGAGGCAGAGTAGTGAGGGTAGAAGGGAAATTGAATTGAAGATCAGGCTAGGACCATAGACTTCTGTAAGTGATTTCATTTGTATATATGAAAGTATCTATTTCAGAATTGTTTGTGTTGATTGATTGGGCAATTGTATGTCTAACCTCTGTAATTGGGGGTCAAGGTGAGATCCTTCCTGTGATTGTGATAATACTATTCATATAAAGAATAAGTCGATGTTAATTATGGTGTTTTGAGGTTGAATGCAAATCGGGTTACATATTTATGAGAAATAGTAATTGAATATTTGTAGTCATTGATCACTGCAAGGATCGATGACACAAAAGGGTGCCTGAAGAGCAATCTAATTGAAATTTCCAATTGTTGATAGATGAATGAAATCTATTGTGGAAGGGAGGAACCCTTTATAAGCAGTGACCGCTCTGTTGAGCACAAACAGTGAACGAGAGGATTAAAGAATATTTGAAATAATGAATCGAACACGCATTAAGAAAAACCTCATCGAGAATGAAGGGATCGATACCATGAGTGGTTGTGTGATGTGTTGGCGAAGGATTGATGATTTTGTTTAACCCTATTGGAATTTTGAAGGTGTGTGTTCAGCAGTAAGGATAGAATCGAAGGTGGAAGGGCGGAACCTCATTTCACAGAGATAGAATGGAGAATAATGGCACTGATACGTATATACTACAGGAGGTTGAAGGTAACTAAGGTGCAAAGTTGTTGTTTTGAGAATTGTTCGATAAGAAATTATATTTCGGAAGCCGGATTCAGCGTTGAAGTATCGGAAGTATGTGATGAAAAGAGAGAGCAGTTTTTTAACCAAGAAACCAGCAGTCTCGAATTCCTCAAAAATGGTAAGCGGAATCTGAAAAAAAAAATGCGATAGCATTCTGCATGTGATGCGTGGCAAAGGTGGTAAGTTAAAAACCAAAAATTTCACAAAATATTTGTGTGCTAAAGTTGTGTGATGAAAAAAATGTGACTATGGTTCGATCATGATGGCGATAGATCCAAGTGCATTCGCAATCAAAGCTGCGGAGATGTTAACGCAAAGGTAAGAAACCCTGTGGGCCCAAGTGTTATTTGAAGTTTGGGATTTTACATTGTTTATGAGGGTTCAGTTATATCGTCAATAGATGGGTCGAGAAGGTCATTTTTATATGTGCGGTGGTTTGAGTTCTAAACAGAGGTCGAACTTTTAAATTGAAATGTCCATATGGTTCAATGCATATGAAGTGTTGAAATGTTGTGGCCAGTTCTTAATACGTTGAATTTTAATAAAAGTTGAGGCCTAATTTCAAAGTGAGCTGGTAATTATAAGAGTTGAAACTTGCACTGGGTTATGTAAGTGAAAATATTGATTCAAATTTGCATAAGGTGAAAACCCGAAGTTTACATTTGGGTTTATTTGAAATCCGAATCGTTGATTTAAAAATCATAAAGTGGGGTATTTCAATGGTTTTATAACCATTGTTTAATTCATCGCATCGGTGGATAGAAAGATTTAGGCAAGTGGGCTCGAAAGGTTATATCGCCGAGAGAGGCTTTAAACTTTGCTTAAAGCGTAATATAACATTCCCTAAAGTTTTAGTACTATCTCCGAAAGGGTTATTTAACAGATTTTTATCAAAGTGTTGATCTCTGACCTTAATCCCAAAGTTTTGAACATTGGTTAAAAGGCTTCAATTATTCATTTCCGACAGTTAAACGTGATAAGTTCCAAAGGGTTTAACAAGATCATTTCATATGGTAAGTCTGCAAGGTAGATTCTCGCTATGGTTAGAACCATGAAGGTTGAAGAAAGCTTTCGCATTGGTCAATTTGCCAAATTTAGAACATAATTTGGGAAATGAATTCTACATGCATAGAAAGCAGGAGAGTATGTAGAACTTTTACACTACAGCAGTAAAAAATACAAACATACAGCGAGCCAAGAACTGAAAGGGTTGAATGACATATACCTATTGCAAATGTAAATGTAAATGTTTTAATTAATTTTATATTGTTTTTGATGCAAAGGCAAGTCTCTGTAGGCAAAGAAATACCCCACTGTAATATTGAAATATATACATATTGTTATATTTTTTTGAATGTGCTAGGCAAGAAAACGAGAAGGTGGAAGGCAAAGAGTCATACATATTCACTTTGAATTCCCTGTGGAATACAAACAGTCATGAGGTGAACTCTATAAATGATATCAAATAGATATGCATAAAAAAAAAAGAGAGAGAATGGAGAAATGAGGTAGAGAGGGTAAGAAGAAGGAGGAGCAGATAGAGAAGTTGTGATGATTCAGAGATGATATAAGGTAGATATGAAGGCTGTTGGACAACAGTGAAGAAGGACCAGAACAGAGCTGATATCCAGGTAAATTAGCATGTGTTTTTTATGAAAGAGTGAGGAAGTGGGTGCTTCCATATCAAGTTGTAGCTTGATAGATGTCAGTTGTAGCTGGTTGAGGTAGGAGCCTCCTGTAGGTTGTAGCATGCAGAAAATAGATGGTAGTTGGAGCTTCCTTGCAAGTTAGAGCTTGCAGAATTGAGGTTGTAGCCTCCTCTAGGTAGAAACCTACAGAAAATCAGTGGTGAGAGGGAGTTTGAGCTTTCATTTGCATCAGAATAATAATAAGATGTGGTTTTCTCCCTTATGGGTTTCCACTTATATATGTTTTGTATATGCATAATGATTATCTGTTGATACTTTGTATTTATTATGATTAATACCTACTACTCACTTATTAAGATTGTTGTTCCATTGTATATTAAGTTGATCACAAAATGAGGATGTGAATGAGTATAAAAGAAAGTTTAATAAGAACATGACTGCATTAAACTTATTCACCCCCCCTCTCAGTTTAACCAAGGGTCCAACAGAATTTTAGTAGATTTATCCAGTTTTGGTGGATTTGGAAATTTTTGCAGAGCTAACTGGAGACTTCTCGAGATTTAGAGGCAAAATATAAGGGAAAATAAAAAGAGACCTATCTTGAACAATTTTCGACCAATTTTGGCTCAAGAAGAGTCATTCTTAGAATATTGGCATGCTCTGAATCTATTGGAACAACTTTCAGAGCTAGAGGAGCAATTCTACATGTGATTTTGGCCACTTGAAGAATTATGAAGCCAGGGCCACCAGGAGGGAAGGCCATGCCTAGGCCAGCTAAAGGCCAAATGGAGTGAATCAATGGTCATTTCTAGATGTATTTGATGCTATGAACATAATGGCATATTTTTTAGAGGTGTTGGAGCCTTTATTAAAGTGTTTTTGTCACTTTGGAGATTAAATAATCCCATGGTCACCAAGATGGGAGGTCAAGCCTAGATCAGCTCAAAACCAATTTTAGAGATTGAATTGTCATTTTTGGGGTTTTTAGGTGTTCTAAATCCAAAGGAGTAGGTTTAAGATCTGTTGGAGGAAGAAAAGTTCTTGTAATCATACATTTGACTATTAATCCCAAGAGGACATAGGTAGTTGAAGCAGGTCCATGGAGATGTAGCCTAAGAGGGGTAAGCTCTGTTATCATCCATGGTATTTATTTGCATGTCATTTGTTGTACATGAGTTTTTAAAATATAATTAGCTCATAATTTGATCATTAAATACACATAGAACTTGATACATAATCCCCTTCACAAGTAGTTAGCTTGAGACGATCCTAATCACACATTTTTAATATTGATGAGGGATCTAGCAGAGCAATAACTAGTTTTCCCCATATTCAGATAAATTTGGTATCAAAGCAAAGGTTTAGCTCATTTTAGCCAAGGATAGCTAGAAGAATTAGCTATTGGTTTTTAAATTGTGCAAGGAGAATTTAACTGCGCGTAAGTTTATGTGTGAATGAGAAGGACAAGATTGAGAATTGAATTCTCAATTCTCAATAAAGAGGCTTTGTATGCATTGCACATGTGATGGCAGCTTCATTAAGCATTGTTTATAATCAATCTTCCTTGGAAAAACTCTTTGATAAAGAGATGTTACAGAATCTCTACATCATGATTGATATGATGCAATAGAATTATGAAGACAAGAGGGAGAGCATTAAAATTCAAGAGAAATTGATTTCCATGAAGGAGGAGAAGCAAGAGATTCTTGAAAATATGCATGAGATGGAGACTCTGCTCCATGATGCCAAAGAAGCCTTATCCAAGCATGTGATGGAAAAAGAGGTATGCAATTCAATTTTATCTTCAATTTCCTCTAAAAATGAATGTGTGGGTGATTTTGAAAGACACACTAGAGGAACAGGGTCCAAATTATTTATGAAGATGGGCTATGAAGGTAAAGGACTGGGAGAACATGCACAAGGAATATTTGATCCAATTGTTGTTGAGGAAAGGCCCAAGTATTTGGTCATTGGTTATGGAAAAAATGATGGAGAACGCTCTAAATCGAAGGAGGCACGTGAAGGTGTTCCAAGAAGGACTTTCATTTCATGTTCATTACCTCAATCTTGTGAATATTATGTTCACGAGGAATGAAAACATTTTACGCCCACTTTTCAAGAAGGTGCTCATAAGAATGAAGATAATGAGAATGGCAAACAAGAGGTTGTTGAAAGCTCTAAATTCATTGAATGCATTATTGGCATTCCGAAGAGAGCTACTACATCATCAAATTCATCTCCTCAAGAAGGTGACAAAGGTGAATGGTCAATGTATAAATATGCTTTTCATCAAGTTTCTTTTGATTATAATAAACATGGAAAATTCTCACATAGTATTTTTAGAAAATTTGCATGTTCCTTTTGTGGTTTGAATAACCCTAATGTTTCAAGATGTTGGAAGAAGATAGCCATGCACAGGAAAATTTCAAAGAAAAGGAAGGAAAAAGCCAAAGGTCCATTGGAAAATGGAAACCATGCTGAAAAGAAGATGCAATTATTTTTCACTCATTTCCATAAGCAAGGTCATACTGTAGACACGTGTTGGACTTTGTATCCAAAAAATTCATCCACAACATTTGAAGAAGGTGGAGAAAGACAATGGCAAGAATGGAAAAGAAGATGTCGTAATTGATGTGGGTCAAGATAATTCAAATTATGATTATGTGTACCTGAAAGAAACGCCATTGAAATAGTTTGGTAAGAGATGGTTACATTTATTATCCAATTAAGGCTTTTCATGTCTTTTGAGGATTGATTGATTTTTTTCCAACAAAATGCATGTTTCATGTTGCATGTTTATGGCCTCTAGCCCTAAGCCTTATTCTTGGAACTTTTTCTTCTGCCTCATTGGTTTCACTATACCTTCCATATGCCTCATAAAGCAAATCCTTTGCCTTGTTTTCTTCTCTTTTTTCCTTGAGAAGCTGAGTCTCCATGATGGCCTACTCGATTTTTAGTTTCCCATTTTCTTGTTCATGAAATGCAATGAAAATTTGAGATCTCTCTAAATTGTTCTGAAGCTCATTGATTTGGGAATATTTCTATTTAATAATCATTTTGGAGGCCTCATCATCATGCTCATAATCTAAATCAACAAGGTTAAAATCTGTCTCTGTTTCATGGCGGTCATCCTTATCATGAATGGCTACCTCATGTACATCCTCCTCTACTATATTTTCTTTACCCTTTTGTACTTTCTTTGTTTGTGAAGAAGGTAGGGCCCCTTAAAATTTCCTTTGAGAAAACACCTGCATGTACCCTCTCTGACATTTTTTTGCCAATGTCTCTATCTCAACCACTTTGGTCTTTTGAATTTCACTATTCTTGAACCCTAACCATGCTATATGTCCCAATCTGAGTGTGAAATGGTGATGATGGTGGTGAAATGGGTGAGTTATTTTGAGTTGATGAAGAAGTAGATATTGTGGGCTGAGATGGAGGAATGGATGTGGAAGAATGAAATCGTGGAGGCACAACTTGAGCATGTTGAATTGGTGGAGCGTTAAAAATTTCATTAGCTATGAAAGTGTCCCATGAGATGTTAAATTTACCAAGGTGATGCAGGAAAATGATCTTTATGAGAGAGTGGTGAAAAAGACTTCTTATTTTCTGGTCATAATCTCTCTTTTGAACAATGTTTTGGGGCAAATTAATTGCATGTCATTTAATTTTTCAACTCGGGGGTTTCGCAATATTGTGAAGCATGTGTGCACTATATGTGCTAGAAATTATCTTTCAGTATAACTACAAAATAACGAAAACCAATTGATATAATCTATGAAATCAAAAAATGAAAATGAAATTAAACCAACTTTTGAAATCAAGTAACAAAAAGAAAGAAATAAAATTCAAAAGAAAATATACCGCACGCAATCACACTTGTAGGAATCGAAATTTTAATCTAATAAAGTATTTCAAAACATATAAAGGAAAACAACTAAGGTACGTTCAATCACTCCAACATCAAATATGGAGGTATGATAGAATCACCCTCTTTAGATGATGTATAAGCAACCGATTATACTTTAGTATTTAAATCTAGGAAAGGAATTAAAGCATGCAAAGGGAACAAAACTCATTAATTGCATTCATTAAACATTCAATCATTAAATTTGGAAGTATGATTAAATCAATCTCCTTGAAATGATCTTTAGGAATATCAGTGATGCAACTAAGTGAGGATCTGGAAGCAAAATGTGAAATCTTAAACAACTAATTTATATTTGACTTTCTCCAACATTTCAATATGAAGTACTACCCTCTTGAAGTGTTGTATAAGAAGTCAATTATGCCTTAGTTTCTAAATTCCTACAAATAAAATAACAATGTGCAGAGTAAATTCAATCACTGTATGAATTAGACATTCAACCATTCAGTTTAGAATCATCATCTTGAAATGGCTTTTAGGAACATCCATTGATACAATTAATTGATAGTTCTAATCTAAGGAAGTAAATGATAGAACAATAAACAAAGCTAGATAACTGTGAATTCTTATTGCTACAAATCAATCCAATCTTGGAAAATAGATAAGACACTACTTTCATGAGATGCCATTAGGAAACATAATATTACACAAACATTCTAAAACTAATAATAAGAAAGAAAATAAACTTTAATCTAGAAAATAAAGTAAATCTCACACATTTTAGGTAGCTGATCTAAAAGTATGAGAGATGGTAAATCGAGATGCTCCATACGTAAGAAATACCAAGTCAAAATGAAGGAACATTCATGAGTAAGGTGCCACAATCTAATTCTGTATTCAAAGATTGAGCATAAATCCAATTTTACACATGATTTGATAGGAGAAAGCTTCCCCTATTTATACAAAAATATGAGAAGCTATCTCTTTAATGAGAGTCCATGAATCTCTCCCTATATATCTAGAGTTATAATCCAAATATGAAGTGATAATACACATGTATTCTTATAATTACAATAGAAATAGGAAGTGAGACACATATCCTTATGATCCCATGATCTTCTCCATCCAAATTCCAATTTGGCCTTAGGAGGCCACATAAGGGTCTTTTGGAAGCTTCTTTTTGACCTACACATGGCAACAAACTCACTCCACTTGTTAGGTATAAGTATGTGCATATTATTTTCTAATTTTTAACCACAAATTCTCTTAAAAATACCAAGAATTAATAAAGTTTGGAAAAACATAAGTAACCCAATAGTTGTAATGGTTACACTAGTACATTTGGGGGGAATTCTAACACTTGGTTCCGACGCTTTTGACCAAATGTCGGAAATTTCCCCAAATATTTTCAATCCCGCCCGAAACCGTCGCTATACCGATGTTTAGAGAAAAGTGTCGCAATACTGACACTTATACAAAGTGTCGCAATTGTGACATTTAATGGAAGACGTCGCAATTGCGACACTATGGCCCAAAGCGTCGCTCTTGCGACGGCTACCTCCAAACGTTGCAAGTGCGACACAATGTCCAAGTGTCGCAATTGCGACGTTTGGAGGCATCCGTCACAATAGCGATGCTTTTTCCACCATCGTTATAACGACACTTATATGCACGCTACAGAAAAATACGAAACTTATATGCGCGCTACATAAAAATGATTTTATTAAAAACTACATTAACGTCTGATATGATGCGCGCATTTTCCCTCCGCTCTTGAAGAACATCATTTGCCCTCAGCATTCACCCTCAGCTCTTGCAGAACATCATTTTCCCTCATCATTCACCCTTGGCTCTTGCAGAACAAAATTCTCCCTTAGCATTCGCCCTCAGCTCTTGCAGAAAAACATTCACCCTCAGCATTCGCCCTCAACTCTTGCAGAATAGCATTCACGCTCAGCATTCGCCCTCAGCATTCGCCCTGCATTCGCCCTCAGCGTTCGTCCTCATCTCTTGCAGAACAACATTCACCCTTAGCTCTTGCAAAATGGTAAGTTATTACTGCAGGCCCTTCCTCCTATAGTAGGGTTGACTCTATTCGGGTTTTTTTGGTCAATTCCATTGGATTGTGTTAGGTTGTAGGGTTCTCTCTGGATGTATTCCAATTTTATTTCGGATGAGTTTCAAAGAGGATGTGTAAGATGTGTTTGTGCTTGCATGAATTTGACTCCACCAGTTTCATGAAGTTTAAGCTATGGACTTTAGTTCGACAAACTCATCCATATCAACACCCAGTAACGAATTTCCCTTGGTCTGATCTATATTGAAGGTGAAGTGCAAAGTGGTAGAGAATGGGAGATCGAAAGTCATCAAATTTATCACAAGGGTAGTACTCCAGATCAAAATTAATGAGCTTTAGTTCTCCAGATTTGAGGATTTTCTGATGACATACCAAAGGTCACATCCATACAACCATATCAAGGTCAATGTTGAGATCATTGTCATATAGATATAGGTCACTAATATATAGGGTTAATATCATCATCACTATCCATGGAAACCGAATGGTTACAAAATCTGTGATTGGGGTTGGCTCATTTATAATTATTACCCATTTATAGTAGAGCACATAAACACTAAATATGGCCCGAGTGGAGCCTTTACAACAGGTAATGGAATTGCAGCTGCTTCATCAATAACCAATAGCTCCACTTGAGAAAAATTTTCATAATCTTGGGGCTGGATATACTGCAGAGCAAACAATTGTAGTTATCATTCGTGCTCCAATATATTAATATAATTTTTACATTGAACTGAAGAAAGGGAAACAAGCAAATGCTAGCCATCATACAATGCTTTGACATAAGAGTTTTGAGTGACATACTTGAAAAA